>OX596279.1:47867983-49117983 GCA_951394225.1 Harpalus rufipes
CTTCTTGAAACGTTTTAACGACATTTAGGTATTATCCTCTGTGTACCTCATCAGTAATGCGCTCAGTAGGACACCAAGTGCGAGAGATCGGACACCAGAACAAAACCAGTGTCAGTCATCCTGCCACCACAGCCGATTTGAATTTGAATACACAAACCACAGAGCAGCGAGCCATGAGACTATATACAAAGCCAGGCCCCTCTGTTTGCTTATAATACAACTCATTCATTCCAGACTACCGATATTCGAATCTTTATACCGGCTTGGTTACTGTGTGGGTGTTCAACAGACTTGTGGATATGGATATGTTTGTTTGTTTTAAAGGATTGAGTGTGTATGATGATGTATCAATATTGGTATGGTAGGTCCAATAAACCGATTTACGTCATCAGTAGGAAATTATTAAACTTTTTAGCTAATTTACATGAGACTGGATCGTTTTATGTTGTGATTATTGCCTATAGTGCGAGTCTAAGTAAAGTAATATGCTTGATTACAACAAAAAAAATTGATTACAATAATGAAAATGACTAATTATGGAAAGAGAGATTATAATTATTGTTACATTGTATTATAAAATTAGGACTCTTTTTTTGCTTTTAATATTTTGCATAGAGTGCTAACCAGGAGGGACCCGGATAATATTTTGCATAGGGGCCCAATAGTTCTAGTTATGCCACTCCACCGTATACAGAGTGTTTCTCGGATACGAAACACATCGACTATTTTCTGTTTTATTGGGAATAGAAGAAAATCATTCAAATAAAAGTAGTAGTAGATAGAGAGGGACATTCACTTAAAAAAAATATATGCGAGTGATTCTCAAACTATATATAAAAATAATAATATAAAGTAATATTTTTGGTATAGGTATATCTTTTAAATCCATTCGATAAACTATTTTTCTGAATTCAACCATGTAATCATTTTATATCTTTACATGGAGTCTCGTGGCCGTGTGCCTGGTCGCGAATCTGAGGACCTGGGTTCGATCCCGACCGGCGCTAAAAAATACTTCGAATTTTAATGGCACAAAATTGATCCCTGTGGTGCACTCTCCAAGCCAGCAATGAGTGCCCGTGAGGTGACGCCTGGTAAGCGCTCGCACGGTACAAATATTTCATCATTACCGATATCTGGGTACAAAGCAGATTGGCACACCCAACAATAATGGGTAATATGCCGTGATGATATATTTATTTTACATAACAAAAGTATTGAGAAAAATGTAATTGAAATTTAAATGAAATGTATGAAAAACAATGGAGCTTAAATTAAAACGAAATATTAAATATTTGATAATTTCTTTATAAATAGTTATATTATTATGATTATTATTATTATTATTGTTATTATTAAAAATTATGTAGTAAATAATTAAAATTGACCGATACCAGGTTTTGTTTTTCATACATAGCCTTCTGAAATATAATTATAACAATAAAATTTATTTAAATTTCATTTGAAATTTTCTTAATATTTTTGTTATGTATGGATATAAAATGATTACATGCTTGAATTCAGAAAAAATACGCTATTGAATGGATCTAAAAGATATACCAATACCCTTCTATTTAAAAAATATTATTTATGTTATAATTTGAGAACCACTGGTTTTTAAAAAAAATCTTCAGTAAGAAAATGATCCACTTAATTTACTACAACTTTTATTTGAATGTTTTTTTTTCTTCTATTCCCAATAATAAAGAAAATAATCGAGGTGTCCCGTATCCGGTAAACCCCCTGTGATATAGGGTGGTGCCGGCACAGCCGAACATGAGACTAACATATAAAATCAGACTTTCCTAATTTCCTGCTTCCCTAATTATTTTTGGTAAAAAAGCTACAAATAAAAGTTGTAAAGCATAAAATCAATCTAAATCAATAAACAAAAATAATTTTGTATGCCTTGTAACGGCAGAAATTAGGTATGAAAATGTCGAAAATCACCTAAAAAATAGCATTAGCCATGGAATTGAAACAAAATAAATAACAAATATCTAATAGTTTACCTGTCATGTTAGGGTAATTTTTTTTTTCAATTCCATGGCTATTGCTATTTTTGAGGTGATTTTCAACATTTTCATACCTAATTTCTACCGTTACAAGGCATACAACATTAATTTTGTTTATTGAAGCAGAATTGTATACCCTACAACTTTTATCTGAAGCTTTTTTACCTAAAATAATTAGGGAAGCAAGAAATTACGAAAGTCGGATTTTCAATGTTGAAGTCATGTCCTTTGTTCGACTGCGCCGTTCACCACCCTATAAATGTATAAAGATTATATGCTATAAAAATTATCTTATTTATACAAGTACCTAAATTCTTTAAATAAAAAAATCTGTTCTGGTCATCGCAAAACCTCTCGCCCTATCCATTGTGGTTATTGTATTTAACATTTCTTGTACATATGTACAAAAAATTCTAATTACACCTAATCTTTATATTTACGTATTTTCTATAATTTTAAATTCATTCTATGAGCAAGTTTTCTCCATTCTTCTAAATGTTCGTTTTTCCAATTCATTAACGGGATTGGCGGTATTTCTGAAGGGTTCATGTAATATACCTATAATTTTAAATATATAATTAATAATACAATAAGAAATATTAAATATCGTTCCCAGAAAAAAACTTCAGTACTATCTCTGAATTTTTGACACTGAAATTAGTGACATTTATCTGTCAATTACAGACATTTTAATTTCTCATGTTGTTACCATGGAGATGTTTGGGCTGTGTGCAGGCTGTGAGGATTACTACAACAAATTATTTTATAGATTATATATCTATATCTTTAAATCTATAGAAGGTATAATAAAAAAATTAAATGTGTTGGATACAGAATT
Organism: Harpalus rufipes; assembly: GCA_951394225.1. Classification (NCBI taxonomy): domain Eukaryota; kingdom Metazoa; phylum Arthropoda; class Insecta; order Coleoptera; family Carabidae; genus Harpalus; species Harpalus rufipes. The sequence continues at coordinate 47,870,837 of OX596279.1, forward strand.
TTGTTTTTTAATATTTGTAATAACATAAACTTTCAAAAAATAATAGTTAGAAGATTTTTGTTAAAATACTACTACTTTCGGTTGTCCATTTGTTGCCAGAATCTATTCAACTCTTCCCAATACTGTTAGATTGAGTAATCCGTAGATACACATGTCTTTAGTCTTATAGAATTTGAGAATTCGTAGCTCCAACAACCTCACTCACACACACACACACACACACACACACACACACACACACACACGATATACGACTTTTAGCATGATTCCAATACCTCTCTCGAGAGGTAAAAAAATATCGTGTAAATAAATATGTAGTTTTATGTTATTGTTTAAATAAATAATCCTAGTGTTAATTGTATAGTAATATTCTTAGTCTTAAATAGTATTTAATATTTATTTAATCATAGTAAGTTATTTTTATTATATTTTTATTGTCGTTTAATAAACATTAATTTTAATTAAGAATATTCCTTTGCTTTTTACACTTCACCCAAATAAATAAACGTTACAATTGGTGACAGGTGTGTGATCGCTAGACTCAGTGGCGTCGTCTGTGCATGCTACAATATAAATACATAAACAATTCCCTTTGAAAACTTCTCTCTACGGCTATGTAAGTCTTCAAAAGGGATTATTGAAAGGTTTATGTAGGTCTTTCTATTGTTATCTATTCTTAAGATATAAATTTTATTCCATGTGCATGGCGGGCGGCATTCTATGAGCACCCTAATAAAGTTATATAAAAATTTCTGATGCGTTTATTTGCCGCATCCCTAACAAAAATCCAATACTAATCTGTCATTGAATATTATTTCAAAAGTCTTATAATATATTCATTATTTATTATATAATGAATTCAAATTATCTTTTAATGACTTTACAATTCACCAATTAACTATTCACACCAACACCAGCATGTAATTAGATAAGCTTGTACCCTATATCTAGCAGGCTGGGTACAGGGTTGGAGGTGATGACGTAATGAGCCGATACGTCACTCTGGACAGCTTCTACTCCTGCTCTTTACTCCTCGGTCTCAGCGTCAGGGTGATAACAGCTAGGTAAGGGAGCACAACGAACGTCTCCATTCTTATCGGAAATTAATATCAGAAATGGGGGAATTTATTAGTAGGCTGGATACTGGAGAATGGACAGAAATATAGAAATGGAACAAAAAGTTTTTCGACAACAAATTTCCTTGTGATTAATTTTCTTACGATCTATATTTCTGACGATTAATTTGTTACGCTATCAATTTACTGAAATCTTTGAGATAAATTTTTCGTCCCTAATTATTCGTAAATAATTTTATAGAATTCTACTATAATACATTTTTAACAATTCTACAATTGTTCAAATGCCTGTGTGTCACATAAACGAGTATTTAGTTTGTGTGAAGTTTTTCTAAATTAAATTTGTACCAAAAATATTAACTGTCGAATTTCTTTTCGTCCTAGAGTTTATATTAAAAGTTAATAAAGTTTACCAAGCATTGAGATTTGATTAAGATGGTTGTTGGAACATTTTAACAATTTATGCTTCATCATCTTCAATGTCAGGTCAAAATTTACATTTTTATAGAATATTTAGATGATTTTCAATATGCTAAAAATGTTCTATTGATTTTCTTTTGCGACTAACTAGCAAAAATTCTATACATACCGGGTGAATACTTTAAACCCGAATCACGGACCCGAACATAGCCCATTAACACGAGAATTTTTTTGCATCAAATAACACCAAATACGAGGCGTGCTTTATAAGTAAGTACCGTTTTGAAATAAAAATAAAACAAGTAGAATTTTCGTAGCAATTTTTTACCTCTCGCTAAGAGAGGTATTGGATTCATGCTAAAAATCGCATATCCAGATTTTATTGAATAAGCACGATTTAAGGTCCATTGAATCCGATTTTAACATTTTTACAATGATGTGTGTGTGTGTGTGTGTGTGTGTGTGTGTGTGTGTGTGTGTGTGTGTGTGTGTGTGTGTGTGTGTGTGTGTGTGTGTGTGTGGATGTATGTGTGTGAGGTTGTTGGAAACACGATTTCTCAAATTCTATAAGATTAAAGACCTGTATAACTACGGATTTCTTAATCTAACAGTAATGGGAAGAGTTGAATAGGTTCTGGTAACAATTGGACAACCGGAAGTAGTAGTTTCTAAAAAAAAAAATTCCAAATATTATTTTTTGAAAATTTGTTACTAAATATTAAAGATAATTAAATTCTCAATCTGACACATTTAATTTTTTTATTATATCTCGTATAGGTTTGGAGATATAGTATATAATAATATAGAATAATCTGTTGTAATAAATCTCGTTGCCCGAAAAACAGTTGCGATATTCAAACTTTTGTAATTGACAAATAAATGCAAAATGTCAGTGTCAGATTTTTCTGGGAGGTATGAGTACATTTAATATATATTATTGTATTATTAATTTAATATGTATTTAAATTACAGGTATGTTAATATTACATATATCCTTAAGAAATACTGCTAATACCGTCAATGAATTTGAAGAATTTTGAACATATTAGGATAGTAGGATAAAATTTCTTCAATTATTTGTGTGTATACAAGAAATGTTAATAATAATAATAATCCACATGGATTTGGAAAATCATAATGTTTCGGATGAAAACTTATGATACTGGACACCTATGTATATTACTAGCTCTCATTCTGACACGGGCCCCCATATGCAACATAAAATGAAAATGGCGAGAGGTATTGTGCTGGCCACAACAGATTTTTTTTTAAATGAAAGCCTGTATTTTAATCTCTTTTCTACATAATTTTCATCAATATTAAGATTTTTATCGTATCGTACAACTGGCTTTTGAATACAATCATCGTAGAAATCTGTCGCCTGATTAGACAACCATTGCGACACGGTCGCTTTGACATCTTTATCGTCGTCGTGGCGCTGACCACCAGATGGCAGATGGTTCTTCAAATGCAGGAATATGTGGTAGTCACTGGGCGCTAGATCGGGGCTGTATGGAGAGTGATCAAGTTGTTCCCAGCCGATTGAACCGGTCAGCTCTTGAGTTCGATTGGCCACGTACGGCCATCTTTAAAAACTTTCGCCCATTTCCGTACCATCCCATCGCTCATAATATTTTCTCCGTACACTTTCACGCCTTCAGCACTAAGAAAACGAATCACAGCACGCGGGATTCTCAATCGGAAGAGGCATTTCAAATACTCACGAAAGACTCGTAAACACGCCGAATAAATCTGTAACGACATCTGTGGCTTGCCAACAGAATGCGGTTCACAGTGCGCATGTGCCAAATGCCGACCGCGGCACTTACTTTAAAAACACGCCTCGTACATATACAGGCATCTCATTTTCGATTTTTTTTTTTATAGATATCTCGGATAATATTAATGATAGAGCAAAACCATTTGCACGTTACTCGGTCAACTTTTCGAGAAAAGTTTAATAGTCAACACATGAATTTTCGATCTTCTTTTGTTTCTGAGATACAGGCAAAAACTCGTTTATCGCTCATTATTTATTATAATAGAGAAAAATTATTTTAACAAATTGTGTATCGTTTTTTAGGTAAAATAAAACGGCGTAATTAGATATTTTAAAAACTTAATAATTCTAGAGATATAACACAAACTTATTTTTTAATTGGGAACCTATGTTGAAAATAGTCATAATATTATTACAAGAAAATTATAAAATATATTTTATAAATAAATTAAAAACTTACATATTAATACGTTTTTAACGGAAAGTACAATTACCACGAATAAAATGACATGACAGTTCAATAAAGTAAGCAAATCAAGCAAATGCTAGGTAAGCAAACGAGACTTATTGCTTAGTACACTAAACGATTTGCTAGATATATGACAAACTGTCATTCACAACTGTCATCGAGAAATTTATACAGTTGTCAAATATAACATGTGTATCTCTCGTATCTCTTTTATTGGTCTCGAAAGTTATACAAAATGAATTTATAGATATATACAGTTATTTGCAGATAGTGGGATTAATTTTGAAGGTTTTTTTAGGACTAAAGAAATATTTCAATTTTCATAATGTTAGAAACATTCATTGCAAAACTTTGAAAGCCTTTTTGATATGTGGTTGACAGAAATACACCATAAAATGATATAGAAACACTACAAGATAACTTCATGAATGCCTAATTTGTATTTCCCGCCATTATATTTGATAAGTTAGGAAGACAAGCGAGAAATTTGGCGCTTGGATTGCTTGCGAGCAAATCAAGCAAGTACTAGGCTAGCAAAGTCGTTCAAAAAGTTTTACTTCCGGTTGCTTGTTTTGCTGGGCTTATTGAACGCATCTAGTTATATTAATTGTCAAAAACCGAAATAAAACTGTGAATCTGTTGATCATGATTCCTTGATTCGGAAATCAAGTTCGTGAATTAAAATATACATTGATTTATGGATCAGCTTGATTCCGTAATCAGCTAATTATTAATTAACGGATTAATGGTGCATTCGGTCGTATATGTAATAAAATTCTTCGTCCATATTAAGGTAGTTATATCGTGAAATCATTATATCAGAATTTTAAGTACATCTCAACTGAAGTATAATCTACTTGCTCTCCAAGTTTTAAAATAATTGACCACGCAGTACCTGAGATATTTGCAATTAAATTTGACCTTTTTAACACGTGAAGAATAGGAAATGGCAAAATAAACACAACATTTTAAATTATAACTTTTATATCCATAATGACATTTAATCGAAAAACTAGTATGTTATAGTAAACTAATTAACGGAATTTATGTAAAAATTAGAAAATGATTTACCACCCAGATTTAATTTTATTGCCTCTATAAAATTATAATCTGAAGATACGATAAATAGGTAGAATTATACTTGACAACCATGTAAAAGCGTTTCAGATGGAGTATCAGTTAAGTTAACACCCGCTTGGTTTTAGCGAATAAGAGGTGATCTTTGGTTAAAGAAATTTCAGACGTACATTCGAAAGAAATATTTTTTAAATTCGTATTTTACGTGAAAAGCATGAAAACTTTAAACAGTATAATACTACTTTTGTAATTTTAAGAAAGAAATATATTAATTTGTTATGCAGTTTCCATTTGTAGTTTCGAATTAGTATTATATCTTAAAATATCTTATTACTTTTATACCCGAATGTACCAATAAATGTCTAGATGCGACGATGCCACAGTTATTCTTCAACATTGAAATACGACTCTTGTGTATGTGTTAGTGCGAGTGGTACAGTTAAAAAAAAACTTTTCTACGGAAAAATAAAGCAAAATCCATCTGTTACAGTGTTTGATATTAGCTTTTAACTATTTTGATGCAATCTGTGTATATAATATAATGTTAGAAAATATAAGTTATTGCAAATGTAAACTGCATTAGCTTAATTTTTATTTTGAACATAGAAAAAGTTTTTGAATAGGTACACTCGAATGACAACTACCTTAAGAAACATAAAATTTGTTGGAAGATTTGTAGCAAACAATAAAAGAGTGAAACAAGTATGAGCAAACATCGATAGTTTTATAAAATCGTATTCCATCTGATTGTAGTTTTGTTAGTCAAGTGTTGCTGCCTTGACTCTGAATGTCAGGGGGAGCAACGCATCGGTTCAAGTATTTTCAGTTGCTTAAATGTTATTCTACAAATTATCAAATGTCAAAAGTATCATTTAATAAATAGGTATTTTATATTTATTTACTCTCCACTTTTTGAAGAGGTATACATATCTTCATTCACTATTTTTCCACTATGTTATACCTTTCGCTCTTACCTTAACCGTGGTGCTGTTTCAGTCCCAGCTCGCCTGTCACGTCAATTCACGTCATGTCTCGTCACGTCAGACTGTCACTGTAGCCAGACAAGAGAAAAGGAAGCTTGAAGCTTGTATCTTCTCATAATTGTACAGTGGGAGAGTGTCACTAAACACTGACTCAGGATAGCTATGTTTACTAAACGCGAACTATTGTGAACTTATTTACAATAGTTCGCTAGGTATGCAAGGGTATATAAACAGTAAACAAGAGGTTGTTTTACGGAAGTTATGGGTCCATTCAATATTTTTGACTTCTGGGAGCTTTGTGACAATGAATATAGTTTTCAGATTCTTCAAATTTTTAGAATATCTATTTTACTTAGCTATGAACCCAGGCTCATAATAGTTCGGCGGGCTTATTTTTTTCAACAAATTATAAAACCTGCACAAATGGTAATAAATTTCTACATAAGGCGGCGGTGTGTGTGTGTGTGTGTGTGTGTGTGTGTGTGTGTGTGTGTGTGTGTGTGTGTGTGTGTGTGTGTGTGTGTGCGTATGTGACGCAGTGGCGGATCCAGAATATCTCTCAGGGGGGGGCGAACTACTTTTTTTTTAGTTAGTGGAAGTCATCTCTGCAAGGCATTAAAATGACCGAAAATATGGGCTTAATGTCCACATGCAACTAACTTCATGCCACGTGAATGACAATTGAAAATACGTTTTAAAATTTCGTAACAGATGTCGCTAGTCGCTAGAAATTCAACAATGACACCTGTTATGGCGCCAAAACTGAATTTTATTTAAATATTGTGGGTAAATTTCTCGACTATAATGTGGATTAGGTGTTAACAATTACTCGAAAGTTCAGTCAAACAGCATTTATTCTTACTATAACAATGTTTCGGTGCTTCCATGTACCTTCTTCAGGGTCTACAATGATTGCAATAACATCAATGCAAGGACTGATATTTATTTATTTATTTATTTATTTGAAACCACTCAACAGGACAAAGTCCCAATTACTGAGGGTTAGAAAAAATTACAAGTTACAAGTTACAAGTTAACAAGTTAAATACAAAGTGAGAAATTCAATTAGACAAAAAGTAGTAAGTTAATAAGTTTTTGAATATTTGTAACGAATTTGAAAATAGATCAATGGAATTATGTGGCGAATGAATTGCATTATAATAAAAACATAGGCGACGGATCGGTGATTTTAGTTCATAATTACATTTAACCATTGTGTACTTGAATAAAGTTCGATGCCTAGAGTTTATTCTAGGTACATAGAAATTAACACGAGCTAGTAAGTTGATGTCATCAACAATATTATTGACAAGCTTATAAAGAAAGATGGCCGACTGTGCTTTATGGCGGTTTTCCAGAGATGTAATTCCAAATTCAGCTAATGCATCAATATAAGAATAATTATACATAATTGTAGGGAATCCATTGGTTTTACGCCAGCAAAATTTAACAAATTTTTTTTGAATAATCTCGATGGCGTGAACATGATTTTGATATATTGGATACCAAATTAGGTTACAATATTCTAATTTACAGCGAACAAAAGAATTAAACAAGGAGTTGAGAGTGGATAGTTTGTGAAAATGTTTGGAACAGCGAATAATAAATCCAAGGGCTTTATATGAACTTTTGACGGTAATATGAATGTGATGTGAAAATGTTAATCTTATATCAAACCACACTCCCAGATCCTTATATAATTTTACTCTTTCGAGTATTAAATTATCCATTGAATAATTAGATAGCAAGTAATTCTTTTTCATTGTGTATGACATCACTTTACACTTATTTATATTGAAGAACAATTTAAATTTAGTAGACCAAGCTATAATATTTTCTATGTCACGCTGTAACTGGAAACCGTCTTCTGCACAATTTATGGTTTTAAAGATTTTCATGTCGTCAGCATATAATAAACAGTTAGAATATTCTAAACAATCAACAAGATCATTAATGAATAAGTTGAACAGCAAAGGCCCAAGATTCGACCCTTGAGGGATACCAGAGGTGGGGATATAATAATTTGAGGTAAAATTGTTAAGACGGACAAATTGTTTGCGGTTGCTGAGATAAGACGAGATAAAAGAAGCTAAGTGAGGTGAGAAATTAAAGTTATATTGTAGTTTCTGTATCAGTGCAGAGTGATTAACCGTATCAAATGCCTTTGCGAAGTCAGTGTAAATGACGTCAACCTGAATATTATTACGTAGTGAATCCAGAACAGTATCAGTGAAATTTGCAAGATTAGTTACAGTAGACCTTCCTTTCATAAAGCCATGTTGAGATTTCGAAATTTTGTCTTGAACAGAGTTGTAAATTCTATTAAAAATAATTTTCTCAAAGACCTTCGAAATACTTGACAGGATGGCAATAGGACGATAGTTGGTAATATCGCTAGGATCTCCAGATTTGAAAATAGGGCATATGGATGTATTTTTAAGGACAGTAGGAAAATGATTGGTGGACAATGCGAGGTTAAAAAGAATATGCAAAGGTGTGACAAATATATCTCTGCAACCTTTTATGACATAAGCGGGAATATTATCAGGGCCAGGGTTGCGAGAAGGTTTTAATTGGTTAATAGAGGATAAGATTTCAGATTCAGAGATACATTTAATAGATAGTAGATCAAGAGAGTTATGATTACAAGGAACAGCAAATGATGATGAATCAGTAGAGTCTGAGACGTAAACAGAGGAAAAATAATCTGCAAAGGTTTGAACAATAGATGAGGTAGATGATAAAGTTAAGTCACCGAGGTGCATATCACCAGGAATACGGGTTGATCGCTTTTTGGTGTTGAGAAAATTCCAAATCTGTCGTGGCTCATTATGAATTTTGGATTCAACTGATTCTAAATAATGTTTGTATGAAGTTTTAACTTTTGATTTAATTTTGTTACGCAAGGTTTTATATGTGTGATGATATGAAATTATGTTGGTCCGTTTATATAAGTCACGATATCTTTCTTTCTCTTTAATATCAGAGATTATTTCTTTTGTAAACCAAGGAGGAAATTTACTTTTTCTCCGCTTGGTTTGTGGAACACACTTATCAAATATTTCATATATAATACCATAAAACTTGTCGAAAGCGTCGTCAACATTTGAAAATGTTTCTAAAATATTCCAGTTTACTTCTGAAAAAAGTTTGTAAAGTAAATCAAAATTAGCCAAACGAAAATTATAGAAACTTAGTGATGTATTGAAAGATGAACTGGGAGTACTGACAGAAGAGGAGTCAATAGTAGAAGAAATAGAAAGAGCAGGGTGGTGTAAATCTTCACTAACAAGAGGACAGGAATCATGGGAGACAGTACAGGGTTGGTTAGATATTCAAGAACTTAACAGCGTATATTTTGGTGTATTGGAAAAGTTCAAAAAGAAAGAGGCAAATTTTAGGCCAAACTGAGTTTCATTAATTTCTGTACATTTTATTTAAATTCCTACAACTTGCTACATTATTATTGGTGTACAGACGACTAATAGGAGTCCGTTTCAATGTCATCAGAATCGTTACACAGGATATTTCCGGCTATTTTCCATATTATTTGGTTGTCGGTTTTAGAGCAAATAGGTGTGTGTATGCTCTTTGAATTTTTTGGTACGATTTTCAATAGATTAAATGGATGTTTTGTATGAATGTATTTTATGTACATGAATTGTAACAATTTGTAAGAACTTACTGTAAGTGTGATAATATGTCCTTGTTATTTTGTATGTATTAAATTTTTGTTTCGCCCCCCCCCCCCCCCCCTTGGGTCCGCCACTGATGTGACGATCGATTCCAATACCATGATTCTAAAAATTATAATTCTTTCGTATTCCTCGAGTTTAGATACATATGCAGACGTGATTACATTTTGGTTATAATTGGTCAGCCGGAAGCCGGAAGTACCCTCATTTGCAATTTTTAACAGTTTTTCTTGAAAAATAAAACGCAGTTAATATCATTTAATACTTCATATTCAATAGATATAGAGTTAAAGAATTATAAAGATATTAAATTCCTTACATCAGCCAGCTATGCTAATTATGGAGACTGCTAATATATTTTAATAATTTAAATTGACAGGTTAAAGAAAAGTAAACGAAAGTGGCAAAGATGAGGATGTTGACATAGATGTTGAGGAATACACGGAAAGATACGGTAAGGTATGAAAGAATAAGGGATATAACTCGAGTATTAGAAGTTTCTAGAAAGATACAAGAGAAACGATTATATTGGTTTGAACAAGTCATGAGGAGAGATGAAGAATTTATTGGAAGAAGAATGAATAGCTTAGAAATAGAATGTGGAAGGAACAGAGGAAGGTCAAAGATAAGTTGGAAGGACTGTATTGCGGAAGACTTGAGAGAAAAGGAACTGAATGAGGACGACACGCAAAACAGAAAAGAGTGGAAGAAGAAAATAAAAAATTGCGACCTCTAACACATGGGAAAAGTTAAAGAAGAATAAGATGTCAGTGTCAAGTTCAATTTGTATAGTTTGTTTATGAAATAATTTTACTGAAAATGTAGATTGCAAGAAAATTTATATGTGGAATTTGTATATAATACACAGGATTGACGGCAGGTAATGTGCTGGCCACATCAGATTTTTTGGTTAAGATATCATTCAAATTTCATTTGATGACACCGACAAAAAGAAGTTTTCGTGAAAATGAAAACAAAGATTATTGAGAAAGATTGGAACTCGAGTGAAATTAATTAATTAATTTAGATTAATAAATTTATTCGACACCAATGTATGCAACTAGATCAGTAAGACCGAACCATCAGTTTTTAAACGACACGACACGAGTCGATTCTACACTACACGTCACGACTTGAGCAGTGAGACTGCCGCCTACTTCTTTCGATTATTTAAATATAGACTTATGCGTCGATTCTGTTCAATACTGTAAGTCTTAAAGATCTGTAAAAAAGTGACAAAAACATATCAGTTTTGTTGATTAATATAAAATTATACATAAAAGTGGCAGGTTTCGTTGCGATTTATTTACAGATCTGTAGGACTTATAGATGTGAAGAGAATCGTCCCATTAAAACTTAGAAAAACTGTATACTAAATGACGGATGACAATAGTTTGACCGGCATTTATTATGAAGACCCTTTTACTTTTTGCACAATAAAAATAAGAACTTAAAGTCTACATTTTAAGCTATATCGACAAAAATTTGTAGAAATTTCTCACCGTTTGCGTACAGAGAAAAAAAATCTGTTGTGGTCAGCACAATACCTCTCGCCATTTCCGTTTTTGGTGACATAAGTAAAGGGCGGGAGCAGTCATGTGACATTGTTGGCCTTGACAAGGATATATGAGGGCCCGTGTCAGAATAACAATTAGTAATTATGTTTAAGATTATCTAAATTCACGTAGTAAAATGTCACCAGGAGTGTGGAATTTACTTGTCAAGGAAAAAAACCACAAGGAATTGGAAAATCACTAAATTTAGAATGAAAAATTATATTTGACATCTATGTACATAATTAGTAGCTATCATTCTGACACGGGCCCCCATATCTGCTTGTATTTAACATTTCTTGCATACGTGTAGGTATCTACACCAAAAATTCTACTTACATCTATTCTTTATATTTAGATTTTTAAATTCATTCTATAAAGAAATTTTATCCTACTCTTCTAATTTTTCGAAATGTGTCCAATTCATTGTAGGGATTGATAGTATTTTTGAAGGGTATATGTGATATATGTTTAATTTTAAATATTTAACTTTTAATACAATAAGAAATAATATAATGTATGTACTTCCCACAAAAAATCTTCGGTAATGTGTCTGGATTTTTGACAATGACATTTATCTGTCAGTTATAAATACTTTAATTTTTCAATAGGTTTCCATAACAATTTTTGGGCTGTGAGATTTATTACAACACATTATTATATACCTTACATTTCTTTATCTCTAAATCTATAAAAGATATAATAAAATATTTATAAGTATCAGATAGATAATTTACTGTTCTTTAATACCTACTAGCAAGAACAAAAATTTTCAAAAAATAATATTTAGAAGATTTCTTTAAGAATCTGCTACTTCCGGTTGTCCAATTATTACCAAAACCTTTTCAGCTTTTCCCAGTAATGTCCGATTAAGAAATAAGTAGTTAAACAGATATTAAGTATTATAGTGTTTGAGAAATCTTCCTACCAATTTCCCCACATACATTCACACACACACACACACACATACATCCACATACACACACATACACACACACACACACACACACACACACACACAGACATCATCGTAAAAATATTAAAATCGGATTGTAGGGATATTAAGACGTGCTTCTTCATTAAAATATGGATATGCGATTTTTAGCATGAATCCAATACCACAGCGAGAGGTAAAAAAAAATTGAAATTTTATCTAATTAAAAATTGATAGTATTTTTTTTGGGCAATATATCCAATATTTTAATATAATTTGGGAATCTGACTAGCATTTTAATTAATTTGAAATGGATAATAAATATTTTGTAAAAAATAATTTATATATGCAAATATTTTCTTTAATTACAGTAAAAAAATTAAAAATGTCCGATCAAGGTCATCTACGAATTGAATGAATTAAACTACTGTTATTTTATTATTTTAAAAATATGTTACAGTAAAAGCATTCAAAATTCAAAAATAAGTAAATTCATAAGTTTATTTGCAAATGTAAAACCAATTATGTGAAAAATAAGATACTGACACGTCATTGTCATTGACAGAAAATAACGTTATTCGCACATTTATGTATCAAGTATGTGAATTAATCAATATACTTACGTTACAGCGAAAGTATTGTCAACAACGAGCATCGTTTTAAAATGAAATGTTTTAACTTATCCCACACGCTTGTAGTCTTTACAAATGAGAGAGATAAATGTATGCCAATATGTTAATTCGTTCATGGTACAGATGACCTTGATCGGACACTTTTTTGTAATTTATCTAATGAGTAGATATATTAAATAGAAAATTTAAATATTTCTTTAGTTAATTTCACGATTTATGTTTAGTTCAGTACTTATTACGATAAAATGTACTTTTCAAATTAGTTCATTTAATGAATCATATTAGTAGACTGAAAATAAGGAATTTGACTACAATTTAGTTAGTATATCTAATTTATTTTTCTGTGTAGGTTTTATAATTTGTTTGTTGAAAATATAAACCGGCCAAACTATTATGAGTCTGGGCTTTGTATATCACAGAAAATATGTAGTGCTTAGTAGTACGTAGTCAAAAACAATGGACTTGTATTGACTCGTAAAATTTTTCATGTAATTATTTCTTGGCCCTTAGATCCGTCTGAATTTATTTGATAGAATTAATGTTTTGTCATTCCTAACCTTTGTAAATGTTAAACTATTCGAATTGTGTAATACTCTAAATATCCGATGAACATAAAACATTGTTACATTTTGAAGTGAAATGAACGGAGCACAATTAGCGCGGGCCCCCCCGTGTTGAGCCCCGCTGAGGAACTATGGGGGGCAGACACATCTCTGGCCACACACCGCAATACATGACACAAATCCTTCACTTTTTCCCACACCAAAAGTACTTCTTACATTTACATTCCAACAGATCAAAAATATTACAGAAACCATTTAGTAAGAAATCATTTGAGAAGCTCTTGGTAAAAATAACCATAGTCTAAATATTGTAAATATGAGTTACATACAGCGACATGTACTTTCAAGTATACCAAGCAGTTTGGTAAAATTGTTTCTCGCAAAAAAATATCTTAGTCACAAGTTATTACATTTATTTTATTTTGGAATCATAAACTTGTTTATTCGCACTCAAAAGCGGGCGCAATTTAGCTTTTATTGCCCGAGATCCTATGAAGTTGCCAGGCAACAGGCAAAAGCTATTCTAATATAACAAAATCGTAATTTATGGATGAATGTCAGACAACTAAACAAATTCGATAATAGTATATTGTGTTATTAGGAGTAAAAGTGATACTTTGTATGACGAGCGTGGAAGTTTGAACGACGAACGCTTCGAGTCGCACAATTGCACGCGAGGCACACAAAGACACTTTTACTCCGAATGACACATTATATTTTTTCTTCAAACATAGATATTTAAAGAAAAATATCTACTACTGACGTTACATTTTACGTAAATTACGATTTCAATTGCCCTGTAGCTATGGATACTTATTTGTTCACTTTTTGTTATAAACATTGAAGGGAAAATTTTCACGTTTTAACGTTTAAATAAAAACTGTGCAACTTCCAGAATCAAAATACACTCGCGCACGCAAAGTGCAGTTTCTGGACTAGTGATACAGTTTTTATTATTGCAAATAACATCCATGTATGGACGCCTTAATGAAAACTTACATCATTGAAAAAAAAAATTCTAGGCAACTGTTACATAAATAGTTATTTTACGTATCCTTTGGCATCTGTAAAGTATCACTTTTATTTTGACATCTATGAAAGAGTACTTTAGGCCGCATTTACTTTACAGCCGCTTTTACTTTACGGCCGCATTTACTTTACGAACTGAATTGTCAAACGTTTCTTTAAATATCAAATAAATTTAGTGTTGTAAATTATAAATTTTAAGAGGGAGTATTGAAAACTTATTGTCGCTATCCCTATCGCTTATTTCCTTGCTCAACAAATTAATTATTTATTTTCATTTTTAGGTTGTAATATATTTTGACAGTAAGCATGTTGTTTTGTAAGTTGTCAAGATGATAACACGGCAATCTACCTACAAATGAAATGAATCAATCACATGACATACGAGTATATATTTCATACAGATTTGCCGGCCTCGGCCTTCGCTTCGGCTACAAACTTCAGATTTGGCCAAAAAATATCACTTTTACAACCTTGATACAAAAATAACTATTTTAGCTTTCCAATGATGTCCATTTGTTTCAAACAGCAAAAATACATTTCTTAAAGTTATAAGGTGAAAACAATGGTTATGACAATAAATCAAAATGCATAATTTAGTTATTTTAGTGGGACCGCCATATTTTATATGAGCGTTTGAACTCTACATGTGAAATATTGAATCGCGGACGACTTCAAAGATAGAGCTAATAGGTATCAACAGATTAATAATTAAAATGATGAGGCTAATAAATGCGTTGTATAATGGGACAAAATGCAACTCATCCCGAAATCACTGCCGTTGTATGACAAATAGGAGTGGAAAGCCAATGAAGACAACACTGTCAGAGTGCTCTTTTCTAAATCATTTATCATGGGTCCCATATGACAAATGGTTATCGTTCTATCCAGCCAACATGATGACATGTTAATATCTGACAGGTATTCGCTTAAACACTTTGAGAATTTCCTCTTCGAAAACTCATATATCTTTTATTTTTTAACACTAAATATTTATTTGTGTGTGTGTGTGTGCCTGTGTGTGTCTGTGTGTGTGTGACAAAAGTTCCGGATCCCATAACTTCAATACCACGATTCCAAAAATTATAATTTTTTCGTATTCCTCAAGTTTACATCCAGAAGAACAAGTGATTAGATTTTGATTATAATTGGTGAACCGTAAGTAGCCACATTTGAAGATTTAACAGGTAAATTTGATTTATTGACATTTAATATTATTATAACTTAAAGAATATATTATTCTCTATACGATTTGATTACATTTTATACTTCATATTCAATAGATACAGAGTTAAAGAATTTTAAAGAAATTAAATTTTATAATTCAGCCAGCTATGCTAAACATGGAAACTGCTAATATATTAATATAATTCAAATTGACAGATGTCAGTATGAGTAAAAAGTAAATTAATGTGGCAGAGATGAGGATGTTGAAGTAGATGTTGGGGAACACACGGAAAGATACGATAATAAAATAACTCTAGTGTTACAATTTTCTAGAAAGATACAAGAAAGACGATTACATTGGTTTGAACAAGTCATGAGGAGGAATGAATAATTATATTTGAACAAGAATGAGTAGTTTAGTAATGGGAGGTTGAAGAAGCAGAGAAAGACCAAAGATAAGATGGAAGGACTGTATTGCGAAAGACTTTGAGAAAAAGAACCGAATGAGAACGACACGCAAAAATATCGACCCCTAACGAATAGGAAAAGCTAAAGAGGAAGATGTCAGTGTCAAGTGCAATTTGAATAGTTTGTTTATGAAATAATTTTACTTGGAGTACAGTATGAGTAAAAAGTAAATTAATGTGGCAGAGATGAGGATGTTGAAGTAGATGTTGGGGAACACACGGAAAGATACGATAATAAAATAACTCTAGTGTTACAATTTTCTAGAAAGATACAAGAAAGACGATTACATTGGTTTGAACAAGTCATGAGGAGGAATGAATTGTGCAACGTTGTATCGGTGCACATTAAAGCTGAAACTTGAAGATGAACACAGGTAATAAATAAATTCTTGAATTTCAGGAGCAAAATTTATTTCTTATGCTCTGGTCGGAGCTATTACAACAACTGAACTGCCATAATAAAATAAACACATAACATGACAACCGAAAAATAATAGCAACAATGAAAATACAAGGTTGCTTTACAAATATGATAATTATAACTATAACATTTGAAATTGAATGCATCTGGGCTGGCGTGGGTAACATTTAAAATTGAATTACCCGCGCTGGCACAGTAACTCCCCCTGGCAAAAAGAGTCGACCACCAGAGACCTCTGTTGGACCGTTCGACGGTTTTCGTAACTCGCCGGATCCATGTACGCCGGTTTCAGTCTGTCAATGGAGACTATCTGATTTGTATTATTGACATTGATGTTAAAAAATTTATTCCCTCGTTCTATCACCCGGAATGGACCTGTATATGTGTGTGATAGTTTATGTCTAGCGCCATCTGCGCGTAGAAATACGAATTCACATGACTGAAGGTCTTTGTGGATGTAGGGAGTGATTTGACGTTTACGTGGAAGTCTGTATGTTGTATTTGAGAAAGTATTTTTAATTTGTGTGAGTACCTCATGTTCGGTTAGTTTTGGTGTAGTAGTTTGGATAAAAATTTCACCGGGTAGTCTCAAATTTTCTCCGTATACAAGTTCCGCTGGGGAACATTGTATAGGTTCTTTGATCGCGGTTCTGATACCTAACAAAATTAAAGGTAAGTGTTCTAACCAATTATTGGTTGATAACTTTGCTATGATTGCTGTTTTAATTTGTTTATTTAATATTTCCACTGCGCCGTTGCTTTGAGGATGGTAAGAGGTTGTTCTAATTCTGTTTGAACCCAAAAAATTGGCGAGTTCTTTGAAAAGTTTGGATTCGAAAGGTGTTCCTTGGTCTGTTGTAATGGTGAGAGGTATGCCAAATCTAGGTATGTATTGTTCGAAAAAAGTTTTTGCTATTTTAATTGCTGAAGCTTCTTTTAAAGGGTATGCTTCTGGCCAACGAGAAAATCTGTCGACTATGGTGAAAATGTAGCGAAAGTTATTTATTTTTGGAAGTGGCCCAACGATATCCATGTGAATGTGTTGAAAGCGACCGGTTGGATTTTTAAAGGGTTGTAATGGTGATCGAGTGTGTCTGGAAATTTTTGTCTTTTGACAGTTGATACATTGTTTGCACCATGTGTAAATATTTTTTGACATGTGAGGCCAAAAATATTTAGAGGAGATTAGTTTGTTGGAAGCTCTATAAGAGGAATGTGATAAATTATGGAATTTATTAAAAATTGTTTGACGGAATTTTGGAGGTAAATAAGGTCTTGGGTGACCTTTACTTACCTCACAAAAAAGTTTTATGTCTAGAAATGGTAAGCACATTTCTTTGAGGGAGAATTTTGAATTCTCAGTTTTTGACAGTAAGTTAGTTAGTTCGGTGTCAGAAAGTTGTGCTTGATGAATTTTTTGTGGTGTGATTTCTTGTAAGGAGATAGTTTCGATACGTGAAAGTGTATCAGCCACTATATTTTCTTTACCCTTAATGTATCTAATGTCGGATGTAAATTGTGCGATGTAATCTAGGTGTCTAAATTGTCGAGGGGTTCTTTCTGTTTTGATGAATAAGGAGGTTGATAATGGCTTGTGATCGGTTAAAATAAAGAATTTTTTTCCTTCTATGAAGTGTCTGAAATGTTTGATAGCTAAGAATGCTGCTAACAATTCCCTGTCAAAAACTGAGTAGTTCATTTCTGTTTTTGAGAGTTTTCTGGAAAAGAAAGCCAGTGGTTCCCATGTGTTATTGGAAAATTGTTGTAGGACGGCCCCCACCGCAAAAGAAGATGCATCTACTGAAATTGACAGTTGGGCTGAATGATCCGGAAAAACTAATGAAGAAGCGGATGCTAATTTATTTTTGACGTTATTGAACACTTTTAGTGTGGATTCTGTCCAGTCTAAGACTTCATTTTGTTTTTTGTGTAAAATCATTTCGTAGAGTGGGGAAAGAGTTGGTGCGAAATGTGGGATGAATCTGTGGTAGTAGTTGATCATTCCTAAAAATCTGTGTAAGCCTTTACATGTGTTGGGTGGTGAAAATTCAAGAATGCTTTTAACTCTGTCATGTGCTGGTTTGATACCGTCTTTCGTTATGTTATGTCCTAAAAAGTTTAAAGATGTAACGTTAAATTCGCATTTTTCTGGTTTGATTTTAATGCCAAATGAATTGAGTCTTTCGAGTAAAGTTTTAAGGTGAGTGTAATGTTCGTTTTGATCTTTACTTGCTATCAAAATGTCATCAATATATACGAAAATGAAATCGAGATCATATAATATTTCGTTCATAAACCTTTGAAAAGTTTGAGCTGCATTTCTAAGGCCAAATGGCATTCTAGTGAATTCGTATAGGCCGAACGGTGTTGTGATGGCTGTTAAATAAATATCTTCTTCCGCGACTGGAATTTGATGGTAGGCTCTTACCAAGTCGATTTTAGAAAAAAATTTGCAGTTGTGTAAATTGTTGTGGAATGAGTGTATGTGTGGTAATGGGTATCTGTCTGGGATTGTTGCTAGATTTAGGGCTCTGTAGTCACCACATGGTCTCCAATCGTTTTGTTCTTTTTTGGGAACCATGTGGAGGGGTGAGGAAACTGATGATGCAGAAGCTCTGCAAATTCCTAGCTTGATCATGTCGTCGAATTCTTTTTTGGCGATTTTAAACTTTTCAGGGTTTAATTGTCTTGGTTTTGTATGTGGTAATTTGCCGTTTATAGCTATGTGATGTTTAACTTGATGAACCACTGGTTCGTTGAAATTAATGGGGGAAGTAATATTAGGAAATTGTCTTATTAAATTTGTTATTGTTTTATTGTGTGAGTTAATTTTTGGTGTATTAATAATTTTGATTTTTGCCACTTGCTGTGTATGATTTTCTATTAGTTTTTTATTTTTTAAGTCTAGTAGGAGGTTAAATGTGGAAATAAAATCAGCTCCTAAAATCGGTTGGTTGATGTTGGCGATGATGAATTGGAAGGTAAATGTTTTGCTTAAATTGAGGTCTAATGTGAGGGTTTTGTAGCCGAATGTTTTTATATTAGTGTCGTTGACTGCTGATAATAGCAGTTTTGGGTTAGGGTGTTTCAGTTTATAGATGGAATTGGGAATCACTGAAATTTCTGCCCCTGAATCAACTAAAAATTTAATTTTATTGATTTTATCATAAACATGCAAGCGACATGAATTGAAAGTTACACTACTTGTCGCTAATGTAGGTAACTTTATTTGTTTCGTTTCCTTTAAATTGTTTGAATGATTTGGTGTTTTTGTGTTTTTAAAAGTGCAAGGTTTTTCACATTTGAAAGCTCTATTCCCGAATTGTGTGTGATACCAACACATTGTTGTATTTGGGTCGTGTTGGTTTGAAGTATAGTTTGATTTGAAAGTTGACGTTTGGGGATGTGTCAGTTTTTTGTTCATGATTTTGATTAATTGACTGAAATCTGATCGTAGTTCTTGGATTTCTTTTTTGGCAGTTGAAATGTCTTCCGCATTTTGAGTGTCGATTGATTGTTTGTTTTGGAAAATTGTGGAGTGATATTTATCTTTGTTAGTTTTGAAGGTTGATAGGTTAGGTTTTTCCAGCTCCCAAATTTTGTCTGCTATGTTTAGTAACTCTGAAATGGGCTTTTTGTTAATAGGAATAAGTGCAATGTTAATGGAGGGTGATAGTTTTCGAATCCAAAGTTTAAAAAGGAAATCGTTATTAAGGTAAGTTTTGTTTCCTGCTAATGCGATAATTTTTCTATATGATTCAGATGGTTTGTCAAACTCGGAATTTGTATTTGATAAAATTTCCTCAAGGCTACGTTCTTCGCTTATTGAGTGTCTGTCGATTAAATTGTTTTTTAGGAATTCGTATTTGTTTTGTACTGGTGGTGTGTGTAGGATATCGGTTATAGAAATGATACCTTCTTGGGGTAGGGCTGCTAATACATGGTTGTATTTGGTCTCATCCCGTGTGATACGCGCGAGGTGGAATTGTGCTTCAATGCAAGTAAACCAGGCGGAGGGACTATGGCTCCAAAATTGGGGTAATTTGACAGTGAAAGAAGCGTTTTGTTGTCCTTCTGCCGGCGTACCTGGTTCCGGGAGAGCACCAACCTCGATGTCCGTGGTGGGCGACGCCATTCTCCGGGGGTCGTTGCCTACACACACAAAATGTTTTTAAATGCGTAAAGGAATGGATTCCTGAACAATGTAAAAATATTCCCTTACGGGCTGTTAAATTGTATAATTGTTGTTGGTAGCTTATGGAATAGCGTCTATAAATATGTAGAGGAATGGATTCCTGAACTTTGTAAAAATATTCCCTTACGGGCTGTTAAATTGTAAAATTGTTGTTGTTGATTGATAAGAAAATAAATTTGATTTTATTGATACTTCATCGTCCATTTCATTTTGTAGAAGATGGTGTTGACAGTCTGGAGGTTTGGTCCGTTTCGTTTTGTAGAAGATGATGTTGATGGTCTGGAGGGTTAGTCCGTTGTCGCTGGGTTGCGACAATCCATGGGAAGAAAAGGGTGATTGGAAGTTGATTCGCAGAGAAGAGATGATGCTGTTTGGAGTTTAGTCTTGATGAAGTTCAAAAAATGCATGCTGCTAATCGGGGTCACCAATTGTGCAACGTTGTATCGATGCACATTAAAGCTGAAACTTGAAGATGAACACAGGTAATAAATAAATTCTTGAATTTCAGGAGCAAAATTTATTTCTTATGCTCTGGTCGGAGCTATTACAACAACTGAACTGCCATAATAAAATAAACACATAACATGACAACCGAAAAATAATAGCAACAATGAAAATACAAGGTTGCTTTACAAATATGATAATTATAACTATAACATTTGAAATTGAATGCATCTGGGCTGGCGTGGGTAACATTTAAAATTGAATTACCCGCGCTGGCACAGAATAATTATATTTGAACAAGAATGAGTAGTTTAGTAATGGGAGGTTGAAGAAGCAGAGAAAGACCAAAGATAAGATGGAAGGACTGTATTGCGAAAGACTTTGAGAAAAAGAACCGAATGAGAACGACACGCAAAAATATCGACCCCTAACGAATAGGAAAAGCTAAAGAGGAAGATGTCAGTGTCAAGTGCAATTTGAATAGTTTGTTTATGAAATAATTTTACTTGGAAATTTAGAATCTTTTGCAAGAAAAATTATGTATGGAATTTATACGTTATACACAGGATTGTCGGAAGGTATTGTGCTGGCCACAACAGATTTTTACCTCTCGCTAAGAGAGGTATTGCATTCATGCTAAAAATCGCATATCCAGATTTTATTGAATAAGCACGTTTTAAGGTCCCTACAATCCGATTTTATCATTTTTACGATGATGTCTGTGTGTGTGTGTGTGTGTGTGTGTGGATGTGTGTGTGTATGTGTGTGTGTGTGTGGGATGTTGGAAGGACGGTTACTCAAAAACTATAAGACTTTAAATTTTTTTAACTACGTATTTCCCAATCGGACATTCATGGGAAGATCTGAAAAGGTTTTGGTAACAATTGGACAACCGGAAGTAGAAGATTCTTGAAAAAAAATCTTTTAAATAATATTTTTTGAAATTTTTTCTTGATAATATTAAAGAAAAATAAATTCTCTTTCTGATACATTTAAATATTTTACAATATATTCTATAGATTTAGAGATAGAAGAAATATAGTATGTAAAATAATCTGTTATAATAAATTTTACAGCCGAAAGAATGGCCATGGAAAATAGTTGAAAATTTAATTTGTTTGTAACTGACAGATAATGTCAGTGTCAGAAATCCGAAGACATTACTGAAGACTTTTTCTGGGAAGTACATACATTATATTATTTCTTAATGTATTAATAGAATTGGAAACATTTCGAAAAATTAGAAGAGGACAAAATTTCTTCATCAAAAATGAATTTAAAATTAAACAATCTAAATATATATGGAATAGATATATGCGTAAGTAGAATTTTTGGTGTAGAGTGTAGGTATACAAGAAATGTTAAATACAATAGGGAGCGAGCAGTCATATGATTTTGTTGGTCTTGACAAGCAGATATGGGGGCCCATGTCAGAATGATAGCTAGTAATTATGTATATAGATGTCAAATATCATAATTTCTCATTCTAAATTTAGTGATTTTCCAATTCCATGTGGAGCAGAATTAAATGTTAAATATCTAAGGCATACAAGTAAACTTTAAACTCCTGGTGATAAATTAACTACGTAAATTTAGAAAATCTTGAAATTGATAATTACTAATTATCATTCTGAAACGGGCCCACACATTTGCTTGTCAAGCCCAAAAATGTAACATTACCGTTCGCGCCCTATACTTATGTAACCAAAAAAAGGAAGTGGCGAGAGGTATTGTGCTGGCCACAACAGATTTTTTTATTTTGTAACGACTCAAACATGATTGTAGAAAAGAGTTTTGTGGTAGTGTGCCCAAATAGAAGTTTTGAGTTGAAATTATATGTAACCGCAAGGTTGAACAATTCTTTCTTTTCAAAATGTCCCTTCAAATCGTGGGATGCAAAATGCTTTCAAATGCAGGGACGTAGCCAGGATATTTTTGTAGGGTGGACCAGCGGTGGGCCAAATTTTTTTTGGGTCACTAGTCAGATAGTTTAGTACTGATACTTACCTTTTTCATTAGAAAACAAATAATCATAATTTGATTTTTAGCCATACAATTTATAAAGCATATGTATTGTATGTTAAAAAAAACCTAATTCGGAGTAGGCTAGGAACAGAGAAACGTATGTCTGTTCATTATTCAATTCAAAAGTCAAGTTGTCAAAACTGATCTTGAAATTATAATTTTAAGGAGAAGGATAATAAAGAAGGATGCAGTTTGCAATTTGCAATTTTCTAATTTATTTCCGTTTCTAAAATAATATTCAAGAAGAAAAGGTTTTTCTTTGATAACATTTTTGACAATATCTCGTGTCAAATTTACATTTAATTAAATTAAATTAAATGTTCATAGCCTACTCCAAGTTAGGTTTTTTTTTGAATAATTGTACATACGTTCTACAACAATTAAAATTAAGTTTGTTTAACATTATTAAAAATAAGCTATATGCATTGAAAGATAAGTAAAATAATATTACTGTGTCTTTACCATAATGCAATTATTGTTTTGGAATAAGAAATTTAGTTCCAATAATGTGGCGTGAACTGTTTTCTCTAATGCGACTTTTAAAACGGGTGGGCCAATGGGTGGGCCAGAGTTTTTCCCTGGCTACGTTCAAATGATTGGAATTCCGTAACACAAGTTACCAATTAATGCCTTATGGTTGCTAAAAATGCTTTGTAGTGATTTATATCAAATCGGATATACTGGCATTGTAAATTATTTGAAAAATATATTTATTTGTTACTCACTTGTATACACTTCATTTCTTAATACCGGCTACTACTTTTGAAAATTAATTTTTATTATAATTGCCGTCAAATGAGTATGGACTAGAGATTTCTACACTGTTGCCAATTCACTGGTCGCGTGTTGAAAATGCTAATTTATGAAGAAGTGGTAACACTGCTTGGTAAGGGACAGGGTGCAGAGAAGGGAACAAGTTGAGCGTCAGTCCATACTCATTTGACAGCGCGTCTCTCTCTCTCTCTCTCTCTCTCTCTCTCTCTCTCTGTGTGTGTGTGTGTGTGTGTGTGTGTGTGTGTGTGTATGTGTGTGTGTGTGTGTGTGTGTGTGTGTGTGTGTGTGTGTGTGTGTGTTGGTGTGTATGTTTGTGTGTGTGTGTGCGTGTGCGCGTACGTACCTACTAGTTCACACGATTAATTCAATACAATGATTCATGTAGCGAAATCACTTCACATATAATTATGTGTATGCCATAATCACCTGGTAGTTGATTAATTGATGATGGTTTCATAAATAAATGATAATCAATCGATTTATCAACAGATATTAAATGATGAAGATATAGCACGAAACAAGTAACCAATATTTAAAAAAAATCTGTTACAAGGACAATTCCATTTCAATTTTTACGTCCGTCACCTTTAGGTAAGGTAAAAAATTCGATGGTAAGTTTTTAGTGAATAAGCACATTTTAGGATCCCGAGAATACGATTTTTCTATTTTTACGATGATGTGTGTGTGCGTGTGTGTATGTGTGTGTGTGTGTGTGTGTGTGTGTGTGTATGTGTCTGTGCGCATGTGCGTGCGCACGTGCGTGCGTACGTGCGTGCGTGTGCGTGTTGTGTATGTGTGTGTGAAGAAGCAGATTCTTAAAAAAAATCTTCTAAATACATTATTTTTTGAAAATTTCTGTTCTTGCAACTATTAAGGAACATACATATAAATATTCTATTATATCTTTTATAGATTTAGAGATAAAGAAATATAATATATAATATAATCTGTTGTAATAAATCTCACAACGCAAATAATATCATGGAAACCAATTGAAAAATTAAAATGTTTGTAACTGACAGATAAATGCCAGTGTCAAAAATCCAGAGACATTACTGAAGACTTTTTCCTAGGAAGTGCATACATTATATTACTTCTTATTGCATTAATAGTTAAATATTTAAAATTATAGGTATATTACCCTTCAGAAAAATTAGAAGAGGACAAAAAAATTTCATCCACACTTATGGTGACACATTAACTACTGAAACTCAGAAAAACTTGAAAGTTGAATGAAAAATTATGACATTTGATATTTATATACATAATTACTAGCTGTCATTCTGACACTAGCCCTCATATCTGCTTGTCAAGGCGAACAAAGTCACATGACTGCTCGCATTCTATAGAATGAATTTAAAATTAAAAAATCTAAATATAAAGAACAGGTATAAGCACATTTTTTCGTGTAGAGTGTAGACAAGGAAGAAATGTTAAATAAAATACTTATGTAACCAAAAATTAAAGTGGCGAGAGGTATTGTGTTGGCCACAACAGATTTGTTGAAAATGTAAGCCGGCCGAAGTATTGTAATGAGCCTGGGTTCTTATATGTTACATTGGCATATGAATTCTATAAAACTATTTACTTCTGTCCTATTCCATTTTCCTAACATTTAATTAGCGTCACAGCGATTCCCTTTCACTTATCATTCCAATATACCTCTCATAATCTCATAACCTCTCCATGTGTGTTTACCGTTTGGCGTTCGTGAGGTGTGTGTAATTAGCGGGCGTCAGGTTCAACTCTCGGCTACGACGACGGGCCGGAGGATTAAAAGCGACGTGGCTGGCACTCTGCTCAAGGCGCATATTTACTCGACAGCTTGTTACCAACAGTGACGTGACCCCGGCTGCCCGAGATGCGGGGTCAACGAGAAAGAGCCATGAAGATTGGAAGGCGGGGAGGACGATGAAGAAGAAATTCGAAGGAATAGAATGATGGAAAGAATTATATTGAAAGTAACAATTTTAATTGCACAATTGCCGTTGTTATTAACACAAACCGACAAAGTTTATAATAATGTATTTAATTTAAATAAAAATTAAAGACCTTTAACAACCCTTGCTGTGACAGTATTATTTTATTTATCCAATATTTTGGGTACACTGTAAAGTTTTGGGGTAGATGAATCTTCAATTGAGTTGCTGAATCTTCCTTTTAGTTAATTAGGGTGGGAAGGTCGAAAGATGGTAAGAAAAAGGCAGAGTCAAGTCACTTACAGGAATCTATGTTGCACTGACATTACATTTTAATACAAAAAACTCAATAAATATTTTATTTTTTCAAAAGTTATATTATTACCGAAAAATATATAATTTGAGTTTAAATTAACAACAAAAAGAAAATAGTTTCGATAACAATTAGGTTTTGTTACAAGTTCACTGCTTTATTATTTTATTTCCGAAAATTAACATAAGATTTACAATATAACACAGAAGTATTTATATTAAACTAAACAAAATCAACATGACATTACTACACGTTTTTGTGTATTCGCTTGAGCGGGAAAAACTACTCTGAACTTAGCATATATTCAAGTCTCTAAATTAGGGTATATTTATATACAGGATATGGCCATGGGGCAAGATCGACGCCATAAGCGAGCCAATGTCAAATATACTGATAATTCATTTCCCTATTTAGTTGTAAGAAATATGATTTTATATTATACAGGAATATTAAATAGTCACACTATGAATTTATAAAGGTAATAAAAATTCATTTACTTAAGAGATACACAATTATTATTATGACAGATTTAGAGGTTATAGCATAGGATATAGGTTGTTATTATCACATCAAATTTAATAACTGTGGTTATTATTTACATAATAAGTATATATTATAAACTTACCTTTTAAAAATTTAAATGTTTGTGCTTAATATTGGTAATTTTTATGTGTTTTCAATATTGCCAATCATCGTAGTCAGTATCTCAAGAAAATACACAAATAAATAAAATAAAAGTATTACTTACACTTTAAATAAACATTAGAAGTATATTTAAATGTGTTTTACATTAAAATAAAACAAATAACCACGAAAATAGATAATAATTTGCGCAACAACAACGAATATTACAGTGGATCGCAAATGGCGGACGAAACGTGAGCCACGTCATGGCCATACCCTGTATATAGAGGTACCCTACTCTAAATAGGTTAATGTTGCCCTCTGGTGAGGCGGGAAACTAGTTGTGTTACAGTTTCAAACTAAATTAAATTAACTTGAATACACAAATTTGAATAGTTCGGCCACTTATAAATCTTGCAAAAAAGTAGGCGGTACATGATTCAACTAGACAAAACAATGGATTCATTGTTGAAATCAACAAAGTGCTTGATATTTATTGTAAGTGATAAGTTTTTACACTAAAATGGCTCGTGTTAAACCATATAGTCAAGATTTAAGAAAATCTAGAATTCATGCCCATATGAACAGCATTTCGGCATGAAAAATTTAGATTTAATATTCGATTCCGCGATTGACAGTACAAGGTATTATTAATTTGTTTTAAGAAAACGGAAATGTTATGGAAAGAAAAAAACTGGTCGTCCACTGTGAACTTCTAATGCTGATCATCAAGCTTTAATTAAAATTGTGAAAAAAAATCGCCCATCGAATGCTCGAGATATTACCGTACAATGGCGTAAAATGATTGGAAAACATATTTCGGTATCTGCTACAACAAGAAAAATTAAACAAATAGGATACAAGTTAAATAAGGTAATTTATTTTTGCGATTTCTCTAGTAACAAGGATTATTAGTGTTTTGTATGTTTCACGATGTCAAAGAAAAAGCCTTCGATTATAAAATTGCAGCAGCGTAGTCGGTTAAGGGTTAAGAATCACAAAAATTGGACTCAAGAACAATGGCTTAGCTTCATTGGGAGTGATGAGTCCAAATTTGACGTTTGCTTAGCAGATTGTAGAAAACGCATATTACGTTTCCGAGACATACCAGACGGACTATTTGATTAGAAAAATGAAATTTCCTGCAAGCGTTATTGTTGTGTATTAAGTTATCCATGATATAGTTTTGTTTCGATTTAGCTGTCAGAAAATATAGAAAATAATTAAGTTGTCAGTTGCCAGTTATTTATAAAATAATAAATAATATATTCTGTGTGCCTGTTTTATTTATGTTGCGCAAGACATAATATTGGCGACGAGGAACAGGATTTTAATAAGATTGAAAGTTGAATTATAAAAATCTACAATGACGTCTGTGGGCTCAATACAACAGTTTAATATCAACAAACCACATACATGGAATATGTATGTACAACAACTAAAGTATTACTGTTTAGCAAACGACATCACATCTGTAGTAAAGAAACGTGCTACACTTCTGACAGTAATCGGGCCAACAACATTTGGGATATTACAATCTCTAATATCACCTGCAGAACCAGACACAAAATCATACGATGAACTTGTGGAAGTTCTCAGAAAACATTTTATGCCACAAACTTCGAGAATATACAAAAGATTCTTATTTTGTAAGAGAACACAGCAAAAAGAAGAATCAATAGCATCCTATGTGACAGAATTACGTCGTTTAGCTGAAGAATGTGAATTCGATACTACCCTAAATGATCGTTTGCTAGACCAGTTTGTAGCTGGATTACGTGATGACAATATTCAAAGACGATTGTTATGTGAATCTACATTAACACTTGATGATGCCATCAAGAAGTCACTCGCAGGAGAAGCCGCTTTATTTCAAGTTAAAGAATTACATGCACTAGGCGAAACAAAGAATGTAGTTACAGGCTCAACAATGAATCATGTACAAGGCAATGCAAGAAAAAATTACAATAAACAGTCTTCAGCACAGCAAGGGCCATACATAAAGACATGTGCTAGCTGTGGAGGTACACATAATCGTGACGGATGTAAGTTCCGCAACGCAGAATGTAACTTTTGTCATAAAAAGGGACACATAGAAAGAGTATGTCACGGTAAGAAAAGGGCAACAGAAAACACTTCTTGGAAACCAAAGCAACCCACAACAAACAAATCAAAAACAAATCAAGTTAACAATGAAGAAACATACAACGCATACGACGACTCCTATATATGTAATATCACACCTACAATAAGGAAGATTAAAATTACAGTAAAAATAGAGGGTCTCAACTGTGAAATGGAGGTCGACTCGGGTTCCGATTATTCCATAATTTCGTTTGCGACATACCGAAGTTTTTGGCCAAGTGGAGGACCAACAATTGAACCTCTACATATCAACTTGCGTGATTATCAAAGGAACCAAATCAAGATGAAGGGAACATGCAACGTAAATGTCCGCTATAAGAACTATAGAAGGCAACTACGGTTTTTAGTAGCTGAAGGTAGTTTAACTAATTTGCTAGGACTCGAATGGTTTCAACCATTGGGTATAGAACTCACAGGAATAAATCAAGTTCAACAATCAAAGACAATAGACGAAATCCTTGAGCAGTACAAAGAAGTTTTCAACGAGAAATTGGGAAGTTACAGCGGACCACCAGTTTCCATTCCACTTGATCAGAAGGTAACTCCTATCCGTTTAAAAGCACGTAATGTTCCTTTAGCACTGCGACCGCGTATCGATTTAGAAATTGAACGATTATTGAAAGAAGACGTCCTACAACCGATATCCAATCCAAAGTGGTCCACTCCAGTAGCTCCTGTAATCAAACCAAATGGAGTTATTCGACTGTGTGGGGATTACAAAGTCACTATCAACAAGGCACTGCAAGAACACCTATACCCAATTCCTGCAGTAAATCATCTTTTGTCAAATCTGACAGGAGGCGGATATTACGCCAAGATAGACATGTCACAAGCTTATCTTCAGTTACCTGTCGATGAGTCGGCAGCCGAAGCTCAAACAATAATTACACATCGGGGTGCATACATAGTGAAACGTCTACAATTTGGAGTAAGTATTGCACCAGGAATATTTCAAAATGTCATGGATGAACTACTACGAAATATACCCGGTGTAACGCCATATTTTGACGACATTCTTATCAGAGCTACGACGATGCTTCAACTCACAGAAAGAGTGAAACAAGTTCTACAAAGATTTAAAGAAAGAGGACTACGAGCAAACAAAAATAAATGTATTTTTGGTGTCACATCCGTAGAATTCCTAGGATATCGAATAGATAAAGAAGGTATTCATCCTGCTGAATCCAAGGTAAAAGCAATTAAGAATGCACCAACCCCAAAAAACAAATTAGAACTTCAAGCTTTTTTGGGCCTACTAAATTTCTACAATGGGTTCCTTAAGGATAAGGCAACCATCGCAGAACCGTTACACAGATTGTTGGACAAGACAACATCTTGGAAATGGACTTCTGTACATGAAGACAGCTTCAATAAGGTAAAAGAACTTTTAACATCAGAAAGTGTTCTTGTTCCTTTTAATACCGAACTACCAACAACCCTGACATGTGATGCATCACCGTATGGTATTGGAGCCGTACTAAGTCAGACACAACCAGATGGAAGAGACGCTCCTACCGCGTTTGCCTCAAGAACGCTTACGACAACG
Source organism: Harpalus rufipes (assembly GCA_951394225.1). Lineage (NCBI taxonomy): Eukaryota > Metazoa > Arthropoda > Insecta > Coleoptera > Carabidae > Harpalus > Harpalus rufipes. The sequence continues at coordinate 47,901,085 of OX596279.1, forward strand.
GAATGAAACTACGCACAAATCGACAAAGAAGCACTATCTTTAGTTGCAGGTGTAAAGAAATTCCATCACTTTCTGTATGGTCGACCATTCATGCTTGTAACCGACCATAAACCACTTCTGGGTCTTTTCAAAACATCCAAGCCAACCCCAGACATCATCTCTCCACGGATGTTGCGTTGGTCCATCATGTTACAGTCATATGACTGTAAGCTTGAATATCGTCCGGGACCTAAGATTGCAAATGCTGATGCACTAAGTCGCCTACCTTGCCCGTTCCCAGACGTACCTGTTCCAGAACCATCAAATATTTTCTTCACTGAAACTAACTGAATCACCACTCACTGCATCTGATCTAGGTAAATTAACAAAAAAAGATCAAGTTTTATCTAGAGTTTTTACCTGGGTGGGAAGGGGGTGGCCTGCCAAAACAATTGAAGGTTTTGAGACATTTTCTACAAAACAACATGAGATTACTATTCATAAAGATTGTTTATTATAATAATAATAATAATAATAAATTTACTTTATTGACATATATCAACGGCGAGGTTCAGCCTAAGGCTGCTCTTCCACCTAACCAAACAAATACAAATAATACAAAGATGTATATATATATAGCTAATAGACACGTTACAAAAAGTAAACAAAAACAGATCTTGAAAAATAATAAAAATACATTAATGACAAATAATGTAGAAGTAAATAGTTAACAATGAAATAATAGGAACAAACATTATGGGGACATCGTGTAATTATTCCAAATGATGCACGTAAACGAGTACTTCAAGAGCTACACATCGCACACCCAGGTATTGTTCGAATGAAAGCTCTAGCTCGCTCATATGTATGGTGGCCGAACATCGATACAGACATCGAAAATTTTGTAAAAGGATGTGGACCATGCCAAGAATCGCGACATGCTCCACCGAAAGCACCTATTCATCCTTGGGAAACACCACGAAATCCATGGTCACGTTTACATATAGATTTCGCAGGCCCATATCAAGGTGAAGAGTTCCTGATAATTGTGGATTCTTATTCAAAATGGCTACAAGTAAAACGCATGTCTTCAACAACAAGTGCTGCTGTTATAAAAACACTGCGTGAGTTGTTTGCAACACACGGTATTCCTGATTCAATAGTATCAGATAACGGACCTCAATTTACATCGAACGAATTCCAATCATTTGTAAAACGAAATTTAATTAGATCAATTTTAGTATCACCGTATCATGCAGCCAGTAATAGACAAGCAGAGCGAATGGTTCAAACAACAAAAGGGTCATTAAAACGAATTGTCATTGGGAACTGGAATCAAAGACTAGCAAATTTCTTACTTGCTCAACACGTAACGCCGTCAACGACAACTGGATTTAGTCCAGCAGAATTACTTATGGGACGAAGAATAAAAACATGTTTAGATAGATTACATCCTGACTACAGCCTAGACCAACAACTGAAGCAAGATGAAGAACTCGCAACTCATCTTGAAAACAGAAAAATTCGACAGTTCAACATTGATGAACCGGTTTATGTCAGAAACTATGGGGCCACATCTCCATGGGTGCCAGCAACTATACAAAAGCAAACAGGACCTGTTTCCTATGAAGCGATAACATCGGAGGGACAAGTCATTCGAGGCCATGTAGATCTGATGGCAGGTCGAACACCATCAGAAGAAGCTGAAAATTCTACGTTACCTACACCAGTGATTTCAGAAGAACCTGCTGCATCTTCGTCTTTACCACCTCAACCATTGCAGACCACGCCACGAACAAAGAGAACAATAAAACCACCTGCGTATATGAAAGACTATGTCACCAGCTAGGAAGAAGGAGTGTTGTGTATTAAGTTATCCATGATATAGTTTTGTTTCGATGTAGCTGTCAGAAAATATAGAAAATAATTAAGTTGTCAGTTGCCAGTTATTTATAAAATAATAAATAATATATTCTGTGTGCCTGTTTTATTTATGTTGCGCAAGACATAATAGTTATAGTTTGGGGTTGTATGTCTGAAAGGGTGGACAAGCTACAGTTTATAAATGCCACTGTTACCGCTGATAAATATAAAGATGGAATTTTTTTTTTCTGGAGGGCAGTCAAAAACAAAATATTTTTATTTTTCGGCCTCTATATGTTTCGGCACCGCATGTGCCTTCTTCAGGAGGTGAAAAATTTTACTTAGTTTTAAAAAACAACATTGAGACAGAACAACACACAAATATAGAAAAACTATGTGACATCGAACAATAAAACAATAAATAAATAAAGAATTTAAAATAATTGTTTCATGGGGTGCACACGTTTTCAATTTAAAATATATTTTTCCATATATGCTTTATTTTTTGACGACTTCAGAGTGTTTTTAATTTATTTATTTATTTATTTATTTATTGTTTTATTGTTCGACGTCACAGATGTGTAGTTTGTCTGTATTTGTGTGTTGTTCTGTCTGAATGTTGTTTTTTAAAACTAAGTAAAATTTTTCACCTGCTGAAGAAGGCACATGCGGTGCCGAAACATCTAGAGGCCAAAAAATAAAAATATTGTGTTTTTGACTGCCATCCAGAAAAAATAAATTATTTCCACATCATCCCATCCAGTCAACAAGTTTTCCAGCAAATATAAAGATATACTTAAAAATTTGATGTGGACACCACACGACTTCCTTGTACGATTATTAAACTATACATATTTTTTTAATAAATAAATTACAAAATATTAATTTTAACTTCAAAACAGTAAGATATATAGCGACCATAATCTAACTCGGTTCTTTTTAAAGAGTTTTGATTACAACAAAGAAATATTTGATTATAACAATGAATATGACTAATTTCACAATAAAAATATAATATTTGTTATTGTACGAATCATAAAATTGCATGTATTTAACGTAATTTGACATGAACATTTTTTTATGTTTTTGTCCTAATCCATAGCAAGCTTTATTACAAAAACAAAAAAAGTATATAATTTTTAAATTTACATATCTCGCTTAGGGCTAATTTAATAATATTTGATGTGCTAGACGCAGAAATTAATTCTCTAAAACTTTTATTTGAAGCATTTATTTCTAACATCAAAATAAAATCATTTTATTCAAGAAAAACTGTTAACAACTTCAAGTAATGTACCACTTCCGGTTAGCCTATTTTAACCAAAATCTATTATGTTATTTCGATTGACATAAAAGTCTTGTATACCAAATTTGAAAAGTTTTGGATTATATTTTAAAACAGATTTTCATTAAAATCTATTATAGGCTTCATGTAAAGTACCACTTCTGGAAATTGTGTAATAACCAGAAAGGGAAGTGCACAACTAGATGTTATAGGAGTCCTAAATACAGAATTTCAACTTTCTACGGCTTACCGTTTTTGAGTTATGCGAGATACGAACGTACGTATGTACGGACGTACGTACGTACAGACGTCACGACGAAATTAGTCAAAATGGATTCAGGGACAATCAAAATGGATATTTCCGCTGAAATCTGAAAACCGAAATTTTTCGCGATTACAATACTTCCTTTACTTACGTGCAAATATTTTTTTCCATCGATTCCTTTATGCTAGTCCATCGAAGGGAGTTACGTTTTTCAACAGGACGACCGCAGCGGCGCCCTTAACTTATTGCGAGGCTCCGGCCGGCAGATCTTTGCGAGGCCCTTGTCCTTTGTGCAAAGTATGTGAATTGGTAGGTATTTCTGATGATTGACGAGAAATGCAAAAGTTATAAATTAATAAACTTAAGAGTTTTAAAATATTATTTTAGAATATTTATAAAAGTTAACAAACACAAATGATAAACTAAGGTATATACATAAATGCCATAAAAGATATACGCAGGGACTAAAATCTTTAATTAAAACATAATAATCTAATGAATGAGATACGTCATTTTCAATTGAAAGAATAGCCAAGGCCTGAATGCCGACCTTGTGTAATCGAATTTCTCAAATATGTTTTCATAATTTTTAACCTCGAAAAAAGTTTTAAATATCAACTTTTTTTGTACTCGGGTTGTTGCGCGAGGCCCCTGCAAAGCGAGGCCCCGGGCGATTGCCCTGCTCGCCACCACGTAAGACCGCCACTGACGGTGCACCGTGGTATTCGGCAAAAACCGTTAAAACAACTTTTAACTTTTAATAATAATAATACAGCAAATATTGATTTGTAATTAAGCAAAATTTGAAAGTAAAGTTAAAAGAATTTCATCAGCTTAAAGTAATTTTTTGTTCGTACGCCTAATCTGTCAGTTTTCGTAATAACCTCGATTTTGTGTTAACTATATTTATCATTTGGAGGTAAATTCTTACTTTGTATTAGCCTCTACAATACTACAAACGAGCATTACTGTAACGATGTAATCTTATTTAAATTAAAATGCAGTTTTTGAAAATAATCTAATTCATAAAACTGTTATTTTTGGATATCAATTTTATTTTTTAAATAGTTTTTCTACATTTTTACCTTCCGTCACCTTTAGGTAAGGAAGGTATTGTCTTTGGTCAAAAAATTCAATGATGAGTTTTTAGTGTACTAGCATGTTTTAGGGTCCCTATAATACGATTTTACCATTTTTACGATGATGTCTGTATGTATGTGTGTCTGTGTGTCTGTCTGTCTGTGTGTGTGTGTGTGTGTGTGTGTGTGTGTGTGTGTGTGTGTGTGTGTGTGTGACAAAAGTTCCGGATCCCATAATTTCAATACCACGATTTCAAAAATTATAATTTTTTCGTATTCCTCAAGTTTACATCCAGAAGAACAAGTGATTAGATTTTGGTTATAATTGGTTAACCGGAAGTAGCCACATTTGAAGATTTAACAGTTAAATTTGACTTATTGACATTTAACGTCATTATAATATAACTTAAGGAATATATTATTCTCTATACGATTTGATTACATTTTATACTTCATATTCAATAGATACAGAGTTAAAGAATTTAAAAAAAAATAAATTTTATAATTCAGCCAGCTATGCTAAACATGGAACTATTAATATATTCATATAATTCAAATTGACAGATGTCAGTATCAATAAAAAGTAAATTAATGTGGCAGAGATGATGATGTTGAAGTAGATGTTGGGGAAAACACGGAAAGATATGGTAAGAAAATAACTCTAGTATTACAAGTTTCTAGAAAGATACAAGAAATATGATTACATTGGTTTGAAAATGTCATGAGGAGAAATGAAGAATTATATTGGAACAAGAATGATTAGTTTAGTAATAGAAGAAACAGAGGAAGACCAAAGATAAGATGGAAGAACTGTATTGCGGAAGACTTGAGAGAAAAGGAACTGAATGATAACGACACGCAAAAATAGCGAAATAACGAATGGGAAAAGTTAAAGAAGAAGAAGATGTCAGTGTCAAGTGCAATTTGAATAATTTTTTTATGAAATAATTTTACTGGAAATTTAGAATCTTTTGCAAGAAAAATTATGTATGGAATTTATACATTATACACAGGATTGACGGAAGGTATTGTGCTGGCCACAACAGATTTTTTTGAATTGAATAGCATGCAATATTAATATTTAATATGTAATAATAAAATAAAAAAAAAATTATTAAAATAACGTTTTTTTTCTATATATCCCCATTTATAATTTAATATCACTAGGTTTAAATTTAGCACTTAATTTTAGAACTAAAAGTTACTGATATAAAGCCAAATTTCCAGTTTACACTTTAACCGACCTTCGGCCTCTGCGAAATTAATAACTCTTTTGCTAGTGATTGAGCTATTGTTTATATTACCCTGTCATTGATAAGCAGGACAAGATAATCCCGGGATTATGCACACCTACTAGTTCACACGATTAATTCAATACACTGATTCATGTAGCGAAATCACTTCACACATATGATAATTATGTGCATGCCATAATCACCTGGTAGCTGATTAATTGATGATGTGTTCATAAATAAATGATAATCAATCGATTCATCAACAGATTTTAAATGATGAAAATATAGCATGAAACAAGTAGACAATATTTAAAAAAAATCTGTTACAAGGACAATTCCATTTCAATTTTATGTCCGTCACCTTTAGGTAAGGTAAAAAATTCGATGGTAAGTTTTTAGTGAATAAACCCATTTTAGGTTCCCGAGAATACGATTTTTCTATTTCTACGATGTGTGTGTATGTGCGTGTGTGTATGTGTATATATATATATATATATATATATATATATATATATATATATATATATATATATATATATATATATGTGTGTGTGTGTGTGTGTGTGTGTGTGTGTGTGTGTGACGATTATGTCGGATCCGATAACTCCAATACAACAATTCAAAAAATTACAATTTTTTCGTATTTCTCTTCTTTATATTCATATGCAGACGTTTGGTTTTAATTGGACAACCGGAAGTATCCTCAAAATTTTAACAGTTTTTCTTGAAAAAACGCTGTTAAAAATAATGTTATTATAAATATTAAAGAATATTTTATTCTTTATACCAGGGGTGGCCAAGCTCCTTGATAGTCCGAGACATTTTTCAAAATTTGAAATTTTTAGCGAGCCGCAATTAAATATGTATTTAGAAGGTATGCAAAACATATAAATAAAAGTACAAAATATGTGTATTGAATTTAAATATTAAAAATTAAACACATTTATTTTACTTCTCTTGATAATTCTTTAATTTGGTGAATAATTGGTGACAGCACTTCTCAGTAATTCTTTGAGATGCTGGTTAATTAATACTGATCGGTGTTTGGATTTCACGAATTTTAAAGTGGAATAAAATGATTCACATAAGTACGTTGTTTCGAATATTGAAATAATTCGACAAGCAGCCTTTTTTAATTCAGGATACTTCAATTCTGGTACAAATTTTCAAAATTCAGTAAAAAATAATATTTTTTAAAAAATAATATCACAAAAATGAAAAGGGAACTCGGATACATTTATCGAGAGCTACAAATAAACCTTCAAAGAGCCGCATGTGGCTCGCGACCCGCAGGTTGCCCCCCCCTGCTTTATACAATTTGATTGCATTTTATGTTTCATATTCAATGGATTTAGAGTTAAATAATTATAAAAAATTAAATTTCATAAAATAGCCAGCTGTGCAAACACCATGAAAACAGATAGATATTAAGAAAATTCTGATTGACGAATGTCAGTGTCAAGTGCAATTGATATACGTGACCAAACTTATTAAATCTACACAAATGTTTAGAAATTTCTACAAAATTCTTTCGGTTTCTTTAAATATAACCTTAAAACTAAATGACTGGTGATAATAGTTCGATCGGCATTTTAAGGGTCATATTTTAGTCCAGATTTAGCTTGTGCCGCGACTATTTACTTTTAGCACAATGAAAAACAACTTCGTAAAAATCCAGTGCGTAAAACCTACTTTGCAAAACATGTAGAACAATACTCAGAGGAAAATGTGCAGAGCTTAGGGATACAATACCTAATAGAATTAAAGCTGGTATTACTAATAAAAGCGATGTAACCTAATATTAAATAGCGGACTACTTAAATAACATATTCAGTTTTGGTAAGCTTAAAATCTATATTTTAAACTAGCCGAAAGAAATTTGTAGAAATTCCATACCATTTGCGTAGGTTTTATATTTTGTTTGATGATAACAGTAACCGGCCGAACTAATATGAGTTTGGGCTCATAGTATGTTTGTGTAATAATTTTACTGGAAATATAAAATCTTTTGCAAGAAACTTGCGGTATGGAATTTGTACAAAATACATAGAACTGACGGAAGGTAATGTGCTGTATCAGTATTTTTAATTTCTATTACTTACTTGTTACCGTTTTCAGTTAAATTGAATTACAAAAATCTTTAACGGTACGGTAATGTAGGTAGAAAGTTTTTTTTATTATCTCAGACTTAAATAATGGATTAAGTTGTTTTTACCAGTCGCTCCTCAATTAGTTAAAAAGTTTTTATTTGATTCTGAAAATTTCACTAAAGTTTTGATCCTAGAGGATTCCATTACTTCAGCTGCGGTTGAAATGTAAAGCCTAAGATGAAAGATATTAATTTTGAAGTTACAATTTGTTACTTATTCGACTCATTTTAGCTGTCCCTCAAAATTGGCAAATTTTCAACCATCAGAACATCTCAAACATACCTCACATTCTTTCATCTCAAACGTACATTCTTTCCATCCCTTGACAATGCAAGCCGGGTGTTCTGGTGTTTAGCCACCCATCCACAGCTCGGGGACTTGTCCACGTTCCAGTGTCCTGCCCTTCTTCATGTTCCTGTTCAGAGTCTAGAATTTATATCCCCGGGGAACGTCCGATGTCCAACTAACCCTAACTCAGGTTGACAGAGAGCGTCTTCAGCTTGTCATATGTACCTGCCAATTGGGAGATGCTATCTCAATTAGTTTAGGAATCAATGTAAAGAATTTTAGGGGGAAGGGGGTTATTGTTGTGGTAAATTGGTTGGAAATGAGACATAAAAGAGATAATATTTTTTTGTCAAACTGTAGACATAAATTTTAATTTTTTACCTATTGGATTCATGCTTAAAATCGCATATCGCATTTTAATGAATAAACACGTTTTAAGGCCCCTACAATTCGACATGTATATGTGTGTGTGTAAATGTTAAAAGGACAATTTCTCAAAATCTATAACTACGTATTTCTCAATCGGACATTAATGGGAAGAGTTGAAAAGGTTTTGGTAGCAATTGGACAACCTGAAGTAGCAGATTCTGAAAAAAATTCTTCTAAATATTTTTGAAATTTGTTGTTATAGCAAATATAGAAGTTTAAATTTTCTATTCGATACATTTAAATATTTTATTATGCCTTTTATTGATTTAGAGATAAAAGAATATAATATATAAAATAATCTGTTGTAATAAATCTCACAGCCCAAATAATACAATGGAAACCAAATGAAAAATTAAAACTGTAATTATAACTGACAGATAAATGTCAGTGTCAGAAATCCGAAAACATTACTGAAGACTTTTTCTGGGAAGTACATACATATATTATTTCTTATTCTATTAATAGTTAAATATCTAAAATTATAGGTATAGTACATATACCCTTCAAAAATACTGTCTATCTCGACAATGAATTGGAAACATCTCAAAATATTAGAAGAGTAGGACAAAATATCTTCATAGAATGAATTTAAAATTAAGAAATCTAAATAAAAAGGATATACTCGTAAGTAGAATTTTTGGTGTGGAGTATAGGTATACAATATATGTTAAATACAATAGGGCGCGAGCAGTTATGTGTTTTTGTTGCCCTTGACAAGCAGATATGATGGCCCATGTCAGAATGATAGCTAGTAATTATGTACATAGATGTTAAATATCATAATTTATCATTCTAAATTTCGTGATTTTTCAATTCCATTTGGTTTATTTTCCTCTACAAGTATATTGCACACTCCTGGTGACAAATTAACCACGTGAACTTAGAAAAATCTTGAAATTTTGAATGAAAAATTCTGACATTTACTGGTTGTCATTCTGACACGGGTCCCCCAATCTGCTTGTCAAGGTCAACAACTTCACATGACTGCTCGCGTCCTATACTTATGTAACCAAATACGGAAGTGGCGAGAGGTATTGTGCTGGCCACAACAGATTTTTTTTTCTTTTGGAGAGAATGTCATTTACGAGTACTTCCTACAGTATTTGAAGCTCTGCTAGCTCTCTTAAAGTTTAAGTTGTTTAAACTTGTCAGGGCAGGAATCATCCCTCCACGAATTCTCCCTTTTCGATTTCCCTACTGTCGCTGATGTAAATTGTGTGTAAAACGAGCGGTTTAAGTGTTAGCGAGTAACTCTACTGTTTCAAACCCTAAGCCTAAGCCCTGTGCCCTATAAACCACGAGGATCCGGACAAGCGGAAAATTCAACAAGCCTCAGATTGAGTTTCAATGATAAGGTTAATAGTCCTAAAACATGAACGTTAACCTTAACTCACAAACAAGGCTTTAAGTTTAAGATAAGACGCTGGGCAGAAAATATGCTTTGATGGAATAATTTATTCTTGGTATTAATTAAAAAAATAAATAACTTGGACTGTAATAAATTCAACAAAATGTTTTTTTAAGAAAGCTAAAGGTAGGCCAGGGAAAACAAAATTTGTACTATTATTTTAAACAATTATATTAGATAGAACTTAGTTATATTATCGTATTTGTAGTATTAATTTTATATATCGACTGTCTACTTTTTTTGTAGACCATAGAAAATACAATAGCAAAATTTAATATTGCTGTAAATTCTGCCCTTTTATTTTTAGAACAAAAATGTAAATATAAAACATGTTTAGATTTAAAAACTGCATCTAACAAGTCCAAAATTATTGTTTACATGCATTTCGTTTGCGAAAGAGAGGCAAAATAAAAGCATTTTTTTACCATTTTACAGAGTACCATGAACAATAGAACAAAAATTTAAACAGTTGTATTGCTTGAGTTTGGCAGATATCTAGAGTTTCACGGCTTAACTTGATATTCAAGTTACTTGATTTGTCTTGACTTGAAATCAAGTCAAGCTCAAGTCAAGTATTAGTAGCCGAAAGTCAAGTAGTTAAAATGTCAAGTACTTGAAAAGTCAAATAGTTATTTTTCAAGTACTTGAAAAAATCAAGTAGTTATTTTAATTACCAGAAAAATCAAGAAGTTCTTCAAGACTACATTTCATTTTCATATACTTCCTTATGTTTTATAATATCAATAATACGAGTATACCTTGAAATATAGACTTTTATTCATAAAAATAAATCATACATTCAAATTTAAAAATTAAAAAAAGATTTAAAAGTATAATATATGGACTAACAAACTATTTATAGTATATATATTATGGTGGACCTTAAAAGGGTGCAAGTCGAATTTAAACCGGGCCGCCCCCTAAAGCGATTCCAAATAAATAAATAAAAATTATACTGGCAATGATTCCGCTTAATTTCATTATTTGACCGTGCCTAAATGAATTTGATTTTTCCCCATTTAAATAACATTCGGTTTTGGCACATTTTGGAACTTTATTTTTCTCCTAGATATTAAGAGGTTTCAAAAATCCATTCATTATTGGAATATATACTAGAATGACCCGAGAATATGTGGACAAAATCCCAATTATTATTCTTAATTCGAATGGAGTATAGCTTTTTGGGCTTTTGTGCGATAGTTTAACCATCTACAGTTATCTTAATAATAATAATTAGGACTTCAAATTTTGTCGACATATTCTCGAGTCATTCTAGTATATATTTCAATATTGAGTGAATTTTTTAAACCTCTGCAGAAATTTTAACTTGCAGTAGTGAATCAGCACAGCATAATGGCGCGCCACGCCGTACCACACACAGTTAGATTACGATTCTACTGATTCGTGCGTTTTCGTACATAATCGGTTCGTTATCAAGTAGCTTGAATTTGCTTGATCAAGTCAAGTAGTAACGATAGAAAATCAAGTCAAGTCAAGTAATGAATTTTTGAAAAGCTTGTTTTTCAAGTCAAGTCAAGTAATTTACAAAAATATCAAGCTACTTGACTTAATGAAACTCTACAGATATCTGTCATAAAGTTTTAAGAATTATTGAATTCATTAATTTTTTTATCAATAAACATGATCATGGATACATTTTCCATCGAAGAAAAAAACTCAATGGAACAATATTAACAATCGAATATCAATTAATAAATGTTTAGTCAATTTTGACGTTTTAATTCCATAGCAACAACTGTAAGTAACTGTTTAATTGCTAGTGAATTAAAAAATATCTATACTGTATTTCATATAAAAATAGACTTAGGAGTAAGATAGGGCCTACGATTCCAGCTTTCTGATTGGTCTAAACGCAAACCAAATTTTCAATGACGAAAAACTTGAAAACAAAATGTTTCAAGTCACATGTCAACTGGAGTTGTAGTCAGTGCGACCGTTGTAGCAAAATTGTAATCTGTGATTGAACGAAGAAATTAAAGACAGAAATATGCAAGGTAGATGAGCAATATTGATATTAAATAGTATTTTCTGAGATCAGATAATATCAAAAGAAAATAAAACGAGATGTTTTAACTCTATAGTAAAACTGCATATGGAGCTGAACTGTGGCAGCTCATCGAAAGATAGAAACGGATTTTAATTTTAAGCAACCGAAATGAATTTTTGGAGACGAGCCATAAGAAGATTCAAAAGAGAGAAAGTAATAAATACAAGAATCCGAGAAATTATGAATATTGATCATAATAAATGACATTGAAACATAACTAAGATGGTTTGGACATGTGCAAAGAATGGGAGAATAAAGATTACCAAAAAGCATATTAGAATTGGATCCACCTGGAAGAAGAAAACGGGAAGACCAAGTTGGATTAAAGGAATACACCTGAGGTTGGAAGTTAGGAGTTTGATGCAAGATCTGTGGAACTAGTTTACATATTGGTTTGGTCAAGAAATTCAGATACATTTTGTATAACGATATTCCAAATTTCTTAAAAACTCTATCATTATTATTTTCAAAATCGATCATTTTACATTAACAAGAGTACAAATCAAGAAACACAATTTTCACCAAATTTTCCTCTTTTCAATGTGATATACCGCAGGGACCAATTTTGGGACCTTTGTTCCTTTTAATATTTGTTGCTGACATGCCCAACATATTTAATTTTTGTTCAGTTCACTCTCTTATGTGGATGATACCCAGGTTCTTGCAACCCTGAAACAGTCGCAAATAAATGAACATTGCGTTATTGTTAACAAAAAATCTGATGTGGACACCACACGATTTCCTTGTACGATTATTAAACTATACATATTTTTTTAATAAATAAATTACAAAATATTAATTTTAACTTCAAAACAGTAAGATATATAGCGACCATAATCTAACCCGGTTCTTTTTAAAGGGAGTTTTGATTACAACAAAGAAATATTTGATTACAACAATGAATATGACTAATTTCACAATAAAAATATAATATTTGTTATTGTACGAATCATAAAATTGCACGTATTTAACGTAATTTGACATGAACATTTTTTTATGTTTGTGTCCTAATCTATAGCAAGCTTTATTACAAAAACAAAAAAGTATATAATTTTTAAATTTACATATCTCGCTTATACAAAGGGCTAATTTAATAATTCTTGATGTGCTAGACGCAGAAATTAATTCTCTAAAACTTTTATTTGAAGCATTTATTTTTAAAATCAAAATAAAATCATTTTATTCTAGAAAAACTGTTAACAACTTCAAGTAATGTACCACTTTCGGTTAGCCTATTTTAACCAAAATCTATTATGTTATTTCGATTGACATAAAAGTCTTGTATACCAAATTTGAAAAGTTTTGAATTATATTTTAAAACAGTTTTTCATTAAAATCTATTATAGGCTTCATGTAAAGTGCCACTTCTGGAAATTGTGTAATAACCAGAAAGGGAGGTGCACAACTAGATGTTATAGGAGTCCTAAATACAAAATTTCAACTTTCTACGACCGTTTTTGAGTTATGCGAGATACGAACGTACGAACGTACGTACGAACGTACGTACGTACAGACGTCACGACGAAATTAGTCAAAATGGATTCAGGGATGATCAAAATGGATATTTCCGCTGAAATCTGAAAACCGAATTTTTTCGCGATTACAATACTTCCTTTACTTACGTACAAGGAAGTAAAAATGAAGTGGTTTTGTATCCTGGGTAAAGAACAGTGGTTGAATTTGTAGGAAAGCGTTGACAACAAATATTTAAAAATCATCTATAATTTATTTCTTTCGATGCCACGATGAATGTAAATAGTTATAAATAGCAAAACCTATTAGACTTGTAAAATTTTATTACGAACTACTGTTTTCGAAAAAATGGCAAAAAACTCAAGAAAAATCATTTTTTGCACTTTTGATCCAAGATGTCGGTTCGCGGCGATCTCCTTCAAGGTCGAAAACTTGAATTTTTCATCCCTGTCCCGACCTAAACAACATATGTTAAAATCGTTTCTACCCCGCTTTTTGTAAGGCAAAGATCTTTTTTGATCTCTATTGACTGGACTAGTATTATTGTTATAAATAACTATAAAATTAATTTTAAACAATTATTAAACTGATGCGTTATCTAAATTGTTATATTTACACATGTTTCTTCATTATTATACAGGGTGTAACACCAGAACCGACCATCGCCAGTATTATCTTTATTATTATAGTTACAAAAAAATATTACAGAACAAAGTTGTAGGAGACCAGGGGGCACATCCCATTAAAGAAGAAAATAGTTTTTTAAACCAGTGGTTCTCAAGTTACAACACAAAGTTACATTTTTTATGAATTCAACCATATATTAGTTTTATATCTTTACATAATAAAAATATTGAAAAAAATGCAATTGAAATTTAAATAAATTTGATTTTTATAATCATATTTCAGTAGGCTATGCATGAAAAACAAAACCTGCTATTTGTTAATTTGAATTATTTAGGATAGAAATCTAATAGAACACTGTTTATAACGTTTTTAATAAATATTTGTTTCATTTCAATTTAACCTTAATTGTTTTTCATTCATACCCTACTGAAAAATAATTATAAAAATTAAATTTATTTAAATTTCAATTGCATTTATTTCTGTAATGGGATGTCCCCCTTGGTCTCCTACAATTGTTCTATAATATTTTTTTGTAACTATAATATTAAAGAGTATAATAGCGGTGGTTGGTTCTGGTGTTACACCCTGTATAAGTACTGTTCACAAAAACATTTGATATTGTACTCTGGATTAGGTGGAAGAACAGCCTTGGCTGACCCTCGCCTTTGAGTGGGTCTCAATAAATTTATTATAATTAAGCACTGGTTCTTCCTTAGGACATTGTTCATTACCTTAACAATTTATTTTATTCCAATTTTCTGTATTCTCATACAATTCCTTCTCTTGCTGGCTGTAGAAGCAGCAGTACACATTCAGCAGCTGGTCCTCTCTTCTGTACTGTACGCTTGCTGTGTCCCGGTCCCGGCGATCCATCACCGGAGCCGTCAGTAGCCATTAGCGCGCTCGCGTTCCCCGTGTTATGCCACGTCCTGCGTCCTGCCACTGCCACTGCTAGTGCTTCTGCTCTATAGCTGGAGCTCATGTGAACAGCCAACAGCCCCAGGACATATGCTAGGATACAAATACAATTGTGGAAATACACCAGATGGAATGGAACACAAACAGTTATATATTATAGATATTATAAGAAGAATTGAAGGGCTCCCTAAAAAAGTGGCGTAAAAACTATTTTGCTTATATTTATGGACTGTGGTATAGATTAGGTGTTAAAAATTACTCGAAATCTTAGTCATACAACATTTACTTTTACGTTCCGTCACCTTTAGGTAAGAAAGGTATTGTCTTTGTTCAAAAAATTCAATGATGAGTTTTTAAGTGAACAAGCACATTTTCGGATCGCATAACTTCAATACCATAATTCCAAAAATTATATTTTTTTCGTAATCCGCAAGTTTACATCCAGAAGAAGAGATGATTAGATTTTGGTTATAATTGGTCATACAAAAGTACCCTCATTTGTAGATTTTAACAGCTTTTCTTGAAAAAACGCAGTTAAATATCATTTATTGACATTTAATGTTATTATAAATTGTAAAGGATATATTATTCTCTATACGGTTTGATTGCATTTTATACTTCATATTCAATAGAGTTAAATAATTATAAAGATATTAAATTTCATAAATCAGCCAGCTATGATAACCATGGAAACTGCTAATATATTCAGATAATTCAAATTGACAGATGTCAGTATCAATGAAAAGTAAATGAATGTGGCCGAGATGAGGATGTTGAGATAGATGTTGGGGAAGACACGGAAAGATACGGTAAGGGATGAACGAATAAGGGAAATAACTCTAGTGTTGGAAGTTTCTAGAGAGATACAAGAGAGACGATTACAATGGTTTGAACATGTCATGAGGAGAGATGAAAAATATATTGGAAGAAGAAGAATGAATAGCTTCGTAATAGAAGGTTGAAGAAACAGAGGAAGACCACAGATAAGATGGAAGGTCTGTATTGCGAAAGACTTGAGAGAAAAGGAATTGAATGAGAACGACACGCAAAACAGAAATGAATGGAAGAAGAAAATAAAAAATAGCGACTCCTAACGAATGGCTAAAGCTAAAGAAGAAGATGTCAGTGTCAAGTGCAATTTGCATAGTTTGTTTATGAAATAATTTTACTGGAAATTTAGAATCTTTTACAAGACAATTTATGTATGGAATTTATACATAATACACAGGATTAACGGAAGGTATTGTGCTGGTCACATCAGATTTTTTTACACAAACCTTTATTTATTCGTCAAACATGAAACTTGAAAATAATTTTCAATTTTGAAATAACGCAAAAAGTGAACCTTCTGGTACTCTCTCCACATCTTTGACAGCTTGTGAGGTGATGCCTAATAAACTACATACCGAAATTTACGAATAGAATGTAGATTGGCACGCCCAGAAATAGAAAATAAATCGTGATGATGTATTTATATAAATATTTTTTCTTTGGCATCAATTTATGACAAGGCGTGAAACAAACGAACGAAATTAGCGAAGGCAGGGGTTCAATTTTTCCATTTCAGCAAAATTGCTTAGCAAAATCTGTCTGCAGATCGCGGGTAGCAATGGCTTGTTTCATAAATAAATAATGGGGTAGATGTAATCAAATTTTTCTTAAAATGACATTCCAATGTGACCACGTGATTGTAGAGTATGAATAGAGAAATCGCATAAGCTTTTAGCAACGTGTTTGTCCAGATTGTTTTGTATAGAGGATGTAAGTATTATATTTTGAGGTTATTACATGACAATTGTCAGTTCTGTATTACCTATGTACTTATTTCTGAATATTAACACATTTTAGAGAATTTGTACTGCTTTGGATGTGTCCACATGTAACGGTAAATAATATACTCATAAAAAATGAATTTAAACGTGGATTTATTTCGTGGCTAAAAAATTAGTAATCCGTCAAAAATCAATGCGAAACATTGTTTTAGATGATTTAGTTTTTACTGAGTCTCAGTCTGCAATTATTCAACGTAGGTACTATTTACATGTATAGTAATAGTAAATTGCTTTTAAGACCCTTTTTATAATCAATTTTAAGTCAAAATAATTTCTGCGTTGTGCATTCAAAGCTGTTTTCTTATATATTAATTGTTGTAACCAATTAATGTATTAATTGTTGTAATCAATTGTATTTCATTTTATTTTATAAATTTAGTAAAATCCTTGCTCGATAGTCCATAATTTTGACTATGTCAGCTCCATCAACAAGTTCCATGGCCAATTTTATTGAATTGCGCTACGCTTGTTTTGGCTGTCTCAAATGTCACCAAAATTACACAAACGAAATTTACAGATTGAGTACGTCAAGCAAGTCTACGCATGGCGTAACAACGTACCATTTTGACGAATTAGCTTATCACAAATAAATAAATTATTACAAATTAATTTTTAAATATTTTGTATTTACTCTTGATAAACTGACAGCACATTTGCACTTCTAAACTTCATTGACAAAGACCAAAGAGGATCAGGGACGCTTAAGAGCATTGTATACGCACGAAAATTGAAATAAATTGTTCCTGTACTAGAACTATTAACATTTAAAAAAATTCAACATTAGACAAACATACTTCTGATATGAACATGCATTTTTAAAAATAATTATAGAAATCTATTAATACTGGTTATTGGACTTTAATTTTATTGGGAAAACCAAAATTCAGTAGCATTTTTCGCTTTCCCATTAAAATCAAAGTCAAATACTAATAGATTTCAATAATATTCAACCTAGTTAATTTTATTATATTTTTATAAAATTACCCCCGGTGTTGATAGTTATTTGGACAAGCCCTAATCACTAGTGAAGTGTAAGTTTTGAAGGTCCAGTAATCTTGCCCAGGAGATAAGGGATCATTGTTTGGCCTAGGGTACGTAAAATTATGCTTATTTCGCCCTGTTCCCATTTCGGTCCAACCTGCACACTCATGCAATAGATGGTTTTGAACGCCCTTTTACCCATCGCTAACCGCAGGATCAGAGAGAAATAACCCTTCCCTTGCTACATTAACATAGTCGGTAGAATATAGAATTGTCGTCTGTTCCATTGGCAGCAAACGTTTGTTTTCGCCTTCTGTTACAAATTGTTTTTGAATAAAGTTCATATTTATAAATATTAATTGAATATTCGTATATAAGAATACAAATGGAGTTCTTTTCATTATTTGAAAAGAAAATTTAATTTTTATTAAACAAATATTCTAGCAAGGTTTTTTAATTAATTTTCAATATGAGCTAGTTTCAGTTTTCTTTTATTTTTCACAAACTCTTTTTCACATAAAGATATTTCATCAATTTGAAATTATTCATAATTTTATTACTTATACATCTTTTAGTTTTTATAATTGAATTCATTTTATAGATATATGATTTTCTTATATTATTATTTCTCCTACAGATTCCAAGATTCGATATCCTGCCTCTTATTTTAATACGCAAGAAAGACAGCAGCTCTGGAGCGTTTAGATCTGAACACTACGACCAAGACACTGAGGTACTCAAGTGCTTAATAATCTAATGAAGGCGCGATAAGTATCGGACGGCGATCAGTTAAAGTCGCACTTCGGGACACGGACAGCGAGACAGCCTGTCATCCGACCGGTATCGCAAGCCCTATCACACTCCGGACTCGGACGTCGGAGTTCCACCTCATTCTTTGTGTCAATGAGATGCTGAGAACAGGATATAAAGATTTTTAATAACGTTGTATATTGATTTCATTGTATTCCTTATAATACAGTATACATAAACAATTCGTCACGATTTATAGTTATCAGGGCCGGATTCAGATGGTGCGGGACCAGATTGGATATTTTTCGCGGGGGCCCTCAAAATATGACTTGTATGCTTTATGTTCATAAGTAAATACGAATTGTTTAATTTTTAAAAATATATTAATTGAAGAGTAGGTACGTAAGTTATAATAAAGTGTATAATCTTATCTTCTGGGTGGTGAATTGATTTAAGCAATATAGAAAAAACAATGCTAATTTTTTCATATAATTATTGTTGCTTTCCTAATTAATTTAGAACAAAAGTATAAATACCAAATATGTTCAGAATTAAAAATGACATCCAAAAAATCCTAATTTATGGATACAGTACATTATTGTCGCGCAATAGATACAAATTAAAAGTTCTATTTTCAGGCTGATTTCAGATTGCTATGAGAAATAAAATAAAATGAAAAATCCAAATAATTAATAATTTCATGCTTACTTTAAAATAAATTAATATTTGCACAAATTAAGAACTTTATAATTTATATTAAGCGGCTCTATTATCTTCATTTTCAATTAAATATGTGAACCTAAAAGCCTAAATATATTTTTATATTTTAAAAACGTTAACATTATTATTTGAAATGATTAGTTTGTTGACAGTGACATATATCTGTCAGTTACAAACATTTGAGATCTGAATTGTGTAACCATGTGAATGAGTTGTGTTTAAAACGTAGGCTCCGGGATTAAAATTATAGATAGTTTTATAAATTTATCCATAAAATATATAGAAAAAGTATTAATGCAAACCTGTAGAATATTTAATGATCTTTAATTTTATAACATAAATGTCGATAAAATAACATTTAAAGGTATATTTCGAAGAAAAACTATTTTGAGCTTCCAGTAAAGTGCCATTTTCGGTTATCTGATTTACTCCAAAATCTAATGGAATATTTCCATATAAGAGTAAGGTTTCAAATTTTTCTGAACGATAGTATTTGAGTTAGAGCGTAACGAGAATCCACACATACACACACACACACACACACACACACACACACACACACACACACACACACACACACACATACATACATACATACATACACACAGACATCATCGTGAAAATGTTAAAAATGGATTCTAGGGACCTTAAAACGTTGTCATTTACCAAAATTTCGATATGCGATTTTTAGCACGATCCCTATACCTCCCTTACCAAGGGTAGCAGGAGGTAAAAAATAAATAAACACAAATTCTTAATAACAAACCATACAATATTATGATAGTTTATTCTACTGTTTCACGGAGTTCTAATATCAGCTTAAGATTGGAACTTTTAACTTCTCTATATTCCGTGACAAGAATATACTTTGTCAATAAATTTGTACTTTTTGGATGCCATTTTTAATTGCAAACACCTTTGTATTTACACTTTTGTTTTAAATTAGTTACGGAAGCAACAATCATGATATTAAAAAAATAACATTGTATTTCCTATATTGCACAAATCAATTCATCACCCGGTATACAGGTGACTGAAAAAATGAGGGAAATAGCTATTTGTACCTTCCTTCACCTATAAGTGAGGAAGGTATTGTCTTTGGTCAAAAAATTCGGTGGTGAGTTTTCAATGAATAAGCACGTCCCAAAAATACGAATTTACTATTTGTACGATGTTGTCTGTATGTGTGTGCGTGTGAGTGTGTGTGTGCGTGTGTGTGTGCGTCTATCTCTCTCTCTCTCTCTCTCTCTCTCTCTCTCTCTCTGTGCGTGTGTGTGTATGTGACGATCGCTTCGGATCGCATAACTCCAAAAATTATATTTTATGTAGATCCAGGTACAGACATGATTAGATTTTGGTTATAATTGGTCCACCGGAAGTTCCCTCATTTGCAACATTTAACAGTTTTTCTTGAAAAAACCCAGTTAAATATAATTTAATGTTATTATAAATTTTAAAGAATATATTCTGTATACGATTGGATTGCTTTAACAGTTTTTCTAGAAAAAAAGCAGATAAATATCATTTATTGATATTTAATGTTATTATATTTTAAAGAATATGTTATTCTCTGTCTATACGAAGTCTATTTTATACTTCATATACAATAGATATAAAGAGTTAAAGATTTAGAAATAAATAAAATAAAATAAATATTTCATCACGGCATATTACCCATTGCTGGGTGTGCCAATCTGCTTCGTACACAGATATCGGTAATGATGGAATATTTTTACCGTGTGGGCGCTTACCAGGCGTCACCTCACGGGCACTCATTGCTGGCGTGGAGAGTGCGCCACAGGGGTCAATTTTGTGCCATTAACATTCGATGTAATTTTTGGCGTCGATCGGGATCGAACCCGGGTCCCCAGATTCGCGACCAGACACTCAGGCACACGGCCACGAGACCCCAAGATTTAGAAAGATATTAAATTCCATAAACCAGCCAGCTATGCTAACCATGAAAACTGCTAATATATTCTGATAATTCAAATTGACATTGAAAAGAAAATTATTGTGGCAGATATGAGAATGTTAAGATAGATGTTGGGAAAGACACGGAAAGATAGGGTAAGGATTTAAAGGATAAGAAAAATGGCTCGAGTAATAGAAATTTCTAGATAGATACAAGAGAAACGATTACATTGGTTTGAACATGTCATGAAGAGATGAAAAATATATTGGAAGAAGAATGAATAGCTTAGTAGTAGAAGGTGAAAGAAACAGAGGAAGACCAAAGATAAGATGGAAGGTCTGTATTGCGGAAGACTTGAGAGAAAAGGAACTGAATGAGGACGACACGGGAAACAGAAATGAGTGGAAGAAGAAAATAAAAAATAGCGACCCCTAACGAATGGGAAAAGCTAGAGAAGGAGACGATGTCTGTGTCAAGTGTAATTTGCATAGTTTTTTATGAAATAATTTACTGGAAATATAGGATCTTTTGCAAGGAAATTTATGTATGGAATTTGTACATAATACAGGTAATGTGCTGGTCACATCAGATTTTTATTATTATTAATATTAAACTTATAATTTAAATTACAGAATTGAGTGGATAAATTCCACTTTTTGGTGTGAAAAGATCCTAAATTATATATCCGGTTTTGCCGGAACGGAATCATTGCAATTTTTTTAGATAAAATTGTGTAAGAGATACATGTTTTTATATTTTTGGAAAATAATATAAAGTAGCTTTTCAATTTTGCCAAATACTTACATTTTCAGTAAAAAATTATCAAGTTATTACTTTGCCATGACGTTTTTTGTGCCATTTTTGTTAATTTAAATTTACTGTTTTTAGAATTTTATTATGATATATACATATATGATACATCAGCTAAACATCACAATATTTTCTCAAACTAAGAAGGCACAAATGCCATATCAAACCGATAATACATTAATGTATCATAATTTTGAACAGATACTTTTTTTCAAAAGCAACAGCGCATATTTTTTTCTCTTTCTTTTCTGCCTTTAAGACACCGTGAAATAATGCTTGGATACTACAACTCGTATCGCTCGTATTGATAGATCACAGAAATACATATCCGAAATATTACTGTAGGGCTCAATGACAAAAAAAAGTAATTGAATATATGTACATACATACAGACGTTTCCGATTTCTTTATTATTTATACTTTTTATACGTTCCGCGAATGTTGAAAACGACATATTTTTTCTTAATACTATTTTTGATGAAATAAACATCGATAAGCGCGGGGCCCTTATAAGTTCGAGGTCCGATTTGGTCCAATCGGTGCAATCGGTTCATATCCGGCCTTGCTAGTTATATTTCAACACTTAAATACGTATTTTTCTGCGGTAAAGTGGATGTTTGCATTGTATTTATTATACATTAATTATAATATTTTCGTAAATGAGTCAATTTTGACAATTTATTTTAAAAAGGTTTGCATGACATCTAAGCCTGAGAGATCCTTCGAGATACATAAAATTATTTCCAGATTTTAGATACAGCTTATGATAACATAATTTCGTGTATATCGTGTGTTTAAGTCAAAAACTAAATTGAATTTTTGTAAAAACGTTTGATTTATATTTCAATTTTACTATGTATTTAAATTATGGTACACAATTTAGGTACATTTTTAATTAATGGCTACACCAATAAATCATTGCAATATTCTGCATTTTATAATACGTACATATATAGGGTGATACATAGCTTTGTTATTTTTTAATAACTCTATTATTTTAAATATTATGGAAAAGAATTCAAACGAAGTTTATTTTGTATTAAAATGTCTATAAATCTGCAGTATATATTTTTCTACAGGTGTTTCATTTTTACGTAATGGTATGTACCTTTATATTTTCAAATGGAACAACCTATATATTTAAGCAAATTTGAAAAGTACATGAAATTTGCTATTCAATACTCATACGTTATATTATCAAAACTACAATGGCGAATGATTTAAATATTACATTTTTATTAAATACAGAAGGCTTTGCACTACATTATTTTAACATTACACCTTTCAAATTTAAAGAAAATTAATTAACAATTTCATGTATTTCAATCCGATATTACACCTGTTATTTCATATTATCAGATGTCTAATTCAAAAAGTACTATTGCAATAAAATGTAATGCAGTATTTTTTTTAAAGGAGTCCGATCAAGGTCATCTACGAATTGTATAAATTAAGATTTTAGCTCCGCCCATTCTATTAAATACGGTAGAATCGTCTATTTAGTTCTTATGAGGGTATGTAAGATATTAATGTTATTTTACTTTTATAAAAATATATGTTACAATAAAAGCATTCAAAACTCAAAACTAAGTCAACTGATAAGTTTATTAGCAAATGTAAAACCAAATATGTGAAAAATAAGATAGGTACTAACAAAAAATAACGTTATTCGTACGGCTATGAATCCAGGTAATATATCTGAATTAATAAATAAACTTACGTTACAACGAAAGCATTGTTAACAACAAGCATCGTTTTAAAATGGAATGTCTTAACTTAGTTGAAACAATATAAATTTTTTAAAGACAAGCATGTTATATGCATCCTTATTGCAAACGCTTTATGTTATGATAATGAGAGAGATAAATGTACTTTTTTTTTACTGTACGTATTTTAATCATTCGCCGTTGTATTTTTTAATAGATTGTTTTTATACTATTGGATAGCAAATTTCATGTATTTTTCAAATTTATATAAATACATAGGATATTCCATAAGAAAATATAAAGTTACATACCATTGCGTAAAAATGGAACACCATGTAGAAGAGCCTATACTGCAGATTTATACACATTTTAATACAAAATAAACTTAGATTAATTTTTTTTCCCATAATATTTAAAATAATCGAGTTAGTAAAAAAGAACAGACCGATGAATCACACTGTATATATCGATATTTATTTCAATTTAAACATTTGTTTTCAATCGATGTCTAGACCTGTAGACGAAAAGTACAATAATGCTGTTATCAAATTGTCACTGAGACGATTGACGTTCATTTCTTGATTCATTTAATAATCTATTGGTTCATTTGAACAACCTATGAATTGTTATCAAGGTTATTTTTTATGAACTTCAAATTAGACTTTGTTTATTAATACGTACAATTTTGTAATAAATTAGAGTTTTATAGGATGTTCTAAAATTTAAATAAGGGACCCTGAAAAACTTAATTTGCCTTAGGATTGCCAGGATTATGTTCAAATATTAGAAAATTATTTACTGGATTTTAAGCGATAGAAAAATAAACATTGATGAGCAATTACATAATAATTAGTAATTACATTTTTATAGGACGTTTTTGTAGAAACGCTTAAACTTTAAACTAATAACTTGTGACTAAGATACTTTTCCCGAGAAACAGTTTTGCCAACTTGTTTGGCATCTGTTCGTACCATTTTAATGTGAATTTCTAAAAAGTAAAAAATATGTAATTTGTTACTATAGTTGTGTTAAAAACAAGTTTGTTATGACATAAATCAATCAATCAATCAACAAAAATTGTACAAAAATTATTATTAAAATATATAAAGAAATTCAGTATATTATTCAATCATCACATCAAATCATAATCGCATCAAAACCGTCTACAACATCCATAAAAATAGATATTGCTCTATGTAATTCATATTTACAATCTTTGGACTATTTTTTTTTTGCCAGAAGCTCCAATCGTAAAAGTATAAAGTTATAGGAATCGGCACGCATTGAATCAATGTCATGTAATAAAAAATAAATAAAAACTTATTGCAATAAAAACGAATGTACGAGGGTCATTTCATAAATATTGCACAGAATTTTTAGTTTATTCATTTGTTTATTTTTATTACACTACCTCTTTACAATCCTTCAATATAGTCGCCCTGCTTCTCAATGACAGTCACAACGTCTGGGAAGCTTTACAATTCCATCCAAAATACCATCTTTGTTCATCTGTCGAATGGCTTGGGTAACGGTAGCATGAAGCTCTTCCAGAGACGGCAACGATGTCCACACATAGGCTGTTTCAGCTTTATGAATAGGTCAAAATCTGAAGGACGCATGTCCGGACTGTAGGGAGCATGAGGTAATACTTCCCAACCGTATTCAAACATATTTCGGTTAAATATGGAGAAAAACAAATCCATGCGAATCAAATCCAATAACACCTTTCTCTTTCGAATTCACAATAGAGAAGTAGAAGATGTAAAAGAATTTACAAAGCCAGGAAGCATTGTAGTAACAGACGGAGAAACTGAACAAGACATTCAACATCGCATCATTAAATCAAAAGGAGCGATGGGTTTACTAAACAATGTATGGCAATCAAATCTGTATACGAATAATACCAAACTCAAATTATTCAATACCAATGTAAAGTCTATACTTTTATATGGCTCAGAAACATGGAAACCTACAAAGCCGATGTTGGCAAAACTGAAAACTTTCGCAAATAGGTGTTTACGGAATAATGCATATATTCTATTCTGGCCACAATAAGTAATAAAAATCTACTGCAACTCACAAAGCAGAAGAAAATAGAGCAAGATATTAAATTAAGAAAATGGAGATGGATTGGCCACACCTTACGAAGACAGGATAACAACATCGCAAAGAGAGCATTGGAATGAACCCACTAGGATCAAGACGAGTTGGAAGGCCCAGAATAATATGACAAAGAATCATATACCGGGAACTAGCAGAGAAACAGAAAACATGACAAGAGGCTAAAACAAATGCCCAAAACCGAACTAGGTGGAAGATATTCACTGAAGCCCTATGCTCCTTGGAGGAGTGAAAGGATATTATTATTTCGATTACGACATTTCCGATGTGGGGGCGAGCATTGTCATGGAGGATGAGTGGCCCAGCTTCGAGCAACTGAGGTCGCACTTTATGCAATTTTCTGCACAGTTTTTGCATGAAAACCCGATAATAAACTGCTGTGACACTTGTTCCATATGGAACTCTGTCTGTTATAATGATTTACTTTGATTGAACTCTCCGAAATTTTTCTGGCCGTGGGGAATTTGAACCTCTCCTCTCGTTGGACTGTGAATTCAACTCCGGCTCAAAATTTCTAACCCACGTTTCTTCAATAGCGACTATTCCATAGAATGCTAGACCTTCAACGTCGAGTCTTTGTTTCAGTAAGGTTACAATGTCCAAGCGTTTCTGCTTCTGTTCAGCAGTCAAACAGTGAAGGACCCATCGCGTAGAATTTTTTCTCTTGTTAAAATCATTTTCATAATTCGGAATACTAACATTGGTGGTATCCCTGTGGTTTCAGAAAGTTCCTCACATGTCGCACAGCGATCTTCTTTAAGAGCATCTGTCACAAGTTTCACACTTCGTTCATCTTTTGATGTTTTCGGCCTTCCTGGTCTTGAGATACTTTACTACAGTCCACTGTTAAGTCACCGCAAACTTCCCTTAAAGCATTGTGGATTTTTGTTGGGTTTCTGCCACGTAAAGTATCGATCTTAATGTACGACCTTTGATCTTCAACAGTCACAATACCCAATACACGTGCAGGCTCTATTTCTAGCTGAAGTTTGTGAAAAACATAGTACGCTATACTTAGTTGAAAACAAAACACACGCTTCTTCCCTATGCCTTCTACTACAACTGGCGTAAATGTCAGTGTTGTTGTACTATCCAATTCGCAGTGTTACCAATCTGTGCATTATTTATGTCAGTAAAATCTTGAAGGGCTTCAGAGCAATGGTTGGTTACTTTTTACCTCTCGCTAAGAGAGGTATTGCATTCATGCTAAAAATCGCATATCCAGATTTTATTGAATAAGCACGTTTTAAAGTCCCTATAATCCGATTTTAACATTTTTACGATGATGTGTGTGTGTGTGTGTGTGTGTGTGTGTGTGTGTGTGTGTGTGTGTGTGTGTGTGTGTGTGTGTGTGTGGATGTGTATTTCCCAATCGGACATTCATGAGAAGATCTGAAAAGGTTTTGGTAACAATTGGACAACCGAAAGTAGAAGATTCTTGAAAAAAAATCTTCTAAATATTATTTTTTGAAATTTTTTTTTGGTAATATTAAATAAAATTAAATTCTCTATCTGATTCATTTAATTATTTTATTATATATTCTATAGATTTAGAGATAAAAGAAACATAATATATAAAATAATGTTATAATAAATTTTACAGCCGAAAGAATGCCATGGAAAATAGTTGAAAATTTGAATGTTTGTAACTGACAGATAAATGTCAGTGTCAGAAATCCGGAGACATTACTGAAGATTTTTTTCTGGGAAGTATATACATTATATTATTTCTTATTGTATTTATAGTTAAATATTTAAAATTATATTACACATACCCTTCAGAAATACTGTTAATGCCAACAATGAATTGGAATCATCTCGAAAAATTAGAAAAGTAGGACAAAATTTCTTCATAGAATGAATTTAAATATAAAATATCTAAATGGAAAGAATATATAGAAGCGAGAATACAGCTCGAAAGAAGACGATATTGAAATGTTATAAACGCAAGATGAAAGTGAAGATAGTCTCCCTCTGCAACGTAAAATACAGAAAAATTGTATCTCATCGAAATAATGAGTAATGAAAGAAAAATGTACTTGGAGAATCTGTTAATTCTTGATCTGTGACTATTATGGAGGTGACAAGTCTAAGTTGAAGGACTTAAATTTGTTTTAAAATATTCTTTGCTTTATGAATAGAGCCAGGTAAAATATACGGCGAGAGGTTATGTGCTGGCCACATCAGATTTTTACTGTACCTGTGTTACTCCTTTAGTACCAATATTTTTATAAAATAAATTAAACTACACCCACATTGTATAACTTTTTATTATATTAATATTCTTCTCCAGTTACAGATTTATTTTTACCATTTAATTAAGTATTTTTTGATGGAAATAAACATTTTCACCATCCTACAACAACATATTAATTCCACAGTTCCAAATTGAATAAGAACATTTCACTTTCATGTCTCTGTGGGTGTGTGCGTGGGTGCTTGTATATCCCCCTGCACACCCTCATCGTCCCACTACCTCCCGGTAGCGGGCGCCTGACAGCCCATGATGGATCGGACTAGGGCCGTAGTCCATCGCTTAGACTGTGAGGCTCGCTCCCGATACATGAAAATAGTTTCTACTGTACACACAAAAGTAACAGTAATTGTGATGTAATTAATGTATTGATATGTCAAAAAATGCATTTTGAATTTTATATTTATGCCATTTATTTTAATTATTAGTAATTTTTGTGAAATGTTTCAAATGGAATAATTGGAATTAAAAATATTAAATAAATTTTCCATAAAATAATCATTAAATATAAATGCGACGGTTATAATGTGTCGCTCATTTCGAGATGATGTATTATTTTTATTTCATTTTAAAATTTGCGCATTGAATCTATCACCTATACTGCAAATTGAATTTTAATGTAAAATGTTTTAATAATTTTTAAACTCATCCATTTAACTGGGATAAATTTTCAAAATTAATATACGAGCATTACAATAACTCTTACCGCCGGCTGACTTTTAAAAAACAAATCCTGTTTGAAACTCCATAACTCCGAAGTATAATGAGATGTCGATTTGAATTTGTTATTTCTTGCAGACAAAGGGTTGAAAAGTATTCTTACCAAATTTCAAACGTATATATAGAAAAAGGAAGGACTGTATTGCGGTAGACTTGAGAGTTAAGGACCTGATTGAGGACGACACGCAAAACAGAAGTGAGTGTAAGAAGAAAATAAAAAATAGCATCTCCTAACGAATTGGAAAAGCTAAAAAGAAGAAAATAAATAAAGAAAAACAAGTGAATAGAAATTTTCTAAATTTGACATTCAAATATATCATTACACGTTGATAATTTTATAATCAGGTGTACAGTATTTTTATAAAGATGTCCAATCAAGGTTATCTGTATCATGAACAAATGAAGAAATTGGCATCTTTCTCATTTGCAAAGACCACAAGCGTGTGCGATAAGGATGGATATAATACGCTCGTCTTTTCAAAATTCATATTGTTTCGACTAAGTTAGGACATGCCATTTTAAAACGATGCTCGTTGTTGACAATACTTTCGCTGTAACGTAAGTTTATTTATTAATTCAGATGTATTACCTTAGTTCATAGCCATACGAATAACATTATTTTCTGTCAGTGATATTGACATTAACAGTGTGTCAGTATCTTATTTTTCACATATTTGGTTTCACATCTGCTAATAAACATACCAGTTCACTTACTTTTGAATTTTGAACGCTTTTACTGTAACATACATTTTTACCTTCCGTCCCGTTTAGGTAAGGAAGGTATTGTCTTTGGGCAAAAAAAATCGATAGTGAGTTTCTAATGAATAAGCACCTTTTAGGGTCCTTAGAATACGAATTTACTATTTTTACGATGATTTCCGTATGTGTATGTGTGTGTGCGCGTCTGTGTGTGTATGTGTGTGTGTGTATGTGTGTGTGTGTGTGAGAGAGAGAGAGAGAGAGAGATAGAGAGAGAGTATGTATATGTGTCGATCGTTTCGGATCGCATAACTCCAATACCACGATTCGTATTCCTTAAGTTTAGAACCATTTGAAGACATACTTAGAGTTGGGTTATAGTTGGTCCACCGGAAGTACCCTTATTTGCAACTTTTAACAGTTTTTCTTGAAAAAAAGCAGTTTAATATCATTTAATGTTATTATAAAGAATATATTATTTTCTAATCGACTGGGTTGCATTTTATACTCCATATTTAATAGATATAGCGTTAAAGAATTATAAAGATATTTAATTTCATAAATCAGCCAGCTATGCTAACCATGGAAAATGCTAATATATTCAAATAATTCAAATTAACAAATGTCAATATCAATGAAAAGAAAATGAATGTGGTAGAGATGAGGATGTTGAGATAGATGTTGGGAAAGACGCGGAAATATAGGATAAGCTATGAAAGGATAAGGGAGTGATAGAAGTTTATAGAAAGATACAAGAGAGTCGATTACATTGATTTGAACATGTCATAAGGAAGGATGAAGAATATATTGGAAGAAGAATGAGTAGCTTAGTACAGTGTGCAAAAAAAAACCCTAACTCGGAGTAGACTATGGACAAAGAAACGTATGTGATTTTAAAAGTATTAAATTAAATGTCAATTTGACACGAGATATTGTCAAACATGTTTTCTAAAGAAATCAAAGCTTTTCGTCTTGGAATCTTACTTTAGAAATGGAAATAAATTAGAAAATGGTGAATGGCAATATACTGTATCCTTCTTCATTATCTTTTCTCCTTAGAATTGTATTTCAAGATCAATTTTGACAATTTGACTTTTGAATTGAATAATGAACAGACATACGTTTCCCTATTCATAGCCTACTCCGAGTTAGGTTTTTTATTGAACACACTCTAATAAAAGGTAGAAAAAACTGAGGAAGACCAAAGATAAGATGGAAGGAATGTATTGCGGAAGACTTGAGAGAAAAGAAACGGAATGAGGACGACATGCAAAACAGAAATGAGTGGAAGAAGAAAATAAAAAAATAGCGACCCATAACGAATAAGAAAAGCTAAAAAGAAGAAGATGAAATTTGTATACACAGGAGTCTCGTAGCCGTGTGCCTGAGTGTCTGGTCGCGAATCTGAGGACCCGGGTTCGACGCCAAAAATTACTTCGAATTTTAATGGCACCCTTGTGGTGCATTCTCCACGCCAGCAATGAATGCGTGTGAGGTTACGCCTGGTAAGTGCCTGCACGGTACAAATATTTCGTCATTAAATCAAGCAGATTGGCAAACCCAGTAATGGGTAATATGCCGTGATGATATATTTATTTATTTTATAGGTTTGACGGAAGGTAATATCCTGGCCACATCAGATTTTTATATTAATAAAATAACAGTAGTATCTTATGTACCTTGATAAAAAACAAAGTAAGCGACACTACTAAATATGTCAGAATGGGCGAAGCTAAAATCTTCAATTCAAGCAATTCGTAGATGACCTTGATCGAACATTTTAAATTTTTTTTACTGTAGTCAGGTTTTTATTGAAACAAATGTAACTGTCAGTGACATTTCAGTTAGTTGTAACTTTGTCATAAGTTTTGTCCAATTATTTCGAGATTTCTTTTAATAATGGTACCTAATCTAAGTAAATCTGACTTAGAGATCATTGCAATTTTTTATTAAGAAAAAAATTGCCATGACAAAAAAATTGCGGAATAATATCCAGGGAAGGGATGGCTACTTTCTAGCTAAAGTGGACGGTAAGTAACTGTTACAAACGACGAAAATTCAGAACTGATACATGAACTATCCTAGGTTTTCTGAAAATTGATCCAGTTTGTATCAGTCGCCTTATAGCACAATTCATGCTAAAGTGAGATCTTTGGACCAAACTAAGAGCAAATTTATGACAATGTTACAACTAACTCGAAATGTCACTGACTGTTACATTTGTTTCAATAATAGCCTACTTCGTTTTAAGCTGATTACAAAATTAGCAACGTGTACTGACATATTTGAATGTCAAATTTAGCAAATCGCTATTTACTTGCTTTTCTATATATATAAATATAAAACTAAAACAATTACCCCTTAACCTTAAATAATAATATAAGCTAAAAGCTAAATACGTATTTCGAGAACTAAGTTCTCATCATCAGTAGTACAAAACAAAAGTTTAAGCAGAGAAGTTAAGATTACTCAACATGTAAACCATGTCAGAGGTCTAACAACTCTGAGCAAACAAGGGAGAGAACTGGGAATAACTACTCTAAACTTAAAACTAAGATTAAATTAATCAGCGCTGACATTCTGTTTCTTAAAAATTGTAAATTAAATTCAGTTTATCCAAAATTTATGAAAATTACTACATCTAAAAATTGCAAAAATTCTGAAAATATAATAAGATTCGCTAAAGATAAGTGGTTAGTTTCAGAAATTAATAATCATTACGCTAAACGAAGCAAACTTGAAATTAAAGCCTATAACTTACATCTTAAATTAACTAAAAATTTATGTAATTTAGAATATTATGAATGGTCGGTCTTCGAGAATAGAATATATGAAGTAATTAACCATAAATTTGTTAATAAAATTAAAAGACAGAATAATAAATTAAAACGTTTAATACCGAATAACCCGAAACAACAGACTTGTATAAAAGAAAACATCGTTGTAAATCAATCGTCGGACAATTTTTCTAAAGAAGAACTCAATTTGTTAAACAAAGGTTTAAAATTTTCACCTAATAATATTGACTCACCGTTAGATGATTTAGTAGCTTGCATTGAAACCAGTATTAAATATTTAAACAATGACACTAAAGATTACATCAGGAACGCTTGTAAAATTCAAATAAATAATAATTTAAATCGTTTTAAAAACAAACCTAATAATAGTGATATTAAACTTATAAATAATCTTAAAAAACGCGACGTATTTTATTTAAAAGCCGATAAAGGTAACAAAATTGTCATTTTAGATAAATCAGAATATTTAA
Source organism: Harpalus rufipes (assembly GCA_951394225.1). Classification (NCBI taxonomy): domain Eukaryota; kingdom Metazoa; phylum Arthropoda; class Insecta; order Coleoptera; family Carabidae; genus Harpalus; species Harpalus rufipes. Next base: position 47,933,928 of record OX596279.1, read on the forward strand.
TAGAGTAAATAACCAATTAACTAATGGACCTTACACGCAAATTAATAAAAATCCTTTACCTAAAATGGTTAGAGAATATAAAAACACCATTAAAAATTGTCCAAATTTAATTACGAAAAATATAAATTTTAAACTTAACGTTTCAAACCCAGTAGTTCCAAAAATGTACTGTCTTCCAAAAATTCATAAACCGGGTAATTCAGTAAGACCTATAGTTTCTGGCATAAATTCACCAACTTATTTGCTTTCAAAATGGTTAGTCAACGAATTTACTAATTTTCAAAATCAACCACAAACTTTTTCCGTACAAAATTCGTTACAATTCATCGAAAAAGTCAAAGATATTACTTTAGATAAAAATGAAATATTGGTTTCTTTTGACGTTAGTTCTTTATTTCCAAGTGTACCGATCCCGAAAACTTTAGAATATTTAAAAACTTTTTTAGAAAATAACAACTTGGATGTGACACAAATTAATGAATATTTACGACTCACTGAACTTTGTATAAATCAAAATTATTTTCAAGTAAATAATAAATTTTATCACCAAAATGAAGGTACAGTTATGGGAAATAGTTTATCACCATTTTTGGCTAATTTATTCATGAGTAATTTCGAAATTGAATTTAAGAAAAACAACAAATATTTTCCTAGAGTTTGGATTAGATATGTAGATGATATTTTTGCCATAGTTAATATCAAAAATTGCGATTTGAAAACTTTTCTAGACAATTTAAATTCAGTTTTCCCATCAATTAAATTTACTATTGAACAAGAAACTAATAAACAACTACCATTTCTGGACGTACTGGTTATTCGAAATAAAAATAAACTAGAGTTCGATATTCACAGAAAATCCACTAATACTAACAGATTTATAACTGCTGACTCCAATCATTTCTGGCAACATAAATTAGCATCATTCAATTTTTTAATAAACAGATTAACAAAATTTCCTTTAAACAAAAAAAAGATTTAATATTGAACTAAACTATATTAAAGAAATAGCTAAATATAACGGTTTCCCGGTTAAAACTATAGATAAATTAGTTCATAAATTTAAACATCGCCAATCCGTTTCTAATTTTACAACATTAACACCATTTAATAATAAAAATAATAATAAATACATAACACTACCGTACGATCACGCTTCTAAAAATTTAAATAAAATTTTTCAAAATCAAAATTTAACCGTGACTTACAAATCAAGTAATACTATTAAATCTCTATTAGGTAATCCTAAAGATAAAATTGACACTAACAAAAAATCCGGTATATATAAAATTAGCTGTAATGATTGTAATAAAGTTTACATCGGGCAAACTAAAAGGCAAATTGACACTCGGTTTAAAGAACATTTTTATCATCTAAAAAGCGGTAATCCCGAAAAATCTAGCGTGGCTCAACATATGTTCATTAATAATCACAAAATTAACAATTCTAACATTAAACTTTTAAAGAATATTAATAATGATAGATATTTAGATGCATACGAGAGCTTAATAATAAATAAATTTAAAAATAACTTGATGAACGCAGATTTCGGTCCCATACCAAATTCTAAATTATTCGATTTAATAGAAACTTAAATTTAATAGGACATTTTAAATCTTAAATTTCATTGGACGTTAAATCTTAGTTTTAATTGGTATTCATTCACCTGTGACTCCTATCCCTATATAATCCCAGTTCTCTCCCTTGTTTGCTCAGAGTTGTTAGACCTCTGACATGGTTTACATGTTGAGTAATCTTAACTTCTCTGCTTAAACTTTTGTTTTGTACTACTGATGATGAGAACTTAGTTCTCGAAATACGTATTTAGCTTTTAGCTTATATTATTATTTAAGGTTAAGGGGTAATTGTTTTAGTTTTATATATATTTTTAACCTTAGACTCCTCCTATTATTGTAATATATATATAAATGTTTGAAATTTGGTAGGAATACTTTTCAACCCCTTTGTATACGAAATGCAAGAGATAAGATAAGAGATAAAAATTTCAAATCGATATCTCAATGTACTCCCGACTTATGGAGTTTCAAATAGGATTCGTTTTTTTTTTTTTTATATTACAATCATTGTGTGCAAAAGTATTGAGCCAAACTTATTTTTATTTTTTTCAAAGATGATACTTCTTTTTTAAAGTACTGTATTATAACTATATACAGTGTAATTTTTATAATAACATAATCGCGAAAAAATGATATTTAAAGTTATTTTTGGAAGAAAAACTATTTTGAGCTTCTAGTAAAGTGCGATTTCCAGTTATCCGATTTACACCAAAATCTAATGGCTTCTTTCCATATTAGAGTAAGGTCGAAATACAAGGTTTCAAACTTCTACGATTAATAGTATTTGAGCTAGAGTGTCTAGAAGATCCACACTCACACACATATACATACATACACACATATACATACATACACACATAAACACAGACATACACGCACATACACACCCACAGACATCATTGCGAAAATGTTAAAATCGGATCCTATGGACCTTGAAACGTTTATCAAAATTTCGATATGCTATTTTTAGCATGATCCCTATACCTCCCTTATCAAGGGTAGCGGGATGTAAAAATGCAAATAGCAATTTTGACGGTAATGCATAATAATTAATTTGACATTTCATTCCGATGTAATATTGTCAATTTAAGGAACACTTAAAATTTAAGTTACGTTGGTGCACTATTGAAGTATTGTCCCATTTGAGTTGCAAAGGTATAGGTTTTACTGTACGCACTGGATTTTTACGAAATTGTTATTTATTGTATAAAGGGTCTCGGTAAGCTAAATCTGAACTAGACTATGACCCTCAAAATGCCGATCGAACTATTATCAAACGGCATTTAGTGCATTTTTTTTTTTAATTCAAGAAAGAATTTTGTAAAAATTTCTATTTGTAGGTTTTATAATTTGTTGAAAATGTAAGCTGGCTGAAGTATTCTGAGTCTGGCCTCGTATGTTTTAAAGCTATATCTGTATGTGTAATAGAATCGATATTAGTAATATGTAAATAATTATATTATCCTACTGATATGACAGTATTTTTCGCGGATGTCAATAATGCATTATTATGAATATCAACACCTATTTTAATAATTATTAATAACGAATAGAAAATATTATTCGGGTAGAATATATTATTTTGTATTTATATTTACATTTTAATAATTATATAATTTTTTTGTTGTATGTAGTTAGAATAAATTATTTTTTGTTATTTATCTCACAGAAATAACTGTTTTTTACCTTCCGTCATCTTTAGGTAAGGAAGGTATTGTCTTTGGTCAAAAAGTTTGATGGTGAGTTTTCAATGAATGAGCAGGTTTTAGGACTTCTAGAATGCGATTATTTTACTATTTTTACTATGATGTCTGTATGTATGTGTGTGTGCGTATGTGTGTTTGTGCGTATGAGTGTATGTGCTTGCGTGTGTATGTGACCATCGTTTCTGATCGCATATCTCCAATACCATAATTCCAAAAATTATATTTTTTTCGTATTCCTTGAGTTTGCGTGTAAACGAAGAGGTGGTTAGTTTATAATTGGTCAACTGGAAGTACTCTAATTTTTAACGGTTTTTCTTGAAAAGCGCGATTATATATCATGTTTTGAGATGTTATGTTATAAATATAAAATAATATTTTACATACGATTTGATTTCATTTTATATCTCATATTTAATAGATATAGGTACAGTTAAAAAAAATCTTTTGTGGCTAACACAATATCTCTCGCCATTTCCATTTTATGTTAAATAATTAACGAATTTAACATTTATTTTACACATACAAATAATTTCAATTGTATATTGTATCTATTCTTTTGTTCCACGAGGAATTATGTCCTATTCTTCTAATATGTTGAAAATTCTTCGAATTCATAGACGGTATTAGTGGTATTTAATTAATACTACAATAAGCAATATTAAATGTATCTACTTTCCAGAAAAATCTTTCAATAATGTCTGTAGAATAGAAGAGTTGTTATATTTCTAAATCTATAGGATATAACAAAAATTATAAATGTATGAGATTGAGAATTGAACGATCTTTTTTATTTGCAATGACAAAAAAATTCAAAAAATAATAAACATTTTTTTTAAGAAACTACCACTTTCGGTTGTCCGATTGTTACCAAAACCTGATCAGCTCTTTCCATTAAGGTTACATTGAGGAATCCGTAGTTAAACATATTCCAAGTTTTATAGTATTTGAGAAACCGTACTTTCAATATCCATACACACACATACTATTACACACACACACACACACAATCATCGTAAAAATATTATAATCGGATTCTAGGGCCCTTAAAACGTGCTTATTCTCTAAAATCTGGATATTTGATTTTTATCATGAATCCAATACCTCTCTTAGCGAGAGGTAAAAATCTGATATGGCGAGCACATTACCTTCCACCAGTTCTATGTATTTTATACAAATTCCATACAGAAAGTTTCTTGCAAAAGATTCAGACGGCGTTTAGAATAGGGTCCGGGCCCAGCTTCAAAATGCATTTTTTTTAAAGGACACTATTCTTTTATGTAATTATATAATTCAAAACGTGGTCATGTACCAAAATCTCGATATACGATTTTTAGCACGATGATATTTCATAAATTAGCCAGCTATGCTATAACCATAGATACAACTACTATATTCAGGTTTTAGATAATTCTCATTAACAGATGTCAATGTCAAGTGTAATAATTTATATTATGTGTTTGTATTATAATTTCACTGGAAATATAATATAATTACATAAAATAATAGTGTCCTTTAAAAAAAAAATGCATTTTGAAGCTGGGCCCGGACCCTATTCTAAACGCCGTCTGAATCTTTTGCAAGAAACTTTCTGTATGGAATTTGTATAAAATACATAGAACTGGTGGAAGGTAATGTGCTCGCCATATCAGATTTTTACCTCTCGCTAAGAGAGGTATTGGATTCATGATAAAAATCAAATATCCAGATTTTAGAGAATAAGGACGTTTTAAGGTCCCTATAATCCGATTATAATATTTTTACGATGATTGTGTGTATGTACATATGTGTGTGTGTGTGTGTGTGTGTTGAAAGGATGATTCCGCAAAAACTATAATACTTAATATTTGTTTAACTACGTATTTCTCAATCGGACATTAATGGGAAGAGCTGAAAAGGTTTTGGTAATAATTGGACAATCGGAAGTAGCAGATTCTTAAAAAAATCTAATATTAAAGAAAAGTATATTCTCTATCTGATACATATAAATATTTTATTATATCTTTTATAGATTTAGAGATAAAGAAATATAAGGTATATTATAATCTGTTGTAATAAATCTCACAACCCAATTACTGTCATGGAAACCAATTGAAAAATTAAAATATTTGTAACGAACATATAAATGTCAGTGTCAAAAATCCAGAGACATTACTGAAGATTTTTTCCTGGGAAGTACATACATTATAATATTTGTTAGTGTGTTAATAGTTAAATATTTAAAATTATAGGTATATTACATATATTATAATATTTGTTATTGTATTAATAGTTAAATATTTAAAATTATAGGTATATTACATATACTCTTCAAAAATACGTACTGTCAATCCAGACAATGAATTGGAAACATTTCGAAAAATTAGAAGAGTAGGACAAAATTTCTTCATAGAATGAATTTAAATTAAAAAATCTACCTATAAAGAATAGACATAAGTAGAATTTTTGGTGTAGAGTGTAGGTATACAAGAAATGTTAAATACAATAGGGCGCGAGCACACATGTGACTTTGCTGGCCTTGACAAGCAGATATGAGGGCTCGTGTCAAAATGATAGCTAGTAATTATGGACATAGATATCAAATATCATAATTTTTCATTCTAAATTTAGTGATTTTCCAATTCCATGTGGTTTATTTTCCTCGACAAGTAAATTCCACACTCCTGGTGACAAATTAATTTTTTATGAAAAATTCTGACATCTATGTACATAATTACTAATTATTGTCATTTTGACACGGGGCTTCATATCTGCTTGCGATATGCACGACCTATACTTATGTAACCAAAAACGGTAGGGGCGAGAGGTATTGTGCTGGCTATAACAGATTTTTTTTCTCGTAAAGTACAAAATCGCTTAAACAAATTTATTTCTAATTCATATTCCTTGCTATAATCTCGCAATCTCGGTAGCTGTAGCTGTAACAAACGAAATTAAAACACAAATTAACCCTTCACTTGCAACAAGTAATTAATTTCTCGCTTAGCAATGACAAAGCAATCTGAGTAGCAGAGTTAATTACTTGTGATTTTATTTTCGCTGCCGTAGCTTAGCTGGTAGCAGGCTCGGCGCCTCACAGTCTAATCGAGTAGCGAATTATCCTCGTATAGAAAAGAAGTGCGCTTTATTTTTTCAATGGTTCACAGAGAAATGTTGCCTGACATCTATATAACAATGTAGCACAACGGTCTCAATTCTCCAGCGAAGTGACGTTCTGGTTTGTGCCTTTCGCCAGCGCCATTTTATGAAATGGTATTGCTGTTTTTTTAAAAAAGGAATAGAAGAGGATAGAAAAGTTTGTATTTATTTAATTATATATATACAGGATGTAACAGCTGAACGAGCTACTTCAAATAATTTCTATACTATTATAGATATTTACTATAAAATACTATAAGACAAACTTATAGAAGACCAAGGGGGACATCCGATTAGAGAAGAAAATATATTTTTAAACCAGTGGTTTTCAAGTAACAATATAATGTTATATTTTTACCTTCCGTCACCTTTAGGTAAGGAAGGTATTGTCTTTGGTCAAAAAATTCAGTGATGAGTTTTTACTGAATAAGCATGTTTTAGGGTCCCTATAATACGTCTTTACCATTTTTACGATGATGTCTGTATGTATGTATGTATGTGTGTGTGTGTGTGTGTGTGTGTGTGTGTGTGTGTGTGTGTGTGTGTGTGCGTGTGTGAGTGTGTGTGTGTGTGTGTGTGTGTCTGTGTGTGTGACAAAAGTTCCGGATCCCATAACTTCAATACCACGATTCCAAAAATTATATTTTTTTCGTATTCCTCAAGTTTACATCCAGAAGAACAAGTGATTAGATTTTGGTTATAATTGGTGAACCGGAAGTAGCCACATTTGAAGATTTAACAGTTAAATTTGATTTATTGACATTTAATATTATTATAACTTAAAGAATATATTATACTCTATACGATTTGATTACATTTTATACTTCATATTCAATAGATACAGAGTTAAAGAATTTTAAAGAAATTAAATTTTATAATTGAGCCAGCTATGCTAAACATGGAAACTGCTAATATATTCATATAATTCAAATTGTCAGATGTCAGTATGAGTAAAAAGTAAATTAATGTGGCAGAGATGAGGATGTTGAAGTAGATGTTGGGGAACACACGGAAAGATACGGTAATAAAATAACTCTAGTGTTACAATTTTCTAGAAAGATACAAGAAAGACGATTACATTGGTTTGAACATGTCATGAGGAGAAATGAATAATTATATTTGAACAAGAATGAGTAGTTTAGTAATGGGAGGTTGAAGAAGCAGAGGAAGACCAAAGATAAGATTGAAGGACTGTAGTGCGGAAGACTTGAGAGAAAAAGAACCGAATGAGAACGACACGCAAAAATATCGACCCCTAACGAATGGGAAAAGCTGAAGAGGAAGATGTATGGAATTTATACATTATACACAGGATTGACGGAAGGTATTGTGCTGGCCACAACAGATTTTTTTAAATGGGATAATATATCTTTTTTACACCCATTCGATAGAGTATTTGTTCTGAATTTAACCAAATAATCATTTTATATCTTTACATTAGAAAAATATTGAGAAATATTCAATTGAAATTTCATAAATTTGATTTTTATAGTTCTTTTTTCAGTAGGCTATGCGTGAAAAATAAAAACTGGTATTTGTCAATTTGATTTATACAAAACAGAAATCAAATAGAACACTGTTTTTAACGTTACTAACATATAAGTGTTTTATTTTAATTTAAGCTCTATTGTTTTTCAAACATAGCCTACTGAAAAATAATTATAAAAATCAAATTTATTTAAATTTCAATTGAATTTTTCTCAATAATTTGGTTGTGTAAGGATATAAAATAATCAAATGGTTGAATTCAGAAAAAAATACTCTATCTATATATATATATATATATATATATATATATATATATATATATATATATATATATATATATATATATATATATATACAGGGTGATTGGTGAGGAAACGGCCATACTCGAGGAACGTGTTCAGGAGATTAAAATAAACAAAAAAAGTCATATAAATGTGTCCGATTCTTACCCGTTACGGAGATATCGCTTAAAAATATAGAATAAAAGCAGCACCTCAATAACGAAACAAATCATTTATTATAATGTAGTATGCTATACAAGTGAAGGAAAAACAATTCAATGTAGAATATTTTCAAAAATACCATCGCCAACTTCGATGCATTTACAGCTGGATGTGACAGCCACAAAAAAACAAATGCCAAATATTATTTCTAACAATAACAGTTGAATGTGATAACCACAAAAAACAAATGTGAACTATTATTTTCCGCGGTTAATCGCTTACTATTACTAATTAATATGTCAGTAACGGTTAAGAATCGGACACATGTTTATATGACTTTTTTTGTTTATTTTGATATCCTGAACACGTTCCTCGAGTATGGCCGTTTCCTCACCAATCACCCTGTATATATATATATATATATAATAATAATAATAATAATAATAATTTGTATTTTCATTTTATAATGTAATACATGTATTAGTAGTTTGTGAAATAAAGAGATAATAATAATAATATAACTTTGTATTGTAACTTGAGAACCACTGGTTTAAAAAAATATTTTCTTCTGTAATCGGATGTCACCTTTGGTCTTCTATAAGATTGTATTATAGTAATTTATTGTATCTTTAATAGTACTGAAATTATTTGAGGTAACTCGTTTAGCTGTTACATCCTGTATATATATATATATATATATATATATATATATATATATATATATATATATATATATATATATATATATATATATATAATTTTTTGTTATCTGTAACGGCCATTAATCCGTTGATTAATTATCAGCCGATTAATTAATCAAGCCGATCTGTAGATCACCGTAAGTTCTAATTCACCCACTTGATTTCTGAATGAAGGAATCATGATCAACTGATTGACAGTTTTGTTTTAGTTTTTGATAGTTAATGTAACTGTCATATATTTTACTCGTGGTAAATGTAATTTCCGTTAAAAAAGTATTAATATGTAAAAAAACTTACATATTAATACTTTTATATATTATATATTTCATAAATAAATTAAAAACAATTTATTTATGAAATATATTTTATAATTAAATTATATTTTTATTTTGATTTAGGTAGAAAGTACATTGATCTCAATAAAGGAGTGTTTTTAAATATAGAGAAAATGAAAGATATTAAAGTATGTGTATATTTGAAAATAATAAAACCAAAGCGGTTTTAAATAAAGATAAAGAAAAAGTATGAGACGAAGTTACAAATGAGTGCAAACAGCCAGAATCCTGGCATATAGCTATAAATGTTATAATTAGGATTCAAAGATGTGATCAGTCCTTGATTCATGGAAGATGACGAATCAGTTGATCTTTGGATTTGATCAGTAGATTAGCTTGATTTTTAATGGTGAATTGGATTGATTCAGAATCAGCATTGATCTGTGGATTAATCCATGATTAAGGAATTATGAATTCGGCCGTTAATCTATAGAAAATATAAAATATTTAAATGTATCTGATAGAAACATTAATCTGCTTTAATATTTGCAAGAACAAAAATAAAAAAAAAAATTAGAAGAATTTTTGTAAGTATCTACTACTTCCGGTTGTCCAATTATTACCAAAATCTTTTCAGCTCTTCCCATTAATGCTCAATTGAGAAATACGTAGTAAAACAGATATTAAGTCTTATAGTTTTTGAGAAATCATCCTTTCAACACACACACATACACACACGCACGCACCTTAACCCTCCGGAGGGCGCGTTTTCTAGAATTACAGAAGCGCGCGTGCCGCGGTTTTTACACCGTATTTAGTTTTTAACGTTTCTAGCTCAAAAACGTCGAAGAAAATATATTCTATGTAATAAAATAATACAAATATACCATGGTTAATCATTTTATTAAAAAATATATGGCTTATTAACCGTTGCTGAGTGTGTCAGTCTGTTTCGTACACAGTTATTGGTAATGATAATTATATGTTCATATAGTGCGGGCACTTGAAGCTGGCGTTAAGAGTATCCCATAGGTGTCACTTTTGTGCATTTGTTGTTACTAAAACCCAATATATCTAAAATGAATAAATACATATGAATATAAATGAAGAGTCAATTCAAATATTTGTTTATACCGATTAATTTTTCGTATAATTTAATGGGGTCTCGTGGCCGTGTGCCTGAGTGTTTGGTCGCGAATCTGGGGACCCAGGTTCGATCCCGACCGACGCCAAAAATTACTTCGAATATTAATGGCACAAAATTGACCCCTGTGGTGCACTCTTCATGCCAGCAATGAGTGCCCGTGAGGTGACGCCTGGTAAGCGCCCACACGGTACAATATAACACGGTATATAAGCAGATTGGCACACCCAGCAATGGGTAATATGCCGTGATGATATATTTATTTATTTAAATAGAAAATATAAAAAAATCGAGATCTCGAATTTTTACTCTCATCTCGATGAAATCTCAAAGGCATTACTCTCGTCTCGTTTCGATATTTTGAGACGAGAATAAGGTTAATCTCGTCTAGAAAATTTGAGACGTTTCATTTTTCTTTCTCTAACATTTCCATTTTCTTTAAACAAATTAATAATACCTTGTACTGGCGATCGCGGAACCGAATGTGAAATCGAAATTTTTCTTGCCGAAATGCCATTCTTATGGGCATTAATTATGGATTTTCGTAAATATTGACTATATGGTTTCCCATGAGCCATTATAATATAAAAATTTATAGATTATGATAAATGTCAAACACTTGTTGATTTCAACAATGTATCAATTGTTAACTGTCAACAGCTGAATCATGCACCACCTACTTTGTGCAAAAAAATTAAGTGGCCGAACTATTCTGTTTCGTATGTTATAATTAATTTAATTTAATACCTAATTGTTATCGAAACTATTTTGTTTTTGTTGTTAATTAAAGCTGTATATTTTACGGTACTAATATAAATTTTGAAAGAATAAAATATTTGATGAGTTTTTTGTAAGAAAATGAAATGTCATTAAAGTAAAATATTATGCCGACAGAACTAATACGACATTTATACATATCTATCTTTATATCGAATGTCCCTTTTTACCTTCCGTCACCTTTAGGTAAGGAAGGTATTGTCCTTGGTCAATAAATTCAATGATGAGTTTTTACTGAATAAGCATGTTTCAGGGTCCCTATAATACGATTTTACCATTTTTACGATGATGTCTGTATATATGTATGTATATGAGTCTGCGTGTCTGTGTGTGTGTGACGAAAGTTTCGGATCGCATAACTTTAATACCACGATTCCAAAAATTATAATTTTTTCGTATTCCTCAAGTTTACATCCAGAAGAATAAGTGATTAGATTTTGGTTATAATTGGTAAATTGGTCAACCAGAAGTAGCCTTATTTGAAGATTTTAATAGTTAAATATGATTTATTGACATTTAACGTTATTATAACATAAAGAATATATTATTCTCTATACGATTTGATTGTATTTTATACTTCATATTCAATAGATATAGAGCTAAAGAATTTTAACGAAATTAAATTTTATAAATCAGCCAGCTATGCTAAACATGGAAACTACTAATATATTCATATAATTCAAATTGACAGATGTCAGTATAAATAAAAAGTAAATTAATATGGCAGAGATGAGAATGTTGAAGTAGATGTTGGGGAAGACACGAAAAGATACGGCAAGGAAATAACTCTTAGTGTTACAAGTTTCTAGAAAGATACAAGAGAGACGATTACATTGGTTTGAACATGTCATGAGAAGAGATGAAGAATATATTGGAAGAAGAATGAATAGCTTAGTAATAGAAGGTTGAAGAAACAGAGGAAGGCCAAAGATAAGATGGAAAAATTGTATTGCGGAAGGCTTGACAGAAAAGGAATTGAATGAGAACGATACGCAAAACAGAAATGAGTGGAAGAAGAAAATAAAAAATAGCGACCCCTAATGAATGGGACAAGCTAGAGAAGAAGAATAAGATGTCAGTGTCAAGTACAATCTGCATAGTTTGTTTATGAAATAATTTTATTGGAAATATAGAATCTTTTGGAATAAAATTTATGTATGGAATTTGTACATAGCCCAAATATGCCCAAATCTAAATAGCATCCACACCTATTTGTATAGCTCTAAATTGAAACATCAATCCCTGCTCCATTGAAAATTGAAATCAATTGGTGGCGTTTAGTTTGGGCCTGCGAGGTTTTCCTCTGGAGGCAGACAGCGACATGACAGATGTCCTGCGATATGGAAATAGGCCGAGTCGGAGTCGGGAAGACATTTCCATTCGTTGCCCATTCAACTTCGACAGCCAGTGACTGAGTGCCTCACAGCCTTTCATCAGAATGCCAATGACTGAATCACAGTAACAAATTCAGTCTGGGCCTGAATTGTTGTGAGAAATTGTTGGAAAGAAGACGAGGGTTGAATTCGTATGAGAGATTAACATCGTAATATTGGGAGTATTGATATTGAAATTATTTTGTGCTGTAGCTATTATTCGTAACCTCAGGGAGATATTTTCATAAATAAATATATCATCACGGCATATTACCCATTGCTGGGTGTGTCAATCTGTATTGTACAAAATGTAACGTTTATTTATATTTATATTATTAAGTAAAATAGAAGTTTATTAAACGATAACTATTAGGATAAATATTAAAAAGATAATAAAAATAACTAACACTACGGATTAAACAAATATAAACACTAATTTAAAACTAAGAATATTATTGAATGCTTAAACACTAAGATTATTTATTTAAACAGTATTTATATCACTATATTTATTCATTTAACTGCAGTAATTTTTTTAAAGATGTCCGATCATGGCCATCTGTATCATGAACGAATTATCAAATTGGCATACATTTATCTCTTTCCTTTGCAAAGGCTATAAGCGTGTGCGATAAGGATGGATATAACACGCTTGTCTTTCAAAAAATCATATTGTTTCGACTAAGTTAGGACCGGTGCTCGTTGTTGATAACACTTTCGCTGTAACGTAAGTTTATTAATTCAGATACATTACCTTGATTCATAGCCGTACAAATAACGTTATTTTCTGTCAGAGTCACTGACACTGACATTGTGTCATTATCTTATTTTTCACGTATTTGGTTATACATTTGCAACTAAACTTACCAGTTGACTAATTTTTGAATTTTGAATGCTTTTATTGTAACATATATTTTTATAATGATGAAATAATAGTAGTATCTTATATACCCGCATAAAAACTAAGCAAACGACACTACTGAATTTGTCATAATGGGCGAAGCAAAAATCTGAATTCATACAATCCGTTGTTAGCTAGATCGGACATCTTTCAAAAATTTTACTGTACATTTAATTATGTTCACAACTCGTAGATTGTTTATTTATATCACCCACTGTTCATTGCTCGTTGCTTCTATATAACAGACTGTCCTCTCGGCTGTCCTCCCGACGGTATTTATACAGCCCATGTCTTTCTGGAACTTTCCGACGCGACATTGACATCGAATACAAAGGATCAGCCCACCGGATGTTATTAAACCAGTCTAGACGCGTATGGGTTTTCTCCGCTTGGCATTACGTCATCGCTCGGGAATGTTCTACCAGTGGCGGCGCTCGCATTCGGGCGCGTCGGGTGGGTGCGCTACAAAAGATATCGGTAATAATAATATACAGATTATTAAGATGATTTAATAATTGTATTTTTTTTCTGTTGAAATATGGATAGATTATACATTGCTCGAAAGCAAAATAATATTATTTTTTCAATGGTGCAATTTTCTAATCTAATGTCCCAAAAAAACTCTGACGTCATGAACCGAAATCCAACTGATAAAAAAATTGAGCACCGCCATTCGAAAAAGCATAAAAAAAGCAAACCAAAATCTAGTATTATTACATGCTTGAAAATTATTTGTAAATATAAAAATCTGTTGTGACTAGCACAATACCTCTCGCCACTTCCATTTTATGTTATTAAATATTTCTTCCTCCAACTATGCATAAGAAAGAAATTTAGCATTTCTTGTGCACACAAATAATTCATATTGTATCTATTCTAGTTCTATGAGAAAAGATTCTTCAAATTCATTGACGGTGTTAGCGGTATTTCTTAAGAATATATGTAATAATAATATATCCATAATTTTAAATACATATTTAATTAATAATACAATAAGAAATATTAAATGTACTCGTACCCCACAGAATCTTCCAGTAATGTCAGTAATGTCAGTAACTGCTGATCTGCGTTTATCTGTCAATTGTTAACATTAAATATCTCAACTGGTTTCCATGAGCAGGGAAATTTATTACAACAGATTATTCTATATTATTATACATTATATCTTATCTTATATATTATTTAGAATTTTGTTTTATAAACTACCACTTCCGGTTGTCCAATTGATACCAAAACCTTATCAGCTCTTCCCATTAATGTTAGATTGAGGAATCCGTTGTTAAATATGTCTTAAGTCTTGTAGTATTTGAGAAACCGTTATTCCAACATCCACACACACACACACACACACACACACACACACACACACACACACATACACACACGTACACGCACATACACACACGGACATCTTCGTAAAAATGTTATAATCAGATTCTAGGGACCTTAAAACGTGCTTATTCAGCACAATCTGGATATGTGTTCTTTAGCATGAATCCAATACTTCTCTGAACAAATGAAAATTAATTTATTGATTAGGATTAGATATTTTCTAAATTCATATTATAACATTTTCTTCTTAAAATACTACCATTATTAGTTTGATATAATTAATTTATAGACATAAAATAAATTTAAAAAAATATTAATACACATCTGTAGGATATTTAATAATCTTTATTAGCTTCCGTCACCTTTAGGTAATGAACGTATTGTCTTTGGTCAAAAAATTCAACTATGAGTTTTTAGTGAATAAGCATGTTTTAGGGTCCCTATAATACGACTTTACCATTTTTACGATGATGTCTGTATGTTTGTGTGTGTGTGTGTGTGTGTGTGTGTGTGTGTGTGTGTGTGTGTGTGTGTGTGTGTGTGTGTGTGTGTGTGTCTGTGTGTATGTGACGAAAGTTTCGGATCGCATAACTTCAATACCACGATTCCAAAAATTATATTTTTTTCGTATTCCTCAAGTTTCCATCCAGAAGAACAACTGATTAGATGTTGGTTATAATTGGTGAACCGAAAGTAGCCTCATTTGAAGATTTAACAGTTAAATTTGATTTATTGACATTTAACGTTATTATAACTTAAAGAATATATTATTCTCTATACGATTTGATTGCATTTTATACTTCATATTCAATAGATATAGAGTTAAAGAATTTTAAAGAAATAAATTTTTATAAATCAGCCAGCTAAGCTAAACAAGGAAAATAAAATATAGCGATCCCTAACGAATGGGGAAAGCTAAAGAAGAAGATGTTAGTGTCAAGTGCAATTTGCATAGTTTGTTTACGAAATAATTTTACTGGAAATTTAGAATCTTTTGCAAGAAAATTTATGTATGGAATTTATACATAGTACACAGGATTGACAGAAGGTATTGTGCTGGCCACAACAGAATTTTTTATTATAAAAATCTGTTGTGGCCAGTACAATACCTCTTGCCATTTTCATTTTATGTTGCATAGGGCGCGAGCAGTTATGTAACTTTGTTGGCCTTGGCAAGCAGATATGGGGGCCCGTGTCAGAATGAGAGCTAGTAATATACATAGGTGTCAAGTATCATAAGTTTTCATCCGAAACATTATGATTTTCCAAATCCATGTGGATTATTTTCCTCGACAATGGATGACAAATAAACATCAGAACATTTTGAAATTTTGAATGAAAAATTATGACATATGACAATTGTGGCATCTACGTAAATAAATAGTAGCAGTCATTCTGACACGGATCCTCATATCTGCTTGCTAAGGCCAACAAAGTCACATGACTGCTCGCGCCCTATACGTAACGAATTTAACATATCTTGTATACCCACAAATAATTGAAATTGTTTCTCTTCTTTCGTTCTATGAGATATTTTATCGTACTATTCTAATATGTTCAAAATTGTTCAAATTCATTGATGGTATTAGCAGTATTTCTTAAGGATATATGTAATAATATTAACATACCTGTAATTTAAAAACATATTAAATTAATAATACAATAATATATATTAAATGTACTCATACCTTCCAGAAAAATCTGACACTGACATTTTTCATTTATTTGTCAATTACAAAAATTAGAATATCGCAACTGTTTTTCGGGCAACGAGATTTATTACAACAGATTATTCTATATTATTATATACTATATCTCCAAACCTATACGAGATATAATAATAAAAAAAAATGTGGCAGATTGAGAATTTAATTATCTTTAATATTTGTAGTAACAAATTTTCAAAAAATAATATTTAGAATTTTTTTTTTCAGAAACTACCACTTCCGGTTGTCCAATTGTTACCAGAACCTATTCATCTCTTCCCATTACTGTTAGATTGAGAAATCCGTAGTTATACAGGTCTTTAGTCTTATAGAATTTGAGAAATCGTGTCTCCAACAACCTCACACACACACACACACACACACACACACACACACAGACATCATTGTAAAAATGTTAAAATCGGATTCTATGGACCTTAAATCGTGCTTATTCAATAAAATCTGAATATGCGATTTTTAGCATGAATCCAATACCTCTCTTAGCGAGAGGTAAAAAATCGCGAAAAAATGTAATTTAAATGTATTTTTTGAAGAAAAACTGTCTGGTCTTCAAGTAAAGAGCCATTTCCGGTTATCTGATTTACACCAAAATCTAATGGTTTCTTTCCATATTAGAATAAGATATAAGTACAAGGTTTCAAAATTTTCTGAATGATAGTATTTGAGTTAGAGCGTAAAGAGGATCCACACATGCACACACACACACACACACACACACACACACACACACACGCACCCACACCCACAGTCATCATCGTTAAAATGTTAAAATCTGATTTAAGGGACTTTAAAACGTGCTCATTAACTAAAATCTCGATATGCGATTTTTAGCACGATCCCTATACCTCCCTTACCAAGGGTAGCGGGAGCTAAAAATTTGTTGTAGCCAGCACAATGCCTTTCGTCATTTCTATGTATTTTCATTGTACAAATTCCATGCAGAAGGTTCCTTAGAAAAGATTCATATGTCCAGTAAAATTATTCCACAGACATACTGTAAATTTAACTTGACACTCGACACCAGCATCTGTCAATTAGAATTATTTGAATATATTAGCAGTTTCCATGGTTATAGCATAGCTGGCTGATTCATAAAATTTTAATCTCTTTATAATTTTTTAGCTCTATATCATTGAATATAAAGAAAAAAGTGAAATCAAACCGTATAGAGAGAATAAAAGAATCTTCAATATTTATAATAACATAAAATGCCAAAAATGATATTTAAGCACATTTATTCAAGAAAAACTGTTAATAAATGCAAATGGGGGTACTTCCGGTTAACCAAAAGCTAATCAACTCTTCATATGCGTGTAACGGAGAATACGAAAGTATTATTGACGGAGAAAGTTTTATCACACACACACACACACACAAACACACACACGCACGCACGCACACACACGCGCACTCATGCACACAAATACACTCACACACAGATACAGGAATACAAGTATACATCCCCACATCATCGTAAAAATAGTAAAATCGTATTCTAGGATCCTGAAACGTGCTTATTCATTAAAAACACACCATCGAATTTTTTTATTAACAATTTTGCCTAAATCTAGTGGCCTACACATTTTTTTTTCAGATAAACTAAACTGCCTTCCTAATGGTGTAACTTTTGCCTAAGTTAATCAAAATTTTCATGTTGGATACGTTATCCTGGACAGTGTGTAGATTTATTGAAAAAAATCTGATGTGACCAGCACAATACCTTCCGTCAATCCTGTGTATTATGTACAAATTCCATACATACATTTTCTTGCAATTTTATTTATATTTCCTGTAAAATTATTTCATAAACAAACTATGTAAATTACACTGACATTTTCTTCTTCTTCTATAGCTTTTTCCATTCGTTCGGGGTCGCTATTCTTGATTTTCTTCTGCAACTCTTTTCTATTTTGGGTGTTGTCTTCATTCAATTATTTTTTTCTCAAGTTTTTCGCAATACAGTCCTTCCATCTTTTCTTGGTCTTCCACTGTTTCATTTACCTTCTATTACTAAGCTGTTTCTTCTTCTTCCAATATATTCTTCATATCTCCGCATGACATGTTCAAACCAATGTAATCTTGTATCTTTCTAGGAACTTCTATCACTCGAGCCATTTCCCTTATCCTCTCATTCCTTGTCCTATCTTTCCTTGTCTTCCCCAGCATCTATCTCAATATCCTCATCTCTGCCACATTCATTTTCTTTTCATTTACACTGACATCTGTCAATTTGAAATATCTAAATATATTAGTAGTTTCCATGGTTAGCATGGCTGATTTATGAAATTTAATTTCTTTATAATTCTTTAATTCTAAATCCATGAATATGAAGTATAAAATGCAATTAAATCGTGTAGATAATAGTATGTTCTTTTATATTTTTATTAACATTGTGTCAAAAAATAATATTTAACAGCGTGTTTCCAAGATTTGAAGAAAAACTGTTAAATACTTCAATTAAGAGTACTTTCGGTTGACCATTTATAACCAAAATCTAATCAACTCTCCATATGGACATACAGAAGAGGAATACGAAAAAAATATAATTTTTGTAATTGTGGTATTGGAGTTATCGAAGGAGAATTTTTTGTCACACAATTCGTATTCTAGAGACCCTAAAACGTGCTTATTCATTAAAAATTCACCATCGAATTTATTGAACAAAGACAATACCTTCCTTACCTATAAGCGACGGAAAATAAAGATAACAAAAATTATAATATTTATTTATTATCTCTTTATCGAAAATTTCTCAAAAAAACATTTTCTATGAATATATGAACATTTAAAATGTAGAATACTAAAAAGATTTTTTTGTTAAATCTTGATATAATTGTATAAGAGTAATTCAAAATATATTAATTTATTATTTGCTGCTGTGTAGCAATGCTTATTTTAAACTGTTATGGGCATCTATATTTCAATAGTCTAACTAACAAGTGCAGGAGAAACACGCCAGAGCAAACTTTAAAGAAAAATTAAATTGAAAATATAAATATTTTATATAAATATTGAATAAGAGTATTTGATTTCAATGTACCATTATATGTACAAATAAAATTATATATAATACTTCATGTTACCTATAAATAAGTAGCACTTACCGACCGTATTGTAGCTACTAACCAATAGATGGCGGGAAAAGTCTATTGTTCACACTCTAGTTTTGCTTGGCTCCCATTTTTAAATGACAGAACCAATGAAAGAAGTTACCAGTTAACATTACCTAAATTTTTATACTTCCAAATAAATTTAATAAAAAATTTCAATAACAAATCAATTTATGAAGTTTATTATTTACATGTACATTCAAGGTTGTCCAGTTTAGTAAAACTGCTTTTCGCAAGAAATATCTTAGTCACAAATTCAAATGATTACATTTTAAAGTTTGAGCGTTTCTTTAAAATGTCTTATTATTATGTAAGTGTTCATTAATGCTTTTTTTTTTCTTAACTTGCAGTAAATAATTTTCTAATATTTAAACATGTTCTTGATCCTGAGGTAAATTAAATTACAGAAATCTATAGTAAAGTAAGGAAACTAGAAATTAGTTTTTTTTATCTCCAATTCAATAAAATCTGATGTGGCCAGCACAATACCTTCGGTGAATTCTATATATTTTCATTGTACAAATTCCATACAGAAAGATCCTTGGAAAATATTCAATATTTCCGGTAAAATTATTCCACAAACATACTGTAAATTGAACTTGACACGACACTGACATCTGTCAATTACAATTATTTGTATATATTAGCAATTTCCATGGTTATAGTATAGCTGGCTGATTTATGAAATATAATGTCTTTATAACTATTTAACTCTAGTCTATATTTATTGAATATGAAGGAAAAAGTGTAATCAAATAGTATAGAGAATAAAATATTCTTTAATATTTAAAATAACATAAAATGTCAAAAAATGATATTTAACTGCGTTTTTTCAAGAAAAATTGTTAAGAACTTCAGCTGAGGGTACATCCGGTTGACCAATTATAACCAAAATCTAATCAACTACTCATATGGATGTAACGAAGATGAATACAATGATGAAAGACAATACCTTCCTTTCCTAAAAGTAACGGTAGATAAGACTAAAGGGGGTATCACACGTAAGCACATACGCGCAACTTGTCACAGATTTTCTGCAACTTTGTTTATTTCATGCAACTTTTTTTTATCTCCAATTCAATAAAATCTGATGTGGCCAGCACAATACCTTCGGTGAATTCTATATATTTTCATTGTACAAATTCCATACAGAAAGATCCTTGGAAAATATTCAATATTTCCGGTAAAATTATTCCACAAACATACTGTAAATTGAACTTGACACGACACTGACATCTGTCAATTACAATTATTTGTATATATTAGCAATTTCCATGGTTATAGTATAGCTGGCTGATTTATGAAATATAATGTCTTTATAACTATTTAACTCTAGTCTATATTTATTGAATATGAAGGAAAAAGTGTAATCAAATAGTATAGAGAATAAAATATTCTTTAATATTTAAAATAACATAAAATGTCAAAAAATGATATTTAACTGCGTTTTTTCAAGAAAAATTGTTAAGAACTTCAGCTGAGGGTACATCCGGTTGACCAATTATAACCAAAATCTAATCAACTACTCATATGGATGTTACGAAGATGAATACAATGATGAAAGACAATACCTTCCTTTCCTAAAAGTAACGGTAGATAAGACTAAAGGGGGTATCACACGTAAGCACATACGCGCAACTTGTCACAGATTTTCTGCAACTTTGTTTATTTCATGCAACTTTTTGCGTATGATAAAGAGACTAGTTTCATGCAACTAGTTTACGAACATGTTTAAAAACTTCGCAGACAAGTTGCAGATATGTGCATACAAACGATGTACGCATGCGCCATATAACTTAAAAGTCCCTAAACACACGTGTTTATGTTTTGATGTAAAGTTTAAAAATGTGTGCCACAGACAATCATTTGGAGACATATTTGGAAACGTTGATAAATGTAATTAGAGATGTTTCAGAGTTATGGGATATGAGACGTGTACAAAAACGTTACCAACATTAAATATGTAAATAACCTAAAATATATGTAACTCTGCGCACGTGTGATAACAAGAGTTGAGTATTTTGAAAAGTTGCGTCAAAGCAGTTGCAGATATCTGCATACGTGTGATACCCTCTTAAGATTGCTTTTGTTAAGAACTCCTCAATTATTATTAATTATTTGCTATAGCAATATTGCTATAGTTATTAACTTTGTTACAGAATTGGGCTGAATCTAAAGGCAAAATGGTGCACTTATCTTTTAATTTTTGATACCATAGAAATTAACTTTTACTTTCGGTCATGGAAAAAACTATATTCCCCATTTTATTATTAACAAATTAATTCACTAATTTTCTCTTATATTTCTCCTCTGCTTTAGCATCCCCTCTTTGCTCCTACCTCCCCTAAAATCATCCCCCATAGTATCCCATACCTCCGGCCAACGTCTGGGTATGAGTCACAGGCGAATCACCCGATGCAGGCCATCCATCACTGTCACCATTGGCTGCAAGAACCCTTGCATACTCTACAACGCACAACGCACCCTAAGCAACATAAAGAGATAGAGGCTTATACAAGAGGGGGATGAGACCGGAGCAGTGAATATGGGTTAGTGTATACAGTATGAGGTTTTGTTGATAGGACAATATGAAAATTCAGTGTTTTTTTGGGAATTTGTAACGATTAAACTAAGTAAATTTTAATCTTAATTATTACCTACTTCTGGGTGTACCAATTTGGTTCTATTCGCAGAATTTGGTAATGACGATATTGCTGTAAATTCTGCCCTATTAATTTTAGAATAAAAGTGTAAATACAAAAAATGTTCGGAATTAAAAACTGCATCTAACAAGTTCAAATTATTGTTTACATGTGTTTCTTTTGTGAAAGAGAGGCAAAATAAAAGTAATATTTTTTAGCTACAGAGTGCCATGAGCAATAGCACAACATATTAAACAGTTTTATTGCTTGAGTTTGGCAGATGTCATCTGTCAAAGTTTTGGTAATTATTGAATTCATTAATTTATCAGTAATCATGGATACATTTACCATCGGAAAAAAATCTGATGTGGCCAGCACATAACCTCTCGCCATATATTTTACCTGGCTGTATGCATAAAGCAAAGAATATTTTTATAAATACAAATAATATATTCATATAAATCTATGACGTATAAACTTCTTTATTATTCAATAATAGCATGTCTCAACATAAAGATATTTTACCATATATAAATATTAGGCTGGTAACAGCAATTTTCAATTCGAACAACCTTGTTTACTTTGTCTTCATATTCTTCTAGTAAAAACATTAATTTTGGGCGGTCTAAAATGTATATATCTGGATTGTGCATCTATTCTTACATATCTTCTTTTACATTTTATTTTTTCATACTTGTTATATCTAAATAACACTAATTCCCTTTAATAAAGTGACGGATAGATTGCACTCCGATTATTCTTATATCGATTTACAACTTACTTGAGAAGAATTTGATAGTTTTTTCGCAATTCAAAGTTACTCTAGTCTACAGTGCTGGTGTACATTGTCCCATAATGTTTGAAACAAATTTAAATCCTTCAACCTAGACTTGTCATCTCCATAATAGTCACAGATCAAGAATTAAGGGATTCTCCAAGTACATTTTTCTTTCATTACTCATTATTTCTGACACTGACATTTATCTGTCAGTTACAAATAATTTAAATTTTCAACTATTTTTCATGGCATCCTTTCGGTTGTAAAATTAATTACAACAGATTATTTTATACATTATATTCCTTTTATCTCTAAATCTATAGAATATATATAAAAATATTTAAATGTATCAGAAAGAGAATTTATTTTTCTTTAATATTATCAAGAAAAATTTTCAAAAAATAATATTTAGAAGATTTTTTTTCAAGAATCTTCTACTTCCGGTTGTCCAATTGTTACCAAAACCTTTTCAGATCTTCCCATGAATGTCCGATTGGGAAATACGTAGTTAAAAAAATTTAAAGTCTTATAGTTTTTGAGTAACCGTCCTTCCAAGATCCCACACACACACACACACACACACACACACACACACACACACACACACACACATACACACACATACATCCATACACACACACATACACACACAGACATCATCGTAAAAATGTTAAATTTGGATTGTAGGGACCTTAAAACGTGCTTATTCAATAAAATCTGGATATGCGATTTTTAGCATGAATGCAATACCTCTCTTAGCGAGAGGTAAAAAACTCAATGGAACAATATTAAAAATTAAATATCAATTAATAAACTTTTATCTGTCAAAGTCAAACAATACGACTTTGACTTGTATGTTTTGTTTTGCATGGCACTCTGTAAAACGATTAAAGACGGATATTTAATTTTACGTTTATCGCACGACAAGAACCTATTACATCAATAAATTTAGGCTCATTTGATGCAGTTTTTAATTCTGAACATTTTTTGTATTTGTGTCAATGAAAAAGTAGACAACCAGTATAAACAAATGTAGTGTGGTGTCCCATAAGTTTTAGCACAAATTTCAACAATTTTTTTTTGTAAGAAAAATGTATTTACTTGTTTTGTAATACTTAATAATTAAATATTTCATAAGCAGCAGAATTATGGACTTAAATTAAATAAAGAGGACCGTGTCCTTTCTTCCACTTTCTGCGGACACCTAGAATTAGGGTAAGGACAACATTTACATTGATTTTTCGGACGTTGAAGTTTTGGCTTCCCATCCTCCATCGTAAACTTTTCGAGGTAAAAAAGCCCAAAAATATTCTGGGGAAGTTTAGGGGAATTGTCGTTTCGCGGAACAAATGGTACGTTTCGGTCTGTTAGCCAATTTTGAGTTTGTCCTGTAAGGTCTGGTCAGAAGATAAAATCATCCCCAGCGTGTTCTTCTTCAACAAAATTAATCAATTTTGTTAGACAATTATTGATATAGCTTCACCTCACTCGGCCCACATAAGACCAGGATATAATGGATACACCCCTTGTGAAAACAGTGCAACATACCAACGTCTTATCTGCGAAATTGGTTTTTTGGTTATATCTAACATTATTAGGAGCCTCTGCAAATTGTCAGTATAAAAACCATCATATTCCTTAATTTCGGAGTTGCTCATTATGAAGTCCAAGAAATCGATGTAAATGTTATTATAGTATTTTATGTACCAAGGGCGTTACTATGATCATAATGCCAGGAGGGCGACGAGGGCATTATCATCTAGTAACGCTCGTGGTGCATACAAGATTTTATGTCTCACTAGAATATCTGAAACAAGTTTTAATTGATAATAATTTTGATTACAATAATGCTCAAATTTTGGCGTTGATAAGGATGTTGTTTAATTGTTTTATTTATTATGAACGTTTATTTATTTTTAAAACATCAACATCGAGGATCGGGTACGGTGTATATAAACATATACAAGACAACCGGGGCATAATGGATATGTTTATATACACCGTATCCCAGCAATAAACAGTGCATAATACTTTAGTGAGACATAAAAAATCTAATGACCCGTACTACGATCACGGTTTTAACTAAAACGCTGTTTTAAGAAGTGTCAGATATTATTATTTAATAACAATAATAAATAATATCGAATTTATCAAAATATGTTTTAAAAGCAGAACATAGTTTGTATTCAAACAAATATTTTATAAAAAATCGATCTTCAAACATACGTGCAAAATTAAATGTTGAAATTTGAATTTGATATTTTTTAAAACAGCGTTTTAGTTAAAACCGTGATCATAGTACGGGCCATTGTGTCCGCAGAAAATTTCGTTTTGTGGAAGAATACGGCCCTCTTTATTTAATTTAAGTTCATAATTTCGTTACGTATGAAACAGTGCCTGAGTGTCTGGTCGCGAATCTGGGGACCCGGGTTCGATCCCGACCGACGCCAAAAATTTCATTGCATTTTAATGGCACAAAATTGATCCCTGTGGCGCACTCTCCACGCCAGCAATGAGTGCCCGTGAGGTGACGCCTGGTAAGCGCCCGCACGGTACAAATATTCCATCATTACCGATATCTGTACAAAACAGATTGGCACACCCAGCAATGGGTAATATGCCGTGATGAAATATTTATTTATTTATTTATTTATTTAAATTTTAAGTAAATGCATTTCTTATTAAAAAAATCTTGGACGTTTTGTAGGACGTTTTTATACGACGTTTTTGTTGAAATGCTCTAACTTAAAAATGTAATAACTTCCTGATTAAAATATTTTTTGCGAGAAATAGTCGCTGTATAGTTTTACTAGCGAATGAAAGTTCACGTTTCAATTGTGTTTATAGATGTGGTTTTGTTGTCAAAACTTTTCCCTATTATCATTTGAATTTGAAAGGAAAATGTTCTTTACGAATTCCATCAGAAGAGATTAGAATTGTAAGAAATATTGAGGTGTGGAAATTTTTGCAAGTACTCATTCAAATACTGTACTAAGATATCTCAGACATACATTATTAAGTACAGACCATAAGTACAGACCATACGATGTAACTTGGCGAGTTGGGACAATTCACATTATCACTGCGGTAATGGGAAAGTTATAAAATCCATAGGCGTACCAAAGAAGAATGAAGCTCAATAAAATTACGAATATTACAAAAAAAAGAAATTATTTATACAAAAAAAAATATACAAATATTGGAATGAATTATTTATTATATAAATCATATTATAATTAATTATTTTTAAAATTAATAAAGTTAAGAAAATAAATTTTCTATTGCTATTGAGAAAAAAATGCACCAACGTTTATGTATGAATATAACTTCTTGGGTTGAAAAATACCTGACACCCCGAGTTTGAGTGTATTAGGGTGAAATTTTCTTTGTATAAGGCAATAAAACATTGTAAAATCACTATTTCACGTCTGAAGCTGTGCGGCATCGAAGTAAAAGTAAATATTTGACAAAACGCAACTTAGGAATAGTGAACTGAATTACATTCTTTTGCCTCGCCAAGTTTCATCGTATGGACTGTATGTCTTGCTTAGAATAGATGGATGATTACGATACCTGCACCATTGCAGAATAACAAGACAAGGGTGCATTTAAAATATTTCATCATTCAGTAGTCATTCATCTATTTTAAGCAAGACATGCTCATGTATTTTTGCGATATCCTAAGTCCAGTGAGTACTTGCAAAAATTTTCATTACTGCGGCATACATAAAGGCCATTTTCTTTTCAAATGATAGGGAGAAGTTTTGAAAAGAAATCACATCTATAAAATAATTGAAACATTAATTTTCTTTCGCTAGTCATACTATAACTTATATTTACAAAATTTGGACTATGGTTGTTTTTACCAAGAGCGCCTCAAATGAAACAGTGGCACATGTAAAATGCAATTTACGAATTTTTAAAATTCTATTTCCTGAAGTAATGAAACACCAAGTATATATCTGCAAAGAAAATAATAGGACGCTGTGTGTGTTGTGGAGTAACATAGTAACAATAACAATATAACAAAAGAACATGGTCAAATTCTAGAGAATATTTAATAATCGTGGTCTATCTGTACAGAATTATTTAAAAGTATTTCGCTTGCGGAATATTTACATTGATTGAACAACAACAAATTGTTTAACTAACGAAGTTGTTTGTAACCTAATAGTTGTACATACATTTACATATACATATCTATAACTTATATGCAAATCATTTCAGTTTTTAAGTAGTCAAATAATTTGTCATGAGAATGGCGCAGGTGGATCCATCTATCAAACTAACAAAATATCAACTCACAATGCGATACAATAATTGGTTTTCATTTCAAATGCAGAGTCGTATAAAAAGCATTACTTCTAACATAACAGTACAACTTAAACTTACTCAAGCAAATTTCTCAAGAATTATATAGTATACCTCTTGCACGTTCAATGTTGAAGCAAATTTTGAAATCTCAACTTATTTTGTAGTCTATTCTTCAGAGAATAGTTACACTATATCTTAAAGATTTTAGCTAATCGAATTGTAATTTTAAATTAATCCGAAATCTAAATAAAAGTAACGTTTCTTAATTACTGTATAAATTTTTGTACTATAAAATTAAGTTTTGATAAGTACTGATTATACTAAACAATATAATATTCAATAAAAAATAGATGTGTTGTACAGGATGTTCGAAAATAGAGACAATATTCAGGAAATAAATTCTAATATATCCATGTTCGGAAACATACCGTTTTGTATTTAAGCATTTTTATTTTGTTTGGTTGCCTTCCATTAAGAAATAATTATTGTAGAGACGTTTTATTAAAACAAGTCAAAAAAATTGATTCTGTCGGGCCAAGCAATAAAACTATGCCCAAATATTGTAATTATGCCATACATATCGCTCATTGCCTGCATATACCATTGGATGCCGACAGGGCATTATATTCTCCGTTCTGTTAAAATGAAGACATGTTCTCCTATACAATGTTTATTTTATTTTGTTCACTATTGCTATCTCGAGAACTATAAAAGCTTCGAGGTCGGTTAAATGGGCAAACAATTTCTATTTTAATATTACATTTAGCAAAAATAATATTTGTTTCTCTCAGTGGTTCTCAAAATACGGGATACAATTTTCTTATTTTAAATGGGAACTTATTTTTTTATTTGCTTATTCGATTCAGTATTTTTTCCTGAATTCAACGATATCCATATGTAATACGCTAATATTATAAAAAATATTTGAGAAAAATGCAAATGAAAATTATGCTGATTTAATTTAAATCTTACTAATAAGAGTGCTATGAAGAAAATAAAATATAAACATCATACGTATTAAGATTTTCTTCATGAATAATAATATATTGTGTTATTAGGAGTAAAAGTTGATACTTTGCGTGGCGAGCGTGGAAGTTTGCACGACGAGCGAAGCGAGTCGGACAATTACACGTGTGGCACACAAAGACTCTTACTTCAAGTACTTTTGCGATTTCAATTGCCCTGTTGCTATGGTTACTTATTTGTTCACATTTTGTTATAAACATTGAAGTGAAAATTTTCACGTTTTGACGTTTAAATACAAACTGTGCAATTATTATAATATACTCCCCCTGAAGTTGTTGAATCGGATGGAAATCTAACAGTGTGGGTGAAAGATATGTGCGGAATTGTAATCTGTAAGTCTGCTATTCTTTAATATGTTATTTCCTCAAAAGTAAACTCTGTTTATATTTCAATTCATAGGTTATTTAATTAAATTTGACAGCTATTGATAGTATTTAGTAACTTTGTTCTTACGTTATAGTGACATTTAGGGCGACATTACAGGTTTCTTTTGTACAAGTTACTTTTTATTCGTTGATTCTGTATAGTTTCTATGCATACTTATTTATTTTATTTCTACCTTGTGATTCAAGTCAAAAAAGATGCTATTTTTATGATGTTTGAAGAAAAAAATCATTTTATTACTGAGAATAGTGAGAAGGTATAAGAAAATTTTGTTTTGGCATTAAACATGAACAAAATATTCAATTGTTTTATTCAAAGTACTCTAATTACTCGCACAATCAGATTTAAATTAAATCAGCATAATTTTCATTTTTCTTAAATATGTTATAATATTAGGGTGTTACATTATGGATATCGTTGAATTCAGAAAAAAATACTGAATTGAATAAACGAATAAAAAAATAGATTCGCATAAAAAATAAAATAGTTTTATTCCGTTTTTTACCACCGGTAAAAATATTTTTTTACTCATTGTAATATGAGAAATTATTTCAAACAAAAATAGCATTTATGTTAAAGGAACAATAAGTTTATTTTACTATAGGTATATAGAGCATGTCTTCATTTCAACGGAGCGGGATAAATAAGGGCTCGTTAGCATCCAATGTTATAATACAAGCAACGAGGGATATGTCGCATTGTCATTATAACGCGCTTTATAGTTTTATTACTGGATCCGATAGTCAATTTTTCTCACTATACCATAGTACACTTTACGTAAAAATGGCATTGCGCAATAAAAAATGTATGGTTCTTGACGACATACGTAATTGAAGTAGTTTCTTTTTGCCACACAGGTTATAGAATCTATTCTTAAGGCGACGTATGTCGAAACTCTGTTCAGGAAATAATTTGAAATTGTTAACATAATTCGTATACATTGGCATGTATTTTAGCATTATTCTGTCTCGTGTTGCTTTTCGTCATTTATCAATAATGTTAAAGAAAAACTATCGAAAATAATGGTCCTGTTTGCATGTCCGTTTTTTGCTGCAGAAATAATTATTTACAAAACGAGCTAAGAAAGACGGTCATTTCATAACGAGTGTGAGTCAAGCGTAGCAATCACACAAATGTATGAAAACCTCTTTCTAGCGAGTTTTCTACACAATTTTTCTCATGACCACAAAAAACGGCACAATTTAATATATTTTGAACCTGAAATTAATTGTCATCTGCACAAAACCAGGTGGTGTACATTCCATAGACGAATAATTGTTGTCACTGCAATCCATTTTTATGATAATCACACTTACATAGAGTTAAGAATATATATATAGAGGAACCGTGAAGCATGTTTATGGGCAATGACCTTGATGCCTAGTGACGGAAGGGGAATGAATTGTTAGCCATATTGTACTGTTCCATTATTGCAGCTAAATACAGAGCACACTAGCATATTTTTTTATTACTAAAATTTATTAAATATACCCAAAAAGGTATTTAGTCACAAAACTTTGAGGAACATATTCGAAATAGCACATATCAACGCAAGCAAAAATCAAACAACAAATCAGAAATGGAACAGTATAAGATAGAGAACCAGTCCCCGCACGGCTTTCTTACTTTCGTAATTTCTTGCTTTCCTAATTATTTTAGGTACAAAAGCTTCAAATAAAAGTCGTACAGCTTAAAATTCTGCATCCGAATCTATAAGCAAAATTTATTTTACATGCTCTTAACGGCAAAAATTGGATATGAAAATGTCGAAAATCATTCCAAAAATAGCTACAGCCATGGAATTGAAATTAATTAATTTTTATTATTATTTGTAATTTCTGTTAAACTGAAAAATTATTTATTTAAATTAATGGAAAATTGTTCACATGAACAGATATTACAAATAATACCTAACAAAATTATATTAACCTAAAAGGTAAAACGTCTAACAATTGTTAATTCATCTGTTTCAATTCCATGGCTATCGCCATTTTTGGGGTGATTTTCGACATTTTTATATCTAATTTCTGTTTTTATAGAGCATGCAAAATTAATTTTGTTTATTGTTTCTGATGAAGAATTTTAAGCTCTACAACTTTTATTTGAAGCTTTTAACTAAAATAACTAGGGAAGCAGGAAATTATGAAAATATGATTTAACATGTTAAAGTCCTACTTTCCGGTGTCGCGAACAACACCCTGTATATTCTGAACTCTATGGTTTTATATACGTTGGAACGATTCTAACCGCAAATCAAATGTCAAATAATTTAAAGTAAAACTGAAGTAAACAGTCGAGTGTAACAGTATTACCAACTGTTCTTTTTATAAGGGGTTAAATTTGCAGATTATCACTCATATTACTTATTTTCATACTTTAATATTTAGCAATTTCTCGTAAACGACAAACCTAAATTACCCTTTAGTTGGCAACACTTCTGTGCGTTATAATTACACACTAGTGCGTTAGGTTTTTCTGATACATGAACAGTATTGTCAATGTGCGCACCTAGATAATTGTGTGAAAACTATATGTTTTTTATGTGATCGTGAGAAAAATATATTTTCCTAGTCGGTGTCTGCACAAATTATAGAGCGAATTGCAGTACCTATAAACGAAACATATTGCGCAATGTCTTTCTTACATTTGAAATTAATTAGAGTAACAAGAATACATGGGTACGCATAAGATACATTATACATTCCCCGAATATAAGCCCCTATTTTTTTACTATTCGGTACATTACAAGTGTTGTCTTTCGCATAACAAAATTCAGAACCGGTGTAAATAATATAAACGTAACACTTTGTCCATAACTTAAACACTTATCAATAAAAATCGTTTGAAATATATAGGATTGCACCAGTATCATTAATTAGTTTATATATTAAAAGTATATACAATTTTAAGACCACTGGATTGTCTTAGTTGAAAACAATCAATTATGTCAATAATATATTTAAAACTTATCGATAAGTACGTATATGTTCCTTCATTTACGTATAAGGTATATTTTTAAAATTGTTTATAATAATATATATTTTTACAACAAAAATATCACTTCTGTTTATACAAGGGAATCTAGGACAGCGATTCTAATTCATTTTGAGACGAGACTATCTCAATAAAGTCTCAATTAATGACATCAGTGTTTAAGGATTTAATTTTATAGGTTGTAGTACAAACAGGACTTGGTGTTGGTATATTTCAGATAATTTTACGTTGTTTTTGAATGAAATAATAAGAAATTGTCTTTTTAAAAGTGGTCGAATATTAACTGAAAATGACCATAAACCGAGACGTCTGTCGACTTCCACAACGTCTGACACCACTGAAAAATCCGTGATGTCATTGTCGTAGAACAATCGATTAATTGGAGGAATTCACTGTAATATCCTTGAATTAAAAGCCGACGAATTTTGAATGAAAATTTGAAGATGAAACATGTGGCAGCAAAATTCATTCCATGTGTCATGTGTGCTTTCTGACGACCAGAGAGCCAATCATTTGAGTGTGTGCTAGCAAGTGAAAGAACAATCAGAAATTGATCCGGATTTTTCGTAAGCTCTTCCAAGCATTGTTGTAGATTTTCCTAACACTTTGCTATTTAAAGTGCGCCATGTCAAAATCGTTGACCCATTCAAAGATTGCTTATGAAAAAATCACACGGGCCGCTCAGATAGTTCCCCAAGGATGACGCTTGGGTTTTAAATCCCAAAAGGATGTCTAGTAACGATACCTAGCGGGAGAAGTCCGAACTAGGACCCTGCCATCCGCCAGAAAATAATTTTCGCTACTTTTACATATTATACAAATCCCTGTAACATAACTTCGTCAATAATTGGGAGTCTCTAAATGAAATAGAATCGCTTTCCATTTTGAACAACAAATCAGAATACAGTGGAACTACAGATACAAAATCGCAGTTTCTAAGCATAAGCAATCACCATTGTCTATTGTCTTTATTCACAATCGTCGAACACTCAGCTCAGTTGGTAATACTCCGGCGCAAAATCATTCGCCAAATTGCTTAAAAAGTTAAAATCCGCTGAACTGTTGCTGTTCTCCCCTGAAGCTGGTGTTGGTTGCGTTTGTGGTGCTTCACCCGAATAAAATTGGTGAAATGAATTGTAGTTCTCTCCTGGTTCTGTTTGTACACTCGTCGGTGGTGTCATCACCGCCGCAGTTGCAGCGGCGATAGCAGTGGCTGTATTTCCCTGTTGGAAGTTTTCGTAACCAGCTTCCATATGGTTGTACATTCCTTCCTGGTAATTGTTTCCATTACCTCCTGGATAATCGACATGTTGATTCTGGTTTTTATGTATGGGATGTATGTTGTCGTTATTGTAATATTCTTGTTGGCTTATATGACCAGAATTAGGCATATGTGTTTCGCCTTCTGCTGGATACATACCTGAACCATGGTAAGTGTAATGGTTGTTGTATTGACCATAACTTTGGTTGTAACCACTTTGAGGGTTCATGCCATGATGGTACGCCGGATCTGTACCATGGTGATTTTTATAATTACCATAATAATGTTGTTGGTTATGGTATTGTTGTGATGGGTGATGATAAGTTTGTCGTACATGTCCTCTGCCTGATCCTCTCGGATTAACTTCACTTCTAGTACCGCTAACTATAACATTTTGATGGTTCCCCATAATATGTTCTTGATTGTATATTTCTACTGAGTTATATCCTTGTTGATGATGCATTTGAAATTGCGCATTGCTGCCATGGTGTTTAGAATTCCTATGGGATTCGGCTCTATAATCAGTGCTTCCAGGAATTGGATATTGGTTCTGGAAATGGTTCCCAGCTCCTGCTCCTCGAGCAACAAATGGAGGTACGTTGTTACCTACATTTTGAATGGTCACAGTAGCAGATGCAATGGCAGTTGCTGTAGTGGGTGATGATCTGGGTAGTTGCGGGTATATCGGGTTTTGAACACCTGGTGGACCGATTGGACTTTGATGCTGCATTGGTGTACCAGGAGTTGACGATGGTGTTAAACTCCGACTGGACATGCCTTTACTTCCAGAAGGTATTCCATCCGATAAAGCCATTAACAAACCTTGTCCATTTCCAGATTCCTTTTGTGTTGGTGACGATTTACAAATACCAATTCTTCTTTCGGAATTGGGAGAATTTTTTCTTCCTTCAATTTTGACAGATATACTACCAGTTGTCGAACTTGAAGACTTCTTCGAAGATGCTCTAGGAGATGTATGAACCCCACTGTCTTCATTCGATCGGGAATCATCTTCTGTGATCATTTTATCAAAACTACCCGAAGAAGCAACACTACTAGCTCCATTGCTGTTACTGTTGAAACTGGTGTTGTTATTTGTAGCGCTAGGTGTGTTGTTGTTGTTGCCTCGGGTGGATCCGAGATCTGGTACGTCGTCATGGGGACCGCAACCAGGTCCGCCAGGCATTTCGCATCCTTGGCAACTTTTCTTTGACATTTCGTCGTCTAGGAATTTGTCGGTGGACATTTTGCCGCTTTTGCCGCCTTCACTAGCGGTGGAGTCTTTGTCGTCGCCATCTTCACCTTGTTTGCTGAGGGTTTGTCGTTTGTGTTTCATACGTCGGTTTTGGAACCAGACTTTGACCTGTGGAAAGAAAGATGCCATTATTAAACTGTAATATTTATTAATTATGAGTGTTAACAATTACACGTCCATTGCGAATGGTAATTTATAGAAATTCACTACTGGGCTGAAGTGTTACAACTGTTTTGAATTTTCCTAACAGCTTGACGTGGTCACACGTCACCCGCCTCAGACTGTGCAAGCATATGACGTGTTAACACGTCATCCGCAGTTAGCACCGACGTTTCGGTGCACTCTTGCACCTTTTTCTGGGTAAGATTTTACGAAATAATACATCTCAAGTACACAAATACAGTAGAGACCCTTTAATCCGAACCAACGTTAATCTGAACACAGAATAGAAGGCAGGTAATCCGAACAAGAATTCTTTAAACCGAATTGTGAAATAAATTTTCCCCAAACGCAACAACTAGCACGCGTAATTCTTGAAAAAAAATCTGTTGTGGCCAGCACAATACCTCTCGCCACTTTAATTTTTGGTTACATAAGTATTGTATTTAACATTTCTTGTATGTATACACTCTACACCAAAAATTGTACTTATACCTACTCTTTATATTTAGATTTTTTAATTTTAAATTCATTCTATAAAATGCGAGCAGTAATGTGACTTTTTTCGCCTTAATAAGCAGATATGGCACAAAAAATTGATTCCTGTGGTGCACTCTCCATGCTAGCATTGAGTGCCTGCACGGAACAAATATTTCATCATTACCGATATCTGTGTACAAAGCAGATTGGCACACCCAGAAATGGATAATATGCCGTGATGATATACGAGTATTTATTTATTTTTATTTTAATAAGCAGATATGAGGGCTCATCTCAGAATGACAGTTAGTAATTATTATAGATATCAAATATCGTAATTTTTCATTCAAAATTTCAAGATTTTCTGAGTTCAAGTGGTTAATTTTGTCACCAGGAGCATGATATTTACTTGTCCATGAAAATAAATCATACGGATTTGAAAAATTATGATATTTGCAATGGAAAATTATGACATTTTACATCTATGTAGCTATCTTTCTGATACGGGCACTCATATCTGCTTATGAAAGCCAACAAAGTCACATGACTGCTCGCGCCCTATGAAGAAATCCTACTCTTCTAATTTTTCGACATGTTTCAAATTGATTGTCGGGATTCACAGCATTTCTGAAGGGTAAATATACCTATAATTTTAAATATTTAACTATTCATCGAATAAGAAATAATATAATGTATGTATTTCCCAGAAAAAGTCTTCAGTAATGCCACTTGCTTTTTGACACTGGCATTTATCTGCCAGTTACAAATATTTTAATTTTTCAATTGGTTTCCATGAAATTATTTGCGTTGTGAGATTTGTTACAATAGATTATTTTATATATTATATTTCTTTATCTCTATATCTATAAAATATATAATAGAATGTTTATATGTATCAGATAGAGAATTTAATGTTATTTAATACTTGCAAGAACAAAAAATTTCAAAAAATAATTTTTAGAAGAATTTTTTTAAGAATCTGCTACTTCCGGTTGTCCATTTATTACGAAAACCTTTTCAATTCTTTCCAGTAATGTTTAATTGAGAAATACGTAGTTAAACAGATATTAAGTAGTATAGTTTTTGAGAAATCGTCCTTCCAACATCCATTCACACATTCACACATTCACACATACACACACACACACACACACACACATACACACACACACACACACACACACACACACACACACACACACACAGACATCATAGTAAAAATGTTAAAATTGGATTGTAGGGACCTTAAAACGTGCTTATTCATTAAAATCTGGATATGCGATTTTAGCATGAATCCAATCCCTCTTTTTTAGTGAGAGGTAAAAACTATTAAATTTTGCTTTAATTTCCACCCCTCAACTGTTTATATGTGTGTATTTACATTGTTTATTAAATAATAAAACTTAATACTTCGGCGACTGGCGATGAACGCTCGAAAACAATCAAAACATTATGAGTTTTTTCAGAATTAATTATTTAGTTATTATTTTTAATTCAACTTGATGCTTACATGCCGATTACAGAATAATATTACATAGCAATATGAAGAGATAATGTAAATATTCGTACATAGATAAAAAATAAAACTAGAAAAATAAGATAATTACTTGTTTCTATTTCTTAATTTCAGCGTTATTTTTGTTCTGCAGTACTGTAATAAATATTTCAATACATTCTAAATTGGCATTATTTACACTTATCCATACGAATTCAGTAATCCGAACAAATCGTTAGTCCGAACACCCCTTTACATTTAGAATTTCGGATTTAAGGGTCTCTAATTCCTTCTTTACATTCAGTTGTACGACGTTGTAAAACTGCTAAACGGCCTCTATGGCATAGATATACCATCAATAAACCGCAAATTTGTGTCGAAATTTAATTTTGTTGGATGAGAAACTAGAAATATTATTCGGATAAAAGTTCCAAGATGACGACGTACCTATTTCTTCACAGTCTATCTAATTCGTGTTATTAGTAGAGTTTTTTTTTTTTGTCTAGTTTCTCTGTATATAAAATGATAGTAAAGCAAAGTAGCAATTATATGAAATGAGATTATAATAAAGAAAAATTAGAATATGTTGCAATGGGAGTATGTATACCTGTCTCTCAGTGAGATCTAATGAAGCAGCGATCTCGATTCTTCTCGGTCGGCACAGGTACTTGTTAAAGTGGAATTCCTTTTCTAGCTCCAACAATTGCGTGTTGGTGTACGCCGTTCTCAGCCGACGAGG
The DNA here is from genome assembly GCA_951394225.1 of Harpalus rufipes. Lineage (NCBI taxonomy): Eukaryota > Metazoa > Arthropoda > Insecta > Coleoptera > Carabidae > Harpalus > Harpalus rufipes. The sequence continues at coordinate 47,971,141 of OX596279.1, forward strand.
AAGACCGTTCTCTGGAAATAAAGAATGAAATTGTTACCATTTTCAAAGACAACGATAGGTACTCTGTATGAGTATATAAAGAAATGTGCATAACATATATTAGAGAAAATTGTCGAAATGTCGTAGATTGTAAAACCCGTCTTCTTAATAAAACGTCTAGGAATTTGTTGATTTAGCGATGTTTTATAATCTGGCTATAATGAAATGTTGCACAGTTTTTTACTTCCTTGTACGTAAGTAAAGGAAGTATTGTAATCGCGAAAAATTTCGGTTTTCAGATTTCAGCGGAAATATCCATTTTGATCATCCCTGAATCCATTTTGACTAATTTCGTCGTGACGTCTGTACGTACGTACGTACGTATCTCGCATAACTCAAAAACGGTAAGCCGTAGAAAGTTGAAATTTGGTATTTAGGACTCCTATAACATCCAGTTGTGCACCTCCCTTTCTGGTTATTACACAATTTCCAGAAGTGGCACTTTACATGAAGCCTATAATAGATTTTAATGAAAAACTGTTTTAAAATATAATCCAAAACTTTTCAAATTTGGTATACAAGACTTTTATGATCGAAATAACATAATAGATTTTGGTTAAAATAGGCTAACCGGAAGTGGTACATTACTTGAAGTTGTTAACAGTTTTTCTTGAATAAAATGATTTTATTTTGATTTTAGAAATAAATGCTTCAAATAAAAGTTTTAGAGAATTAATTTCTGCGTCTAGCACATTAAGTATTATTAAATTAGCCCTTTGTATAAGCGAGATATGTAAATTTAAAAATTATATACTTTTTTGTTTTTGTAATAAAGCTTGCTATGGATTAGGACAAATTATGTTAAATACGTGCAATTTTATGATTCGTACAATAACAAATATTATATTTTTATTGTGAAATTAGTCATATTCATTGTTGTAATCAAATATTTCTTTGTTGTAATCAAAACTCTCTTTAAAAAGAACCGGGTTAAATTATGGTCGCTATATATCTTACTGTTTTGAAGTTAAAATTAATATTTTGTAATTTATTTATTAAAAAAATATGTATAGTTTAATAATCGTACAAGGAAGTCGTGGGGTGTCCACATCAGATTTTTTTTCTTTGTTTTAATCGAAATAATAAGAAAAAATATTTTACCCATATTTGTCATATAACTTCTTTATTCATGAGAAAATTGTCTCTGAAACACAATATTTAAATTGCCGCTTTTTCTGTCGCCTAATGACGTCAGAAAACTATTCACCAATGAGGAAGTGGCTTACATTTGCCGCCGATAGAATTTTATCCAGTGACAGCCGTGACAGCTGTCAATTATATACTTGCTACTAGTTTTATCTATATTACTGATTTTTATATTTTGTAAACACTTCAAACATGGTTGTAGAAAGAGTTTTGTGCTAGTGTGCCCGAATAGAAGTAATAATAGTATAAAAATAGTTTTGGTACCGCTTCAAAACGAACAAAGGAGAATGAAATGATCCTGAAGTAAACATAAAACCATTTACAAAATAAAAGTTTCATTCTGTGAAGATCATTTTGATGTAAGCGTAAATATTTTTATAATTAAATGAAAATTATTTTCAATTTTTATCTTTCCAGTTCCATAATTGGCTAGTATTTCTTAAACGTCACAGGCAGTGTAATTTGGCGCCAATTCAAACATATTATACATTTAAATTGCTCCTGTGTTTAATATATACACAAATTTGAACAGAAAATTATATTTACTAATACTATAGAAGGTACTTTTTTGAATTTGAAAATAAAAAAACTCTGCTATGCCAACACAATACCTTTCGCCACTTCAATTTTTGGTTACATAAGCATTGTATTTAACATTTCTTATATACCTACACTCTACACCGAAAAGTCCACTTAAACCTATTCTTTATATTTTGATTTTTTAATTTTAAAATTTTCGAAATGTTTCCAATTCATTGTCGGGATTGACAGTATTTCTGAAGGGTATATATAACACACCTATAATTTTAAATATTTAATTATTACAGTACGAAATAATATATGTATGTACTTTCCAGAAAAAGTCTTCTGCAATATCTGTCAGTTACAAACATTTCATTTGGTTCCCCATGGCATTATTTAGGTTGTGAGATTTATTACAACAGATTATTTTATGTATTATATTTTTTATCTATAATAGATATAATAAAATATTTAAACGTATTAGAAAGAGAATTTAATCTTCTTTAATATTTGTAATAACAACAATTTTCAAAAAATAATATTTAGAATATTTTTTTTAAGAATCTTCTACTACCGGTTGTCCTATTGTTACCAAAACCTTTTCAACTCTTCCCATTAATGTCCGATTAAGAAATGTAGTTAAACAGATATTAAGTCTTATAGTTTTTGAGAAAGCGTCCTTCCAACATCCACACACATACATACGCATGCACATACATACACACACACACACACACACACACACACACACACACACACACACACACACACACACACACATACACAGACATTATCGTAAAAATATTAAAATCGGATTGTAGGGACCTTAAAACGTGCTTATTCATTTAAATCTGGATAGCGAGAGATAAAAAGATATGTTAAATTTTTCTCTTTGGAAAACTAGGGCTGAGTAAAATTTTGTTATATGCCCCATTCATATTTTAAATATATTTTAAATAACACCAACCTCACTGGATAAAATATGATCCCCAATTTCAATTTGAAAGTAATAAAACAAAGATTCAGGGCGTAGCAATACACTTACAATTCAATATGATTACATATTCCATACCCTAAATTATACAAATCCACCTTTTACGATGTAACGCAATTTCCAATCCCTATTGAAATGCCTGGTAGGTATCTATCAGGGGGGGAGACAAGTCTCAAACTTCCTCCCACTTCTTGTGAGAGCGAGAGAGAGCCCCTATCGGGGGTGGATATTAAATTTCACCTGGCGTCACATGGTGACAGTACTTTGTCACTGGATCCAGAACGAGGGAGACGAAAGACTGGAAGTTCTCTTGTGTACTTTGTCTAACTATATGCAACGGATGGCAGAGGAAGGATCGTGGTTCGCAACTCACAGTTCGAGTTCGCACCCTGTGCAAAAACAAAGCGAGTCCTCAGCGCTCAGCGACGAGGACATACTTTGGAAGTTTGTTTTGTGATGCTGTTTAAATCAGAGGGAAACTCTACTACCTACATTAATCTCGACGAGTACGAGTAGTACATGTTAGATGCCTGGAGAACGGACATGAGTTTAACTAGTATTGTTAATTTATACTAAAATATCATTATTTCGTATTAAATAAAATTTATATTTTTGTGAAAAATTAATTAGTCCAGTCAATGAAGGCCATGTATTACACGATTTTTGCCAATGAGCGGTTCGTAAGTTACTTAAATTTATAAGAAATCCCTCTAAAAATATATCTTTAATCGTGTCGAAATTTTTGATGAAAAAATCTGCTGTGGCCAGCACAATACCTGTCACCACTTCCGTTTTTGGTTACATAAGTATAGGGCGCGAGCAGTCATGTGACATTGTTGGCCTTGACAAGCAGATATGGGGGCCGTGTCTGAATGACAATTAGTAATTATGTATATAGATGTCAAATGTCAGAATTTTTCATTAAAAATATCAAGATTTTCTATATTAACGTAGTTAATTTGTCACCAGGACTGTGGAATTTACTTGTCCAGGAAAATAAACCACATGGAATTGGAAAATCACTAAATTTAGAATGAAAAATTATATTAGACATCTATGTACATAATTACTAGCTATCATTCTGACACGGGCCCCCATATCTGCTTGTCAAGGCCAACAAAGTGACATGACTACTCGCGCTCTATGTTATTTAACATTTCTTGTATACCTACACTTTACACCAAAAATTCTACTTTTTCGGTTTCGGCCGCGATATCTCCAATACATCCATATGCAGACTTGATTAGATTTTGGTTACAAATGGTCAACCGGAAGTACCCTCATTTGAAGATTTTAAGTTTTTCTTGAAAAAACACTGTTAAATATTATTTACACATTTAATGTTATTGTAAATATTATATATTATTGTATTATCTATACGATTTAATTGCATTTTAGTTCACATATTGAGTGGATATAGAGTCAAATAAATTAAATTTCATAAATCAACCAGCTATGCTGTAACCATGGAAACAGCTACTACATTAAGAAAATTCTAACTGACAGATGGTGGACAGATGTCAGTGTCAATGAAAATAAGATTAATGTGGCATAGATGAGGATGTTGGGATGGATGTTGGGGAAGACACGGAAAGCAGTGAAAGAATAAGGGAAATAACGAGTATTACAAGTTTCTAGAAAACAAGAGAGACGATTACATTGGAATGAAAAATATGTTTGAAGAATAGTGAATAGCTTAGTAGAAGGTGGAAGAAACAGAGGAAGACCAAAGATAAGATGGAAGGACTGTATTGCGGAAGGCTTCAGAGAAAAGCAACCGAATGAGGACGACCCGCAAAACAGAAATGAATGGAAGAAGAAAATAAAAAATAGCGACCCCTAACGAATGAGAAAAGCTAAAGAAGAAGAAGACATCAGTGTCAAGTGTCATTTGCATAGTTTGTTTATGAAATAATTTTACTAGAAATTTAGAATCTTCTGCAAAAAAATTTATGTATGGAATTTGTAAATAATACACAGGATTAACGGAAGGTGTTGTGCTGGCCACATCAGATTTTTTAATTTTAAATTCATTCTATGAAATGAAACTTGACGGGGATGTTGATGAAGGTTAGTCAAAAATAGTTTGGCTACGAATTCGTAGATGGTGCTGTTATTTGACGCTACAGAAAATCAGTTCTAAATCTTTTTTAGCCATACTGTGTATACTTAGACTTTAATCCTATTAGCTTAAATGTTAAATGAAGGCCCCTTTTCATAAAATAAATTTCTGATACACACAAGTGTATATCTGTACCTAATTTTGAGTTTTGCCCCCCAAACGACAAATATGTATCTGTCGAGAATAAATCATCTTTAAGAAGAAGATAAAATTGATAAAGGAAAAATTTAATAAACATGCATCGAGTGAAAGCATTTCATCATCTCGATTTCTCCGGTATTTCAATAAATCTTATTCCATACACAGGAATGAAAATAACAATTTGATAAAAATTCACAATGCCGTATTGAATTTCGCTGCATAGGGGACGGACACCGTCAACCGTCAACCTCCGAGTGGAGTGGCTCTGTCGTGTGACATTCGTGAGTAAATGGCTTCGGGTCTAGCGTCTGATATTCATGCGACAGATCGGAGATTTCATATAGAAATCATAAGGCCGGTGGGTCCGGCTCCGGCTGCTTGGCAATATGTGCTGTGCCACTTCCATTTGTCACGGGTGCGGAAATATCCGTAAGTCTCGGAGCAGAATGGCTAAAGTGAGTTTTGAGAGTTGACGTGAAATGAATAGATCTGTGTAGGGACAGGGACGCTGTGTGCTGTGTTCAAGCGACGTCGCGACGCAGAAGTAGAGGCAGAGGTGGGGGCGTCGGCGACGGATGGACGACTGACGTCCTGCCGGGCCGTGACGCCTCGTTACCGAGCAAGACTTATTCACAAGACCAACTATGCTCTATGTCGTACCCACACATAATATATGCTTTACACAAACATACACATATTCTATATCGAGATATTTTCATGTGAATATGATTATTATAATAGAATAATATACAGTATTTTTTTAAAGATGTCCGATCAAGGTCATATGTATCATGAACGAATTAACAAATTGGCATACATTTATCTCTCTTTTCTTTGCAAAGACTACAAACATGTGCGATAACAATGAATATAACACGCTTGTCTTTCAAAAAATCTGTTGTGGCTATCACAATACCTCTCGCCCTTTCCATTTTGATAAATTATATAAAAGTATTGTATTTAACATTTCTTGTACACACAAAAAAATTCTAATTACACCTAATCTTTATATTTACGTACTATAATTTTAAATTCATTCTATGAGAAAGTTTTCTCCATATCTTCTAAATGTTCGTTTTTTCAATTCATTTACGAGATTGACGGTATTTCTGAAGGGTTCATGTAATATAGCTATAATTTTAAATATATAATTAATAATACAATAAGAAATATTAAATATCGTTCCCAGAAAAAGCCCGCAGTGCTATCTCTCAATTTTTGACACTGACATTAGTGACATTTATCTGTTTATTACAGACATTTAAATTTCTCAAGTAGTTACCATGGAAATGTTAGGGCTGTGAACAGGCTGTGAGATTTATTACAAAAGATTATTTTATAGATTATATTTCTATATCTTTAAACCTATAGAGGATATAATAAAAAAATTGAAAGTGCCGGATAGAGAATTTTGTTCTTTTATTTGTAATAACATAAATTTTCAAAAAATAATATTTAAAAGATTTTTGTTAAAATACTATTACTTCCGGTTATTCAATTGTTACCAGAACCTATTCAACTCTTCCCATTACTGTTAGATTGAGGAATCCGTAGCTACATAGGTCTTTAGTTTTATAGAATTTCAAATAACTGAAATCCCTGAAAACAGCTATACTTGCAAACACTACATTTTTTTTTTTGTTTTAAGCCATTTTCAGTTATTTTGTTCTAGAAATTGTATCCATTTTCCAAATACTTTGAAAATTTCTATACTTATGTAATTTGGCCGTAGAGTCAACTGGCAAAGTCGCCAAGTATTATTATTATTTTATTTTTTTACAATCGTGCAGGAAATAACTGTTCTCAAATTCAAAATAAGTGCTCTGATGTGGGAAATGATTGTTGTCATGAAAACTATTGTCATGACAGCATGACACCATGGAGGTAGGAATAAAAAGAGGGAGTTTGAGGTTATATTGAGGGCCAGGGGAATGTCGCCTGGTGGGGACGGACGAAAACCTCTGCTGGTTCAATCTAGAGAGGGGATAAGCGCGGCAATTTTTAAATGAATTTGTTCATTCAGTTAAAATTTTATAAAACTTAAATACTGAAAGAAATGTGTTGTACTTACATTATTTACTAAAATATTCAATTATTTTTATATTCATTTTACTTATTGAATGTAGTTAATTATTTTACGAGTATATTATTCTAAATTCTATGAAAAACGAACAATTTTATGTTAAGAACAATTTTATTTGAAATATATTTCTAATGACGCTAAACGAATATAAAATTATTTCTATACACAGTTATACATGTAATGCCGAATATTTCAGATTTATCTACTGATTTTTTTGTCAAATATTGAAATCTTACTTTAAAATAATAGGCTAATAGTTTTTATTAAATGTGATGTGATTCTCTAGAAATCCATGCTTTAAGCAATAGTTTGTTAAATTTGAAAATATGTTCATATTAATAGAATTTTGTAAAATAATTGTTGCTACATCAAGTAAAAAGACGGAAAACAAACTGAGTATTCATAAACGACACAACACAAACGTAAACAACTAAAACAAAATGGCCTTGTTAAAGGTTAACAGTAAGGCGCTACCTGGATTGGGGGAAATGGCTTCATTTTTTCAGCAACTTACTCCCTCTATGTCAAGACAGCTTCAAAATACTATCCATAACCGCCTAAGTAGTAAACATGGCAATAATTTAGAATACTTGCCGTAATTTTTCTTATTTTTCTGAACGATTTCAGAAATGCATTCGTTTCAGAATTATAATTTCCTGCACTTTTTACAAAAATAACTATTCTTAAAAAAAAAAAACAAAAAAATAGTTATTTATGTATTATTATTATCACGAATGTGGCATTTATTTGCCGTGGCCCTTAGAGCCGAGGAAAGTAAACCATATGAGTGATAATAAGGAACTCAGCGTATATTAAATTTTATTTGAAATCAAAAAATTGTGAAAATGAAGAGAATATTTATTTTTATAGGTTATGGATGTACTTATCTGTCAGTCTGACATTGAATGTTACTAATCTCGAAAATTGAAGTTATCGTAAGGTCACTCAAAATTGTGTTTTATCATCGGAATTATTTAGTTCTTCTTGTACATTTTTTTGTATTTTTACGTACAAATTTACTATCGTACATCGTACACCTGTCCAAATTATTTTACATGTACAATAATTATTATCATAAGGTTGGCAACACTACATTTGTATGAAATCGTATAATGGATTACTTTAGTGCCGATTTCTACACTTTTAGTGCCGATATTTGAGCACTTTAGCGACGATTTCAAATAAAAAATATTGTTCCTGCATTATTAGCATAATTTTGAATAAGCTCATCATAATAAAATGGGCAATAAGTTCCAATAGATTTATTATTGAATAGCAATTGTCAATTCAAACGTATTGCAATTTGTAAATGCAGCGGAAAATGCAGGGGCATTCATGGGACATTTGCGGAGGATTAGCGAAGCTTTGTGACAGAAGTCACGTCCTTTGTCAAATTGAGTGTGAGTATTTATGAGTCTTAGAAGGGATAATCCGTTATGCTCTAACAGGATTACAAGAAAAGGAAATTCTTCTCTTTATACCTTTACAGAATATTTGACTTTGTATATTTGTATACCACCTACCGAATGCTAACTTATCGACTGGAAAATAACTACAAAACATCTTGAAGATAAAGTGGTCAACTTTCTGCAACAATTTCGTGCAGAAAATCGCAATAGCCTTGAACAGTAATTCGTTAACAATTTTATAAATCCTTCACGATTGTTATTGTTTTTGTTCAATTTGGACGTTTTGGTATCTTAAGTGAAAATCGAAAGATTAAAATTTCAAGGTTTTTAAAACACTACGCATATTGCAAGGGTACAATTAATTATCTAATAATTTGATTGAAGCTGGCTATATTTAATTCAAAAATTAAAATAAAAAAGTGTATATTATTAAATCTTGAGAAATATGTTCTTGGAAATTTTTAATTGTGAAATCATGATTAATCAAACCTTCATATTGATAATTTTAGATAATTATTTTAAAATTTATCAAAATTTATTTGAAAATATATTTATATAATTGTTGATCAATTTTGTACGTAACTACACAGTGTGGCTATAATTTTCTGTAAATTAAATTTTGTGTTCGTTTGTACAAAGAACCAACCTAATCGTTTGCTTTGGTATAAAAAGAATTTGGGGATGCCTCATTGACTCGTTGCAACGTACGATTTTGTGATGAGCGAGACGAAAACAAAGATGATGCAAAGAGTGACCGCTCTGCATCCAGCAGAAACATCGAAAACATCGAATCAGTTTGACAACTGTTGGTTTTCGGTCGACGTGTTATGATTAAGTTGTTGCAGAGTAGTTGAACATCAACAAAGAAATAGGTGGATAATCGTTAAATTTTCAAGAAGTTGTGCGCGCGCATTTTAACTCATCGGCCTATAAAGAAACAGTCGTGCGTTAATTTATGTCCTCAAAAAATGTCACTGTGTTGCATCATCCTACGTATGCTTTTTATTTGGCCCCGGTTGACAATTCTCCTACCCCAAACTAAAATTTAAATTGAAAGGGAACCGTTACGACGATGTAACACATACTTAAAAGTATTGAACAGCATTTCATTTTTAGTCTTCCAGTGGCCTGGTTTCTCTTTCTTTTACTTTTTTCTAAATTTTGTTCCATAAAGCTACTTATGTAGAACATGTAGTAGTAATAGAATTTACTATAGTATTTACTAAGTTACTAATAATTTTATAAAAACTATATGTCGAAATTTACTGCGGTATATTAAATCAGAATTTACCCCATTCACAAGGTGGGTAAAATAAAGATAAGAAAGTGTTGAACATTTAATTTATAATTTATATTTTTGATTATAAAAACTCGTTTTTACCTTCCGTCACTGCTAGGTAAGGAAGGTATTGTTTTTGGTCAAAAAATTCGGTGGCGAGTTTTCAATGAATAAGCACGTTTTAGATCCCTACAATACGATTATACTATTTTTACGATGAATTCCGTATATATGTGTATGTATGTGTGTGTGTGTGCGTGTGTGTGTGACTAATTTCGGCCGCGATATCTCCAATACTAGAATTCCAAAAATTGCAATTTTTACGTATTCCTCTTCCTTACATCCATATACAGACTTGTTTAGATTTTAGTTATAATTGGTCCATCGGAAGTACCCTCAATTGCAACTTTTAACAGATTTTCTTGAAAAAACGCAGTTAAATATCAATTAATGACGTTAAATGATCATAAATTTTAAAGATTATATTATTCTCTATACGATTTTATTGCATTTTATACTTCATATTCAATAGATATAGAGTTAAAGAATTATAAAGATATTAAATTTCATAAATCAGCCAGCTATGCTAATCATGGTAACTGCTAATATATTTAGATAATTCAAATTAATGGATGTTAGTATCAATGAAAAGAAAATGAATGTAGCAGAGATTAAGATATTGAGATAAATGTTGGGGAAAACACGGAAAGACATGGTAAAGAATAAAAGGTAAGGGAAATGGCTCGAGTGATAAAGTTTCTAGAAAGGTACAAGAGAGACGATTACATTGGTTTGAACATGTCATAAGGAAAGATGAAGAATATACTTGAAAAAGAATGAATAGCTTAGTAATAGAAGGTGAATGAGGGCGACACGCAAAATTGAAATGAGTGGAAGAAGAACACAGCGACCCCTAACGAATGAGAAAAGCTAAAGAAGAAGATGTCAGTCTCAAGTGCAATTTGCATAGTTTGTTTATGAAATAATTTTACTGGAAATATAGAATCTTTTTCAAGAAAATTTATATATGGAATTTGTACGTAATACACAGAATAGACGGAAGGTAATATGCTGGCCACGTCAGATTTTTATTTTTATTCATGGACCCGTTTTCAATATTTTCATTTTATTGCATTTACACAATGTTTTGTATAGTGCGTTTTTTAGTACAGGAACGTCGTTTAAATTCCTCTATAATATTCAATTTTTTTTTCAAAATAATTTGCTACATTTGATACCCTAATGTCTGGATATTATTTTCCAATTATTTGTAAATCTAAATTGTCTATTTCATCTAGTTTAGCTTCCTCCCCATCATCTGAACCAGTTTCTTGTCTATTTTGTCTTAAAATACTACATGTTACGTTAAATATTATAAATGAAATACGATTTGAACGGTTGCACCTAAGTTTGGTTGAAATATAAGAAAGATTAATTATTAGTAAATAAATCGTTCAAAACTATTTATTTTTTTAAGATTGCCGCAAACCGGAAATATTATATGTAATGAAGCTTAGTCACAAAGAAACTGAAAAACCTTTAATTTCATTCTATTTCTTCTGCTCTGCATTTTATGTTAAACAGAACACCTTTCATATGAATATTTCACGAAGGAAACTTTTATCAAAAAAAATCACAATTTGTTTTTCTATAGCAGTATGTTTATTTTTATGAAATAAGTATTTGTACCTTAGTAATGTTAAGTGTACTAGGGTAAATAAATGGATATCTATCTAATTATATTTTATGAAACAAGTATATTTACTCAAGTATTTTCTTTTAAATGTACTTCAGTAACACTGAAATAATTACTAGTTTTTTATGAAGCAGGCCACTGAATGCCGTCAATGGATTGGAGAACAGTACCAAACCACAGTACCCTAAAATTCTTTTATAAAAGAAATTTAGGGTATACTGTAAACAACGCTGTGTACATTTAGAAGGAATGCATATTGAAGAATAAATTGTGATTTTGACGATGGCTTTTGTCTTATTTATAATGGGTCCTAAAATTTTATAACCACTTTGTGTACACTATTCATTTGGACCAAGTGATTCAAAGTATGTAAATAACTATTTCATGTCTTCAATATTTATATTTCCACTACTTATTTGAATCCGCATTCTCCGTGAGCCTCCTCCGTGGTTGGGTGGGCCCGCGTGTTGCATCAGCGATCCGTGTCTTGCCTCATGGTTGGCTGGAGGACCACGGAACTCAAAGCCTCTATACGCTATACGCTCACTGTCCACAACCGCTGTCGTTACCTCACAATGACAACGACCACGGCCATTGTGTAATACATGTCATACGCCCATGTCACCCATACACGGAGACAGAATACTCAACTACTAGCAGATTTAGATGTTTTAGTTTGAAGATGAGATGAATTTAAGAGTATTTAAGTTTGTGGAACTAATTAAAACGATGAGGAATTGTTGCATCGTGAAGATCATGCATCCATGTCTTTTAAACAGAGAATAAGTTTTAATATGACTTTTAAATTTTATGTTCTAAACACGACTAATCTGTGCAGTAAAGCAACAGCACAACCAATGTCAACATTTTGTAATTATAGGAATGACTGGTTGCACTATCTTAAATTTCAAGCGTGTCTTAAATTCTCATTGTTGCATCGAAATAAAATGTCACATACATCGCTGTACAATTTTTGATATGCATTATTTTGTTTCAAATCGTTATTAAATATACAAGGACCCGTTATATTAACAGCAAGTGAAATATAAAAATCTGTTCTGGCCAGCAAAATACCTTTCGCCATTTCCATTGTTGGTTATATAAGTTTTGTACTTGACATTCCTTTTACATACAAAAAATTCTAATTACGTTTATTATTAATATTCAGATATTTTTTATAATTTTAAATTCATTCCATGAGCAAATTAGCCCCTACACTTCTAAATTCTTTAAATTCATTGACGGGCTCGACGGTATTTTTGAAGGGCGTATGTAATATACCTATAATTCTAAATATTTAATTAATAAAACAATAAGAAATATTAAATATCCTTTCCAGAAAAAGCTTTCAATAATGTCTTTCGATTTTTGACACTGACATTTATCTGTCATTTAAAAACATTATAATTACTCAACTGTTTACCATGGAGTTGTTTGGGCTGTGATTTATTACAACAGATTATTTTACATAATATTATATTTTTTATTTCTAAATCTATTGAAGTTATAATACATTTTTTAAATATATCGAATAAAGAATTTTATGTTCTTTAATATGTATTAACATAAATTTTCAAAAAATAGTTTTTAGAATTTTTTTAGATACTACTACTTCCGGTTGTCCAATTTTTACCAAAACCTATTTAACTATTCCCATTAATGTTAGATTGAGGAATCCGTAGTTAAACAGATCTTTATTGTTATAGTACCTCCAACATTCACACACACACACGCACACACATATACACACACATCCACACACAAACACACACATCCACACACACGCACACACACAAACACACACACATACACAAACACACACACATACATACACACACATCATAGTAAAAATGCTCTAATCGGATTCTAGGGACAAAACGTGCATACCAAAGCCTATTCAATTCTTCCCATTAATGTTAGATTGAGGAATTCGTAGTTAAACAGGTCTTTAGTATTATAGAATTTGAGAAATCGTACCTCCAACATTCACACACACAGAGATATCATAGTGCTGTAATCGGATTCTAGGGACTTTAAAACATGCTTATTCACTAAAATCTGGTTATGCGATTTTTAGCATAAATCTAATACCTTTCTCGTGGCCGTGTGCCTGAGTTTCTGGTCGCGAATCTGGGGACCTGGGTTCGATCGCGACCGACGCCAAAAATTACTTCGAATTTTAATGGCACTAAATTGACCCCTGTGGTGCACTCTCCACGCCAGTATTGAGTGCCCGTGAGGTGACGCCTGGTAAGCGCCCGCACGGTACAAATATTTCATCATTACCGATATCTGTGTACATAGCAGATTGGTACACCCAGCAATGGGTAATATGTCGTGATGATATATTTATTTATCTAATACATTTCTTAGCGAGAGAGAAAGAATTAAAAAAAACACTCGTTATGTTTCACAAGATTTCGACTTGTGAATCAACATCTCGGTTATTTTTCAGATGCTGATCGCACCCAGTTCCATGATTTACAAGATTTCAATATCTGACCCAATCTTACGGTCATTTTTCAGATACTGGCCGAGTCCAGGTTTATGTTTCCCAAGATTTCATCATCTGATTCAACTTCTCGGTAATTATTCAGTTGTGGCCGAGTCCAGTATAAATAATTTTGGTAGTTTGATATCTCCCTGTCTGGTGGAATACGAGTATAAATTTGAATGAAAAGTCTATTATTTAGTGATCGAGTTAAGTGTAGTATTTGTTTGGCATAGTGAGTTGAGTCTATTAACAACCGTGAAGTCAAAGGCAACGCTTGTGCGATCGCGATAAGATTTTGCGAAATAACTCTAAAGACAAAATCACAATAATACAAAGTCTAGTTTATAATTATGAGTAGTTACGTCGTATCCTTGTTCCGCTGTATGCCTGCTGTAATTTAATTTACCTCAATTTTTACTTCTGAGAAATGCGCTTACAAAGCAACAACACAAAACAACCCAACGCAATCAGAAAAAATTACATTGACTGTTCGTGGAATTTGTGCAGCGGATAAATAAAATTGCAGTCATTTGTAAACGCGCTATTTTCACATTAAATTTGTTTCATTCTCTGCTAATAATCACGTACGGATACGGTGCAGAACTCTTCCAATCAGCTCTTCTATACGACATGTAATTAGCAATTAGCTGAATGTGTAACAACTAGATACCCCTTCAGATTTCATACTGAAATAAATTGACTGTGAAGTACGTACAGATGCATTACAACTTACAACCTGTAGGAACGAGGGGGTATTTATAAGTTTTTAGTCACATAGAAATAGGTATTTTTTCGGTCAAATTCAGTTTTGTTTTTCAATATAGATTCCTTTTAAGTTAATACACATTTTCCATCGATATTCCAATAATCCATCTAGGGCATCAAACCCGAACCTGAACCGTATCAACACCCGAACCAAACCGTAACATTTTAGCGAGACCAGACCGTAACATTTTAGTGAACCCAGAACCGATATATTTTTCATTTGAATCCGAGTCGGAACCGAACCGGGTATTAAAATTCGAGTTCAAGGTTCAGGTTCATTTTCAATTTGAAACATAAGCGTAATCTTAATACAGCCGATCATCGACACCTTCTACATCTGTGTTGTTGTCTGTGATGACTGTTCGTGAAAATTATGTTTGTGTTCTTATCTAGCGTCTCTGATGTCACCAGCACAATACCTCTCGCCATTTAATTTTTATACCTATGGGGTTTCGTGGCCGCGTGCCTGAATGTCTGGTTGCGAATCTGGGGAACCGGATTCATTCCTTACCAACACCAAATATTTTGAATTTTAAATGGCACAAAACTGACCTCTGTGGTGCACTCTCCACGCCAGAAATGAGTATCCGTGAGGCGACAAGTATGTTATAATCATTACCGAAATCTGTGTACAAAGCAGATTAGCACACCCAGCAATGGGTAATATGCCGTGGTGATATATATATTTTTTTTATATACGAGGTGTGTTCAAAAAATATCGCGAATTTTGTGTTTTTTCAAAAATTATTTATTTATTCATGAATATCTATTTTGTCCCCTTCAAAGTAATCCCCATGAGATATTATACACTTGTGCCAATGGTTTTTCCAATCTTCAAAGCACTTCAAAAAATCTTTTTTTTTTATCTTGTTCAGCTCCTCCTTCGATGCCGTCTTTATCTCGTCAAGCGTAGCGTAACGTCGTCCTTTCATTGGCCTCTTCAGTTTAGGGAACAAGAAAAAGTCACAGGGGGCCAGATCTGGGGAATACGGTGGCTGCGGCATCATTAGTGTGTTGTTTTTGGCTAAAAAGTCGCGCAGAAGCAACGATGTGTGAGCAGGGGCGTTATCGTGGTGCAAAAGCCAATTTTTGTTCTTCCACAAATCCGGGCGTTTCTGGCGGATTGCTTCGCGCAAATTGCGCATAACTTGCAGGTAATATTCCTTATTGACCGTTCTACCCTGTGGCAAGAACTCATGATGCACCACGCCCCTGCAATCGAAGAAAACTGTCAGCAAAACTTTCACATTCGACCGAACTTGGCGCGCTTTTTTCGGTCTTGGTTCGTGCGGCAGCTTCCATTGAGATGATTGAACTTTGGTTTCCACGTCATAACCATAAACCCACGATTCGTCACCAGTTATGACCCTCTGGAGCAAATTTGGGTCGTCGCGGACAGAGTCCAACATCTCATTAGCAATGTTCATGCGATGCTGTTTTTGGTCGCAATTGAGCAATTTTGGTACAAATTTCGCGGCGACCCGTCTCATGCCCAAATCATTGATAAAAATCGAATGGCACGAGCCAATCGATATGTTTAGGTCCTCAGCAACTTCTCTAACGGTGATTCGACGATTGGCCAATATCATTTGCTCCACTTCATTAATTTTTTCGTCTGTTGTTGAAGTGCTCGGGCGTCCGGCACGCTTTTCGTCGTTCACATCTTCTCGGCCTTCTGAGAACATTTTGTACCACCGATAAACGTTGCTTTGGTCCAAGGTAGCTTCTCCGTATGCCACAGTCAACATTCGGAATGCATCCGCGCACTTAATTTCGTTTGTCACACAAAATTTGATACAGGTTCTTTGTTCCATTTTTTTGAATAGGTAAAAATCGAAGACGATCCAAAACACGTGCAAGCAAAGCAGCTGTCAACAAGTAAGTGAACATTCAAAATGGCCGAGCTTGTCGACATAAGTGAGAGACATGAGTACCAACATAAAGCCACAAAAAGATCGAAATTCGAATATACGTAACCCGCGAAAATTCAAAATTCGCGATAGTTTTTGAACACACCTCGTAAATACATACGTATTTACTAATGATGGAAACGATGTATATTCAGTTCCTTTCCATATAACTATTGTTCTATTTACAATTGTCTTTTTAAAACGTTACTATTATTAATTTGAAATGATTCTTTTTTTGATACATATTTGAAATATGAACTGTATAACTAAGAAATTGTGTTTATCTTTAAAACATAGACTCCGGGATTTATAAAATTGATTATTTTATTAATTTATCTATAAAATATATAGAAAAATTATTAATGCATGTCTCTAGAAAATTCAATAATCTTGAGTTTTTATAATAACATAATCACGAAATAATGACATTTAAAGGTATTTTTGGAAGAAAAACTATTTTGAGCTACTAACTGGAAATCACACTTTAGTGATTTCCAGTTATCCGATTTACACCAAAATCTAATGGCTTCTTTCCATGTTAAGGTCGAAATACAAAGTTTAAAAATTCTGCGGTTGATAGTATTTGAGCTAGAATGATCAGAAGATCCACACACATACACACACACTCATATACAAACACACACATACATACGTACATACCCACAGACATCATTGTGAAAATGTTAAAATCGGATTCTATGGACCTTGAAACGTGCTCATTTATCAAAATCTCGATATGCGATTTTTAGCATGATCCCTATACCTCCCTTACCAAGGGTAGCGGAAAGTAAAAACATTAATTCAATTATCATTAGGTCGAAACGAACCTGAACCCAATACCTGAACCCGAAACAAAACAGCAAATTTTATTAATGCTTGAACCAGAACCGCACACGAACCCATCTTCCAAAAAACAAATTAACATGAACATGAACCGAACCCAGTTTTTGGCGGATTCGATGTCCTCAACCCATCCAAAAGTAATTGGTGGCTTGGTCTACAAAATAAACTTCTTCAGAGCAGGTTCACCTTTCGCAATCCAATGGTTTGTATACCGGGATTTTATTTTATCAGTAAACATAGGGAATATCATTACCATAGTTATAGTTTAAAATGATTGACAACAAAGCATTAAAGAGTATATTTAATAAGTAAACATAGGAATAATTAACATAGACTAAAATAAATATTAAACTATGAATTAAAGATATGAGGAATTTTTATTTTAACTTATCAAATAATCAAAATTGGCACCATTAACTTCTAAACAATATCTTAAACGATTATAAAAAAAATAATAGCATTCGCTAAGGAGTAATATTTTGTGAAGCTGCACTAATTCTGTTTTTTTAATTGTTCAATGTTCATTCTCTCACCATTGTATACATTTTTACCTTCCGTCACCTTTAGGTAAGGAAGGTATATTTCTTTGGTCAAAAAATTCAATGATGAGTTTATAGTAAATAAGCATGTTTTAGGGTTCCTATAATACGATTTTACCATTTTTACGATGATGTCTGTATGTATGTATGTGTGTGTGTGTGTGTGTGTGTGTGTGTGTGTGTGTGTGTGTGTGTGTGTGTGTGTGTGTGTGTGTGTGTGTGTGTGTGTGTGTGTGTGTCTGTGTGACAAAAGTTCCGGATCCCATAACTTCAGTACCACGATTCCAAAAATTATAATTTTTTCGTATTCCTCAAGTTTACATCCAGAAGAACAAGTGATTAGATTTTGGTTATAATTGGTGAACCGGAAGTAGCCTTATTTGAAGATTTAACAGTTAAATTTGATTTATTGACATTTAACGTTATTATAACTTAAAGAATATATTATTCTCTATATGATTTGATTACATTTTATACTTCATATTCAATAGATACAGAGTTAAAGAATTTTAAAGAAATTAAATTTTATAATTCAGTCAGCTATGCTAAACATGGAAACTACTAATATATTCATATAATTCAAATTGACAGATGTCAGTATCAATAAAAATAAATTAAAGTGGCAGAGATGAGGATGTTGAAGTGGATATTGGGGAAGACACGGAAAGATACGGTAAGAAAATAACTCTAGTGTTACAAGTATCTAGAAAGACACAAGAAAGACGATTACATTGGTTTGAACATGTCATGAGGAGAAATGAAGAATTATGTTTGAACAAGAATGAGTAGTTTAGTCATAGGAGGTTGAAGAAACAGATGAAGACCAAAGATAAGATGGAAGGACTGTATTGCGGAAGACTTGAGAGAAAAAGAACTAAATGAGAACGACACGCAAAAATAGCGACCCCTAACGAATGGGAAAAGCTGAAGAGGAAGAAGATGTCAATGTCAAGTGCAATTTGAATAGTTTTTTTTATGAAATAGTTTTACTGAAAATTTAGAATCTTTTGCAAGAAAAATTATGTCTGGAATTTATACATTATACACAGGATTGACAGAAGGTATTGTGCTGCCCACAACAGATTTTTTTAAGTGTCCCAAAAAAAAAAACATTTGAAGCAAGCTATAATTATTATAGATTTTTTGAATTCGTGCTGGGCAGGGTCTGGGTCGATTATTTAATGTAGCAGCAAATACATCTGAAATTTGATTATTTAAATTATACCATGCTATAATCTGTACTTTTTATTCAATTGTATAAAAAACCATTTTGAAATGTGACAGTTTGACAACTATTCCCTATGTTCACTCATAAAATAAACGCTTCAATGTTTATTGATAAAGAAAAACTCGCTGTAATTCAAAGTATAAACAGTTGTAGTGCCAGAATAATTTTGATGATTAATACCCCATTGTAAAGGAAATATTGATTTTAGTATAAAACTTTTTTTACTCAAAACAGTTTAACCAGAGATGAAAATACCGGGTCTAAGAGTTTAAGTCAAGATCGGTCTTTAATTCAAAATAATCTAAATCCAATTTCCTCTTGGGAAAAAAATGGACGAACTATTAATTGCATCAACTAGTCGACTTTCCCATCTGTTTAATTAATCTATTTCGTAGAATCAGACATCAAAACTAATTTGTGAAAAATATAATAAATTACCGAACGGTTCGTATCCACATCACATACATATATCGTTATGCCCTTAGGCCTGTTAGGGTCCGTTCAGACATATTACATAATACGTTCGACACAGACTCTCGTCTCAACGAAGGGAGGAAAACTAACGCAGCTCTCGGCTCGGCCGGCAGATGGACAGCTCGTGTTCTTCCAGTAATTTGTCTTTTGTTTTTATACTTCGACGTTGCCGCGGGAAACTAACCTCAAAACAAAACAACGACAAGGACAACGGATACGCGTTAATGCCTGCGCGCGAGAGTGAGAGAGATAGTTGCCCAGGGAGAGAAAAAATGAAATGAAAAATGGTGAAGAGGCGTTGTAGAAATTGCCGGTGAAATAGACGTAGGCATGTCACGGCTGATAGTCGAACAAATTGCAGGGAATGGAAATGCTATGCACTCAGTAGAGTTCTGTTGAGTTGCCTGCCCATGTTGCATGCCCTGGTCGTGACACACGGCTTCGGATCGTGCAGAGAAATCTCCATAACGAACAATAGCTGGGTATAACGTTCTGTTATGATCAGTTACTATCATGCCACTATACTATTAATAAAGATGGATGTTTCTTATTCAAATTCAACTGCTCTCTACACGTAATCATATGCTATTGCACTTAGGTATTTCATGATGAAATATAAGAGCCCAGACAGGGTTGGACTGGATAGAAAATTAGGCCCGGGGAAAATTGCAGGGCAGGCCCACCTTACAACCTAAAATTCATTCAAAAGATTAGGTGATTTCGATATATTAATAAATAAAGCAAATTTGATTGTTCAAGCATAGATTTCTTAGGCTACCACTCTTCTAATAATAGTGTAAAACCCCTGTACTTTATTTGTTTTAAGAATGCACAGTAGCGTGGTATAGGGATAGAGAATACATTTCAAGGCATTGTAACAAACGCGAGACTATTTTAAACAATATTTACAAGCTTTTTTTACTGCATATGTATAAGGCAGTGGTCACATTGAGTAGAATGCAATCGATCAACCAAGATCAAAGATCAATAGCGACCGACCGAAATTTTAGGAGATATGTCACACTGCATGAATCGACGTAAATATTTCCACAAAAATGATACCAACTTAAATTGAAAGAAAATTATTTTTTTCTTGCACTGAAACGCCGCAAATATGTTTTCAGGAATATTTAAATAAATGACAAACCTTATGAGTTTTTGTTTCTAAAATTAGAGAAATTTGCATCCATAATTTTTCCATTTCTTACAATTATTACTGTATCCTGGTGTGCTTTGATCATAAAATTGTACATTATTTCTTACACAATTTTTCCACTATGGTGTATTTCATTAACTCTCCACATTTCCGTCATGCTACTAGTAATATAGCTGTAATATTCTAACAATATTCTTTTTAACCTGTACACAAATGTCAAAACAGTTAAGTTGGTATGAAAAATATGACAACACTGAGCATGCGTAAACACATCAATCGCTGTCGACCGACTAGAAAATCAAACATGTTTGATATATCAAACCGGTCGTCGACGTTCGATATCATTCGACCATAGTGGATGCATGCAGTGTGACCATTCCCATAAGCTAGTGTTAGTTTAATTTTTAATCGATCGCAATCAATCGGCGTTAGTCGATCCCACTTGTCCAGTGTGAACACTGCCTAATGAATGAAGCAAGCTAAATTTAATGTTAGTGAAATAAATAATTTTAATTTTGAATTATTAATAATAATATAACGTAAAAAGTTAACATATACAAGGTGTAATAGCTAAATGAAAATGAGGTACCTACCTCAAATAATTTCTGTATTATTAAAGATACAATAAAATACTATGAGGCAATCTTACAGAACACCAAGGGAAACATCCGATTATAGAATAAAATATTTTTTTAAACCAGTGGTTCTCAAGTTACAATCCAATGTTATATTTTTTAAATGGGATAGTATATATTTTTTAGGATCATTCGATAGAGTATTTTTTTTCTGAATCCAACCATGTAATCGTTTTGTATCCTTACATAACAAAAATATCGAGAAAACTTCAATTTAAATTTACATAAATTAGATTTTTATAGTCATTTTTCAGTAGGCTATGCATGAAACGAAAACTGCTATTTGTCAATTTGAATTATTTAAGATAGAAATCAAGCAGAACACTGTTTTTATAAAGCTATTGACAAATATTTGCTTCATTTTAATTTAAGATGAATTGTTTTTCATACATAGCCTATTGAAAAATAACTACAAAAACCAAATTTATTTAAATTTCAATTGAATTTTTCTCAATATTTTTGTTATGTAAGGATATAAAACGATTGCATGGCTGAATTCAGAAAAAATACTGTATCGAATGAGCCCAAAAAATATATACTATCCTATTTAAAAAAAATCTGTTGTGGCCACCACAATACCTTCCGTCAATCCTGTGTATTATGTATAAATTCCATACATAAATTTTCTTGCAAAAGATTCTAAATTTCCAATAAAATTATTTCGTAAACAAACTATGCAAATTGCACTTGACACTAACATCTTCTTTAGCTTTCCCCATTCGTTAGGGGTCGCTATTTTTTATTATGTTCTTCTTCATTTCTCCTGATGACATTTTCAAACCTCTTGTATCTTTCTAGAAACTTGTAACACGAGAGTTATTTCCTTGCCTATCTTTCCGTGTCGTCCCCAACATCTACTTCAACATCCTCATCTCTGCTACATTAATTTACTTTTTATTGATACTGACATCTGTCAATTTGAATTATATGAATATATTAGTAGTTTTCATGTTTAGCATAGCTGGGTGATTTATAAAATTTAATTTCTTTAAAATTCTTTAACTCTATATCTATTGAATATGAAGTATAAAATGCAATCAAATCGTATAGAGAATAATATATTCTTTAAGTTATAATAACGTTAAATGTCAATAAATCAAATTTAACTGTTAAATATTCAAATAAGGCTAAAAATGGTAAAATCGTATTATAGGGATCTTAAAACATGCTTATTCACTAAAAACTCATTGAATTTTTTGACCAAAGACAATACCTTCCTTACCTAAAGGTAACGGAAGATAAAAATATAACTTTGTATTGCAACTTGAGAACCACTGGTTTAAAAACATATTTTCTTCTCTAATTGGAAATCCCCTTTGGAGTTCTGTAAGATTGTCTTATAGTTTTTCATTGCATCTTTAATAAAACAGAAATTGTTTGAGGTAGCTCGTTTAGTTGTTACACTCTGTATACAAAACTCACATAACCTGGGAAATGTTAAAAATATTTTATTATTTATGCAGTCTGATGAAAAAATGGATAATACTGAAGATATTCCACCTCCAAATGATGTGAGATTGAAGATGAAATAAAATTTAAATTCTTATTTAATCTTAAAATGTTGCTGCGTAAACCAATCTCATGAAGCTCAACCCATCACTGGAATCTTAAACCAAATAGTCAAAAAATGGAATAAAAAATGATCCAAAATCAAAAACGCAAAAATCTTTACGCGAATTTTTGGGATTAATAATTTTCTATCATAGATTTATTCCCAAATGCCTTACACCAACTTATTGAAACTTCTAAAGAATTAAAAATGGACAAAGCAGCAGTTCAAGCATTTAATGTCGATGGTCGATGCGTATAATTCCAGAGTGGAAGCCGTTTTACAACAATTCGTGTCACCTTATTGTAAACTATTGAGTTTCGATTCCTGTCAACGTCGGTACTGCACTTTTGGACACGAATTATATATTTAGCGAAAAATATTCAGATACTTTGTGGAAAGATGTGAATTCTTCATTCTCATAGACTACAAAGCTTTAACTTAACCTTTACAACAAACCAAAACGGAAACACTTATTCAGTATCAACAAATCGTTTTCATCATTTAAGGAGTAAAAAAAAATCTGATGTGGACACCACACGACTTCCTTGTACAATTATTAAACTATACATATTTTTTTAATAACTAAATTACAAAATATTAATTTGAACTTCAAAACGGTAAGATATATAGCGACCATAATCTAACCCGGTTCTTTTTAAACAGAGTTTTGATTACAACAAAGAAATATTTGATTACAACAATGAATATGACTAATTTCACAATAAAAATATAATATTTGTTATTGTACGAATCATAAAATTGCACGTATTTAACGTAATTTGACATGAACATTTTTTTATGTTTTTGTCCTAATCCATAGCAAGCTTTATTACAAAAAAATAATTTAATAATACTTGATGTGCTAGACGCAGAAATTAATTCTCTAAAACTTTTATTTGAAACATTTATTTCTAAAATCAAAATAAAATCATTTTATTCAAGAAAAACTGTTAACAACTTCAAGTAATGTACCACTTCCGGTTAGCCTATTTTAACCAAAATCTATTATGTTATTTCGGTTGACATAAAAGTCTTGTATACCAAATTTTAAAAAGTTTTGGATTATATTTTAAAACAGTTTTTCATTAAAATCTATTATAGGCTTCATGTAAAGTGCCACTTCTGGAAATTGTGTAATAACCAGAAAGGGAGGTGCACAACTAGATGTTATAGGAGTCCTAAATACAAAATTTCAACTTTCTACGGCTTACCGTTTTTGAGTTATGCGAGATACGTACGTACAGACGTCACGACGAAATTAGTCAAAATGGGTTCAAGGATGATCAAAATGGATATTTCCGCTGAAATCTGAAAACCGAAGTTTTTCGTGATTACAATACTTCCTTTACTTACGTACAAGGAAGTAAAAAAGATTAAACGGCGCAGCTTTATTGCGCAAGGGTTAATTACAGCTTAGCGCGGCTACGAGTTCTAGTTTTCAAACGATATAATATAATCAGAATGAAATTTTAATACAGTTTCATGGACCGTAAAGATATTTATCAAGTGAAGTCGAAACAAGAGCCCTATCACTCGCCAGAAAATAATTCCCGTTATTTTTGTGTAATCCCTCGTAAACGTATTACAATCAGACTTAGAAATATCGTAACCCATTATTATTACACACACATATTATATTACTTTATGTAGTGTAGGTACGTATCATATCGCAAATCAAATGTATAAGCATATGTCATACTACAATACACAATGTATTATTTTATGCCACTCCCTCATCGTTTTTATCATACGACCCATGACACAAAATTAATATTTACAATATTAAAGCCACTACCTATCAACATAGTGTAATAACCAGAAAGGGAGATGCACAACTAGATGTTATAGCAGTCCTAAATACAAAATTTCAACTATCTACGGCTTACCGTTTTTGAGTTATGCGAGATACGTACGTACCGACGTACGTACGTACGTACAGACGTCACGACGAAATTAGTCAAAATGGATTCAGGGATAATAAAAATGGATATTTCCGCTGAAATCTGAAAACCGAAATTTTTCGCGATTACAATACTTCCTTTACTTACGTACAAGGAAGTAAAAAACGGTTATTAAGTCTAATCGTTCTTTTTAATATTTATATTTAACTTTCTCTTAATTATATCTACCATTAATTTAAAAGTTTTATCGGGAATAATACAATATAGCCGAAATCTAAGAATTTGGAGTTCACAACCTAATAATCATACGGGATCCAGTGACATATGGGCTTTGCAAATTATAATTATTAAATTTTCGAGTCTGCACGAAATTGATAATGTTCAATTCTTTTTTTTTTTTGGTATTATTGAAGACCACATAGCCCGGCAGGCCAGTCCAACTCTGTGCCCAAACACATAATAGTTCGGTCGATTTCATTTTCAACAAACAAATTATAAAATTATTAAAAAATCTTTCAGAACTCATATTCAATCAAAATGATACAACCTTTTTAGTTTTAGTTGTTTATTTTTTTTATTTATGACAATAAACAAAACTAAAACTAAAAAGTTTGTATCATTTAAATTAGAAAACATACGCAAATGGTGAAAAAATTCTAGAAAATTCTTTCGACTGCTTTAAATATAGACTTAAAAGCTTAAAACTTACTAAAACTTTCCAATTAATGAAATTTCATACAAAATGATAATGTAAGTTCCTATATAAAAAGCTTGTGACACGTATACATTTGTGGAAGTTGGTTGTGTTTCGCTGTACAATACAAAAGCTTACTTTCTACTATTGTCAACTGGATAATCAATCAGCTGCCATTGTAGTAGATGGCAGCTACTACCTGCAGTTGACCGTGTTTAAATGCATGTTACAGACTAGAGACCTAATTTACATGCACCTTAGCTTTAAAGCCATTATAAAACTTACAACCTTAGTAGTGTTCCTTCGGGCTGTGATTCGCAATCTAAATCATCAAAGTGATCTGATCAAGAAGAAGTAGTTTTTTCGTTTCCTATTCGTTTTCCCACTTTCTCATTTTGTGATGACAACCTTCCCCTTTCCCTTCTGAATCATCCTTTTTGAGTGATCACATAGATTCATTTCAGAGAAAATTTAAAAATGGCTAACAACAATAGGTTTTCGAGCGTAGAAATCAATGTGGGGTTTGTTGCATCAAAGGAAATATGATTTTCCTACAAAAGCATGTATTGACCCACCATACTTTTGAAAACATACATACATTTGACATCTATGTATATAATTACTAATTGTCATTCTGACTCGGGTCCCCATATCTGCTTGTCAAGGCCAACAATGTCACATGACTGCTCGAGCCCTATACTTAGGTATGTAACAAAAAACGGAAGTGGCGGGATGTATTGTGCTGGCCACAACAGATTTTTACCTCTCGCTATGAGAGGTATTAGATTCATGCTAAAAATCGCATATCCAGATTTTATTGAATAAGCACGATTTAAGGTCCATAGAATCCGATTTTAACATTTTTACAATGATGTGTGTGTGTGTGTGTGTGTGTGTGTGTGTGTGTGTGTGTGTGTGTGTGTGTGTGTGTGTGTGTGGATGTGTGTGTGTGTGTGTGTGTGTGTGCGTGAGGTTGTTGGAGACACGATTTCTCAAATTCTATAAGACTAAAGACCTGTATAACTACGGATTCCTCAATCTAACAGTAATGGGAAGAGTTGAATAGGTTCTGGTAACAAATGGACAACCGGAAGTGGTAGTTTCTAAAAAGAAAAATTGTAAATATTATTTTTTCAAAATTTGTTACTACAAATATTAAAGATAATTAAATTCTCAATCTGAAACATTTAATTTTTACCTTCCGTCACCTCTAGGTAAGGAAGGTATTGTCTTTGGTCAAAAAATTCGGTGGTGAGTTTTCATTGAATAAGCACGTTTTAGGGTCTACAATACGATTTTACTATTTTTACGATGATGTCTGTATGTGTGTGTGGGTGTGTTCGTGTGTGCGTGTGTGTGTGTATGTGTGTGTGGGTGTATGTGTGTGTGTGTATGTGTGTGTGTGTGTGTGACCGCGTTTTCGGGCACGATATGTCCAATACTAGAATTCCAAAAATTACAATTCTTGCGTAATCCTCTTCCTTACAACCATATGCAGACCTGTTTAGATTTTGGTTATAATTGGTCAACCGGAAGTACCCTCATTTGAAGATTTTAACAGTTTTTCTTGAAAAAATCAGTTAAATGTTATTATAACTTAAAGAATATATTATTGCCTGTACGATTTGATTGCATTTTATATTTGATATTCAACAGATATAGACTTAAAGAAGAATAACGATAATAAATTTTATATAAATTTCATAATTCAGCCAGCTATGCTAACTTAACCATGGAAACTGCTAATATATTGAGGTAATTCAAATTGACAGATGTCAGTATCAATAAAATGAAATCAATGAAAGAATAAGGGAAGTAACTCTAGTGTTAGAAGTTTCTAGATATAAGAGAGACGATTACATATTGGTTTGAACATGTCATGAGGAGAGATGAATATATTAATAGAAGGTGAAAGAAACATAGGAAGACCAAATATAAGATGAAAAGAATGTATTGTAGAAGACTTGAAAGAAAAGGAACTGAATGAGGACGACACGCAAAACAAAAATGAGTGGAAGAAAAAAATAAAAAATAGCGACCCCCTAACGAATGGGAAAAACTAAAGAAGAAGATGTCAGTGTGAAGTGCAATTTGCATAGTTTGTTAATGAAATAACTTTACTGGAAATATAGGATCTTTTGCAAGAAAATTTATGTATGGGGCGCGTGCAGTAACATGACTTTGACCCGTGTCAAAATGACAATAATTAATTATGTCCATAACTGACAAGTGTTATAATTTTTCAATCAAAATTTCATAATTATCTTATTTCATGTGGTTTGTTTGTTATCAGGAGTATGGAATTCAGTTGCCGAGAAAGGGAATCACATAATACCAAATATTTATAATCTTTTGCAAGAAAATTTATGTATGGAATTTGTACATAATACACAGGATTGACGGAAGGTATTGTGCTGGCCACATCAGATTTTTTTATTATATCTCGTATAGGTTTGGAGATATAGTATATAATAATATAGAATGATCTGTTGTAATAAATCTCGTTGCCCGAAAAACAGTTGCGATATTCAAATTTTTGTAATTGACAAATAAATGCAAAATGTCAGTGTCAGATTTTTCTGGGAGGTATGAGTACATTTAATATATATTATTGTATTATTAATTTAATATGTATTTAAATTACAGGTATGTTAATATTACATATATCCTTAAGAAATACTGCTAATACCGTCAATGAATTTGAAGAATTTTGAACATATTAGAATAGTAGGATAAAATTTCTCATAGAGCGAAAGAAGAGAAACAATTTCAATTATTTGTGTGTATACAAGAAATGTTAAATTCGTTACGTATAGGGCGCGAGCAGTCATGTGACTTTGTTGGCCTTAGCAAGCAGATATGAGGATCCGTGTCAGAATGACGGCTACTAGGTATTTACATAGATGTCACAATTGTCATATGTCATAATTTTTCATTCAAAATTTCAAAATATTCTGATGTTTATTTGTCATCCATTGTCGAGGAAAATAATCCACATGGATTTGGAAAATCATAATGTTTCGGATGAAAACTTATGATACTGGACACCTATGTATATTACTAGCTCTCATTCTGACACGGGCCCCCATCTCTGCTTGCCAAGGCCACCAAAGTTACATAACTGCTCGCGCCCTATGCAATATAAAATGAAAATGGCGAGAGGTATTGTGCTGGCCACAACAGATTTTTTATTTTGTAACAACGTATTTAATTACTAGCAATTGGTTAAAAAATTTAACCAATAGATTTTGATTTGACAACTAAAACTCCAAAGTTTTGTAATATGTCAAAGTACCAATTGATTGATGAATTTTTTAAAAGTGTAAGTTACGGAATGTGTCCAAATAGTGACAAAATAGTTTCTGTTGGCTGTTGTAAAGTTTTGGGTGATACAATTAATTTTTCGTAACATGAGTAGGTACTATTGACAAGTTAATGGGTGGTACTGCTTCGGGACTAATGAAAAGAAGATATTTACATTAAAACGGCTGCAGAATAGCCAGGGAATGGGAACGAGAACACTTACTTTTTAGCTGTCAAGTATTTGCATATGTTTTAGATAAATTATGAGAGTAAATATATTTTTTTAGTTAATATTACAAATTTTCTGTAAGTTTCAGCCGTTTTATCAAAAAATATTTTTTTTTATTATCATTACCGTTGTCATACACTTGACGACAGCTTTAAAAGACCGTGAAGTAACGCTTTGTAAAGCTATATCGTCATTACCAAAATCTGCGAATACTTTCCAGTATTCGTCTCTCCTTGAAATTTCCTCGAACTTCATATCATAATAGAGTTTATTTACCTAGCAATATTTTGTATGAAATTCTTGGAAGCAGTTAATATTTACTCTTGGTAACATTTTCCATGTTCTTTTTCTGGCATCACCCACGCTTCGTATTTATAACCCCAAACATCGCATCGTAGGTAGCGCCAGTGGCAATACCAGCCTCCTCGATCCGTCGACCGTCGCCAAGGCAAAACAACGACGCATCACCTGTCACGGCGGCGTCAACTTCCTATCCGTGTCATTCGCCACTCTATACAAACGGAACTATTGTTTGTTCAACCGTTCCTAGCTGACTATTTTTACATAAAAAGAATTTAGGTTGCTATGAATGATGTAGACCTTTTTATAAAAAAATACTCAGCTCACTTGATAATAGGTTTGATGTTTTTGATTATGAATCATCGGCTATTAACCAATTATCTTCTTTTCACAAGGTTAATTTTTAATTCATCCTTCTATTTCTTTCTATCCTTTGCCATTTTTACCTTCCGTCACCTATAGGTAAGGAAGGGTTTGTCTTTGATCAAAAAATCGATGGTGAGTTTTTAATGAATAAGCATGATTTAGAGTCCCTACAATACGTATTTACTGTTTTTACGATAATGTCTGTATGTGTATATGTGTGTGTGTGTGTGTTTGTGTGTGTGTGTGTGTGTGTGTGTGTGTGTGTGTGTGTGTGTGTGTGTGTATGTGACAAAAATTTCTCCTTGATAACTCCAATACTACAATTTCAAAAATTATAATTCTTTCATATTCCTCTTTCGTACGTCCATATGAAGAGTTAATTAGATTCTGGTTATGATTGGTTAACCGGAAGTACCCTAATTTGAATATTTTAACAGTTTTTTTTTTGAAAAAACGCTGTTAAATATAATTTTTTGACCTTTTATGTTATTATAAATAAAACAATATGTTATTCTCCATTCGATTTAATTAAATTTTTTTTCTTCATATTCAATGAATTTAGAGATAGAGATATAAAGAAATATCTTGCAACCTAATGCTGCTAAAAGCTGCACCATGGAAACAGAATATTCAAATATTACTAATTGACAGATGTCAGTGCCAAATAAAAATTACATAATATTTTTGTGAAATGATTTTACTGGAAATATAAAAATGTAAAATAATTTAAGGTGGCAAATACAAATCACATAAGGTAAAGGTAATACAACAGATTACAGCCATAAGCCAATTCAGCGGATTATTATGTTATAGTGAAAATGATTAGGCAGGAGACTCACGTTATCAACCTGAAAAAAAACTTATAAAATGAAATATAACTTGTAGAAATTATTGGGTGTTATTTATTTTTAAAAGAAGAAGAAAAAAAAGTACTAGTATTAAAGTAATGTATATATTAATGATATTTTGAGTCAATCGTTATACCTTTTACGGAATATAAAATTATTTGATATAATTGTAGTTTATTTTCATACCATACGTTGGCAGTACTGCGAATGACCATGTTTTGTCAAATAATTTTATATTCCGTAGAAGGAATAACGATTGACTTAGATATAAATTGTAAATTAATTAATATATACGTTTCTTTAATAATAGTATATTTTTTCTTCTTTTTTTAAAAATAAATAACAACTAATAATTACTCCAAGTAATATTTCTTTTTATAAGGTTTTTTTCAGGTTGATGATGTGGTCTGCCTAATCATTTTCACCATATAAATATAATGCTATATATGTTTTTTATATTCTACTTCTTATTTTAAGAAACATACTGTTCTTTTTAGGAGTACTTCAGTTCAGTTCTGTTCGAGGTAAGATCAGTTCATTTCTGCCCTAAAAATAAAACGCTCATAGAAAAGTTTGCAAAAAAAATTCTGTGTGGAATTTGTACAAAATACGTTAAACTGACGGAAGATATTGTACTGGCCACATTAAATTTTTTACTTTCGTATAATTTTTATCTCTTTTATTTCCGAGTTTTGATTTTCTCCTTTCTCATATTTTCCTCGGTCTTCCTTTTCTCCTTTTTAAGTTCATACTTCCAGTTTCTACTATTTGTCTTACTAGGGTGTTTTGATCTCTCCTCATTAAATGTCCTAAGTTCATATCAGCCCAGTTGCTTCTATTCCATCCTGCTTACTATTATCTACTTTTTCATTTATAAATAAATAAAAAATCTGTTGTGGCCAGCACAATACCTTCCATTATTTCTATGTATTCTGCCAAGTTTACGCACTGTCTGTCAAACTAGTATCAGTGTACATGACACGTGATATCTCGTGCGTAAGCCGTATCGTAATGCACGTGCTGTAACGTAACGTACGGAATAAAACAATGCATACATATGTGACAATTTATACAGACGTAAACCGTAACGTGACGTACCGTGCCGTAACGTGTCGAAAACCCAAAGATCGCCAACTTTTATCTTTCTACGTTACGGCCCGTTACGGTACGTAGCGATATTACGAAAATTATTACTACCCTGCGCTACAGTCTGTTTTTTGTGTGGCTAATATGTGTCAAAGTTTAGCTAATATATTAAATGGAAATAAATATACAAAATACTGCATTACGAATAGTCTGTCTTGTGTGACTGTGACTGACATGAGTGACACGTGTCAAGTGTCAAAGCTTAGATTATTATATTAAGTGGAAATTATGGAAATATCCTGAAATTGGTATAGTGTATTAAGAATAAAATAACCTGTTAAATACAAATCTGACGTACACTTGTATCGACAGAGCATGCGCATACTTTTTACGAAAATGTACCGTAAAAGTTCTTTATATGCTGGCGTATCATAATAAGAACATTATAAACCTCAGTTTCAGCACTCTAATGGCTTTCATTATAGTACTCAGTACCATAATGAAACCATTATGGTACTCAGTATCATAATGAAATTATGTAAAAATGTAACAACGAAATTCGCAGAAACAAGTTTTATTTAATTACAATTTAATTATTGTAAATATTTATAATACATTTTCTACAATTGGTAAGCGTAACACCAGGCAAAGAAGTCGAAAGTGTTTCATTTGTTTGATTACTAATTTGAACATTGTTTTGAATATTCTGCTGCATTGGTATATTCTTTTTACCCAGAATTGCTGCAGATATTTTTTTCTTATTCTATGCGGAATTTTCTATGTATCCTTCTGCAACTGTATTACTTCTCCATCCTCCGTGACGTTTAACAGTTTGAATATCTGCTCCGGAATCTGCTAACAAGGAGGCGGAAGATCTTCTAAAGGAGTGGCCAGTGTATTCCTCCGGGTTAGGAAGCTTAAGAAACGTAGCGATGAGTTTAGGCATATTTCCAAATGTGTGAATTCCTACTGGGAGCGTTGTACATTTATTGTTTCTATATGACACAAAAAAAACGAGAATGGGCGGCATGCTTTGGACGCAAGGCGGCATATTTCCTAGTAAGTTCTACCATATTCACACCTTCAACACTTCCAGATGTAACAAAAAATTCCCGAGCAATTTTAGTTTTAGTGTTAGGAATAACAATTCTAAAAACTTGATCTTGATCAGTTACATTTTCTACAAGTAAATCCTTCAGTTCTTCCCTTCTACATGCTCCACTTAATCCAATGATAAACACTACCTAAATATAAAAGATTGATTAAATAATAGAAAAAAATATTATTTTGATTGATTTTTTTACCTTTATCTTTAAAAACTGTTTATCATCTGTATCTAACAAAAACTTTGCGATGTCTTCTTTGGTAAAAATTCTGGACTTCTTAGCTCTATAGCCTTCGGATTTCCGCTTCAAAAATGCGACCAGGTGTATATAACGGGCGATTTTTTAAGAGCTATAGGAAAGTTTTTTTAAAAAAAACACATAAAATTCAGAAAAATTAATGAAATCTTTATTGAAATCGATAGTACGGTCCATATAATTTAATGTTTGAAGATTATTTCATGCAGATGTTGACCGTGACTGCGCCTCAAATGGTCCATCCGCTTAGTCCAATTTTGGCATACTCTTTCCAACATTTCGGCCGGTATCTCACGAATAAATGCCTCAATGTTGTCTTCCAATTCGTCAGTTGAAGCGGGCTTGGCTGTATAGACATGAGCTTTAACATAGCCCCACAAAAAATAGTCTAAAGGCGTTAAATCGCACGATCTAGGCGGCCAATTGACCGGTCCCGAACGTGAAATAAAATGTTCACCGAACTCGCCTCTCAATAAGTCCATTGTTACGCGTGCTGTGTGGCATGTGGCACCGTCTTGTTGAAACCACATGTCATGCAAGTCAAGCTCTTGCATTTTGGGCAAAAAAAAGTTGGATATCATCTCACGGTAGCGCTCACCATTCACAGTTACGTTACGATTCGCATCATCTTTGAAGAAGTACGGTCCAATGATGCCACCGGCCCATAAACCGCACCAAACTGTGACTTTTTCTGGATGAATTGGTAGCTCCTGGAATTCTCCTGGCTGATCTTCACTCCAAAATCGACAATTCTGCTTATTTACGTACCCATTGAGCCAAAAATGAGCTTCGTCGCTGAACACAATTTTTCGATAAAAAAGTGGATCTTCGGCCAACTTTCCAAGAGCCCACTCACCAAAAATTCTACGTTGCGGTAGGTCGTTCGGCTTCAATTCTTGCACCAGCTGTATTTTGAAAGGCTTCACACCTAAATCCTTCCGCAAAATTTTCCACGTCGTTGAGTAACAGAGGCCCAAATGCTGCGAACGGCGACGAATCGATAATTGATGGTCATCATTAACACTGGCCGATACAGCTGCGATATTTTCTTCAGTTCGCACTCTACGTAAGCGTGTTGGTGGTTTAATGTCCAACAATGTAAATTTGGTGCGAAATTTAGTCACAATAGCTCGAATAGCCGCTTCAGTGGGTCGACTAAACTGACCATAAAATGGAAGAAGCGCGCGATGAACTTTCCTAACAGAGCACGCATTTTGATAATAAAATTCAATAATTTGCAAGCGTTGTTCGTTTGTAAGACGATTCATGGTTAAATTATAGACCAAAGTGAAGATGTTTGACAGTAAAACAAAACACGAAATGTGCGTCAGCTGTTGAAACCAGTGTTGCCAAAAAGATAATAGCTAAAAAATCACCCATTATTTGCTGATATCAATGTTCTTCTTAATTGACAAAACACTTCGTAACATGGAGTAATACGACCAAAGGGACGATGATTTTCTGTTTTTGGCCAACTCTTCAAAATATGCCAGTAACACTTTCTCATTTGTAATATTTTTCACCTTCTTCTTTATACACCATTCTTCGTAACGGTTGAACGTCATTTCGTAAGTTGCTTTAGATTTTTGTGGTAAAAGTGATGAAACAACATTTTGCGCTGAATTTTCTATATCAGAAGGCAAACTTTCTTCAGAATCACTCATTTTTTGCCGAAAATCACAGACCATATACATACACTATTGTCAAACCTTGTTTATTTGTAAACAAGTAATTTGTTACTATGTGGTTACCATAACTCCATATAAAGAGAACATCAAAATCAGCATATCTGATTTTTTAGATTTAATTTTTTGGGACGTCAAAAAAATAATGTATTTTATTTTCTCATTGATTTACGCCAGCATATAAAATTTTGTATGTTATACAGATCATAATGTCAAACATTATGGTACACGCCGTGTTATCAAACTCGGCTTTGCCTCGTATGATAATCTTCACGACTAGTACCATAATTATTGACATTATGATCCTTATAACATAAATAACTATTATAAAATAGCTTAGAAAAATCACGCGTTACGATACGTCACAATACGCCACGGCACGGTACCTTACGTTACGGCTTACGCTGTATAAACCCAGCATTAGTGTTGGAGATATCGCGGCCGAAACTATCCTCACACACACACACGCACACACCTACAGGCATAATCGTATAAATATTAAATTCGTATTCTAGGGTCCTCAAAACGTGCTTATTCATTAAAAACTCACCATCGAATTTTTTACCAAAGCCAAAACCTTCCGTCACCTTTAGGTAAAATATATCATCACGGCATATTGTCTATTGTTGGGTGTGCCAATCTGCTTTATATGCAGATATCGGTAATGATGATAACATATTAGTACCCGTGCAGGCATTTATCAGGTGTTACCACACGGGTACTCATTGCTGGAATAGAGAGTGCATTTACAAGGGTCCCTTTTATGCCGTTTAAAATTTGAAATGATTTGGGCGTCGATTGGGATTGAACCCGGGTCCCCAAATTTGCAACCAATCATGGCCCATTTTGTTTGTTTAATATGTCTAAAGTGAATTATTTTACACAAAAAAATCTGTTAATATAATATGTTGTGCATTACCGTAACCCTAACGAATCAGAAATGTATGTACGTGTATTTGATCCACAAGTTAATAACGAAATGTAATTACCATTTGAGTTTTAGTGTGCAAGTTGTAGGTGTTTGTTTTTGAATTGTGAATGTTAGACAGAAGTAGGTCATTTTTGATATGTATTCATAGTGACTGCAATGCTACTTGCAAAATCAGTAACGCATTTAAATAATGCCAGACAAAAAACACAGAGTAACATATTTCATTAGAATTTAATCTTTTATGGACATGGATTACGGCTTAACGAATTACAATTAAGATTTTCTAGTACCACAGGTCGCTTTCGATTTAGACGAAATTTCACAAACAAATAATAATAAAAAATAATAATGAAGGGCAGGAGGACCCATTGGCTTTCTGATGTCTGAAATTATGTTGGTATTAGTCGCATTATAAATCTCAAAAGAATTAACAAAAAAAATCTGATGTGACCAACACATTATCTTCCGTTAATGTATTTTATACAAATTCCATACATATAGTTTCTTGCAAAAGATTCTATATTTCCAATAAAATTATTTCACAAACTACGCAAATTGTAGATTTATGAAAATTAATTCCTATATAATTTTTTTATTCAATTTTGACGTTTTAAACTGTCATTATTAACTCCATAGTAACAACTATGAGTAACTGTTTATTTCCTATACCCTGTTTTTAAACTAAGAGGAGTACTTTAAATTTTAAGCGCCGAAACTGACGCTTCTGATTGACTAGTGCTTCGTCAGGTTTACACTGCACAAATATTTTACATTTGATGTATTAGCTGTCATTCGTTTGGAGGTTATCTTTTTCTGTTTTGGTTTTTCGCATTTCTGTGACTTTAAAATAAATCAGTTCTTTTAAGAACTAATAATATTGATTGTATCGATATTATTTGTGTTTCTTTCATTTAGTTTTTTATATTCGAGTTTTGTTTTTACTCGTGTTTTTTTCATTTCGTTTTACTAATATTCGAGTTTTCTTTTACTAGTGATTTTTCATTTAGTTTTTTATATTCGATTGTTGTTTTTACTCGTGTTTTTTCATTTAGTGTTTTATATTCGAGTTTTGCTTTAATCGTGTTTTTTTTATTTACTTTTTTATATTTGTGTTTCGAGTTTTGCTTTATATTTGAATTTATTTATTTTGAATCATGGATGAAAAGCCTAGTACAAGTACGGAATTTTCA
This sequence comes from Harpalus rufipes, assembly GCA_951394225.1. Lineage (NCBI taxonomy): Eukaryota > Metazoa > Arthropoda > Insecta > Coleoptera > Carabidae > Harpalus > Harpalus rufipes. Next base: position 48,008,062 of record OX596279.1, read on the forward strand.
CCTATAAAGAAAAGAAAACGTCTTGATTTGGGGCATTTATCTGTTGCCGAAAAGCAAAGCATATTAAATATGTTCAAAAGTTTGAGAAAATCCTCCGATAAGAACATGACAGCTATAGTAGTATATAGTGAATTAAAAAAATTAAGTCATTCTCACAGAATATTAACTCACTCGGATGCATTTAATAAATCTGATGTGGCCAGCACATTACCTTCCGTCAATCCTGTGTATTATGTACAAATTCCATACATAAATTTTCTTGCAAAAGATTCTAAATTTCCAGTAAAATTATTTCATAAACTATGCAAATTGTATTGGACACTGACATCATCTTCTTCTTTAGCTATTCCCATTCGTTAGGGGTCGTTATTTTTTATTTTATTATAATAGAAAAAATGTCAAAAATTGATATTTAACTGAGTTTTTTAGAAAAAGCTGTCAACTCAACAAATCTAATCAACTCTATATATGAATAAGAAAGAATTTTATTTTTGGAATTCTGGTTATCGAAGGAGAATTTTTTGTCATACACACACACACACACACATACACACACACACACACACACACACACACACACACACACACACACATAAAAACAAACACATACAAACACATACAGACAATACCTTCCTTACCTAAATGTAACAGAAGGTAAAAATAAATAGCTTTTGACAGCCCTGTATACAGGTATTCTAAAACGTACCGCCAATATTTCAAAGACGAATTCCAGAACCTATTCACTAAAAACTCATCATTGAATATTTTGACCAAAGACAATACCTTCCTTACCTAAAGGTGACGGAAGGAAAAAATATTTATTTCATAAAATTGGTTGAATGAAAATTTTAGCCACGTAAATTATGAAATATACTATAATTCGTTAACGGTTACGTTTAGGACATATATTTATATGGACTTTTCGACTCTAAATAAGTTCTAGAATTCATTTTTTAAATATTGCCGGTACGTTTTGGGATATTCTGTATAACAGAACAGCTGATATTAAGATGAGTCTATTTTAAGAAACAGTTTTTATAAATAATAAATGACGAATTTATTAATTATTATGTATCTTGAAACAACAAATTATACGAGTAGCTAAGATTACATCTTGGCGTCATTTTCAATTGGCTATGCCCCCATGCCGCAGTATATCTAGCAATTAATCAGCCTTTTATGTTCCCGCCATTTTTATCTGTAAACTGTAAATACAGAAAATAATTACTTATGCGTATGTAACAAAGAAATGAAAAATGAAGTATTTTAATTCTGACCTGGCGTTGAGAAACAATTAATAAAACAATAAATTACGTGTGATTTGGAAATAAACATGGTGATTTACATTATGGAATTTCACACTCTGGGATATTAATCTTGTGCAGATATGCGAGTTAATCAATACGGTGCCTTGGCGAGAGGTAGAATAGGAAAATAAATGCAAACTGCACTAGCATGCATTAATGGAGAATAAGCCTGGAGTTGGAGGTTGACCCCTTCTAATATATATATATATATATATATATATATATATATATATATATATATATATATATATATATATATACATATATATATTTATACGAGATGGTCTGAAAAGTCCGTGCAAAAATGAAAAGTACTTAATTTTTCGGGATATTTTTTTATTTTTATATTATTTTTCAACGTGGTCTTGTTTTAGACTTATACACTTCGTCCAACGCTGCTCCAGTTTGTTGATCCCTTCCAAATAATAAGATTGGTCCAACTCTGCAAAATAGGCTTTCGTTTCTGCAATCACCGTCTCGTTTGAATAAAATCTTCTTCCCGCCAACCATTTCTTCATATTGGGGAACAAGTAGTAGTCAGGGAGGAACAGGGAGGATGTGGAACGAGTTGGAAATTAAATTCCATCAATTTTGCGACTACAATCACAGATGAGTCAGCTGGTGCGTTGTCGTGATGGAAAATGACTTTTTTGTGGACCAATCGTGGACGTTTTTCTTGTAGCTCGGTGTTCAAATGGTCCAATAACGATGAATAGTATGCACCTGTTATAGTTTTACCCTTTTCCAAATAGTCGATGAGGATTATTCTGGAGTAGTGACCTCGATAGGGCGTTCAGCACGTTCAGCGTCACTTGTGCTCATATGCCCACTCCGAAAATTTTAAAACCACTTATAAACTGTTCAACTCGAGGGTGCAGATTCACCATAATGTTTATCAAGCTTCTCCTTAGTCTTTCTTCCATTTTTTGAAAATCACTCGACTTTCTCAATTTAAACGAACGTATTTCAATCTTTCAAAATTAAGGCTATTTTTCAACATAATCACCCCCCACAGTTATGCACTTGTCCCATCTTTCTTGCAGCTTCCTAATTCTCTTGGCGAAGAATTCTTTCGATTTAACCCGAAGCCACTTTTGCACCGCTTTCTTAACTTCCTCATTGTTAGCAAATCTTTTTCCACGTAGGGCGTCTTTGAGTGGTCCAAACAGGTAAAAATCAGATGGGGCGAGGTCGGGACTGTAGGCAGGATGAGGTAAGACTTCCCAACCTAATTCTTGAAGCTTATCACGGGTCAGCTGGGCTCTATGAGGGCGGGCGTTATCGTGCTGAAGAATGACTCCCGTTGACAAGAGTCCACGGCGTTTGCTCCTGATAGCTGGTCTAACTTTGTGTTCTAGCATCTCAGAGTAGTATTGTCTACTGATAGTTCGCTGATCTTCAAGGAAATCGCAATAGACTGGACCCTGTGACTGGACGTCCACATCAGGGTTCATCACCTACACTTGTTCGGCCACTTTTAAACCGATCAACCCACTTGTAAAAATTCGCACGGTTCATACAACTTTTACCGTACTGTATTAACATTCTAGAAAAAAATTCACTTGGTTTTACACCTTCTGCGACTAAAAATCTAATGACTGAGCGCTGCTCTTCTAAGGTGCAATCTTCTAGTGGACTTGCCATGGTGAACTGAAAATTTTGAGGTTATGTTGACATAAAATGATGAAACAGCTGATCAGAGCATATTCCAAGGTTGCCAACTAACACCCCTGAACAGATTGTACACATTCATTGAATAGTTTTAAAATTATAGAATTTGTCTCTTTACTTATTGAATGACCCTCGTATATACAATAAAACGGCTGCCATTATTTGCGCCGCTCTGTTGAAATAAACACAGAATGGATTCCCTGACTACTTTATACAGTAAAATAATCTTACTGTTTCATTTTACATTAGGTACATTTAATATTAGGTAGACATTAACCTAGTCCTAGACATAGCCAAGAACTAAATTTATTTTTTTAAATTGTTTAAACTTAAAAAAGACTAGAGTGGTATTTTTTTCTGAGCCAATATTTGGACTAATTTCAATTATTAAACAAAGTATTTATCCTCATCTTCCAAGAAAAACATTCCTTTGAAAGGCCAAATCCAAATCCAAACCTTCTCGTCTGTCTTCGGCTTGTTGCGCGGCAAACCGGCGTCGCCCATCACTCAACGCCGGGCTGCACGTTTCTCAGGGACATTAGCGGCTACTCAGAACCCGTAAAAAATACACACTACCTCTCATATCAGCCTATGTTACGTTACGTGATGTGATGTTCTAGTACCGTTACATATGCAGAATTCAGCAGGAAGTCGCTTTTTAGATGAAAGAAATGAGAGAAAGAGTTTTTAGACAAGTGAGGTTGTCTGTCAACGAAGCAAACAAACGAATTAACTGTGTACTGAACGGTTAATAGATGACAAATTTTTCGACTTTTTTACCTCTCGCTAAGAGAGGTATTGGATTCATGCTAAAAATCACATATCCAGATTTTATTGAATAAGCACGTTTTAAGGTCCCTACAATCCGATTTTAATATTTTTACGATGATGTGTGTATGTGTGTTTGTGTGTGTATGTGTGTGTATGTATGTGTGTATGTGTGTATGCATGTGGGATGTTGGAAGGACGATTACTCAAAAACTATAAGACTTTATATTTGTTTAACTATGTATTTCCCAATCGGACATTCATGGGAAGATCTGAAAAAGTTTTGGTAACAATTGGACAACCGAAAGTAGAAGATTCTTAAAAAAAATCTTCTAAATATTATTTTTTGATATTTTTTCTTGGTAATATTAAAGAAAATTAAATTCTCTATCTGATACATATAAATATTTTATTATATATTCTATAGAATTAGAGATAAAAGAAATATAATATATAAAATAATGTTATAATAAATTTTACAGCCGAAAGAATGCCATTGAAAATAGTTGAATATTTAAAATATTTCTAACGGACAGATAAATGTCAGTGTCAGAAATCCGGAGACATTACTGAAGATTTTTTCTGGGAAGTACATACATTTTATTTCGTATTGTATTAATAGTTAAATATTTAATATTATAGGTATATTACACATACCCTTCAGAAATACTGTTACTCCCGACAATGAATTCGAAACATCACGAAAAATTAGAAGAGTAGGACAAAATTTCTTCATAAAATGAATTTAAAATTAAACTATCTAAATATAAGGAATAGATATGAGTAGAATTTTTGGTGTATAGTGTAGGTATACAAGAAATGTTAAATACAATAGGACGCGAGCAGATGTGACTTTGTTGGCCTTGACAAGCAGATATGGGGCCCATGTCAAAATTATGGTTAGTAATTATAATAATAATAATAATAATAAATTTACTTTATTGACATATATCAACGGCGAGGTTCAGCCTAAGGCTGCTCTTCCACCTAACCAAACAAATACAAATAATACAAAGATGTATATATATATAGCTAATAGACACGTTACAAAAAGTAAACAAAAACAGATCTTGAAAAATAATAAAAATACATTAATGACAAATAATGTAGAAGTAAATAGTTAACAATGAAATAATAGGAACAAACATTAAGTATATAATAAAGCTCGTACATTTCTTTTAAAGCTATTTAAAGAAAGCACCTTCAGATAATCGGGAACACTGTTATATAAAGTAGGGGCCATATATGAAAACCCACCTTTAAATTTTGACTTTCTGAATGTTGGTACAATATACAAATTCTTTATTCTAAGAGAATAATTATATTCTTTAATTACTAATTTGTCAAATAAATAGGAAGGAGTACCTGTCAATGTAATTTTATGTATTAAGCATAAATAAAGATATTTGAAGCGGTTTTCAACAGACGGCATCTTAGAAATTTTGCGGTATTTAGATATGTGATCGTATTTACGCACACCGTATACAAAACGTAGACAAGAATTTTGCAACAAAGTTAGTCTTTGTTTGTCTGTCTGTGTGAGGTTCGGAATATAAGTACAGGCGCAATAGTCAAACAGTGGAAGAATGAGTGAATTTACAAGTTTAAGTTTTACTAACGAATTTAGTTCATTTCTAAAATGAAACAACTGTCGTAATTTTAGTCTTGCTGCACATAATTTTACATTAAGATGTTTTCTAAAATTTAAGTCTTTGTCAATGTGTAGTCCCAAAATTTTAACGTTATCTGTACGAACTAAAATAGAACCATCTAGCACAATATCAGGAATATTACCACAATCACTAATGGTTAGAAGTGATGATTTGTCAGTATTAATTTTGAGACCATTGTTCTTTACCCAGGATACAAAATCACTTAATTCTTTGTTAATAATAGCGCAATGTTCATTTACTTGCGACTGTTCCAGAGTTGCAAGAACCTGGGTATCATCCGCATAAGAGTGAACTGAGCAAAAATTAAATATGTTTGGCATGTCAGCAACAAATATTAAAAAGAACAAAGGTCCCAAAATTGATCCTTGTGGTATACCACATTGAAGAGAAAACTTTGATGATGATTGTATTCCTTGTTTTGTACTCATATTAATGTAAAATAATCGGTTTTCAAAATAGCTCCTACACCACGATATTGCGCTTTCAGAGAAGTTGTAATAACTTAATTTTGAAAGAAGTAAACTGTGATCGATCATATCAAATGCTTTTGAGAAATCTATTTGTATAAGTAATGATGGTTTCGATTTATCCAGATTATTTAAAATAGTATCAATAATATTCAATAAACAAGTATTTGTACTATAACCTGATCTAAATCCGGACTGATTGGCAGGTATAATTTCATTCTCAAAAACATATTCCATGATCTGATCGCAGCATATTCTTTCAAGCACTTTGGACAAGGTTGGCAGAATACTTACTGGCCTCAAATCATCAAAACTCACACAATCTTGTTGTTTTACTATTGGCCTAATTGCGGCTATCTTCCACACCTCAGGCACAACACTATCTATTATACATGTATTTACGATATGCGTAATGTAATCATTTATAATTGGTAATATAAGTAAAATCATTTTTAATGAAATTTCATCTGCCCCAGTTGCATTAGTTTTAATGTTGAGAATGACTTCTCTGACTTTATCGCTACTTACACATGTAAAATGAAAAGGTTCATCATGTACGCCTGCATATTTATTCTGCGAAAAGGAGTTGATAGTACAAGGATTTGCAATTGTAGTGCTTACTTTATCTAGCAAATACAGTCCATAACTATTAGGATCGCAGAGTGTTTCTGGAATGCTCCTTGCTGGCTGATTTTTTACACCAACACGTTTTAAGTTAGCCCATAATTCACTCGTATTATTCATATTATTATTAATTGCAGACTCAAAGAAAGCTTGTTTTTCTCTCCGTATTGCACTTGTTGTATAATTACGTAATTGTTTATAATATTCATATTTTGCGGGAGTTTTATATTTCTTATACTGAGCAAGCGCCTTATCTCTTTTAGCCTGCATTATTTTAATAACATTTGTGAACCATGGACTATATGCCTTACAATATCTCGTTGACTTAATAGGTGCATGAATGTCAAATAATTTTATAATGTTCTCATTTAAAAAGCATACTTTTTCGTTTACATTGTTTATTTGCATAATATTACTCCAAGGCACATTATTACAGTCAACAATAAACCTTTCAGAATCAAATCTGCTAAAATCTCTATATGTAACCATATTATTGCTTGAAGCCTGCTTAGTAAGTTTTAATTTACAAAACACACAACTATGGTCTGAAAAATTATCACATTCAATAATACCAGAGAAATCACAGAGGGATCTATCTGATATTACTATAATATCTAATAGAGACTTAGATGCAGGGCGAGTGTAATTAGTGATTAATTGATGCATGCCGTAAGCAGTAAATATGTTTTTTACATAATCTGATTTGGCATCATTCAATAATAAATTAACGTTTATGTCACCTGCGTACATCATGAAATCACACTCGGTAAGAAAATCAGTAGTTATGGTATCCAAAACACTAAGTTCTTTAAAATAATCCGATTTTGGGTTGTAAATTACTCCACAAATAATTTTACTGTGATGAGTAGTGATTTGAATCCATAAATATTCAACATGTTCATATAGTAATTCTAAATTTTTAACATCCAAAAGTTTGTACTGTATGTTACTCTTAACATAGAGAGCAACACCTCCACCACGTTTATTGGATCTATGTGCACTGATTAGGTTGTAACCATCAATATGAAATAAGTGTGATGGGGAGGTGTCACTTATCCATGTTTCCGTAACAGCCAGTATATCAAAATTTTCACAAAGTACAAAATCTTTAAAAGTAAGGAAACAAGAGTTCAATGACTGCACATTTATATGTCCAAAAGTAAAGTTCGAATCGGCAACACTGCTGTTTAAAACAAGTGATTCAGACATACGGGACAAGGTTGTACGGATTTAAACAAATAATAAATAAACAATCAATACTCCGAAACGCAATGGATCCATTAATATTTCAATAAATCCTCTTCTCGGCATATTGAGATGATTCTAGTATTTTCACTCTTCCTGGCAAAGATTTTGCAGTTCTTACTCCAGATGTATTTGTAACCTTTGTCGCGAAGGTGTTCACGCGTTTTCTTAAGTAGATCATTATTATAATATGTCAAGTGTTCGCTGAAGTATAGTTTAGACTCACTGTCCGAAGGATAATAAAATTTAGTTGTTAAGTTATTTCTTTTAGTGGCAGCAAGAATTTTATCTTTTAAAATTCGCGATTTGAACTTTACAATAATTAAAGGTGTTTTAGATTTAGCTGTAGGCATCCTATGAGCAGCGTCTATATCATTATCATTTATAGTTACTCCCATTTCCGAACCAGATTTTATTATAATATTATTAATGTTTTCATTTTGTTTAACGGGGAAATTGTGAATTAACAAATTGTATAGATGTCAAATATCATAATTTCTCATTCTAAATTTAGTGATTTTCCAATTCCATGTGGTTTATTTTCCTCGACAAGTAAATTCCACACTCCTGGTGAAACGAGCCCCCACATCTGCTTGTGAAGGCCAACAATGTAACTTATATGTAACAAAAAAAGGAAGTGGCGAGAGGTTGCTGGCCACAACAGATCTTTTTAAAAAATATTATGATTGATTTGTATTTACTGCCAGCATTAGTCAATATGTAGGTATGTATTTAAATTAATAAATATTAAATGGCGGGAGGTATTGTACGGGCTTTGTATAGAATTTTTCTAAAATTTATGTACAGTTAATTATTAATTGTTATCAATAAAATACCATGTAAGAAAATATAAACCCCGATATTTTGGTTGATACACAATTATTATTTAACTCTGTTTTTCCACTTTGTGCAAAGCCAAAAATAGCTGGTGGCTATAACATGAATACTAATTTTTATGCAAAAACAGTGCAACAATGCATCGCATAAATATTCCATTTTTTGCCTGCGTGTGTCTTGCATTTGCAAAGCCAGGGTGATCGGATTTCATTATTTAGAAATCACCTTCGTATTATTTTTATTTAGAAATTTCCATCAAATCGAAATGCAATTTCGTAAGTCTCGGGTGCTCGCACATTGCTCCCCTCGTACAGCAGTCGCGCTGGCGTTCGCGATCACGTCACAAAAAACAGCGCGTTTTTAAAAATCGTTTAAAACTCGCACAGGCGATTCCATCATTCCCCTCGCGAACCAGAATAAGCATTTCCATTTAATTTTTATTCCCCGCATTAAAACGGTGAAATATTCCAATACAGCCTGCTGATGGAGAACCAGTGACGTACAGAGGGAAGGATAAAGGGGCCCACTAACTATTGGATAATAGAGTTTCTGTGGTAAAAACGTAGAAAGACATATTTACAGGGATTTGCCATGTAAATTAAGTCATCAAAATTTGTATATTTTCTAAGCCCATGTAGAATAATCTGTTTATTGTATTTAACATTTCTTGTACATACAAAAAATTCTAATTATACCTAATATTCATATTTAGGTATTTTCTATAATTTTAAATTCATTCTATGACCAAGTTTTCTTCATTCCTTCTAAATGTTTGAGGTTTTTCCAATTCATTAACGAGATTGACGTTATTTCTGAGGGTTCTTGTAATATACCTGTAATTTTAAATATATAATTAATAATACAATAAGAAATATTAAATATCGTTCCCAGTAAAAGCCTTCATTACTATCTCTGAAATTTTGACACTGACATTAGTGACATCTGACAATTACAGACATTTTAAATTCTCAAGTAGTTACCATGGAGTTGTTTGGGCTGTGAGCAGGTTGTGAGATTATATATCTATATCTTTAAATCTATAGAAGGTATAATAAAAAATTTAAATGTGTCGGATGGAGAATTTTGGTTTTTAATATTAGTAATAACATAAATATTCAAAAAATAATATTTAGATAATTTTTGTTAAAATACTACTACTTCTGGTTGTCTAAATGTTACCAGAATCTATTCAACTCTTCCCATTATTGTTAGATTGAGGAATCCATAGTTACGCAGGTTTTTAGTCTTATAGAATTTGAGCAATCGTACCGCCAACAACCTCATACACACACACACACACACACACACACACTCATACACACACAGACATCGAAAAATGTTATTATCGGATTCTATGGACCTAACGTGCTTATTCACTAAAATCTGGATATGCGACTTTTAGCATGATTCCAATACCTCGCTTAGCGAGAGGTAAAAATGACAAAAATATTACTCCTTGTTGTTTGTGGGCTACATAATTTAATTTTGTTAAAATTCTCGTTTTCTTTTCTGCTTCGTATTTATGTTTATTTATTTTTAATGACTGACTCTCAAAATCAAAGTATTGAAATCTTTATTTCGTGAAACCTCCATTACGCATGTGAAATATATACAGCGTTTTTAAAAGAAACCTAACTCGGAGTAGGCTATGAACAAAGAAACATATGTCAATTTAAAAATATTTAATTAAATGTCAATTTGACACTAGATATTGTCAAAAATGTTATCTGAAGAAATCAAAGCTTTTCTACATGAATCTAATTTTAGAAATGAAAACAAATTAGAAACTGGCGATTGGGAATATACTGTATCCTTCTTTATCACCTTCTCTCCTTAAAATTACATTTCAAGATCAATTTTGACAACTTGACTTTTGAATTTAATAATGATCAGACATACGTGTCTGTATTCATAGCCTACTCTGAGTTATTTTTTTATTGAACATACTGATAGTTCACATTCTTTACGCATTGTCTACATTTGACAACATTCTTTAAGATTTTACAAATTATTACAATTCATGTACACAAAATACATTAGTTCAAAACATTCCTTTAATTTATTAAAAAGAGCAAATGGATGTGTGTATGCTCTCTGAATTTTTTGGTACGATTTTTAATAAATTAAATGAATGTTTTGTACGAATGTATTTTGTGTACATGAATTGTAATCATTTGTAAGATCTTACTACCCTGAAGAAGGTGCAAGGGTGTACCGAAACGTTGGTAGTAAGAATAAATGTTATTTGACTGAATTTTGGAGTAATTTTTAACACCTATTCTTTACATTGTTTACGTATTTATTTAAATTATCATAGATTACTCGTAGATGCATAATCTCCACATATTTATCTAATGACTGGATTTAACATTTTTTTTTACCTTCCGTCACCTTTAGGTACGGAAGATTGTCTTTGCGCAAATATTCGATGGTAAGTTATTAATAATTAAGCAAATGTTGGGGTCCCTAGAATACGAATTTACTAATTTCACGATGATGTCTGTATGCGTGTGTGACGATCGTTTCGGCCGCGATAATTCCAATACTACAATTTCAAAAACTAAATTTTTTTCGTATTCCTCATTCTTACATCTAAATGAATATGTACTAGATTAGATTTTGGTTATATATGAACAACCGGAAGTATCTGAATTTGAAGCTTTTAACTGTTTTTCTGAAAAAAAAAACACAGTTAAATGTTTTGTTTTGACATTTAATGTTATTATAAATGTTAAAGAATATTTTATCCTCTATGGTTTGAATGCATTATTTTTGTCATATTCATATTTAGAGATAAAAATTTAGAAACAAATTAATTTTCATAAATCTTGTAATCTTTGCAACGTCACCGTGGAATAATTCAATATTACTAATTGACAGATGTCGGTATCAAGTACAATTTACATGATATGAAATAATTTTACTGAAAATACAAGAAACTTTCTGTATGGAAGTTAAACAAAATACATAGAAATAATGGAAGGTATTGTGCTGGCCATAATTTATATTTTATTAGTGAAGAATAGTATATTAAAACATAAGTTACAGAAGTTAATTTATTCTATCACGAGTTAGAAGTATGGACACGAGCCGCATTCCAGCGAGTGGCCAACGAACGACTGCTTGAATACTTGTGTTTCATACTATTTTCTCTCTTTCGCCTTTAATTTACATTATTCCTTTATAAAGGATTTTTTTGGTAGAATAATTGGGTTGGTGAGTAAAACAATATATTTTTACAATTGTTCACAAAATCAAAAATTACCTACGATCTACGAAATATTCGTATGTTCTGAATTTTTAACAACAGCTTCAACTAAATAATAACAAGTATAATTTATATGCATAAATATAAAAATCATTTGCCATTGCATTCGTATCAAAAAATAAAAAAATAATAAAAGAACAGCGTGAAAAAATTATTTATGACGCACGGTAGTATGAACATATTTAATTTATAACATTTTTTCAATATTTTTTGTGTAATTATTTGCTATTGTTGAATAATAAAAAAGTATTTATGTATCATATCCGATATGAGAGATTTTTTTTTTGTTTACATTCTAATATTCTGTTTTTATATCAGTAGATACCTTGTAAATTCCCTACTCATAAGAAAATATAAAATTATTGAACTAATGTATTTATTTACAGATTTCGGAATTGAGGATATATTTATACAATTGAGAGGGGTTAACAGGCGTCACCTAAGGGGTCTCAAAGTATATAGTCATGAAGAGAGTACCCCATTTGAAATAATTGTCAGAACCACTATTCCATAATTGTTTATAAAAAATAAATTAATAGGTGGTATATATCCCCCTTTTTTATTTTTTATTGATGCGCCACTGGAATGGTGAGTGGGGTGGTAGGTTCGATCGGGCCGTGAATGCGAATGTGAGAGGGCGGCGCATACACAACTTTTTGATTGACAGCTCCGTCTGTCCAATCACGGGGCCGGAATACTGATGAGGTGCACGTCAATCAAACCGACGCCTGGCGTCCCTGGCCCTGGCGCCGCAGCGAAGAAGCGGAAGCGGTGACAGCGCCGCGACGCCGTCATGGAGCTGGAGTGCTTCACACAGTTTTCTATGAATTTCGTTATGAGAGTAGTACCTAGGTTTTTGGTATGTATTGTTAATGGATTATTTGTACACTAAGACCCGGTTTTTCCAAGTTCAGATAAAGTAGCAGTTTACTTATCTATTAGATAAATTTATTCTACCGTCTTAACTAGAGAATAAGATTTTTGGTTTGCTCCATGATGTTTTATTCCCCGGATAGCTAACTGGCAGATTTCTATCAGAAATTTTAAAATTGTGTTAGGGTAGAGTTATTTTTGAAAAGCTGGCAACTTGGCTGTAACAATTTTAATAGATATTTAGTTACTTTTTCGCTTGTCTGTGTTTTGGTGCAGTTGTAGTTTAAACCACAATTTGAACATTTAGAAAAAATGATAAATACGACTTTCAAAAATGAGTGGTGAAAATTATAGATAAAGAGAAAGAGCTGTTTATTTTGATACCGCGGAAATAACTAATTTCATTAAATTAGTCGACGAATATAAAAATATAATTGAGTCCAGGAAGACAGATTCCGTCTCTTGAAAATAAAAAAGATATCATCTGGAATCAATTAGAAATTATTTTAGTTTTAGTTGTGGCCAGTATCCACAATATACACCCTGTTGCATAAAATCGTAAAGCTATCAACAACTGGCATATCGATGAAGCAGCATGATTCGTGATACAGAAAAACAAATGTAGACAAATAAGTGTTTATTTCTCAAATTATTCTTTCTTTAAATTTACCTAATAGATAAGAACAATATTGGTCTTCAATTTTATCTAACAAATAAATAAATGTGTTCATTGACATTCGTAACCTCAAAATATTCTAAATCATCATTTTCAAAATTATTACATCTTTCTCGTACTGTATACTGTTTTCGAAAATGAATGCAATCAGAAATGAAATCCAATACTTCATCATCACTGTTGTACTGATTTATTATAATAATTGTTAATATTAACAAACAGCTTATATCATCAAAACAACACAAACATTCCATACCATATGTTCTGTTTCTCTTCACTTCATGTTTCCATCCGTGTGCACTCGGTACGATATTCTTTGGATAAAACTGTTACTGGTGGTTTAACTGACTGTTAGTTTTCTTGCCGTTAAAATTTATCTTACTGGTAACTTACAATCATAAGTAGAACAACCCAAACTGAAGTTATCAGTAGAATAAATTTTAACCAAATGTTTAACTATAGATGTTTTAGGGTACTGATTAATGATAATTTAGTATAAATCAAAATAGGTAGATACATAGACTTGTAGGTTATGGAAGAGGAGCTTCCAGTAATAATCTAGCGAACGCAAAGAAAATTGGAATCCAAAAAGTTAAATTAAATTAATATATTGTGTCTTTGTTGTTATTTTGAACAAAGAACATATTCTGATCCTACAATGACAAATTGATTAAAATCTCGCCGACTCTCATACTTTCTAACAATCTCTTATTACACAAAATTACAAAAAGCCTCCATCCCACAGCTAGCCCACATCACAACTCGAGTTTAATTAATAACAAAGTGGAAGCCACAAACACACAGCTAAACTACGTGGAATACCGCGCGAGTTCCGAGGATTCCCACATTCCCAGTCGGGAATCAATCACCGACACATGCCAATCACTTACAATGTGTCAGTGCCACGTCAAACAGACGCTACGTACGTCCGAGAGCTGTCCGGTAAACTGCCTAATCATTTGCTACTGACGAAGGATGAGTACTCGTATAGTGAAAACGTAAAGCAATTTTGCACAAACATAGGATTTTAAAATTTAGTTATATCAAACCAAGCTTAACATTTTAAAAGCTTGACATTCATTTATCTATAAATTTGTTACATATTTCAAAATTATGTATAGTACAGTAAAACAGAAAACAAGTAAGAAAAAAATTAATGTGGCCAGCACAATACCTTCCGTCAATTCTGTGTATTTTGTACACATTCCATATCTTTTTTTTTGCAAAAGATTCTAAATTTCCACTAAATTTATTTCAAGAACAAACTACGTGAATTATACTTGATACTGACATGTGTCAATTAGAATTATCTGAATATATTAGGAGTTTCCTAATTTCCATGCTGGCTGATTTATGACATTTAATTTCTTTATAATTTTCTAACTCTATATGAATAGAACATAACGAAAAAATTCAATTAAACCGTACTGAGAATAAAATATTCTTTAATATACACGGTAACACTGAAAAATTGGCCACTCAAAATAACTTTTTTATTTATAATTATTTTTACCTTCCGTCACCTATAGTAAGGAAGGTATTGTCTTTGGTCAAAAAATTCGGTGGTGAGTTTTCATTGAATAAGCACGTTTTAGGGTCTTTACAATACGATTTTACTATTTTTACGATGATGTCTGTATGTGTGTGTGTGTGTTCGTATGTGCGTGTGTGTGTGTGTATGTGTGTGTGTGTGTGTATGTGACTGTTTTTTCCTGCACGATATCTCCAGTACTAGAATTCCAAAAATTACAATTCTTGCGTATTTCTCTTCCTTACAACCATATGCAGAGTTGATTAGATTTTGGTTATAATTGGTCAACCGGAAGTGTCCTCATTTGAAGATTTTAACAGTTTTTCTTGAAAAAATCAGTTAAATGTTATTATAACTTAAATAATATATTATTGTCTATACGATTTGATTGCATTTTATATTTGATATTCAACAGATATAGAGTTAAAGAAGAATAAAGATAATAAATTTGATATAAATTTCATAATTCAGCCAGCTATGCTAACTTAACCATGGAAACTGCTAATTCAAATTGACAGATGTCAGTATCAATAAAATGTAAATCAATGAAAGAAAAAGGGAAGTAACTCTAGTATTAGAAGTTTCTAGATATAAGAGAGACGATGATTACATTGGTTTGAACATGTTATGAGGAGAGATGAATATATTAATAGAAGGTGGAAGAAACATAGGAAGACCAAATATAAGATGAAAAGGCTGTATTGTAGAAGACTTGAGAGAAAAGAAACTGAATGAGGACGACACGGAAAGCAAAAATAAGTGGAAGAAGAAAATAAAAAATAGCGACCCCCTAACGAATGGGAAAAACTAAAGAAGAAGAAGAAGATATCAGTGTCATGTGCAATTTGCATAGTTTGTTAATGAAATAACTTTACTGGAAATATAGGATCTTTTGCAAGAAAATTTATGTATGGGGCGCGTGCAGTAACATGACTTTGACCGTGTCAAAATGACAGCAATTAATTATGTCCATAACTGGCAAGTGTTACAATTTTTCAATCAAAATTTCATAATTTTCTTATTTTATGTGGTTTGCTTGTTATCAGGAGTATGGAATTCAGTTGTCGAGAAAAGGAATCACATAATACCAAAAATTTATAATCTTTTGCAAGAAAATTTATGTATGGAATTTGTACATAATACACAGGATTGACGGAAGGTATTGTGCTGGCCACATCAGATTTTTTAATTATCTTTCCATATTTGTAAACTAGGCTTAGGGGTTCACAAATCAAGGTATTTGGCATGGTGGTAGCACATCCGGTTTAAGCGGAAATGACATTAAGATTCATATTTCAAATGGGACCTTCTATATATTTTTATATATTCGTAATCCACGTAAAATTACGAATACAACGATATGTTTAATATGAATTTTTTTTGATCAAATAAATTTCGAAACCGTAAGAGATAATTATTAACAATTAATATGGTAAGCCATATCAGGTAAGCTATCATAACAAATTGATCATTTTTTGTAACAAAATATGGAATCTTAACAAAAATAACTTACTATTTAAACAAGTAACTTAAATATTACTTAACATTATCTCAACTATTTTCACACCTTGCCTGAGCCTGATATCATGGCTTAGCAGGTTAATTATACATCATTTTCTCTTACGTTTTTGTAATTTATATCTTGAAGCAAAATGCACTTCAAGCATATTGTTGAATTCGTAATTTTTACGTAGATTCCAAATATATAAAAATATATAGGTTGTCCCATTTGAAATATGTAAGTTAATGTCAGTTCCGGTCAAACTGGAAGCGCTACCATCATGCTAAATACCATGATTTGTGAGCCCCTAAGTCTAGTTTACAAATAATATTTAAAGATAATTAAAATAAATAAATAAATAAATAAATATTTCATCACGGCATATTACCCATTGCTGGGTGTGCCAATCTGCTTCGTACACAGATATCGGTAATGATGGAATATTTGTACCGTGCGGGCGCTTACCAGGCGTCACCTCACGGGCACTCATTGCTGGCGTGGAGAGTGCGCCACAGTGGTCAATTTTGTGCCATTAAAATTCGATGTAATTTTTGGCGTCGGTCGGGATCGAACCCGGGTCCCCAGATTCGCGACCAGACACTCAGGCACACGGGATAAAAAATAATTATACATAAAAAAGTTGACTAATTATAACTAAAATCTAATTAACTCTCCATATGGATGTACAGAGGAAGAATACGAAAAAAAAATATAATTTTTCGAATTGTAGTTTTGGAATTATCGAAGGAGAATTTTTTTTTCACACACACAAACACACACACACACCCACATACAGACATCATTTTAAAAACAGTAAATTCGTATTCTAGGGACTGTAAAACTTGCTTATTCATCGATTTTTTAACCAAAGAAAATACCTTCCTTACCTATGGTGATGGTAGGTATATATATATATATATATATATATATATATATATATATATATATATATATATATATATATATATATATATATATATATATATATATATATATATATATATTTCATTGAATATTGTGCATGAATATTTACTGTGCCAATTACAAACATTCATTTTCATAATTTCATATATTTATTATTACAATCATATCTAACACAAATTTTAGAGCCAAGTTCCTGTTCATTCTTCTAAATGTCTATAATTTAAAAATTTTCATTTGCAAAATAATGATCAACAAGATACAATTATTTTGTTGATTATCCAAATTAAACATAATAATAAACATTGTTTAATTTTATATAACATTTATTATTTTATGTAATAATTAAACCAAAAATTGCCTGCGGTTTTTATATAATGTATTCCAAAAATCCACCTAACCTTGGATGAAATCGTTGTTATAAATCTCAATGTTGCTTAATCATGAAATTAATTATATCATTTAAGTTTTCTAAGCGTTTATCCAATTAAACATGTTTTACGGGGCACACAATACGCCATGTCAGGGCCGAAATAAAATTCTTGAAAATACTCATGTAATTTTTTTGCGGTCTTTAAAATATAGTGTTCATAACTCGCTCGAAAGTAATATCGTATTGCTCACACTTGCAAGATATTTCTCAATTTCAATACTCGTTATGAAATACTATTTGTTGTAACGCCTAGTTGGGTACGTAAGTTGCACGTGGAGATCTTACCTGCGCTGGTGTGCGACATTTAAAGTGAAAATTGCCTCTGTTGCAGAAATAGTACGTTTGTTCGCGGTTGCGATCCCGGACGAGTGTATCACTCGCATTTCGCATCTACAGTTTCATTTTAGTTGTTCACGATACGACTCCAACTGAAAATTTCAGGTTCTTGGAATACCAATTGGTCACATAGGTACTGGTCAGATCAGTCCAAAGATTGAAGCAACTACTAGAAATCAGGGACCTCCGGCGGAAACACATTTTTAAGTGAACTAGATGTGGCTCAACTGCCAGAAAAACGATTTTTTATCAACAAGCAGCTAAACCGAAGAAATCAAGTTTAAGGTAGTTATATCGTGAAACCATTTTACCCAAAATTAATTGAAATTTTAAGTACATCTTAACTGAAGTATAATATACCTGCTTTCCAAGTTTTAAAACAATTGAGCACGCGGTATCTGAGATATTTGCAATTAAATTTGGCCTTTTTAGCACGTGAAAAATAGGAAATGGCAAAATAAACACAACATTTTAAACTATAAATTTTATATCCATACCGACATTTCATCAAAAAACTAGTATGTTATAGTAAAGTAATTAACGGATTTTATGTAAAAATTTAAAAATTATTTACCATCCAGATTTAATTTTATTGCCTCTAGAAACTTATAATCTGAAGATACGATAAATAGGTAAAATTATACTTGACAACCATGTACGAGCGTTCCAGATGGAGTATCAGTTAAGTTAACAACACCCGTTTTGTATTAGCGAATAAGAGATGATCTTTGGTTAAAGGAATTTCAGACGTACATTCGAAAGAAATATTTTTTAAATTGGTATTTTACGAGAAAAGCATGAAAACTTTAAACAGTATAATACCACTTTTGTAATTTTAAGAAAGAAATATATTAATTTGTTTTGTAGTTTACATTTGTAGTTTAGAATTAGTATTATATCTCAAAATATCTTATTACTTTTATACCCGAATATACCAATAAATGTCTAGGTACGACGTTGCCATAGTTGTTCTTCATTCATACTGTAGTGTGAGTATATTGAAATACGACACTTGTGTATGTGTTAGTGCGAGCGGTACAGTTCAAAAAGAAAATTCATCTGTTACAGTGTTTGATATTAGCTTTTAACTATTTTGATGCAATCTGTATATATAATATAATGTTAAAAAATATATGTTATTGCAAATATAAACTGGCATTAGCTTAATTTTTATTTTGAACATAGAACAAGTTTTTGAATAGGTACACTCGAGTGACAACTACCTTAACCATCGACGAATACCGTCTCATGAGGTCATTTACTGCAACCTTGAAGTGAAGGAGGGTAGTGAGCCAACTACACCATGACCAAAATTACTGGAATATTGGCCGGGTTGCCTAAAAAATCTGACTGTAACACATTAAATTTCCAGTGTCTTGTGCCACCTAGATCTTTAAAAAACAAGAAGTCCTACTCTGCACCCCGGTGTTTAAAAACTACGACCGCGACCCATTGTGGCCGAGGGTGGAAAACGATATGAAGCAAGAATTTAGTTAAATATTATCGCGGCTAGGGGATGTTGAGGGTTGTAAGAGGTGCAGGGGGTCACGGCGCATCCTGCGGGAGATTTATAAGTGGGGTAGGGCCCAGAGACGACGCCAGAGGCGGCGGTGGAGGACCATACGTGAAAGTAATTACGGGGCGATGAGATTGCATTTTAAATGATTTTATACATGAAGGTATTAATTGAATTTGAATAAGGGATGTTTTGGATACAAAATTAATTATATTTCTAAATTAATTTGGAACAATATTATGCAATATTAGAACTCTTAATTTGGAAAATTATACTTTTTAAATAAAAAAATATTTGCTAGCCTTGTTTGACTATAAATAATATACGACTTTACATATCATTTAAGAATGCAGTTATTATAAAGTACAGTGTATTAAAAAAAAAACTAATTCGGAGTAGGCTATGAACAAAGAAAGCCAGCAGAAACGCGTAGCGAAAGTAACTTACCGATTTTAATATACATCATTCAAATAACCCCGGTGTTGGTTTTTATTAAAATAAACCCTATGACTAGTGCAGGGTATAGTGGTGAACACCCAGATCCTGGCATTATGCCCAGCAGTTCCGAGTCATTGGCCTGGCACGGGGTAAGTAATATCCATATTTAGCCCGTTCCCATTTCAGTCCAATCTGCACACCACGCTATAGGTGGTTCTGGGAAGCCCGTTTTCCTTTCGCTAACCACCGAAACATGTAAAGTAATAATCCTCCCCTTTGCTACATTGACCTAGTTGATAGTAGGATTATTATCATATCTGTTACATTGGACAGTTAGTAGAATTATTTGGGTAAAATTTACATTTTCAAAATATTGAAATATCAAGCCAAGCTAAGCTTTCGTTTTGACAAGCCCAAATCAAGACTAATATTTAAAAAAGCTTGAAATTGGCGTGTGACGTATTATGTCCTCACCAGTAGTGGAGCATGACTCCTTTTTAAGGCAACCAATCAAATTGCTTAGGGCAAGAAACGTCACACTAACTTTCAATCGCTTGTAGTTTGCCAATGAATTAATATTATTTTTTGTCTAATATGCATTAATTTATGTAGTATATTTTCATTTTCTTATCTAATAACGTTTTCCATTTATATATTTAATTTTGCACTTAGTGCAGCATGCCCGACACTAGTTGTTACAACATATGTGTAGTGTATTTTAAATGAATAGTACATTTTTTTAAAGATGACCAATTAATGTCGTCTGTATCATGAACGGATTGACAAATTGACATACATTTATCTCTCATTTGCAAAGACTACAAGCTAAGGATGGATGTAACACGTTTGCCTTTCAAAAATGTATATTGTTTCGGCTAAGTTTATTTATTAATTCATATATATTACCTTCATTCATAGCCGCATGAATAACGTTATTTTCCGTGAGTGTCACTGACAATGACTGTGTTAGTATCTTATTTTTCATGTATTTGATTTTACATTTGCTGATAAACTTGCCAGTTGACTCAATTTTAAATTTTGAATACTTTTACTGTAACATATATTTTTATAATAATAAAATAACAATAGTATCTTATGTGCCCTCATTACTACTAAATTTGACAAAATGAGCGGCATTAAAATCTTAATACATACAATTCGTAGATGACCTTGATTGAACATCTTTAAAAAAAAATACTGTAACATCCCAACATGTTACAAAAGTCCAGTAGAAGTTTTTAGCTGACACAGTCAAATAAAGAGGTCACGTAGCAATTAATATCGTTACACAAGATTCGGACTGTGAAGACTTATTTTTTTTATATCCATTGTACTTAGACAGATACTTTTTACAACTCAAAATATATTAATTTGATAGACTGCACTGACAAGAACTGACGATCAAAGTAAGTGCAAGAAAATGCGCACTTGTAAGGTTCAGTTCTCAGTTCACTTGATATGTATATGTTACAGTTAAAGTATACATTTCAGTCAGTGCATACACTGTCTAGTTGATGTATGCTTCTACTAGCTGTTTTAGTGAAAGTATAAATTATTGCGTTGCCCACGCAACATGCCCACCCAAACTGTCCATCCAACAATTTAGGCGTATAAATTTTATAAAAAAAAAAACAAACAGAAACAATACCTAATGCATAGAACTCGGATTTAGGTAGACAGTGACAAAAGAAGGTGTATACACTAACTAGTCAATAAATACATTAACTAGATAAAGTATGCACTATATAAAATAATTTATACTTTCACTAAAACAGCTAGTGGAAGCATACATCAACTAGACAGTGTATGCACTGACTAAGTTGATACTTTAACTGTAACATATACATAAATGAAACACATAAAACTCAGTTAGTGCGCACAGATTGTATAAATGGAAAACGAGTTATGCACTAAATATGTAAATGGAAAACGATCTTAGATAGTTAAATTTTAACTATAAGACACTAAGTTATTTTATTTATTAAAAAGGTAGGTAACTCACATTTTTAAAAGGAATGAAAATTTGAAGAACTGCATGACTCACCTGTAAAGAAAACAAAAACTATTAACATTTACCAAGAAAATAGAACTTAATAATTATAAAAAATATTTATTTTTCCATAAGTTTATTACGAGGGTACAATATTCACAACTCAGAAGATTTGTTGAACTATTATTTTTTCTAGAATATTTATAAAATTTGAAGAAACTATGTCAGTATATAATTATATTTTTCGAAAATAATCCCTCTTCTACGCCACTGGTCGGTACCCGCCATATTTAACTTCGCGGTTTCTCCTTCGGAGCATTTTAATCTATATGCAGTGGAGTTTTTCTGCGGGGTAGTAGTGCCCCTAAACCGCCGCCCCTGTTCCACCAACAAGCCACGATAAAAACATCTTGTTGTGGAAGATTTACTTCCAGCCACATATTCAAATTATCAACGAATTTGTTTTACTTTGCGAGACTTATTTTTGAGGAGGAAAACTTTTAAGAAGAGGAGTAATCGCAAGAGGGAGACAAACCACCTCAGAAGAAGAAGAAGAAGAAGAAATAGATGGAAATGGAGATATATGAGACGTACAAAAGAATTAAATTAATGATTTTAATTGAGTATGTAACATAAACACGGTTCTATTATTTATTTATTTAAACAATACACTGTCCAAACAGGCGCACCCAAAAAATGGACAGGAACAAATTTCAACAAAATAAGTACAATATAAAGTATATAAAAAAGATTACAAACTAGCAGCCGTATTCATAGTGCCGCTGTTCGAGTTTAAACCAGGTCTATCTCAAGTTTAACTTAAACCGGCACAAACAGTTATTCATAGAGGCGTTTTAGCGCTAGTACGGGTTTAAACCTGGACTAAAATTTAGACCTCCTAGCACCCTAGTTTATTGTGGGATTAAGTCAGTTGACAATAGTATGAAAATAGAATTTTGTTTAATGTAAATTATTGTTATTTTATATATTTTTTTTGTTAAGTAGTATGTTATAAATAATTTCATAATAATGTTTACAATATTATTATGCAATGAATTTGTAGCTCAAATTATTGCCTTTTAGGAAGTTCATGATGGATAATGAAATTTTGATCATGGTAATGATGTAGAAGATATTAAAAACGTAGTGGAATATCAGAAAAAGTAATCGGGTTTATTTAAATCATAACAATCTGAGATATTTATTAATATATCGAATAGAAAAATTATAGGTTAGTAAAATAAAACTGTAATTATAAAGAGTTAATTAACAAATATAATTTGGTTGAAATTCATGTATGTTGTTATTGTTTAGTATTATTATGGAATGTATTCAATTTTTGAACAATTTTTAAAAACTCATTTGATGAAGTCGCATGTGGCGTACAAAATCGGTCGATTGAGATAAATAAATAAATTTTGACTGCAATCCAGTTATTTTTTATCATAACATTTAAGTTTTTTATTTAATTTAATTTATTTTTCATTTTCATCATTTCACATTTACATAAGTTTAAATATTTATTCTTCCCATCTCTTATTATGCAATTCTCTTTCATATTTAATTTGTTGTTAATTTCGGGGAACTGCAAATTATGTTCGTCTATATTTACAACAAATCCATCTTTCCTTGCAAATCCTGATGTACTAAAACCATGAATATGTGTTATCTCAATCAACATAGAAATATTAATTTCGTAGCTAATAAAAAGATCTCAATGCAGTTTTAGTTGTAAGAAATCAGCGCAGTGAACATCAGCTGTCATCACAAAATTCAAAATTGTATTCAGTACGCATGAGCAGTACATTGGATGGCCATGGCCGACTAGATAGACTGGTTTAAGTTCGATTTACTTAGACCAGGTTTAAACCAGGTCTAAATTTGACTATGAATAACCATTGTTAGACCTGGTTTAAACCAGGACTACCTAGACCTTGTTTAAACCTAGTTTTTCTCCTTTGCTATGAATACGGCTGTAGGAGTAGAAATAAACTTAAATATAATACATATATTTAATTGAATTTAATTTAATTACCACTGTTTACAATATACTTGTAAATAGATAACGAATCAGAAAATATATCGGTATGACTTTCTATATTATTATAAAGTTTAAACATTTGTTGTATTGGAGAATTCAAAAGCAAGTTTGTGCTTGCAGGAAAAAGCTGAAAAGTATGATTTTGCCTTGAATTGAAGGAAGATATACGTACATTAATGAAGCTTAAGAGGACATGCATTCTCCGGTAAGAAATATAGACTATTTTTCTGGAACATATCCTGAGTATATGATACTAATGTTAAAGTCAAGTTTATTGTTATTACACCATTCTGTTAAATGATTCAGATTATTTTGTAAAGACAAATAGTCATTAAGACTAGAAATATGATTAAATAACTTCAATTCGTCAGCATAGAGGAGTTTGTTATTCAATATACGGGAAGGAAGATCGTTTATGAAGAGAAGGACTAGGAGGGGACCTAGGTTGGAGCCTTGTGTTACGCCAGACGACGCGGAAAAAGTATTTGAATTTGAGCCCAGATAATTATCAAATAGAAAACGGTTAGTACGAAAATATTAAATTAATCAATTAAAATTTGGTGGTTAATATGATCAAAGGCTTTGGATGTTCCAACACTTATAAGCTTCTTAATAGATTATAATGCTTATATTGTAATCTAAATAAGAAAAGAAAGTAAATTTAAACTGCCATTGATTCTCAATAAAAATAAAGAATATTTAGATAATAAATTTTAAAGTCTATTTGTATTTTCATCGTTTTTAATTAAAGTATTTTAATACTAAGTGTTTTTAAAATTATTACAATAAATAACACATATGTCTTATTTTTTCCAATTGAGTACTTTAGAAAATTAGTTCAATTTATCCATTTCCTGATATCAATATTTATTGATTTCTTTTCCACTCAAATGACACATACTTTTTGTACGTCACGAAACAGAAACAATAAATAAAAACATCCCTCTTTGTTATCGGTGTGTGTTGAATGAGATATAAAGGTTTAAGTAAGCGGCATTAGGTTGTTGGGTACATCATATAAAGCGCATTAACTGTAACACTTGAGCAGAACGAGCAGGGGCAGTCGAGGGACATTTGTGAATATCTGACATCGGGTGCTTGACACGGGAACGGGGACAATCCCGAGGTTCCGCCGACATAAAACACATACCACACAAAATACATGATCAGGGATTTCCAAAATGCGACGAATAACATTGCGTTCATTTAGAAACATATTTGAGGGAGAATAGTATTGGATTTAAAGAAGTACAAACATTACAACCCCAGGCTCATGATAGTTCTGCCGGGATGGCAAATGAAAAGAAATTTCAACAAATTTCTTTAGACCAGTTTAAAATATACGATCCCAAACCCATAATATTTTTGCCGGTATACAAATGGTGAGAAATTTCTACAAATTTCTTTCGACTTACAAAAATTGAATGTTATTCAAATATTCCGCCATTTAATATTGGGTTACATCGCCTTTATTAAAAATACCAGCTTTAATTCTATTAGGCATTAAATCCTGCATTTTTTCCTGTGAATATTGTCCCATATGTTTTGCAAGGTAAGTTTTACTGCACACACTGGATTTTTACGAAGTTGTTTTTCATTGTGCCAAAAGTAATAGCCTCAGTAGAAGCTAAGTCTAAAAAACGACCCTTAAAATGCCGGTGGTAGTATTATCATCCGTCATTTGACCCACATTTTTTTTTTCAAGTTTTAAGACTATATTTAAAACAGCCGAAATAATTTTGTAGAAATTTCTAACCATTTATGTAGATTTTATAATTTGTTGAAAATGTAAACCTGCCGCACTGTTATGAGTTTGGGCTCGTAGATTTCAAATTTACAAAAACTGAATATGTTATTCAAGTGTTCTGCTATTTAATATTAGGTTATATCTCCTTTATTATTAAGAACAGCTTTAATTCTATTAGGCACTGTATCCATAAGCCCTGCACATTCTTCTGTTACAATATTGTCCCATATTAGCGAATAAGCACGTTTTAATCCGATTTAAACATTTTTTACAATGA
Organism: Harpalus rufipes; assembly: GCA_951394225.1. Lineage (NCBI taxonomy): Eukaryota > Metazoa > Arthropoda > Insecta > Coleoptera > Carabidae > Harpalus > Harpalus rufipes. Next base: position 48,034,202 of record OX596279.1, read on the forward strand.
TATCTGTGTATGTGTGGATGTATGTGTATGTGTGTACGAGTGTGTGTAGGCTTTCTGTGTGGATATTGGAAGGACGATTTCTCAAAAATTAGAAGAATTAAGACCTGTTAAACTTCGTATTCGTCAATCTGACATTAATGGAATAGTTGAAAAGGTTTTGGTAACAATTGGACAACCGGAAGTGGTAGTTTTTCAAAAAATTCTACTAAATAGTATTTTTTGGAAAATTTATGTTATTACAAATTACAAAGAACATTACGTTTTCCATATGATTCATTTAATTTTTTTATTATATCCTTTATAGATTTAGAGAAAAAAATGTAATATACATATAAAATAATTTGTTGTAATAAATTTCACAGTCCACACTACACCAAGGAAACCACTTGACATATTCATTTGACAGATAAATGTCAGCGCCAAAAATCAATAGTATTTCTTACATTACTGAAAGCTTTTTCTGGGAAGTACATTTAATATTTTTTTATTAATTAAATATTTAAAATTATAGGTATATTACTATTATAAAGGGTGTGCGACGAAACGCGGAATATACGAGTTTAATATACCTAGGATTTTAACAATGTCCAGAAAATGGCCCTCCTGTTCATTTTCGAGAAAAAGTAATCGTAATAGAATGAAAAGTTGTTTAAAATTATTTTTTACTTCTAAAAAGTTTTCATTTAATGCAATAGAATATCTATAGCACTAGATATTTAGAAAATATATTATGAGTTTTTCGTCAAAAAATCAGATAGCCTTGGAAATAAAAAAAAAACAAATTAAATAAAATCTCATTCCGACAGTTCAGTGTTATTTATGTTAATTGTTATAATCATTGTATCAACATTGTTATAATTCAGCATTAAATATTCAATTTAAATTAAATTTGTTTTTTATTTTCATAGCTATCTAATTTTTGATAAAAATATCATATTTTATTTTCTAAATATCTAATGTTACAAATGTTCTATTGCATTAAATAAAGACTTTTCAGAAGTAAAACAGAATTCTAAACAACTATTCTTTCTTGTACTTTTTCTTTAAAATGTACAGGAGAGCCAATTTCCGCACATTTTTAAAATCATATGTTAAACTTCTGTTCCGCTTTCTGTTCCATACTCTGTATACCGCCAATACAGTCAATAAATTAAAAGAATCTTTAACATTTTAGAAGAGTAGGACAAAATTCCTCGTAGAATGAAAGAATAATAGTTATAATCAGAATTATTTGTACGTGCAAGAAATGTTAAATATATATCGAACCTATATAATAAAAAATGGAAATGGCGAGTGGTATTGTGCTGGCCACAACATGCAAATTTAGTAAAAGTTTTAGAAGTACTGCATTAGGTTGGCAAGTACTCTTACTCTTCCTTTTCCTCCGGTGGTGGTAGAAAGAGCACTACACAATGCTCCATCCACATCCACTTCCACAGCTCACCGCGACGCGATAACACACGACCCGGAAACCCGCAAGAAGAGCCATCTAGATTATAGATGTTAATAGAATGGCCAGGCCAGGCTGTGCTGACCGTTGGCCAGCTCCTCTACATTATGCGGCAAAAACACTCAGCCCAAATAGATATAGATGTCCCCGGTGTTTTTGTCTGCCATAACTTACACATTATAGAGATGGGCCCCGCCAGATAGAACAAACAAATCGGTTTACTGATTCAAAATGGCGCAATTATCCAGAGGGCTTTGCTTTGCTCTGCGTGCGAGCAACGAGGAACGAGGAAGAGGAACACCGTGGCGTGTAGTAAGACGCGATGACAATTTGATTCATAGCAGAGGGGCACACCAAATGGAAAGGGTAATGAACACACTGATTTAAGATTTAAGAATAGAGGAGGTGCCACATTATAGTTTTCATAATTTATACAAATGACAAGTGATATTGTTGTTGTCTGAAAACCGAAGACCCCTAATTCCAGTAGGGCTGTTGTAAGAATTTTTATACGTTTTTTAAGTAGTCAACTTAAAAAAATATTCAAATGCAAATTAGAAAATATGGCATATTTTACAATTAACTATTGATATTTGTATATTTTGAAAAAGCCCCGTTATCTGAAACAGAATGTGATGTTAAAGTTCATACAATTTAAAACAATCGCTTAATTTTATTTATATAAATAACGTAAGTAATGGACGAACTGTTTTCCTATTGGCTATGAATGACGAAATATTTACTCGTAATTGTATTAGATAGGGAATTTAATTTCCTTTTATATTTGCAAGAACAATTTCTTTTTTCAAGAATCTGCTACTTCCGGTTGTCCAATTGTTACCAAAACCTTTTCAGATCTTCTCATTAATGTCCGATTGGGAAATACGTAGTTAAACACATATTAAGTCTTATAGTTTTTGAGAAATCGTCCTCCCAACATCCAGACACACGCACACACACACAACACACACACACACACACACACACACACACACACACACACACACTAGATCTAGATATGCGATTTTTAGCATAAATCCAATACCTCTCTTCGCGAGAGGTAAAAATTATAAAAAAATTAAATTTCATAAATCAACTAGCTTTGCTAAAACCATGAAAACAACTACTATATTACGAAAATTCTTCTTCTTGCTTTGATGTTGATGCAATCATCCGTGATATGTTTCTTGAAATGCTGTTTGACTGAGATTTTGAGTAATAGTTAACAAAAACTAATAAAATTACCCCTTAACCTTAAAATCATCAGTGGTACAAAATTAAACAGAGTAGGTAAGATTACTCAACATGTCAACCATCCAGAGGTCCTAACGGAGTTCTTAGGACCTAGTTTTTATTATAAATTTAATATTAAGGGGTAATTTTATTAGTTTTAATTATAATTTAACCTTAGACTCCTCCTATTATTAGTAATTATTGACACTTTACGAGTATATACTCAGTGGGATTCTCTGCATTCTGTAAAATTTCTATAAACTTATAAATGTGAAGCTTAGAAAACTCATAATACCAACGTTTTATAGAGTTCAGTTATATGCCTTACTATTAGTTTTTTTAGAAAGCATATAAAACAAAATAGTGAAACGTCCCTTGTAATTCGGAATAGTCAATTTTAATTCAGAAAGCAAAGTGAATACCAACAAAATTTGTCATATCTTTTTCGAATTCATACACAAAAGAATAGAACGCTAGCCTAACAATCAGTCGGCTTCCGTGTCCGTTCCTCTGTCATGGCTGTTGTGACGTCGCATCGCGTGCGTGGTTGTTTACCGGCCGGTAACCATGGTGACTGACCACTATGACCGGTGTTCCCCCCTCCACCATCAGCGCCATTACGCTTATCCACCAACAATCTTTCCTTTCCTAGAATTCATTATTTCGTGTTTTTTTCCCGTTTTCGCGCCGACCCACCACACTGACACTCAACTGCTGCTGGGGAGTAGGTACTTTCTTTCTTACTTCTTCTTGCTCATGTCATTTATTATGCTAAAATGGAATGGATGAACTGATAAGAATGTTTACAGAATTTAAGATATTCGAACCTTTGTGTTGGATAGAGATATTCGAATGGTTTGTGTTTATTCCAAAAGCTATTAATTATATTTCGTGATTGCTGGAATTAAAGTTGTGTTACAATCAAACAGCCTAATGCAATTTTTATGTTTTATCAAAAATTCAATAAATCTACATGTAAGCACAATATAATTTCTTTGCATACGCATGTCGCAGGTCCATTTGTGTAATGATGACAACTTTACATTCATTTTATTGGTCATAAAAAAGTAAAATGATTTGTATGTATGTACATATTCAACGAATTAAATTTGAATCAAATTATTATCGTGACTTTTCTTTGCTTACGTAATGCGTCTGACGTCTGGTTCAAATCAAAAGAGGTTTGAGTGCAACAGTATGAGACAATGGACCAAATTTTATCCAAGAAATTTGCTGCTCAACACACTAAAGAACGCAAATAAAATTTACTATACTATAAACTCTACGATATTAGGCAAAAAAGAAAACAAAATTAAAGATATACAACAACACTCACGTGCGCTAGCGAATCTTGGAAAAACAAAATGGACCAAGGAAAGAAGTGGAAATAAAAAGGACGATGTAAAATCTAGATCTAGGTATAATACAGAGTTTCTCAATAAGAACTTTTTTTAAAATTGTAAATAAAACACATTTTGGGTGAAAGCTCGGAATATTTTAATTGAAATATGTTGTAGAGATTCTACAATTTATGAATGAAAAACAATATCCGATAAATGTCCACCACGACGATGCTAGCAGACATTGATTCTTTTGACAAAATTTTCAATCACATTTGTGCATAATTGTGGCTCAATCTCACGAATTACGCGCTCGATGTTATAGCTTTTGTCATGTATATATGTTAAGTTAGTTACCACTAGATGGCGTAAGTTAAGTTGTTCACTGATGATCATGTTGATGTCTGTCAAGTTCTAGAATAATGTCGGTATAAACACACATGTAATATGTATAAACAACTGGCAATAAAACAATAAACTAAATATATAACATGGTGGCAACGGTGGGATCTCCAAGCGAATTATTAATGGGTAGAAAAATAAGAACAACTATACCCATAGCAACTAAACTATTACTTCCTAACTTCAACATTAAACAATACAAACAACAATTAGTCAAAAACCAAAAGCTACAAGAAAAATATTATAATAAATCATCTAAAAATTTAGAAGAACAGCCTAATAAAAACATATTGATACAAGATGGAAAAAGATCTTGGATTCCGGGAAAAATATTATCAAAGGAAGGAGAGCGAAGTTACAGGATAGAAAACGAGAAAGGTACCGTCATGAGACGAAATAGGATTCATATAAGAAAACTGCATGACGAGACAGAAGAAAAAGATGGTGAAGAAGAACATCCTACCAATATGGAAAAAGAAAACCCTGAAATAACCGAAAGTGTAAAGTCCCCAAACTAGACTGAAATACCGAAATCTCCTCAAGTGTTAATCGAGTCAAAAGCGACGACACGAAGTTGTAGATTGATCAAACCAGTTATTAAGCTAAATTTATAGGCTATTTATGTATTATTTGTTTGCAGATAGTTTTGTTTTGTTTGTACCTTATATAAAAAGGGCGTGTCATGTATATATGTTGAGTTAGTTACCACTAGATGGCGTAAGTTGTTCACAGATGATCATGTTGATGTCTGTCAAGTGCTAGAATAATGTCGGTATAAACATACATGTAATATGTATAAACAACTGGCAATAAAACAATAAACTAAATATATAACAGCTTTGAGTTCCGCAATTATTGTTGGATTATCTTTATAAACTTCATCTTTCACGTACCCCACAACAAATAATCTAACGGTGTTAGATAGAATTATCTTGATGGTCAATTGACATCACCTTTACGCGAAATCAAGAGTCCATCAAATTTGTTTTGCAATAAATCGATTGGAGCTGTGTGACAAGTTGCCTCATCCTGTTGGAACCACAAGTCGTCGACATCCTTATCATCCAAAATAGGCCATAAACAATTGGTTAGCATGTCTCTATAGTATACTACATTGACCGTAACGGCAGCATCGGCCACATTTTCGAAAAAATACGGTCCAATGACACCGCCAGCCCAAAAAGCACACCAACAAGTGACACGAGATGAATGTAATGGTTGTTCAACAACTGCCCTTAGAATTTCAGATGCCCAATGTATTTGTTGACGTAGCCATTCAAATGAAAATGAGCTTCGTCCGAAAATCCAGCATCATTTTCATAATGGATTTGAATTATTTTTATGGGATTTTCGAGCAAAATTGAATTCATTTTATTAAATTGTAGATCTTCTACTGTACACATAGCCACAAACTGAATGACATATCTGTCATCTTAACCAAATACAACCCAATTGAAAAAAAAAGTTCTTATTGAAAAACCCATTAGTAACCAGATAAGACTACGAGAGCAACTGGGCTAGTGCGGGCTCGTAATGAGGATGGATCAGAACAGCCCAATAAGAAAAGTAGTAAAAGCAGAAAGTATGGACAAAAAAGGGGAAGAGGAAGACCGAGGAAAACATGGGAAAGAAGAATAACAGAATTTAGAAATAAAAGAGGTAAAATATTGGAAGAAATGTAAAAGATGACAAAGGACGGAGAGAAATAGAACAAATGAATTAAAGATTAACATTGGGAAAGTAAACCCACACCCGACTACGGCTAAAATTTTAAGAAATGATTGTTCTGTTATAAAAGGTCTAAATTAAAAATATTTACGTTTCAAACAATACTGTACAGGATTCGAGTTCCTTGCATGAAAAACTTTGTTATTTTGCACGCAACAGAAAATTGATGTAGGTCTTTATGGGCCAACTTTTCCAGACAATTTTAATAGACACCAAGACACCACACGAAATTTCAATCGTATTTTGTTTTTAAAACTTTTCACTTATTTTATCTCATACTTCGCTTATTATAAGAGATAAAGAAAAAATGTTTAGATAATTTTTATATGGTATTTTACGTAGAATATCGTGGTGTAATTGAATTTTTTTAAAACTTAATAATTCTCGACATACATATAACACAAACATAATATTTTTTAAATGGGAATAAATATTGAAAATAGTTCATCTTTTTCCTTATTTTATAAGATTTTTATCAATGAAGTCAACATTCTTTTGTTTTAAACATGAATAAAAGATGAATTATTAATTTATTAGGGTAAAATAATAGAAAATTATTAAAACCAAATGAAAAAATCAATTATAGGTCATCATTTGTTAATTTTGATTCTGTCTATTAATTAAGTTCTCAAAATTATTTTTAGCCAATTATTTTCGGATTAGTTAATTTATTTTTTATTGGCGTTATAGTTGGCTTTGATACAATTCAAAAAATGTGGTTTAATATATTATCTGAATATATATAAATTAGAAAAATGAGTATAAATAAAAAAATAATATTAGAAATAAACAATTGATGATCTGTAACTGATTTTTTTCATTTGCTTCTCAATAGTTTTTAATTTTTCCACCCCAATAAATTAATAATTCATCTTTTATTCATGTTTGAAACAATAGAATGTACACTTGCTATAAATTTATAAAACAAAGAAAAAGATGACATTATTTTCAATATTTATGTTCCTAATTAAAAAAAAAATATTATGTTTGTGTTATGTCGAATATTTATTTTTTAATTCACTCGCCTCTAAATATGCCTAAAATTTCTGCTATAAGTTTAATACGCGTCTATTTTCATCCAGCATAAAGTGTCACAATTAAATCAAATAATATCGTACCGATATTTAAATTTTTAGGGACAGTCAGTAATGGGGTCTCGTGGCCGCGTGCCTGAGTGTATGGTCGTGAATCTGATGGCACAAAATTGAACTCTGTGCTGCACTCTCCACGCCAGTAATGAGTGTCATCATCATTACCGAAATATATGTAAAAAGCAGATTAGCACACCCAGCAATGGATAATATGCAGTGATGGTATATTTATTTATTTTAGTCAGAATATAAAATATGTTACTATCTCTTATTATCCATTTCTGAGTGTTCCAATTTCGATAATGACGATGTATCTATACAGTAGAGGACAGAACTTCCAATATTTATTAAACACTGAAGCATTCTTAGTATTCTCTTCAAGTTTAATGTCTTTCTCTACGAAGAACATCTCCCATTACCCATTTAATTTTCTACCGTTTTCCCTGAATCACATTTTAAACAACCTATATAACTTCATTCATCCAACTTGGTAAATTAAAACTTTGCCAAGGTATCTTGTATTCTGGCTGATCATTCATAAATAATATGTATGCAAATGGCGCGGGGAGAGGGGTGTCTCCGTGGTGAAATATCTCCGAGGTCGGCAGAGTAGCCAAGTAGGTCGTAGAAAGACTGCATAAGCACAGCAGAGCACAGCGCGATGCAGGGTAGATATCGTATAGGGTGCATAGTAGGGGCATCGTATGCAGGATCTTGGGAACGTGTGGGCAAGATTTAGGGGGTGTTCTCAAAGGGTTGATGGAGAGCGGGATGATTGATTAGAATGTGGTTAATTTGTAGTGGAGTGATATGAATAGGGCGGCAGAAAAGAGGATTACATTCTGTCAAGAAAATGCCGGGAATTGTAGTGTCGAAATTCTTTTTGTCCTACGTCGTCTATGCTCATGCGGAATTTGAGCGCCATCTGTCATTTATTTTGTTTACAGTGCTCCATTTGTGGATGGATAAAAATATCAAACAAAGAATCTGTCTCAAATTTTGCATTGCAAATGGAATTTCGTGTGCCGAAGCGCTGAAAATATTACATAAGGCTTACGGTGAATCGACTTTATCAAAAACACGTGCATATGAGTGGTACAGTGCATTCAAAAGCCGTCGAGATGTGGTGGAAGATTTGCCTCTTTCAGGTCGGCCATCAACGTCTTCGACTGAACTTAACATAGCTAAAGTAAAGGAAATGGTGACTAAAAAATCGTCGTTTAAGTCTGCGACAGATAGCCGCTGAAATTTCTGTATCTCACGAATCAATTCGTACGATTTTAAATGATTGGGAATGAAACGCGTTGTCGCTCGACTAGTGCCGAAAGACCTGAATTTTCTGCAAAAACTCAATGGCGTAAAGGTCGCTGAAGACATGGTAGAACGAGTCAATTCCGACCCCACATTCATAAAACGCATTGTAACTGGTGATGAGACATGGGTTTAAGAGTTTGACATGCAAACCAGTCAACAAGCTTCGGAATGGCGCCTTCCAATTAAGCCGATGTTGACAGAAGACATGAAAGAGAATTCGCGGCGAGTACTGAAGTTGATTCGTGAAAATGCGTTTAAAAAGTGTCTTGATGATTGGATTATTCGTTGGCATAAGTGTATTATTACGGAAGGGGCCTACTTTGAAGGCGATAAAATAAATTTGGATGAATAACGCATATTTTATGTTTTATTGACCAATTTCCGGTACTTTTTTGACATAGTAATACATCGTCCAAATTTCAGTGGTTACTATTAATGTTCTTAGTGCTCTTTTCTTGCGAATTTGATGCCTGTGGCTGTTGCGTTCGGGTATATTCGCATGACGAATGTGATACAAAGTAAACTGTGACTTATATCCTGTTTAAATACAGTGCGTTGCGTAGGGCATCAATCTTCAGGCCGCACAGACAATGGGGGAATTCATTCTCACATTATTTTCTTATGCCTTATGCTGCATACCATATACCAACCAATAGCATAATATTTACACTCTAAATAATTACATAAGTATAAGCTGCAAATACATTATAAGCCACAACACAAATAAATTATCTCAAATCCCAAGACAAAACGCGGAAACGCTAACGCACACATCAAGATCAAATCTTTGAAATTTTTAGTTACCATTACCTACATTAGTATTTAATAGTACGAGGATCATTTCATAAATAATGCACAGATTGGCAACACTGCGTATTGGATGAGGATGATGCAACAACAATGACATTTACATCAGTGGCCTGTTTCTCAAAACATACGGGACTAGTATTACAAGTCTCTACACTAGTAATACTAGTGAAGTTTATTAGTTTTTGTTTGTGAAATATACAAGTGTAAAATACAAAGTTGAGAACTAGTATTTCTTAGTGTATTTGATAAATATTACTAGTAGTATTTTGTTTCTCAAAATATTTGCGTTGTCTGTCAGACTAGCAATTTAGTAGAGAAAAGTGTCAAAAGTCTTGTAAATTTTGAATATAAATTTTACTAGTCGTATTATTTTATAGTTTATGTTTTTTACCTTTTGTCACCGCTAGGTAAGGAAGGTATTGTCTTTGGTCAAAAAATGCGGTGGTGAGTTTTCAATGAATATGCACGTTTTAGGGTCTCTACAATATGATTTTACTATTTGTACGATGATGTCTGTGTGTGTGTGTGTGTGTGTGTGTGTGTGTATGTGTGTGTGTGTGTATGTGTGTGTGTGTGTGTGTGTGTGTGTGTGTGTGTGACCGCGGTTTCGTCAACGATATCTCCAATACTAGAATTCCAAAAATTACAATTCCTGCGTATTCCTCTTCCTTACAACCATATGCAGACTTAATTAGATTTTGGTTATAATTGGTCAACCGGAAGTACCCTCATTTGAAGATTTTAACAGTTTTTCTTGAAGAACTCAGTTAAATGTTAGTATAACTTAAAGAATATATTATTGTCTATACGATTTGATTGCATTTTATATTTGATATTCAACAGATATAGAGTTAAAGAAGAATAAAGATAATAAATTTAATAATTCAGCCAGCTATGCTAACTTAACCATGGAAACTGCTAATATATTCAGGTAATTCAAATTGACAGATGTCAGTATCAATAAAATGTAAATCAATGAAAGAATAAGGGAAGTAATTCTAGTGTTAGAAGTTTCTAGATATAAGAGAGACATTGGTTTGAACATGTCATGAGGAGAGATGAATATATTAATAGAAGGTGGAAGAAACATAGGAAGACCAAGTATAAGATGAAAAGACTTTATTGCAGAAGACTTGTGAGAAAATGAGTGGAAGAAGAAAATAAAAAATAGCGACCCCCTAACGAATGGGAAAACTAAAGCAGAAGAAGATGTCAGTGTCAAGTCAATTTGCATAGTTTGTTTATGAAATAACTTTACTGGAAATATAGGATCTTTTGCAAAAAGAATTATGTATAGGGCGCGTGCAGGGATATGACTTTGCTGACTTCGGCAAGCAGATATGGGGACCCGTGTCAAAATAACAGCAATTAATTATGTCTATAACTGATAAGTGGATATAGAATTAAAGAATTAAAAAGGAATTAAATTTCATAAATTAGCCAGCTACGCTAACCATGGAAACTGCTAATATGAGTATATTCAGATTTCAAATTGACAGATGTCAGATCAATGCAAACGTAATGAATGTGGCATAGATGAGGATATTGAAATAGATGTTGGGGGGACACGGAAAGATAGAATAAGGAATGAAAGATTAAGGGAAATGGCTCGAATGATAGAAGTTTCTAGAAAGATATAAGAGAGACGATTACATTGGTTCGAACGAGCCATGAAAAGAAATTAATAATATATTGGAAGAAGAATGTACAGCTTGGTAGTAGAAGGTAGAAGAAACAGAAGAAGACCAAACAGAAGATGGAAGGACTGTATTGCGGAAAACTTGAGAGAAAAGGAACTGAATGAGAACAACAAGCAAGAAGATATCAGTGTCAAGTGCAATTTACATAGTTTGTTTATGAAATAATTTTACTGGAAATATAGAACCTCTTGCAAGAAAATTTATATATGGAATTTGTACATAGTACACAGAATTGACGGAAGCTAATGTGCTGGCCACATCAGATTTTTTTTTAAATTACATTCCCTGTTCCACGAGGGTTTTCGCATTATAGATGACGTACATATATGACATTAAATGATGATCTGCATTTTATACAAATTAATAACTTGATGCAGAAGATAAAATAATTTGTAATTGCAGCAACATAATTGAGAGATTAAAAATGTTTAACCCACCAAATCAAATACAATTTTAGTGGCAGGTACGTGCCAAAATCGATATTTCAATTCCGCAAAAACGTATTTTTTCAGTGAAAAACAAAATCTCGTCATCGAAACAATATCCGCTATTTTGTTCGGGATTTAAGCAGATTCAAAAATAATAAATGCAAATTAAAATATGAAACGCGAATTAAAATTGTAATCCACATCGGTAGGATTAAGCGTGGGGCGTAGAGCCAACAGAACCAGTGGATAGCGAACAGTATGTTGCCACTCTGTTGGTACGAGTATACAATATAGTGCGAGCAAATGAGCAACCCCAAACTTTTAATTTGGGCCAATAACATAGGGAGAAAAAACGTTATTTTCAATAAAAACACGATATTTGTAGAAGTTTAAAACAATGATAACAATAATACTCGTACTCGTGTTTTATTAATAATTAATAGAGTTGTTACGACATCTGCACCAACAAGGCTTAAATTTTAAGTTAGGTTTAAACAAAAAAAAGTGAGCCGTCGCGGGAGGCCTAACAAATGTAAAAACATCGAAATTTATTTTTTCTTCAAACGTTATAAAATTAGTACCTTTTGTAACTTGATTCACAAGGTAGAAGTTTAATTTCTACGCCGCCGGAGTAGAAGTAGCTAATTTCTACGCCGCCGGCGTAAAAACAAAATAAATAAATATCCATAGAAACTATACAGAATCAACGAATAGGAAGTAACTTGTATAAAAGAAACCTGTGATATCGTCCTAAATGTCACTAGGTAACCTAAGAATAAAGTTAATAAATACCATCAATAGCTGTCAAATTTAAATAAATAACCTATGAATTGAAATATAAAGAGATTACTTTTGACGAAATAACATATTAAAGAATAGCAGACTTACATATTACAATTACAGACACGGTAATGAACATAAGAATACTTAGAATTAAAATCATGAGACAAGTTTATATTGTTTTGCAGTAATTCCTGGAGATATCTTTAAGCCATACTGTTAGATTTTCATCCAATTGAACAACTTCAGGGAGCGTACATTATAATACTTCAAATTCCGACATAATTGCACACAAGGAGGAAATAAAATTGCACAGTTTTTATTTAAAGGTCAAAACGTGAAAATTTTCACTTCATAGCTACAGGGCAATTAAAATCGCAAACGTAATTCACGTAAAATGTAACTTTAGTGGTGGATACTTTTCTTTAAATATCTACGTTTGAAGAACAAATATAATGTGTCATTCGGAGTAAAAGTGTCTTTGTGTATCACTTTTATTCCTAATAAAACAATATACTATTTATTGAAGTATTTATTGAAGGAAGTGAAAATGAAAGCGAAACAAATATTTAGATATTTGTTAATCAAATAATAATTTTATTTTAATAAAAATGCGTACAAAAGAAATATATTTTAAAGATTTATTAACAATATATATATATATATATATATATATATATATATATATATATATATATATATATATATATATTCATATTCATTCAGATTCAGCTGAGTAAAATATAATTCCGAACAGTTCGAAAATTATTCAAAAAAACCAGAAAATCGCGTTTTTAAAAAATATCAAATAACTCACTAATTATAAAACATATAAAAAAATATTTCATATAAAAGTTACATGATTTCACAAGGCAAACTTAAAATTCATGTCAAAATAAAATTCAAGATGGTGGCTTCCAAAATATTAATAGCAACTTTCTTATTTTAAATGGGATTCTTACTTGAAAGAATTTTTTTTTTCTCTTCCCAATGGTTTTAATTTTGTTTTGCCCCTAAAATATTATTTTTTTCGTTATTTTTCATTACAATTCTCTCCGTGTTTATGTCGAAAATTTAAGTAGTTTTTCAAAATAATATTGTATTTTCCTTAAGTAACTTATTTCATACATATTCTGCTCATAAATTAATTTTGATTCCATATTTTTAATTTAACATAAGTTTGGCGTATCTATGTGCACCTCAACCAGGTATGTGATAAAAACTTATTATTGAAATAGATTATTTTTATTGACTATAATATTTTTAGTCACAATAACATAATTTATTTAATTAAAATAGCTAATATAACATGTAAATATTACAGATACTTTCAAAAAATAAAATATTTAATGAAAACTAAAGAAAAAATTAAGATTTTAGGGGTAAAACAAAATTGAAATACAATAACCCATACACAATTGAAACGAGAATACAAAAGTATTTCTATAAAGTAAAAAACCAATATGGCGCCCATTTAAAATAAGAAAGTTGCTATTAATATCTTGGAAATCGGCATCTTGAATTTAATTCTGACATCACTTTTAAGTGTGCCTTATCAAATCATGGAACTTTTATGTGAAACTTTTTTTAAATAATTTTTTAACTCTATATCCATGAATAAAATACAATCAAACCGTATAGACAATAAAATATTCTTTAATATTTATAATAACATAAAATGATATTTAACTGCGTTTTTTCAAGAAAAACTATTAAAATCTTCCAATGAGGGTACTTCCGGTTGACCAATTAACCAAAATTAAATTACCTCTTCTTTTGGATGTAAATTTGAGGAATACGAAACAATTATAATTTTTATAATTGTGGTATTGGAGTTATGCGATCCGAAAGGATCGTCTCATACACACGCACACGCGCACACACATACACACACATACAAACATACAATGAATCTAATACGAGGGTCACGCTAGAATTATTGAGAATAAAACACAGTTCATATTTTAAAAAAAATTCTTTCTTATTTGTTCGAAGTAGGTAGTTCATTTCAACAATAATATAGTTCAACATTCTTTACTTCCACTTTTTAATATCTGCCAACTATTCTCCTTTTGAAATGCTATAAAAAAAATTCTAGGGAGACTTAAAAACTGACAAACTGTGAAATTAATTTCTCGTAACTTGAAAACAGTACTGTCTGTTAACTTAGCTGTCAGTTAAAAGCGAGGTTAAAACGAAAAATGTCGCATTGAAAAATTGACAGTGTAATTTTTACAACTAAATAACTGTTTAAAATGCATTTTTTTTTCCACTGCCTATTTTGATTCTCAATAATTCTAGCGTGACTCCAGCACAGTTTTGGTGGCCCTGCATGGCATAGCAGCGTTATGCAGAGAGTTGGTTAGTGACATAAATCCCCTGCAGAGCGGCGCTGTCATCGCACACCGTACTTACTACGAGTAGATTGCGGGATTATAATATGTCCTCTATACATTAAGTATTCAGTTAAAACTTTTAATAAATGTTTAACTTTCATACTCAAAGCAGGATTATTTAACCTGCCGTCATACACATGAATAAAGCTACTAGGTATACTGCTTCAGAGAAGATAAGAAACTTTACCAAACCAAGTGTAGGACATTCTTTTCAAATTCTATTCACACGAAATTTATAGTAGCTCATTAGAAAAAACTACTGGACAGTTATATTCGCTGTAAAAACAACTCGCGAGGCGTCTTTCGAAACGTCAACACTCCATAAATGATAAAATTAAAAAAACATTTTAAGTTTTTTGGCGGTGAAGATAGGTTTTGTGTGTATGTATACACATGCCAGGTGGACGTGTATACCACGGAGTACTCGCGGTGAAGTAATGTTTTTGCGTTTGTCAGAATCCTTTTTCTTGCAGCAATTTTGGTTGTTGCGTGACACGATGTTGTTTATTCAACGCCGCCTGACCTCATAATTATTTGTAGCAGTGAACACGTGTAACCTATATAAGATATTAGAAGAGAAAAACTATCTACTTCCAAATTTTAGACAACAACATTACTTCTTTTTAGCAATATGTACAGTAATTTATAAATTCTAGGTTTTATTAGAATTTAATTATAACAAAAAGACATTTCTAGTCACACAGTACGTACAAAAATACAAATATACTTGATTAATTAAAAAAAATACTTTTTACCTCCCGCTACCCTTGGTAAGGGAGGTATAGGGATCGTGTTAAAAATCGCATATCGAGATTTTGGTAAATGATCACGTTTTAAGGTCTCTACAATCCGATTTTAATATTTTCAAGATGATGTCTGCGGATGTGTATGTGTGTGTGTATCTGTGTATGTGTGAGCAACTGTGTGTGTGTGTGTGTGTGTGTGTGTGTGTGTGTGTGTGTGTGTGTATGTGTGGATCTTCTGGACACTAACTCAAATACTATCATTCGGAAAATTTTGAAACAATGTATTTGTACCTTATTTTAATATGAAAAGAAGTCATTAGATTTTGGTGTCAATCGGATAACCGAAAATGGCACTTTACTTGAAGTTCAAAATAGTTTTTCGTCAAAAAAAAAAACCTTTAAATGTTATTTTTTCGCAATTTCTTTTTATAAAAATTAAAGATTATTAAATTTTCTACAGGTTTGCATTAATAGTGTTTTTCTATATATTTTATGGATAAATTTATAAAGTAATATAAAAATTATATGCTTTAAACACAACTCCATGCTTACACAAATGTAACGTTTTAAATAGAAAATTATAGAACAATAGTTATGTGGAAAGGAACTTAATATACATAATTTTTAGCATTAGTAAATATGCAGGTATGTATTTAAATAAAATAATAAATAAATATATCATCACGTCATATTATCCATTGCTGGGTGTGCCAATCTGCTTCGAACACAGATTTCGGTAATGATGATGACATAGCGTTTACCAAGCGTCACCTCACGGGCACTTATTGCTGGCGTGGAGAGTACACCACAGGGGTCAATTTTATGCCATTTAAAATTCGAAATATTAAGCGCTGATCGAGATCGAATCCGGTTCCCAGATTCGCGACAGGACACGCATGCACGCGGCCACGAGACGCTATAGGTATGTATTGCGTTTAGTGAAGCTAATGACGTCATACCCGGCACTAGTTCTTACAACACATGCATAGTGCATGCAATGAAACATATTATAAAAGTCCAATGCAAGATTGATTCGGGTTGTGAAGACAATTTTTTGACATCGGTATATGCAATTGGAAAACGCTATTAGTCTGTAAATTACTAGAAACTGATCTCATACTCTTTGAATTTCAATGGCTTATATACAGATGTACTGGATAAGTGTTGAAGATGCCCAAATACACACACTTTCACAAAAATATTCAAAATTTCAATTTTATACCCATTTCTGCAACGTTCGATTCTAAGGACGAAATTACTAAAGTTTACAATTATTACAAAATTTGTGCCATTTGCACAGCAAAAAAACTAATAAATATATCATCACGGCATATTACCCATTGTTGGGTGTGCCAATCTGTATGGTACGCAGATATTGGTAATGATGAAATATTTGTACCGTGTGGGCGCTGACCAGGCGTCATCTCACGGGCACTCATTGCTGGCGTGAAGAGTGCACCACAGGGTCAATTTTGTGCCTTTAAACTTCGAAGTAATTTTTGGCGTCAGTCGGATTGAACCCGGGTCCCCAAATACGCGACCAGACAAACAGGCACACGGCCACGACAAAAAACTAATACTGTTCAAAATCGCAAATATTCGGTAGGGACACCTTAGATCCTTAGATTGCGATTTGTATTCCTTTTTACCTCTCGGTAGGAGAGGTATTGGATTCATGCGAAAAGTCGCATATCCAGATTTTAAGGTCCCTAGAATCCGATTATAACATTTTTACGATGATGTGTAAGTGTGTGTATGTGTGTGTGTATGTGTGTGTGTGTGTGTGTGTGTGTGTGTGTGAAGATGTAGGAGGTACGATTTCTTAAATTCTATTAGGCTAAAGATCTGTGAAACTACGGTTTCCTCAATCTAACAGTAATGGGAAGAGTTGATTAGGTTCTGGTAACAATTGGACAGCTGAAAGAAGTAGTATTTTAACAAAATTCTTCCAAATATTATTTTTTGAAAATTTATGTGATTTTAAATATTAAAAAACAAAATTCTCTATCCGACACATAGATTTTTTTTATTATATCTTCTATAGTTTTAAAGATATAGAAATATAATCTATAAAATAATCTGTTGTAGTAAATCTCACAGCTCAAACATCTCCATGGTAACCAGTTGAGAAATTAAAATATCTGTAATTGACAGATAAATGTCACTAATGTCAGTGTCAAAAACTCAGAAATAGTACTGAAGGCTTTTCCTGGGAACGATATTTAATATTTCTTATTGTATTATTAATTATATATTTAAAATTATAGTTATATTACATACACCCTTCAGCAATACCGCCAATCTCGTCAACGAATTGGAAGAACCTCGGCATTTAGAAGGGTAGGAGAAAACTTCCTCATAGAATGAATTTAAAATTATAGAAAATATCTAAATATAAAGATTAGATGTAATTAGAATTTTTTGTGTGTACAAAAAATATTAAATACAATACTTATATATCCCACAATGGAAAGGGCGAGAGGTATTTTGATGGCTACAACAGATTTTTATGTTTGTCGAATCGAATGAGGAAATCGCCAGGTATGCATCTCCACCCATTTTTGAATTATCGCCCAAAAATAGAACTTTTGGTATCCAAGTTTGAGCGTAAGTATCTCTAGAACTAAAAGAGATATTAAATGGCAATTTGGGAAGTTAGAATTTAGATCAGAAATGTATCTAAAAGCATAAAAAGTAGATTTTTAATACAGGTGGGCATCAGAAATTTGTTTTATAGAAGGAGAAGGAAGCTTCCCCTTTCTTATCCCCTAAGCGAATCAAGCTTATAATTTGAAAAGCTTGAGATTTCAAGCACAAGCCAAGTTTTTATTTCATCAAATACATGCAAAGCCATGCTCAAAATTTTAAAAAACTATAATTTTAAAACCAAGTACTTTTATTTTAAACCAAGCTACCTATTAGGCTCGGTGAATCACTAGCTTAAACCGACTATGTTCTGTATTTGTTACAAATGTTTCTCAACTAAGTATGAGTAATGTTTAATTTTTGTTTACAGGTTCGGAGTCATCAACATCATCTACCGTATTAGTAAGTCAAATACCTACCAAATTTATTATTTTATATTAATTGCTTGTATTTAGAAAAATTAATTCAGTCATTAATAATAATTAGTGCTTTTTTAGATAAGCCAGCTTTGGTAAATTATTTTAATTACTTACTGTTATATTAATATGTTCAAATTAAGTTTAAAAATTCATTAGTATATTAATTATAACATTATTGAAATCACATGATCTTAAGCAAAGCTCAAAACAAATTATTGATTATAATTAATGGCAATAATGCCCATCAGTGACAAATTAATTGTACATGTAGATTTATTTCAAATGCCAAAATCACACATTTAAAAATCCACTAGAATATTTAACTACTTGAATTATATTCGGATGGAATTATTAAACGATGTGGATTTAAAAAGTAATTAACCTAAATGATTTTTGTTCATAATGTTTTGCTTAATTACATATGAATATATGATATAATACGTTTATTAAACGATTGCGTCTATCAGCAGATAAATCTCTTGAATTAATCACAAAATAATAAAAATAGTTTTTTATGTAATTAAATTGATTATTTTTAAAAGGACACTAGTCCACAAAATCATCAAATTGAGTTAAGGACGGTACTGCCATCTATACCCTAACCGCCTGTTTTGTGATGAAAAGATACACTTAACTTGTGTAGAACAACAAAAAATTTACATTTAGTCAAGAAACGGTATATGTCCGG
Source organism: Harpalus rufipes (assembly GCA_951394225.1). NCBI lineage: Eukaryota > Metazoa > Arthropoda > Insecta > Coleoptera > Carabidae > Harpalus > Harpalus rufipes. The sequence goes on from OX596279.1 coordinate 48,053,373, forward strand.
GACTCGTACTATTTCAATAGCAAACGCATTTACGAATAGGTGCCATCTCGATAACAAAGTGGGAAAGTCACTACTTATACAATAAATTACTAATATTTTTGAATGTATCATTTAATTTTGAATTTTGTTCACTGTCAGCTAATGGTTTCAAAATCATGGTTCTTGTTCTTGGCATAACGGGTATTGGGAAATTAAATTTGCATTTATTTTTACCTCTCGCTAAGAGAGGTATTGGATTCATGCTAAAAATAGCATATCCAGATTTTATTAAATAAGCACGTTTTAAGGTCCCTACAATCCGATTTTAACATTTTTACGATGATGTCTGTGTGTTGAGGATGTATGTGTGTGTGTATGTATGTATGTAGGATGTTGGAAGGACGATTAGTCAAAAACTATAAGACTTTAAATTTGTTTAACTACGTATTTCTCAATCGGACATTCATGGGAAGATCTGAAAAGGTTTTGGTAACAATTGGACAACCGGAAGTAGAAGATTCTTGAAAAAAAATCTAAATATAATTTTTTGAACGTTTTTCTTGGTAATATTAAAGAAAATTAAATTCTCTATCTGATACATTTAAATATTTTATTATATATTCTATAGATTTAGAGATAAAAGAAATATAATATATAAAATAATCTGTTGTAATAAATTTTACAGCCGAAAGAATGCCATGGAAAATAGTTGAAAATTTAAATTGTTTGTAACTGACAGATAAATGTCAGTGTCAGAAATCCAGAGACATTACTGAAGACTTTTTCTGGGAAGCACATACATTATATTATTTCTTAATGTATTAATAGTTAAATATTTAAAATTATAGGTATATTACATAATATCCTTCAAAAATACTGTCAATCCTGACAATGAATTGGAAACATTTCGAAAAATTAGAAGAGGACAAAATTTCTTCATAAAATGAATTTAAAATTAAACAATCTAAATATAAGGAATAGATATATGTAAGTAGAATTTTTGGTGTAGAATGTAGGTATACAAGAAATGTTAAATACAATAGGGCGCGAGCAATCATGCGATTTTGTTTGCCTTGACAAGCAGATATGGGGCCCATGTCAGAATGATAGCTAGTAATTATGTATATAGATGTCAAGTATCATCATTTTTCATTCTAAATTTAGTGATTTTTCAATTCCATGTGGTTTATTTTCCTCGACAAGTAAATTCAACACCTGGTGACAAATTAACTACGGCAATTGACATCCATGTACATAATTACTAATTATCATTCTGAAACGGGCCCCCACATCTGCTTGTCAAGGCCAACAATGTAACATGACTGTTCGCGCCTTATACTTATGTAACCCAAAAAGGAAGTGGCGAGAGATATTGTGCTGGTCACAACAGTTTTTTATTTTTTGTTCCTCTGTAGCAGGTGTGCGTGTGTTTATGTTTTTGAATGGCCATGTATGGGACTTCCGGATTATAATGGCAAGTTATAAATTTGTCATAAACGAAATACGCTCATGGACATTAATTTTGTCAAAGGAATCAAATTTTGGAGCATCTTTCACCAAAGGAATATAAGCTCATGAGGTGATCCTCGTATTTGAAATTCCACCTTCTCCTAACTGCCTTCCATATAATAATTTTGAAAAAATAGTCGAGTTTTGTTTCAAAAGCAGCGCTAATTTATAATTTTGAAGTCAAAATATCTCGCACAAGTGACTGTGTCTTTCATATTTAATTCCGTCTTTTCATATTCTTCTAAATTTAATTAGAGCTTCATATTTAGAAATAGCTTTGTTCTTATTTAATTTGTATAAATATTTTATTAATTCTGGCCACCATTTTTCGGGAGATGAAATAGTTGAAAATATTGTTGATTTGTTCAGTTTCCAGTTGCCGAATCATTGGCATTATATCTTTTTACCGTCCGTCACTTCTAGGTAAGGAAGGTATTGGTCTTTGGTAAAAAAAAACTCGGTGGTGAATTTTCAATGAATAAGCAAGTTTTAAGGTCCCTACAATCCGATTTTACTATTTTAGGAGGATGTTTATACGTTTGTATGTGTGTGTGTGCGTACGTTTGTGCGTGTGTTGTGTGTTTGTGTGTGTGACAATAATTTCGGCCGCGATATCTGCAATACTAGAATTCCAAAAATTACAATTTTTACGTATTCCTATTCCTTACCGTACCCTCATTTGAAGATTTTAACAACTTTTCTTAAAAAAACACTTAAATAATATTTTTTGACATTTACAGCGGTAATAATAAACAAGGGTTAAGTTTAGAATAGCTTCTTTTTAACACAGGAATAGCTATTCTTAGTTTATCAAGAGTTTAACCCACAAATGTATAATAATAAACATGAAATAAGACTTAACTCTAGAATAAACCCTCCATAAACGTCATTTTAACACAGGGTTAAGAGATATTCTCGGAATACCTAATCTGGGAATAGGAAATTATTTATTATTACCGCTGTTAAATGTTATATAAATATTAAGGAATATTCTTATCTTACGCAATGAATGCATTTTATATTTTCAATGTCAATGAAAAGAAAAGGAATGTGGCACAGATGAGGATATTGAAATAGATGTTGGGGAAGACACGGAAAGATACGGTAAGGAATGAAACAATAAGGAAAATAGCTCGAGTCTTGAGTGATAGAAGTTTCCAGATAGATACAAGAGCGATGATTACATTGGTTTGAACAAGTCATGAGGTGATATGAAGAATGAATAACCTTAGTAATAAAAGGTAGACGAAACAGAGGAACACCAAAGATAAGATAGAAGGACTGTATTGCGGAAGGCTTGAGAGAAAAGGAATTAAATGAGAACGACAAGCAAAACAGAAATGAGTGGACGAAGAAAATAAAACATAGCAACCCCTAACGAAGGGGAAAAGCTAAAGAAGAAGAAGAAGTGCAATTTGCATAGTTTGTTTATGAAATAATTTTACTGGAAATTTCGAATCTTTTGCAAGAAAATTTACGTATGGATTTTTTTTTTTTAGTTTTCTAAGATGGTGATAATCGATGATCGAATTTACATCCAGTGTCTAATTTAACTAAACACATATTTTTTGAAATAATTCTTATTTATTTTTGATGACATTCGTAAAATTAGTAAATTGTGACTAGTGCATTTTTTTAGAAATAATCAATTCAATTTATGAAATAATTAATGTAAAAAAAACATTTAATATTTTATTTTAGAATCATAAACTTGTTTATTCGTCCTCAAAAACGGGCGCAATTTGGCTTTTATTGCCCGAGGGCCTATAAAGTTTCCAGAAAACATCTACTCAAACATATTAAAATTATGGTGTATGGATAAATGTCAAACAATACAACAAATTCGATAAATCACATTTTTTGAATACCGCCACTCGCAAAACTTTTGTATTCTTTCTAGTATGCGTCTTTTGACTTCTGTGGAACCAACTTGCCATATGTAGTAACAAATTCATCCGATACTTCTTTGGAATAATGGATGTCATTTTCATTTGTTTATAACAAACAACATAGCAACCTAACAAACAACGTTACCAAATAATATACAAACATGTATACCTATGAAATCCTTCAATTTCGAGAACCAAAAATAAAATAAAACGTTGTATGGTCCACGGGCATGAAAAATTAAAGTTCTCCGTTACGCGTCGAGCTTTAAACATTCCCTCGTGCTACAATCCTTTAATTATGCCTTTAATACATAAATAACTATTATGACAGATGTTAAGTTTGTGTTGTTCTCAAATAGTGGAGTTCGCTAACAATTGGAGTCATCCCTGTGGCGCACTCTCCACGTTAACAATGAGTGCCCGAGTGGTGATGCCTTGTAAATCCCCGATGGTACGAATATCATCATCATTAGTACTAACGACATATGCGTATAAAGCTGATTGGTACACCTAGCAATGGCTAATATGTCGTGATGATATACATTTTATTATTTAGTAGTAAATGCATAGACAATTTTTACTTCCTTGTACGTAAGGAAAGGAAGTATTGTAATCGCGAAAAATTTCGGTTTTTAGATTTCAGCGGAAATATCCATTTTGATCATCCCTGAATCCATTTTGACTAATTTCGTCGTGACGTCTGTACGTACGTACATATCTCGCATAACTCAAAAACGGTAAGCCGTAGAAAGTTGAAATTTTGTATTTAGGACTCCTATAACATCTAGTTGTGCACCTCCCTTTCTGGTTATTATACAATTTCCAGAAGTGGCACTTTACATGAAGCCTATAATAGATTTTAATGAAAAACTGTTTTAAAATATAATCCAAAATTTTTCAAATTTGGTATACAAGACTTTTATGTCAATCGAAATAACATAATAGATTTTGGTTAAAATAGGCTAACCGGAAGTGATACATTACTTGAAGTTGTTAACAGTTTTTCTTGAATAAAATGACTTTATTTTGATTTTAGAAATAAATGCTTCAAATAAAAGTTTTAGAGAATTAATTTCTGCGTCTAGCACATCAAGTATTATTAAATTAGCCTTTTGTATAAGCGAGATATGTAAATTTAAAAATTGTATACTTTTTTGTTTTTGTAATAAAGCTTGCTATGGATTAGGACAAAAAAATTAAAAAAAAGTTCATGTCAAATTACGTTAAATACGTGCAATTTTATGATGCGTACAATAACAAATATTATATTTTTATTGTGAAATTAGTCATATTCATTGTTGTAATCAAATATTTCTTTGTTGTAATCCAAACTCTCTTTAAAAAGAACCGGGTTAGATTATGGTTGCTATATATCTTACCGTTTTGAAGTTAAAATTAATATTTTGCAATTTAGTTATTAAAAAAATATGTATAGTTTAATAATCGTACAAGGAAGTCGTGTGGTGTCCACATCAGATTTTTTTTGTTTGGAGTTGTAAGCATGGCTAAACAGAATATTTAAGATTGTCATTGTTTCGATTAAAAACTTTGTAAGCATCTCGTCTGGTCTGTTTATCTCATTAAGCTGAACGCAGATTTGGGTGACGTGACGTTCACTTGTTCCCGAAAAGTGGGAAAAAACTGCCTATCACTTTTTGTGCATCCTTTGTTATTTCCCGTTCCCGTGCTGGCGCGGGCGGGGGCTCGTTCCATTCTCTTATTTTTTTAAGTATTTTCGTTCGTAGCAGACACATTTCTTTTATCTCTCCTTGTTTCCTGACAGTCTTGTATCTTTTTTTGAGCGCGGGTTGGGATGAACCAAAGTTAGTATCATTACGTCTGCTGCCGCCCCCGCCCCTCTCCGCCACTACCATCGCCAGCTAGATCCGTGAGGGAATTCGTGCGATTCAATGGGGATGAACGCCTACTTGCATCAGCTGCATCATGCTCACGTTCCTATCAATTGCACGGGAAACGACCACCGGAGATTTTTTGTCGAAACGGTAACAAAGTTATTACTTTGCGAATTATTCTCATACATTGATGTGTGACATAGGTTTTCGGAAAAAAATAGAATGGACGATACTGTGGTTTAAAGAAAGCATATTGAACCTGCTTATTAATACAATAATTAACATACCTTAAGCTTTAACATTCATATTTAATATTGATGTTGATGGGACAATTGGGAACTGTAGTTTTTCAATTTCAAAATAAATTGGGCATTAAAGTTCCATTTATTGTTGTTAGTTTCATAATAAAATTATAATAGGACGTTTCGGCCTAATATTTGGCCATCATCAGTTACAATTATTATATTATTACGAATAACTATGTGGTAGCAGTCACAAGATAAGAACTTAAAAATTATTACAAATTAATTATTAAAAATTATATCTAAGATATCGGAGAGCCAATTATTATCTTCGTCTGTTGTTGTTATTTACGTTGTTATCAGGGCTACAATGTGAAAATTAAAATATTATAAGACATGCGTCATTATTCTGTTCAAGTTTATAACTTACCGAAAATTGTTTTTTGTTTGTATTACTTCTATGTAAATATAAATAAAACATTTTCAAAATGTAGTAGAGAATTTGCAAGATCTGATGTCGAAGGATGAAATTTTTTTTATTTGTTTATAGCTGTCAAAGCCAAGGTGTGCAAGGCTGAGTCTTTGGCAAGATTCAAAGTTTATTTCACGTACTTTTTGAAAATCTTTCTCCTTAAATGTTTGTATTTTGGGGCTCCTATGCGTTATTGTACATATATATACGTATATAGTCAAAAAATTTGACTCTGTCGGGTACAGTAATAAAACTATAAATGAACTGTAAATATTGCAATTATGACAAAGCGGCCTATCCTTTACTTTCTGTAGTATAATACTGTTTAGCTTCGGCCCATATTTTTGAGCCGCTCTATTCATTTATGTTAAAAGGACTGTTAGGCTATTTTCCTATACATACCTGTTAGACGTTTGATTCAATGCATGAATAGAGCGGCTCAAAAATATGGGCCGATGCCAAACAGTATTATACTGTAGAAAGTAAAGGATATGCCGCTTTATCACAATTGCGATATGTATAGTTCATTTATAGTTTTATTACTGTACCCGACAAAGTCAAAAAAATTTGACTATATTTATTTATTTGCTGTACAAGGAGAACCAATAAAAAGTTCTCACGATGTGGCCAGCATATTACCTTCCGTCAATTCACGTACAAATTCCATACAGATTTTTGTTTGCAAACTATTTTATAGGTGTTTTCTTTTTAGAGGAAAAATGAACTGATCTTACCCCGTACTGCACTGAACTGAAATACTCATAAAAAGAACAGTATGTTTTTACCTTCCGCCACCTCTAGGTAAGGAAGGTATTGTCTTTGGTCAAAAAATTCAGTGGTGAGTTTTCATTGAATAAGCACGTTTTAGGGTCTTTACAATACGATTTTACTATTTTTACGATGATGTCTGTATGTGTGTGTGTGTGTGTGTGTGTGTGTGTGTGTTCGTGTGTGCGTGTGTATGTGTGTGTGTGTGTCCTTTTCGGACACGATATCTCCAATACTAGAATTCCAAAAATTACAATTCTTGCGTATTCCTCTTCCTTACAACCATATGCAGACCTGTTTAGATTTTAGTTATAATTGGTCAACCGGAAGTACCCTCATTTGAAGATTTTAATAGTTTTTCTTAGAAAACTCAGTTAAATGTTATTATAACATAAAGAATATATTATTATCTATACGATTTGATTGCATTTTATATTTGTTATTCAACAGATATAGAGTTAAAGAAGAATAAAGATAATAAATTTGATATAAATTTCATAATTCAGCCAGCTATGCTAACTTAACCATGGAAACTGCTAATATATTCAGGTAATTCAAATTGACAGATGTCAGTATCAATAAAATGTAAATCAATGAAAGAAAAAGGGAAGTAACTCTAGTGTTAGAAGTTTCTAGATATAAGAGAGACGATTACATTGGTTTGAACATGTTATGAGGAGAGATGAATATATTAATAGAAGGTGGAAGAAACATAGGAAGACCAAATATAAGATGAAAAGACTGTATTGCAGAAGACTTGAGAGAAAAGGAACTGAATGAGGACGACACGGAAAACAAAAATGAGTGGAAGAAGAAAATAAAAAATAGCGACCCCCTAACGAATGGGAAAAACTAAAGAAGAAGATGTCAGTGTCTAATGCAATTTGCATAGTTTGTTTATGAAATAACTCTATGGGAAATATAGGATCTTTTGCAAAAAAAATTATGTATGGGGCCGCGTGCAGTAACATGATTTTGCTGATTTTGGCAAGCAGATATGGGGACCTGTGTCAAAATGACAGCAATTAATTATGTCCATAACTGACAAGTGTTATAATTTTTCATTCAAAATTTCATCATTTTCTTATTTCATGTGGTTTGTTTGTTATCAGGAGTATGGAATTCAGTTGCCGAGAAAGAGAATCACAAACCAAAAATTTAGAATCTTTCGCAAGAAAATTTATCTATGGAATTTGTACATAATACACAGGATTGACGGAAGGTATTGTGCTGGCCACATCAGATTTTTTAAAAGAAAAAGTAGAAAATAAAAACATATATAGCATTATATTTACAACATAATAATCTGTTGAATTGGCTTGCGGCTATAATATGTTGTATTACCTTATGTGATTTATTTTTGCCACATTAAATTATTTTGAATTATTATATTTCCAGTAAAATCATTTCACAAAGATCTATAAATTTTATTTGACACTGACATCTATCAATTAGTAATATTTAAATATTGTCTTTCCATAGTGTAGGTTTTAGCAGGATAGGTTGCGAAATATTTCTTTATAATTCTTTATGTATAAATTCATTGAATAGAATAGAGAATAGAATAATCTTTAATATTATAATAACATAAAATGATATTTAACAGCATTTTAACTATTAAAATCTTCAAATTAGGGTAACCAATCGTAACCAAAATCTAATCAACTCTTCATATGGATATACCAGGGCATCGAACCCGCCAAAAACTGGGTTCGGTTCAGGTAATAAATAAAAGAAATAGTAAAGGACCAAGGTGTGAGCCCTGGGGGCATACCAGATAGAACAGAAAATAGGATAGACGTAAAACCGTTGTAGTATACGAATTGAGATCTGTTAGAAACATATGATTCTACCATCGAAGTAAGGAACCATGAAATCCTAATGATTTTAATTTACGTATTAATGTAGGAAGATACACCCGATCAAATGCTTTGCAGAAATCAGTATAAATAATGTCTACATGGGTTGAAACAGATTTACCTGCCCAAAATCCATGTTGTTCTCGAATAAGAATAGTGTGACAATCTGATTTTATTTTTTCAATAAAAGCCTCAAAGTATTTACTAAAGATTGAAATAATTTATATTAGTCTGCAATTGGTGACATTATTAATATCTCCTGATTTGTGAATACATAAAATCTTTAACAGTTTCCTCCATATGTCTTGTAAGTAACGCCTAAAAGTTTCAATATGATGCATTTTCAGAAACAGTCGTCTTCTGGCAGTGTTGGACGTGTGAGAGGTTTATTCACAAAATTGTCACTTGATTTCATCAACTTACATCATGCACACGAAGATATTAAGTTTTGGTTAATATGACTAAGCGTATGCTTAGTAATAAGAATAAAAACATATTCACAAATAATTAAAAAATAATCGCGTGGAAACAGAAAAACATTGTTCGAAGTGCAGGATTGAGTGCATAACAAATTACATATTAAATAGTACCTAGTCTCGACACATGTATTATTTACTTTCCACATAAATACTTATTACTGCAGAGACATAATGATTTTCTAACGATTTTTTGTTGATTACATATTTATAGTATAAATGACATTAAACATAGCCGCTATCAACATGAGTTTTGTGAAGATAATGAGATTGTTGGATTTTTAATTTCCCTATCATATCCGGATGCAAGTATTGCCGTTTATTATTCATTAGCTGAAGTAGATAGCGGTTAGTTTCAATATTATTTATTGCAGATATTACATACACAATAGACTTTGTTCTATTGACCATTAATATTCAAACTGCATGCAATACTGATAATTCATATCAGTTGATTGAATCTACTTATTAACGCTAAGTAAAACTGTCTATATATTTTCGATTAGAATATTAGAAGTTACAGGATAATTTGTTTTGAAGAGCCACACAATCACACAAATATCTGATACGTAACAGAGAGAGCTCACACACATTTCGAAGTTAAATAATACTGTTACATATCAGATACATAGTATAGTATACATAGAAAATTTACTTCAACGAAATAATAGCGAGAGCTCATAGATATTTCGAATTTATATTACGTGGTTACATATAAGATACTAATGTACTACAAGTAAAATTAGTAATTTAGTTATTATTAATATTAATATAATATGGGGTCTCGTGGTCATGTGCCTGAGTGTCTGGTCGCGAATCTGGGGACCCGAGTTCGATCCCGAATGACACCGTATACAGGGTGTAACAGAAATAAGTACATTAAATTTAACTAGTGACAGAAGTCGTCGAGTGTAACAATATTTCTTAATAACATTTTCTAGATATTGAGTTAAAATTCTTCAAAGTTTTGTCACAAATTTCATTATCCGCCTATGGTCGAATAAAATAACATCGGAATGTCGGAAAAGTAGAGCGCAATGCAAAATGGCAAAATTCAAAATGAGACTATTCTGCGCGTGCGTCTACGAACAGCTGTTTCTGGTTTGTTTCCATTGTGACTTGTGACAGAATACAATGATAGAATGAATTTCAACAGTGAAACTGGTGAATAAATTGACAGATACACCAGAAAATGAAACTATACACAAATTAGGGAAGATAAAAGATACGAATAGAATAGAATATCTCGATTTGTTTTGAATACAGATTTCGGTAATGATGACATAAAATAAAATATTATATAATATTTATAATAACGTTAAATGCGAAAAAATGATATTTAGCAACGTTTTTTCAAGAAAAACTGTTAAAATCTTCAAATGAGTGTATTTTCGGTTGACCAATTATAACCAAAATCTAATCACGTTTCCATGTGGATGTAAAAAAGAGGAATACGAAAAAATTGTAATATTTTGAATTGTAGTATTGAAATTGTCGGATCTGAAAAAATCGTCACATACACACACACATACAGACATCATCGTGAAAATAGTAAAATCGTATTCCAGGGACCCTAAAACGTGCTTATTCATTAAAATCCACCACCGATTTTTTGACCAAAGACAATACCTTCCTTACATAAAAGTGCCGCAAGGTAAAAATGGACAAAGGTTGTTTTTAACAAAAGCTCTTCAATTATATAAATAATATAAACATATTTGTATTTATAAGTGGAATTAAGAATTCTGGATTCCTTAATCTTCTTTAGTTAGTAATTTCCTTGGTAATATAGATTACCAATTTCCATTACAATCAAAAATTACAGAACCGAGTTGTGTGAAAAAACCCCTAACGTCAATGGCGTTGTATGTGACAAAAACTTTGTAAAAACGTGACAAAAACCCGAGCAGTAGATTCGGCGTCAGATGTAGAGTTTTTACATCGCTATCTCCCTGCTAGAGGCGCTGCAGTCGCATCACACATCACTCTCTTTCTTCTGCATCACTTCTTCGCTCTTCGCTGCAAAGCCAACGCTAGCAACAGCAGCATTCCAAGTGCAAGTGAAAAAATCGACAAGATAACTGCTGTTATTCCATGACTTGAATGAGCAACAAAAACTGAATTAATTTTATGTTCAAAGCAGATGCTTTAGAACTTTAGATGATATTGATTTTGATGAGGAATTCTTTCAAAATCTTCGAATAGAATAACGGATAAAGATTTAAGTGTTAGTAATAGGCGATAGGAAATAAGCAGTATGATATCTGGTGGTATTATCCGGAACTATAGTTGATGGGATAAGTTATGTGACATTTTGGTTACATAAATACAAGTGTTATCTATTATGTATTTGATCCTTCGAAAAATGCTAGATTTAAATATTGATGTAATTTCCTTAATTAGATTAATAATAATGATCAACATTATTAGGTTATAATCAAAATCAACAATTTTGCGGTTATAGTTTACATTCCTACATAACATTATAACAATGCCAACACTATTTTAATGTTAATAATAAATCAGGGAAATTCAATATCGGCAAAAAAAGAAAGTAAAATTATCTTACTTAGATTTCAGAATTGTAAATATAATCATTTGATTGATATATTGGATTAATTGTTGGATTCATTCTTGTAATCAATGTTCTTGAGCTATAATCAAAATATTCTTTGTCGAAATCAACATCTTCACAGTTATTATTATTTCAATATAATAATGGTAGAAAAATATCCGTTTGCGTTTGGTAGGATAATTATTTAACTTAAACTAGAGCCCTTACTGTGTAAGTTGTAAAGTATTTTTTTACGCTTTTATAAAAATCTGTTGCGGCCAACACAATACCTTCCGTCAATCCTGTGTAAATTCCATACATAAATTTTCTTGCAAAAGATTCTAAATCTCCAGTAAAATTATTTCATAAACAAACTATGTAAATTGCATTTGACACTGACATCTTCTTCTTTACCTTTTCCCATTCGTTAGGGGTTGCTATTTTTCATTTTCTTCTTCCACTCATTTCTGTTTTGCGTGTCGTTCTCATTCAATTCCTTTTCTCTCAAGCCTTCCGCAATACAGTCCTTCCATCTTATCTTTGGTCTTCCCCTGATTCTTCGACCTTCTATTATTAAGCTATTCAGTCTTCTTCCAATATATTCTTCATCTCTCCTCATGACATGTACAAACCGATGTAATCGTCTCTCTTGTATATTTCTAGAAACTTGTAACACTAAGTTTATTTCCTTACCGTACCTTTCCTTGTCTTCCCCAACATCTACTTCAACATCCTCATCTCTGCCACATTCATTTACTTTTTATTGATACTGACATCTGTCAATTTGAATTATCGGAATGAATTTTCATGGTTAGCATAGCTGGCTGATTTATGAAATTTAATATCTTTATAATTCTTTATCTCTATATCTATTGAATATGAAGTATAAAATGCAGTCAAATCGTATAATAACGTTAAATTGTAATAAATCATATTTAACTGTTAAAATCTTCAAATGGGGCTACTTCCGGTTGACCAATTATAACATTTGTTCTTCTGGATGTAAACTTGAGGAATATGAAAAAAATATAATTTTTGGAAACGTATTGAAGTTATGCGATCCGAAACTTTCATCACACACACACAGGCACGTAGATAGACACACATATGTACAGATATCATCGTAAAAATGATAAAACCGTATTATAGGGACCCTAAAATATGCTTATTCACTAAAAACTCATCATTGATTTTTTTGACCAGACAATACCTTCCTTAGCTAAAGGTGACGGAAAGTAAAAATTACTATTATTTACTGTCTTGATTTGGCGCCCCTTATGGCCAGGCGCCTTTATGCGGGGCACAACCTGCTCACCCGTAAGGAGTAGCCCTGGGCCGAACTATTCTGGGCTTGTATGTATCTCTTTATAAACCAATACTTAATTAATTTTTCTGTTTATTTCGCCAACTGTAACCCTTATCCATCCATCATTCTCACAAATCAAACATCACAATTAAAATTTCATCCTGTATCTACCAAGTTAAATAAAATCTCTCGCGGACAACCAGCGCATTTCCTGAGTAGCTCTTCCATGGCTCATCCATTTCTTCCGCTTTATCCTATCCCGAATCACATTATCCTGCTCTTCATCCTTCGCATCCTAACCATCCTGTGCGTCGCTTGTTTTGCTCCCGTAACGATATTATTAATAGTTGGCCGCCACGAAGATGCAAGTCACTCTGCATCGCTTTACCATCACCGATTGTCGATTGTTCTGCGGATGTGTGAACGCGTGCCACGAGGGGAATGGGATTGAGGTTATGTTGACTCATAGTGATCAGGAACTATGATTTCGGTGGCTGAATGATGACTTGGAGAAATGGAGATTAGTTAGACGTTAGAGGATTTTATTGGCAGGATACTTTATAAAGATGGTTTTGCTGGGATCAAAAATAAATGAATTTTTTGGGGATTTTTCATAGTAATGTCGAGATTGAGGTTTGTTATTTGATGCGCTATACAAAAATGATTGAAGAATACTACTTTTTATAACATGTGTCACAAAAATCTTCGGATTTTTTTAAAATTTATGATACTCTGGTTTAAGGATAGTATATAAAACATGCTTATTACTACTATAATTGTATAGCTTAAGCTTTGATATTCATATTTAATATAGAGCTAGTGGCCCATTTTCTTCTATACGACGAAGTTTAGTTTTGACTTGTCCCATGCGCCTATGGCAAGATTCAATGTTTATCTTTTGAAAAATCATGCGCCTTTATAGTTTTTTACCTCCCGCTACCCTTGTTAAGGGAGGTATAGGGATCGTGCTAAAAATCGCATATCGAAATTTTGGTAAATGAGCACGTTTTAAGGTCCCTACAATCCAATTTTAACATTTTCACGATGATATCTGTGTGTATGTGTGTGTGGATCCTCTTTATGGTCTAACTCAAATACTATTGTTCAGAAAATTGCATGCAGGCGTTTACCAGGCGTCAATTCACGCGAATCTTGGGAACGTGTTCAATTCCGACCTACGCCAATTTTTTTAGAATTTGAAATAGCACAAAATTGACCCCTGTGGTGCACTCTCCACGCCAGCAATTAATATAGGTAAGTATATAAATAAATATATCATCACGGCATATTACCCATTGCTGGGTGTGCAATCTGCTTTGTACACATATTTCGGTGACGATGATGACATATTTGTACAGTGCGGGCGTTTACCAGGTGTCACCTCACTAGCACTTATTGCTGGCGTGGAGAGTGCACTACAAGGGTCATTTTTGTGCCATTTAAAATTCGAAATATTTGGCGTCGGTCGGGATCGGACCCGGTATTTATATTTAATTTTAAGTATTTACTTGAATAAAAATTAAATTAAACGGGGGGTATTGTGTTGGCTACATCATATTTTTATTTTTGGACTTCTACTTATTGTCATAGGTTTCGCCTAGATACGTTAGGAAGATTGTTTTCGCAAGCTACATATGGTATGTTTTTGTCTCCACGCACTGCGTTCGACCATAGTGGCCTGAAGCTGGGTCAGACCAAATTTAATCACTTCGTTTGTGTGGTTATAGCTACAACAATAATTAAAATAGCTTAAACTTTAACATTCATAAGCCCATTTTCCTCTATACAACGTAGTTTAGTCACAGTATAAACAATTATATAGTAGCGACATTTCGCTGATTTTCGTTCTAAGCTGCTCGGGTGGAAGGGGAAAATAATGAGGAGCGGGATTTTGAATCACATTAAATAATATATTACGTGCAGATTCATAATTTTTATAGTAATAATCATGTAAACGTTTCGGTAGCAAATTAGAATTTAATAAAATAAATAAAATATAAACGAATATTATTATTTTCTATACCTAGATTTTTACTTATTTATACTTTTATTTTATTTATTTTTATCATGCCATAATTTATCATTTGATATTAAATATATCTTTCTATGTTAACCCCTGTGCTGCACTTTCCACGCCAGCATTGAGTGCACGTGATATCGCGATATCTGTGTACAAAGTAGATTGGCACACCCAACAATGGGTAATATGTTGTGATGATATATATTTTTTTAATTTTTGTTTTCTTTAAATTTCGCGCTCCTCATTATTACCCTCTGCATACCAAGCAGCTTGGAAGGAAAGATCAAAGATTCCGACAAGAGTATCGCTACAGGGTGTATTCTCTCTAATGTGATTTAGTTCGGATCTGCATTATGAGTATTTGGCAAGTTTCAAAGTTTGTTTCACGTACCTTGATAAATCCATCTCCTTAAATGTTTTCATTTTAGGGCTCCTATACAGTTGTACATATTTCTTGTGAGTAACGTTTAAAATGTTTCTATGACAAATTCAAGAAGCAGACGTCTCCTGACAATACTTTGGTCGTATAAGAGGTTTATACACAAAATTGCCTGCCAATGTTACTTGATATTATCAATTTACATCATGTAAACGAAGAGATTAAGTTTCGCTCTGATCTAGCGTCATGATATTATGCTCGAACAACACAGTGCTTGGAGGCAAAATCATACTATTTGTATCCAGTGAAAACAATCCTCCTATCGAACCCAGGCGGGACCTACTGAAACTTTTTGGGCGTTACTTACAAGTAAGGTGTACGACAATATGCAGGATACAAAATTAAAAAAAAAATGATGCGGCCAGCACATTACCTTCCGTGTATTTTGTACAAATTCCATAAAGTTTCATGCAAAACATTATATATTCCCAGTACATTACCTTCCGTCAGTTCTATGCATTTTGTGCAAATTCAAAACAGAAGGTTTCTTGCAAAATATTCTATATTTCTAGTAAAATTATAATACAAAAAAACTATTGTGCCAGCGCGGGTAATTCAATTTTAAATGTTATCACTACGTTACCCACGCCAGCACAGATGCATTCATTTTCTTATTTCAAATGTTATATTTATAATTTATTATTTTGTAAAGCAACCTTGTGTGTTTCATTGTTGTTATTTATTATTTTGTAAAGCAACTCATGTATTTTTATGTTTTTTGGTTGTCATGTTCTTGTTTATTGATTTGCATAGTTCAGTTATTGTAATTACTCTGACTTGAGTACACATAATAAACTTAGCTCTTCAATTTAAGAGTTTATTTATTACCTTCGTCCACCTTCGAGTTTCAGCCTTTATCTTCTAATGTGCACCGATATACCGTTGCACAGTATGATAGGCTGGTTCTTTTTCGGGTAGATGAGCCATGAAAACTTAAGTAATTATACAAACATACTATGTCAATTACACTTGAAACTGACATCTGTCAATCAAAGTTTTCTTAATATAATTTATTCATTCCGTAAGATACAATCAAATGCAAATAGGAAAAATTCTGATAAACAAAAATATAAAAAGATAATAAATAAATTTAAGAACCCAAACTAGCAGAGAGATTACTCTTTGAAATCAAAAAAATCTTTTAGAGTATAACAGGAATTTGCTGTCAAGAATTGTTTTAATTTATTAGAGAATTGGATTAATGAATCGCTTGTTTTAATATGGACTGGTACCTGATTAAAAACATGTAAACCTCGCACATGTGGGGCTGACCGAATATTTCTATATTTTGCAGTAGAAACACGAAGTTCATTTATATGTCGTGTACTATGATTATGAGCATCAGAGTTCAAAGGAAATTTATTTTTATGTTTAAACATGTGCTTACATATTTCTGAGATATAAATTCAAGAGATTGTTAGGAGTTGAAATTTAACAAAAAAATATCTACATGATGATTGATGATTGCGAACAAACTCCCTTAATCATTCTTATAATCCGTTTTTGGTTTGTAAATGCTTTATCAAGGTTAATGTTAGAAACCCATAACATTGTCCCAAATCTAATGACAGATTCCACTTTAGCGTGATAGTAAATTAATAACTGTTCTATGGTTAGTATGGATTTGAGGTGCCATATTTGATAACGTAATGAATTCAATCTGGAAATCAAGCGATCCACATGGAAATTCCACTTTAAATTTTCAGCAATATAGAAGCTGTTTTCATGGTTATAACATAGCTGGCTGTTTTATGAAATTTAAAATCTCTCTAATTTTTTAACTTTATATATCGTATACATATAGAATAAAATATTTATATAAATTTATTCATAAAAATAAATAAATATATCATCATATTACCCATTGCTGGGTGTGCCAATCTGTGTTGTATACAGATATCAGTGATGATGATGAAATATTTGTACCGTGCGGGCGGTTACCAGGCGTCACCTCACGGGCAGTCATTGCTGGCGTGAAGAGTGCACCACAGGGGTCAAATTTGTGCCATTAAAATTCGACATTAAATGTCAATAAATGATATTTAATTGCGTTTTCTCATGAAAAACTATTAAAAGTTGTACATGAGGATAGTTCCGGTTGACCAATTATAGCCAAAATCTAATCATGTCTGCGTATGGATCAAAACTCGAGGAATACGACAAAAATTATAATTTTTGAAATTGTGGTATTGGAGTTATACGATCCGAAACAATTGTCATACACACACACGCACATACACGTACATACAGACATCATCGTGAAAATAGTAAAATCATATTCTAGGGACCCCAAAACGTGCTTATTTATTAAAAACTCACCATCGATTTTTTTGACCTAAGACAATACCTTCCTTACCTAAAGGTGACGGAAGGTAAAAAATTAAAGTGTAGGGTTTTCCAAAATGTACATAAATAAACTTAGAATCTTGTATCTAGAATCTCATGGGGCAAGTCAGAACTAAACTTCGTCGTATCGAAGAAAATGGCCTGCTAGCTTTATATTAAATATAGCTTAAGCTATGCTAATTCTTGTAGTAATAAGCAAGTTAAATATACTTTCCTTAAATTCCAGAATCGTCTATACAATTTTTTTCCGAAAACTTATGTGGCACATGTTAATATAAAAATATATGACTCCAAAAAGAAAGAAAAATAAGTTTGAAATATTGTAAAACTTTAAAAATTTGTCATATCCATACACGTGTTTTAAATTGACGGCATTGTTTGTATAAAAGTTGAATTTCTCCTAATATTTATAACCTTCAAAACTTGCTTCAGTGGAAAGTTTAAGTCGAAGTTACAATTATTTCTGCCAGAAACAAGGAACGAGTTTTTTAAACATTTTTTTATGAGATTCAAGGCACTTCTTGCATGACGGTGCATTTACATTTTAAAATGACAGTTTATGTAATATTTCAACAAACGAGAATAGCATAATTAATTTTATTTTCTGCAATAACAATATTATCGGAATAATTAACAAGTCCGATTAAATTACATAGTATTAAATATACATATTTTGGGGTTACCTACACCGTTTATATATTTAGATTTTCGTACTAATTTTAACCTAATAACCCACAGAATGAAGATAATTAATCATCTTTTCTGCTAAGTGAAGCATTAGACACAATTTCCTTTAGTATCTTACCAATTATTACTTGTATTTTAATTATACATGCTGTCAATCTAAACAATGAATTCTTAGAAGATATTTATACTTTACATTTTATTGTTCTTTATCTTATGATAAATATTTTACAGTTGTATTTCATACCGTGAGAACAGAACCTAATTTAGAATTTAGATAATTAATCCGTAAGGATAACCAAAAATAAAATAATTAAAATTTGGAATAATAAAACTTATAATTTCAGTCGTTCGGGTGGCGGAGGGAGGGAAGGGGGTAGGTTGTAAGGCGAAAAAATCAAGATAAATTAGTCAATAATAAAATATATTAAAACGAACACATATGCTGGGATTCTAGGCATTCTCTCAAAATTTTTAGAAACGTATAGATCTATTGCTTATAAATATATAAATGAATGTCCATAAGACTGCATTCTACGAATCTATCGATCTCGCTTAATCTGTAATAGTTATTTATATATTTTGGTACCCGAAATTCAAGGATTCATTAGAACTATTTGTATATTTATTACCGTTGTGCTGGCGTTGTACATTTTAAGTATGCTGTGATTTCTACGTAATTTGTTAGTGTTGTTATAAATAATTATAATTTAGTGTCATATTGAATTGACAGATATTGATTATTCCAAAGAAATATAGACTAAATTTGAGGCTGCACAAGGTAAGCTAGTAAGTAAGTCAAAAGGTGTAAGAGAAAGAATACGAAAGTTTTGCGATTGGTATTGTTCAAAAAATATGATTTGTCGAATCTGTTCTGTTGTCTGATATTTATACATAAATCACGATTTTGATATGTATGAATAGTTGTTGCCTGGTAACTTTATAGACCCTCGGGCAATAAAAGCCAAATTGCGCCCGCTTTTGAGGGCAAATAAACAAATGTATGATTTCAAAATAAAAATAATTCTTCTTATTAAATTTATAATGTTATCAGTCATTATGAAATACAATGTAATAGATTTTGAAATGATTGAAAAACGTATTATTTGAATTATTTTTTTTCTAATATTTAATCATAATATGAACAGCGTGTTATTTAAAGAAATATTCCGTAAGATATTCTAATTCTATAAAATAGTAATAATTATATCTGAATTTTTTTTATGACGTTATCATTAATTTTTGTCAAATTTGACTTTTGACATTCATGGATTATGAAAAGATCCAAAGTAATATACGAACTGAAATATGTAAAATAATTTATGAACAATATCGGAGATATTTTTAATATTAAATACCTACTCTTTAAAAATAATATTATATTCATAATTTTTATAATTAAAAAAAAAAAAAAAAAAAAAAAAATATTTCATCACGGCATATTACCCATTGCTGGATGTGCCAATCTGCTTCGTACACAGATATCGGTAATGATGGAATATTTATACCGTGTGGGCGCTTACCAGGCGTCACCTTACGGGCATTCATTGCTGGCGTGGAGAGTGCGCCACAGGGATCAATTTTGTGCCATTAAAATGCGATGTAATTTTTTGGCGTCGGTCGGGATCGAACCCGGGTCCCCAGATTCGCGACCATAATTTTTATGTTCCTGCAAAATATTTTTCCGTTCTTATTCTGTCGGGATTCTTTATTTTAGATAATTCATACTAACGCAAACATGTACCTGTACCTATAAAATGAAGTTAACAAATTTAACATTATTTATATCAGTTGTTAATATGTAATAAAAGTGCATAAATTCTTACTTTCTGTAATTGAAGATTCTGGTGCAAAAAGGGGACAAGTTACATTTTTTTGAAAAATAGAGTTAGAGTAAGAATACCTTAAATTTGCAATAAAAACATTGAAAAAAACAATTTTTTTTGGACCTACAACAAAACTTTAAAAATGTAATTTATTTCCTTTTTGCACAAGGGTCTTCAATTCTCTTCCACTAAACCAAGAACAAAATGTAACGATTGTCTAATACTCTCCGTTCTAATAAACAAAAGTCAGAAACAAAATTATATACATCTGTGAGGTATTTATAGAAATCTATAACGTACAGACGAGCTCAAAATTTAATTCTTTCTATAAGGTCAATAAATTACTATAGAAATGCTTATAGACGTTATACAACTGTCTAGAATACCAATAAAACATAGAATTAATTTTACAATTAAAATATATACAAAATGATAATTGAAGTTATAAAGTTGAAATAAAAACATTACAACTTAGAATAACAGATGCGCAGAGCACTAAAATAAGATTAATAAAAAACATAATCCGAGCAATAAAAAATCTGATGTGGCCAGCACATAACCTCTCGCCGTATATTTTACCTGGCTGTAAAATAAAATAAAAAAATAAAATACAAATAATATATTCATATAAATCTATGACGTATAAACTTCTTTGTTATTCAATAATAGCATGTCTCAACATGAAGATATTTTACCATAAATTATGTTACAATAAATTACAAAGTAGAGTACTATATATAAATATTAGGCTAGTAACAGCAATTTTCAATTCGAACAACGTTGTTTACTTTCTCTTCATATTCTTCTAGTAAAAACATTAATTTTGGGCGGTCTAAAATGTATATATGGATTGTGCATCTATTCTTACATATCTTCTTTTACATTTTATTTTTTCATACATGTTATATCTAAATAACACTAATTCCCTTTAATAAAGTGACGGATAGATTGCACTCCGATTATTCTTATATCGATGTGTAATTTTGTCAATATTTACAACTTACTTGAGAAGAATTTGATAGCTTTTTCGCAATTCAAAGTTACTCTAGTCTATAGTACTGGTGTACTTTGTCCCATAATGTTTGAAACAAATTTAAGTCCTTCAACCTAGACTTGTCATCTCCATAATAGTCACAGATCAAGAACTAAGGGATTCTCCAAGTACATTTTTCTGACACTGACATTTATCTGTCAGTTACAAATAATTTAAATTATCAACTATTTTTCATGGCATTCTTTCGGCTGTCAAATTTATTACAACAGATTATTTTATATATTATACTTCTTTTATCTCTAAATCTATGGAATATATAATAAAATATTTAAATGTATCAGATAGAGAATTTAATTTTCTTTAATATTACCACGAAAAATTTTCAAAAAATAATATTTAGAAGATTTTTTTTCAAGAATCTTCTACTTCCGGTTGTCCAATTATTACCAAAACCTTTTCAGATCTTCCCATGAATGTCCGATTGGGAAATACGTTGTTAAACAAATTTTAAGTCTTATAGTTTTTGAGTAACCGTCCTTCCAACATCCCACACACATACACACACACACACACACACACACACACATCCACACACACACACACACACAGACATCATTGTAAAAATGTTAAAATCGGATTGTAGAGACCTTAAAACGTGCTTATTCAATAAAATCTGGATATGCGATTTTTAGCATGAATGCAATACCTCTCTTAGCGAGAGGTAAAAAGTTACAATAGAAGATATTAGCAGACCGGACAAAAGTTACATTTACAATTAGTTACAGATTTACACATTATAATACACTATTTACACTTTTCTAACACGTGTCTTGACTTATCTTCACCCTTACCCTTATTGCAGTGTGACAGTTTGAGTTATAAGCAAAAATAAGATAAAATATTCAGTCTTATGAGAGGTAAACAATCTGAAAACATTGGTTTTACACAAGGTAGGATCAACTAGATTTATTTGGGTTTTGAATTTTTTTGTATTTACCCGATGAAAATGATACAAGAGAATTATATATTATTGTAATTGAGTAATAGTCTGAGCATATTAGGGTGTATCACTTACATATTCATGCTTGCTGTATATCGTGATATAATTATCTGATATATTAGTATTATTAGCAATTTGGGAGTAGTAAAAATGCTGGTAAGAGTCCCTTGGCGGTTGTGTCGAATTATTCATTCTTATCGGCGGTCCGCACCGCACCCCAGACTGCTAGCGTTGGCGACCTTCTGTGCCGTGCTGTGTAATAAGTAATTGCCGTGCTCTTTGATTGCAGTGTCCCCGGATCTTTCTAAATCTTGTGTTGCCGTTGCGACAGCCGGAGGACCTTTTTGCTTGATGTTCCATGCGTTTTTATTGGTGTTCTGACATTTTCTAAACATTTCCTCATCGCACAACAAAACTGCTTGGCTAATTAACCCCGGCTCAGGCTCACCCCGTATGTATTTTTATATCAGGATGGAGATACTAACTTTCTTAAGATGTCTCCCAAGTGTAAACTACTGGTATTTTTAAAAAGAGTCCTCCATTTGTGATTTAAAGGCTACCCCAATAATTCATTTTGATAATATGGAACCATCTTCTTCTTCTTTACGTTTATTTTTTGTCTACTGTCATTTTGTTTACATCATTTTAAAAACAGACTGTATCTAGCGACACCTTTTTATCGTAAGGTGTAAATGTTGGGTGTACAATACAAATCTACAAATATATAATCGTATAGGTACGCAGGCGCAAAGCATAAAAATAATAAAGTATCCCTACATACTTGCAGCCAATCACAAAATGTGTTGAACATGTGTTACTTCCATAGCTGTTAGTTTAAATTTGACGTTTGTACTATACACAGAAACAGACAGCAATATAAGTTATTTAACGAAAAACAACATGAAGAATGAGCAGTGTTGTATAATTAAAAAAATTAAGTCACTGATCAATTTTACAAATATGCAAAGAGTCAAGTGAATCATTAGCGAATAACTTTAAATTTAATTTTGAAGGTTTCATATCTCATATCTTGTTATATAACTGTGTTTGCTGGGAAACCATCTATCGAAAATTAAATATATATATATATATATATATATATATATATATATATATATATATATATATATATATATATATATATATCCTATAATTAATGGAATGTATTTGATAAACAAAGAATTTAGATACTATTCTGTTTTTACTTTCCGTCACCTCTAGGTAAGGAAGGTATTATCTTTGGTCAAAAAATTCGATGGTGGGTTTTCAATGAATAAGCACGTTTTGGGTCTCTACAATACGATTTTACTATTTTTACTATGTCTGTATGTGTGTGTGCGTGTGTGTGCGTGTGTGTGTGTGACTTTAATTTCGGCCGCGATATCTCCAATAGGTAATACAATTCCGAAAATTACAATTTTTGGGTATTCCTCTTCCTTACATCCATATGCAGATTTGGTTAGATTTTGGTTATAATTAGTCTACCGGAAATACTCTCATTTGAAGATTTTAACAGTTTTTCTTGAAAAAACGCTGTTAAATATTATTTTTTGACATTTAATGTTATAATAAATATTAAAGAATATTCTTATCTATACGAATTGATTGAATTTTATATTTCATATTCAATGGATATAGAGTTAAAGAATTATAAAGAGATTAAATTTTATAAATAAATGGGAATGAGATAGTTTATTCCCATCTCTTAATTCTTACACCTGTTTTTTAACAAAAACTAATTTCAACAATGTTAACATTCTTTTAATTTTTCGGACGCTCTCAATCCGAAGAAAGCCATCCATAGCCGAAATCGATCATCAGAAAGGTTTGTATAAATAAAAAAAATTATAAACCACAGTGTGCTTTTTACCTTCCGTCACCTCTAGGTAAGGAAGGTATTGTCCTTGGTCAAAAAATTCGGTGGTGAGTTTTCATTGAATAAGCACGTTTTAGGGTTTTTACAATACGATTTTACTATTTTTACGATGATGTCTGTATGTGTGTTTGTGTGTGTGTGTGTTCGTGTGTGCGTGTGTGTGTATGTGTGTGTGTGTATGTATGTGTGTGTGTGTGACCGCGTTTTCGGGCACGATATCTCCAATACTAGAATTCCAAAAATTACAATTCTTGCGTATTCCTCTTCCTTACAACCATATGCAGACCTGTTTAGATTTTGGTTATAATTGGTCAACCGGAAGTACCCTCATTTGAAGATTTTAACAGATTTTCTTGAAAAAATCAGTTAAATGTTATTATAACTTAAAGAATATATTATTATTGTCTATACGATTTGATTGCATTTTACATTTGATATTCAACAGATATAGAGTTAAAGAAGAATAACGATAATAAATTTTATATAAATTTCATAATTCAGCCAGCTATGCTAACTTAACCATGGAAACTGCTAATATATTCAGGTAATTCAAATTGACAGATGTCAGTATCAATAAAATGAAATCAATGAAAGAATAAGGGAAGTAATTCTAGTGTTAGAAGTTTCTAGATATAAGAGAGACGATTACATATTGGTTTGAACATGTCATGAGGAGAGATGAATATATTAATAGAAGGTGGAAGAAACATAGGAAGACCAAATATAAGATGAAAAGACTGTATTGTAGAAGACTTGAGAGAAAAGGAACTGAATGAGGACGACACGCAAAACAAAAATGAGTGGAAGAAGAAAATAAAAAATAGTGACCCCCTAACGAATGGGAAAAACTAAAGAAGAAGAAGAAGATGTCAGTGTCAAGTGCAATTTGCATAGTTTGATAATGAAATAACTTTACTGGAAATATAGGATCTTTTGCAAGAAAATTTATGTATGGGGCGCGTGCAGTAACATGACTTTGACCCGTGTCAAAATGACAGCAATTAATTATGTCCATAACTGACAAGTGTTATAATTTTTCAATCAAAATTTCATAATTTTCTTATTTCATGTGGCTTGTTTGTTATCGGGAGTATGGAATTCAGTTGCCGAGAAAGGGAATCACATAATACCAAAAAATTATAATCTTTTGCAAGAAAATTTATGTATGGAATTTGTACATAATACACAGGATTGACGGAAGGTATTGTGCTGGCCACATCAGATTTTTTATATTTCAACCTATTAAACACTCATCATGCACTCTGAAATGGAGCCTTACATCATAATGAAAAAATATATTCTGATTTGTTATTAATACATAAAACAACTTTCACAAAATCAAAATTAATTGATCAATAAATTAATATATTTGAATATGATCTTCAAATTGTTTATTATTATCATATGTTTTGTTTGCCAGTTGTTAGAAAATAAATGACGACACTAATGTCGGCAATTTGGTAATCACTGACTATTTAACGAGTAACTTATTAGTTCAAGTATGTATTTCATAATATGTATTTATCATCTAAACACATTCTGATTGGCCAGATGTTCAAGAAGCATTTCGAAGCATCGCATGTGCAATATGATATTTTTCCATGCATAATTTTATTTTCTATTCATCTTAACCTATAATTAACTATATTTTCCTCCACAAAATTATAGTTTCGACTTGAATTCATTAATTATTCATATAATATTAACTTTCTAGAATATTTTCGAGTATATATATCAACGTTTTATACAAAAGGATTGTACCAAAAATAAACAGTTGTATTTACCGTTATGACAATATTGTCAACAGTAATTACCTACTGGTTTATTCTCGTGGTAAATGGAGAAATAATATTTATATTTCAGAGATAATATTTGTAATTACTGCAGTACAATTTGTATAGCTGTAGTAAAGGAATTGGTTCTACATTATCATTTACATGATACAGTTTCCTACAAAATTGTTAATACTGTTTATTATCATTATTATATTTTATTTGGTCGCTCCTCCTTGCTCCGTACATATCTGACCTGGAATAGTCATTCCGCACAAAAAACTAAAAATCTGATGTGGACACCACACGACTTCCTTGTACGATTATTAAACTATACATATTTTTTTAATAATTAAATTACAAAATATTAATTTTAACTTCAAAACGGTAAGATATATAGCGACCATAATCTAACCCGGTTCTTTTTAAAGAGAGTTTTGATTACAACAAAGAAATATTTGATTATAACAATGAATATGACTAATTTCACAATAAAAATATAATATTTGTTATTGTACGAATCGTAAAATTGCACGTATGTAACGTAATTTGACATGAACATTTTTTTTATGTTTTTGTCCTAATCCATAGCAAGCTTTATTACAAAAACAAAAAAGTATACAATTTTTAAATTTACATATCTCGCTTATACAAAGGGCTAATTTAATAATACTTGATGTGCTAGACGCAGAAATTAATTCTCTAAAACTTTTATTTAAAGCATTTATTTCTAAAATCAAAATAAAGTCATTTTATTCAAGGAAAAACTGTTAACAACTTCAAGTAATGTACCACTTTCGGTTAGCCTATTTTAACCAAAATCTATTATGTTATTTCGATTGACATAAAAGTCTTGTATACCAAATTTGAAAAGGTTTGGATTATATTTTAAAACAGTTTTTCATTAAAATCTATTATAAGCTTCATGTAAAGTGCCACTTCTGGAAATTGTGTAATAACCAGAAAGGGAGGTGCACAACTAGATGTTATAGGAGTCCTAAATACAAAATTTCAACTTTCTACGGCTTACCGTTTTTGAGTTATGCGAGATACGTACGTACGTACGTACGTACAGACGTCACGACGAAATTAGTCAAAATGGATTCAGGGATGATCAAAATGGATATTTCCGCTGAAATCTGAAAACCGAAATTTTTCGCGATTACAATACTTCCTTTACTTACGTACAAGGAAGTAAAAAGGACTCCACAATTCTACATCACTCATAATACAGATATCCTATGACGCTGCAGTACGCGGATGATATATCGTGTTATTTCTCTCTCGTCTACCGATGTACAAAGAAAATCAAAGACGCTATGATCATATTGCAATTCACTACACCTAAAAATAAATTCCGACAAAACTAAAATCACGCATTTGGTTTATTCCATGAAAACGCCAAAGACCTCTTTAATCCAAGAAAGTTATAGCATGTATTAAAAACACTTTAATGAAAACGAAAATCTTTAACTGGAACACCATAATTAAACTCTTAAACTACAATTATACTATACCAACTATATGCTTGCGAAACATGGGCGCAAAATTATTCCGAGATCATTGAAAAAAGACAATTACATTTTTTCAAACCTCTTGCCACTTCCGTTTTTGGTTACATAAGTACAGAACGCGAGCAGCCATGTGACATTGTTGGCCTTCACCAGCAGATATAGGGGCCCGTGTCAGAATGACAATTAGTAATTATATACAAAGATGTCATATGTCAGAATTTTTCATTCAAAATTCACGTAGTTAACTTGTCACCAGGAGTGTGAAATTTACTTGTCCAGAAAATAAACCACATGGAATTGGAAAATCATTGAATTTAAAATGAAATATTATGATATTTGACATCTATACTTAACATTTCTTTATACCTAAAATTCTTCTTAGGTATGTACTTCTATTCTTTATATTTACATTTTTTAATTTTAAATTCATTCTTTGAAGAAATGTTGTCCTCTTCTAATTTTTCGAAATGTTTCCAATTAATTGTCGAGATTGACAGTATTTTTGAAGGGTATTATGTAATGTATCAATAATTTTAAATATTTAACTAATTAATACAATGTAATAATGTAAGAACTTCCCAGAAACAATCTTCAGTAATGTCTCTAGATTTTTCACATTGACATTTATCTGTCAGCTAGAAACATTTTAATATTTCAATTGGTTTCCATGACATTATTTGGGCTGTCAGATTTATTACAGCAAATTATTATATAACTTATATTTTTTTATCTCTAAATCTATAAAAGATATAATAAAATATTTATATGCATCGGATATAGAATTTACTCTTCTTTAAGCAAGAACAAAATTTTTCAAAAAATAATATTTAGTAGATTTTTTTTAAGAATCTGCTACTTCCGGTTGTCCAATTATTACCAAAACCTTTTCAGCTCTTCCCAGTAATGTCCGATTGAGAAATACGTAGGTAGTTAAACAGATATTAACAGGCCTATTCTGTAAAATCGTATCGTTACCATAACGAAATCGTTATTATGAAAATCGTTATTTCTACATAACGATAATCGTTATCTTCGTATCCGTATTATGTAACACATTTTGAAAAATAATAACCTTGGGATCTAGTTAAGAACTTTATTTCCTAAAATCAAATTATAATTTAAATGAAATATCTAAAATAATTCAATATCTCACAAAGCTTCTAGGTTAGATTGATTCTGGCTGTCAACCTGTCAGCTATCAGACCATTCTTTTTCTTTTTGTAGGTTATGCTAGAACAACTACTACCATCTGCAGACAAATTGGGAAGCTTGCGCTAGGCGCTACGAATAAAAACTTATTAAATTATTTTAATATTACCTTGCAGAAAACTGTAATATGACTGGTTTTTGAGATCACTATTCAACATAATAGCAATTTTATTTTGACATGAATAAAAATACTGAATTATTGACAAAACGTTTAGATAACGAATGATTTTTCCAATCGTTAAGAAATACCGATATCGTTATCTTTTTTTCGTTATATTATTGTTTACAGAATACCACTTTAACGATTATCGTTATGATAACGATTTAACAATGAAAAATATCATAACGATCGTTTACAGAATAAGCTTATTAAACGATTTTCGTTATTACCATGACGATATAACGTTTTACCGATTCGTTATGTCATAACGATCTTACAGAATAGCCCTATAAGTATTGTAGTTTTTGAGAAATCGTCCTTCCAATTTCCCCACACACACACATACATCATCGTAAAAATATTAAAATCGTATTGCAAGAACCTTAAAATGTGCTTAATCATTAAAATCTGGATATGCGATTTTTAGCATGAATCTAATACCTCTCTTAGTGAGAGGTAAAAATCAGTAATATGGATAGAACTAGTAGCTAGTATAATTAAAATTGACAGCTGTCATTCGTTTAAACTTTGCCGGTGGTAAATGTAAACCACTCCCTCCAGTGGTGAGTAGTTTTCAGATGTCATTAGGCGACAGAAAAGGCGGTAATTTAAATACTATATTTTCCGAAACAATTTTCTCATGAATAAACTGTAATATGAAAGAAAATAAAAATAAACGGGCAAGATATATTTTCTTATTCTTTCAATTAAAGCAAAGCAAAAAATCGTAACACCTCATTATCAACAAAAATATAATAGGCAATCCTTTGTATAATTTTTTTCTTGGACAAATATATTATTATTATTTTGTTTGCTTGGATGCAAAAGAAAATACTAGTATATGTAGGAATAATGTCAGAACTGATAGTCTAGTATGAGGGAAATCTGCTATCGCGGCGTAAATACTAGATTCTTCCATATTTAAATCATTGTTCCTTCCTTACGACATCACTTATAACATCATAATTCTGTTGCGAATTCCCTCTATCTCATTTTCCGTGTTTTTCATGGCAGATGTCACTCGCTTCGTCTGTGATTCTCCATAACCCTCAGCGCGGGTTATTACTGTCGTAAAATTTACTCTCTGTGGTCGTCTCCAAGATCCCTCCAGCTCGTGCTACTGCTAGTGCTTCCTCTTTACGACACGACAAGTGTTGTTGTGTGAGTTTATGCTCTGTTAACAGATTTACTCCCTCATAAAAATCACGCTCTAAACGATACATTATTGTAAATGCTGCTTTGTGGGTTTGCATTTTAAATTCACGGTATGAATATGGATATAGGGAGTTATTTATAGCGATGTGTTAATTTGCAGGCGTCTAATCGAATAGATCATACGATGATGGAAATGAGTCATTTGAATATTTTGCACATTTTTCATATGTTTTTGGGTCATGAACGCCATAGGTGGAATAATTAACTGTAAGAGCTGTTGTAAATTGTACACGTGTCTGATTTAATTAAGCTCATTTCAGATTTCAATCAGCCCCATTTGTACTTCAACGATTTAAATATTATTTTGAATGTTTTACGTCATAATAGGTAATAATAATTACTCGAAATCTCAGTAATACAGCTTTTATTCTTATAAAACAGACCGTTCGGTATACACTTACGTATACCTTCATTAGAGGCTGAAGTATTCAGAAATAACTTAATACGAGCACAGATTCTAAAACTTACACAAATGATGAGCATATAGGTACTTACCTATGACACTTCGTAAATATCTAGAGAGTTCAAATTTATAAATTTGTCAGCTTAAAGAAAATCGGATTATAATTTTTTACCTCTCGCTAAGAGAGGTATTGCATTCATGCTAAAAATCGCATATCCAGATTTTATTGAATAAGCACGTTTTAAGGTCCCTACAATCCGATTTTAACATTTTTACGATGATGTGTGTGTGTGTGTGTGTGTGTGTGTGTGTGTGTGTGTGTGTGTGTGTGTGTGTGTGTGTGGAGGTGTGTGTGTGTGTGTGTGTGTGTGTGTGTGTGTGTGTGTGTGTGTGTGGGATGTTGGAAGGACGGTTACTCAAAAACTATAAGACTTAAAATTTGTTTAACAACGTATTTCCCAATCGGACATTCATGGGAAGATCTGAAAAGGTTTTGGTAACAATTGGACAACCGGAAGTAGAAGATTCTTGAAAAAAAATCTTCTAAATATTATTTTTTGAAAATTTTTCTTGATAATATTAAAGAAAAATAAATTCTCTTTCTGATACATTTAAATATTTTTATACATATTTTATAGATTAAGAGATAAAAGGAATATAATATATAAAATAATGTTGTAATTAATTTTACAACCGAAAGGATGCCATGAAAAATATTTGCAAATTTAAATTATTTGTAACTGACAGATAAATGTCAGTGTCAGAAATAATGAATAATGAAAGAAAAATGTATTTGGAGAATCCCTTAATTCTTGATCTGTGACTATTATGGAGATGACAAGTCTAGGTTGAAGGACTTAAATTTGTTTCAAACATTATGGGACAATGTACACCAGTACTGTAGACTAGAGTAACTTTGAATTGCGAAAAAGCTATCAAATTCTTCTCAAGTAAGTTGTAAATATTGACAAAATTACACATCGATATAAGAATAATCGGAGTGCAATCTATCCGTCACTTTATTAAAGGGAATTAAGGTTATTTAGATATAACAAGTATGAAAAAATAAAATGTAAAAGAAGATATATAAGAATAGATGCACAATCCAGATATATACATTTTAGACCGCCCAAAATTAATGTTTTTACTAGAAGAATATGAAGAGAAAGTAAACAAGGTTGTTCGAATTGAAAATTGCTGTTACCAGCCTAATATTTATATATGGTAAACTCTACTTTGTAATTTATTGTAACATAATTTATGGTAAAATATCTTTATGTTGAGACATGCTATTATTGAATAATAAAGAAGTTTATACGTCATAGATTTATATGAATATATTATTTGTATTTATAAAAATATTCTTTGCTGTATGCATACAGCCAGATAAAATATACGGCGAGAGGTTATGTGCTGGCCACATCAGATTTTTTACCTCTCGTGAAGGAGAGGTATTGCATTCATGCTAAAAATCGCATATCCAGATTTTATTGAATAAGCACGTTTTAAGGTCCCTACAATCCGATTTTAACATTTTTACGATGATATCTGTGTTTGTGTGTATGTATGTATGTAGGATGTTGGAAGGACGATTACTGAAAAACTATAGGACTTTATATTTGTGTAACTACGTATTTCCCAATCGGACTTTCATTGGTAACAATTGGACAACCGGAAGTAGAAGATTTTTGAAAAAAAATCTTCTAAATATTTTTTGAAATTTTTTCTTGCTAATATTAAAGAAAATTAAATTCTCTATCTGATACATTTGAATATTTTATTATATATTTTATAGATTCAAAGATAAAAGAAATGTAATACATAAAATAATCTATTGTAATAAATTTTACAGCCGAAAGAATGCCATGGAAAAAAGTTGATAATTTAAATTGTTTGTAACTGACAGATAAATGTCAGTGTCAGAAATCCAAAGACATTACTGAAGACTTTTTCTGGGAAGTACATACATTATATTATTTCTTAATGTATTAATAGTTAAATATTTAATATTGCAGGTATATTACACATACCCTTCTGAAATACTGTTAATCCCGACAATGAATTGGAAACATTTCGAAAAATTAGAAGAGTAGGACAAAATTTCTTCATAGAATGAATTTAAAATTAAACGATCTAAATGTAAGGAATAGATGTAAGTAGAATTGTTGGTGTAGAGTGTTGGTATACAAGAAATGTTAAATACAATAGGGCGCGAGCAGTAATATGACTTTGTTGGTCTTGAAGCAGATATGGTGGCCCGTGTCAGAATGATAGCTAGTAATTATATACATAGATGTCAAATATCATAATTTCTCATTCTAAATTTAGTGATTTTCCAATTCCATGTAGTTTATTTTCCTCGACAATTCCGCACTCCTGGTGACAAATTAACTACGTGAATTTAGAAAATCTTGAAATTTTTAAAGAAACATTCTAACATTTGACATCTACGTACATAATTATTAATTATCATTCTGAAACGGGCTCCCATATCTGCTTGTCAAGGCCAACAATGTCGTATAACTGCTCGCACCCTATACTTTGTAACCAAAAACGTAAATGGCGAGAGGTATTGTGCTGGCCACAACAGATTTTTTTCTGTAAATTTAGATAATTAATAAAATATCTCTACAGGCCTTTTACCTTCGTAGATGATCATATGATCACCGCCAGCACAACGAGTCATTGTCTCTGCTCCAGGAGTCCACTCACTGTGGACCGGACAGAGACCACAGGTTACACCACACTGAAAAGCACCAATAAGTGCGAAACGCGTCTGTGGTTACTTGTTGTGCTGGTCGACTTCTGACGATGGCTTCATGGAAGCTGACTCAGAAGTTGTAAACTAGTGAAACTAGACGTAACTTTGTAATTTTTATTATATTGTTTGTTTCATGGAGATATTCGCAATTTGCTTTTTGCAATTTGCACTTGTACAATACCTTCCGCCATTAAATTTTTATTAATTTAAATATATAGATTTGGGGTCTCGTAGCCGCGTTCCTGGTCGCGAATCTGGGGAACCGGATCCGATCTCGACCAACGCCAAATAGTGACATTTATCTTTCAGTTATACATACATTTGAGTTGAATTGTGTAACCATCGAGTTGTGTTTAAAGCATAGGCTGCGGGATATAATTTTTATATTATTTTATAAATGAATCCATAAAATATATAGTAAAAGTATTAATGCAAATCTATAGAAAATTTAAAATAACATTTAAAGGTATTTTTTGAAGAAAAACTATTTTAAGCTTCAAGTAAAGTGCCATTTACAGTTATCCGACTGATATCAAAATCTAATGGTTTCTTTCCATATTAAAATACATGGTTTCAAAAATTTCTGAATGATTAGTATTTGAGTTAGAGCACCCAGAAGATCCACACTCACACACATACACACACACACACACACACACACACTTTTCATTCATTCATTCATTAGGTTGAGGGCTTTAAGCGCTAACCGCTTTTGTCACTGCGACCTGTAAGATCTGATGTAACATGGCCCTATCTAGTTTTCTGGAAGTAGGTTCAGAGTTCTTATGAAGCCAATTACTGCTCCAGGAATCAGTTTCCCGATCTCATTTGCCGCGAGGTACCTTTTACCAAG
This sequence comes from Harpalus rufipes, assembly GCA_951394225.1. Lineage (NCBI taxonomy): Eukaryota > Metazoa > Arthropoda > Insecta > Coleoptera > Carabidae > Harpalus > Harpalus rufipes. The sequence continues at coordinate 48,087,352 of OX596279.1, forward strand.
ATGGTTAAGTGTACTTACGGCCACAGCTGGACATTCACATACAATGTGTACCGAAGTTTCGTCATCCTCTTCGCAGAGTCGACAGATATTGTTTTCAGCTATACCAATCTTACATAGATGGTATTTCAAAGGACAATGACCATTAAAGATACCTGTAATAGTTCTAAGGTCCTTCTTGCTGAGAGCTAATAGCTCTTTGGCATTTGTCAACGAGGGTGAAATGAATTTCTTCGACTGACTAAGACCCGGGATATCTCTCCAATATGAGGCTATGGATGCTTCCTCCCAGTTTTTGATTTCCTTTTTTATATGGCTTTTCAAGAGTACACAAGAAGGTCCAGGCCCGTAAGACGGTAGTTTAGCTTCCTTTTTAGCGAGCTCATCTGATTTTTCATTGCCTAGAACTCCCTCATGCCTCGGTACACACCACAAAGTGACGTGGTTATCTTTGGCCAGTTGTTGTAGGATGTTCATGCAATTCCAGACTAGCTTTGACACAAGTGAAGGCACTGGCTGTCTGACAATATGTTGATTGTTGCTCCTTTGAGACCTTTGTTTAGGTTTATTTGAGAAGAGATTCATTGCGTAGATCTCTGCTTGAAATATGGTAGGACTGTTGTCTGTATATTCCTTTATTTGGTAACCTCCACACACACACACACCAACAGATATCATCGTGAAAATGTTAAAATCGGATTTTAGGGACCTTAAAACGTGGTCATTTACCAAAATCTCTATATGCGATTTTTAACACGATCCCTATACCTCCCTTACCAAGGGTCAAACCAGGGGAAGCGGGAGGTAAAAAGGAATTGATAAATCAATAAATAGAGATAAATCAGTATTGTCCGGCGAAGATGTTATATTTCCAAAAGAATATTTAATTTCATGTTCGCTGCAAGACCTTTATAATATTTTCTGAGATAAAAATCAAATGAAAAAAATCTGTTGTGGCCAGCACAATACCTTCCGTCATTTTCGTGTATAATGTATAAATTCCATAATTTTTCTTACAAAAGATTCCAGTAAAATTATTTCATAAACAAACTATTAAAATTGCACTTGACACTGGCATCTTCTTCTTCTTTAGCTTTTCCCATTCGTTAGGGGTCGCTATTTTTGCATGTCGTTCTCATTCAGTTCCTTTTCTCTCAAATCTTCCGCAATACAGTCCTTCCATCTTATCTTTGGTCTTCCTCTGTTTCTTTAACGTCCTATTACTAAAATATTCATTCTTGTTCCAATATAATTCTTCATTTCTCCTCATGACATGTTCAAACCAATGTAATCGTCTTTCTTGTATCTTTCTAAAAACTTGTAACACTAGAGTTATTTTCTTACCGTATCTTTCCGTGTATTCCCCAATATCTACTTCAACATCCTCATATCTGCCACATTAATTTACTTTTTATTGATACTGACATCTGTTAATTTGAATTATATGAATATATTACTAGTTCCCAAGTTTGGCATAGCTGGCTGAATTATAAAATTTAATTTCTTTAAAATTTAACTCTGTATCTATTGAATATGAAGTATAAATTATAATCAAATCGTATAGAGAATAATATATTCTTAACGTTAAATGTCAATAAATCAAATTTAACTGTTAAATCTTCAAATGAGACTACTTCCGGTTGACCAATTATAACCAAAATCTAATCAGTTGTCCTTCTGGATGTAAACTTGAGGAATACGAAAAAATTATAATTTTTGGAATCGTGGTATTGAAGTTATGGGATCCGGAACTTTTGTCACACACACACAGACACACAGACACACATACATACAGACATCATCGTAAAAATGGTAAAATCGTATTATATGGACCCTAAAACGTGCTTATTTAGTAAAAACTCATCATTGAATTTTTTGACCAAAGACAATACCTTCCTTACCTAAAGGTGACGGAAGGTAATAAACCATGTATTATATTTTAAGTCCTAAAATAATGTTTCGAAATAAGTAACTTTGTCCTATGATTTTTGCTTGTGCCGGTCAATATGTATACAGGGTGTCCCTTAACTTGGTGCACAAACTTTAAGGGCATATAATACTGATCAAAATGAGTAAAAAAAGCTTAGTCAAAATGTGTCCGATCTTTAATAGTTTCCCAGATATAACGCAGTGAAAAATGAGTTTTTACGAGATTTACCTTTGCTATCTCAAAAACTATAAGAATTACGATTTTGATTAATTGAGACTTTTTGTTTACCTTTGAGAGGTAATCTTAGATGGCCTTTTGTTATTTTATAAAAATCAAAAGTGAAATGTTGTGGCGACCTTGGTCAATATTTAATTTTCATATAACTACGTAACTATAAGAAATTGAGAAAAATGTTTCATATACAATTTTATTGTTTTTTATAGTCTTTTTACTGACATAGACAAAATTTTATTCGATCGTTATCTTTGTCAGTTTTTCTTAGATTTTTCGCTTTTCTCGGAAACGGTTGAAGATCATTCCTATGTTGATGAAGCTTTTTTATTCATTTTGGGCAGTACTATATGCCCTTAAAGTTTTTGCTCGAAGTTAAGGGACACTCTGTATAAACAGTCCATGTCTATTCGATTTCGCTAATATTTAGCATTTTAAAATAAGATTTATTTATCACCTTTTAAATTTAATAAAAATTTGAAACTGAAGTTTAAACTAAATTTATTTCAATCCTTCAATATCAATTTGGATCACTATTATGAAGCGCATATAGAATAAAATCAAGTCCCTTCAGGCCTTCAGTATTCAAGCAATCCATCACCATTCGCTAAAATATTTACGAATAAACAACACTTAACTTACAAATGGAGCAAAAAACCCAATCTTTAAATCTAGACTTTTGAGAAGTCAAAGAATTGTTGGTGTAAGTTGGTGGCTTATCGTCGCGGCGGTAAAAACACAGACGACGCTTCTCGATTAGTTTTTCTTTCCAGCGGTCGTTCATTATGGCCGCCGCAGGGACCGCGTCCTCTACGAAGGCAGACACACAAGGAATGCACAGTAATATTGATAAATGTCTTCGGCTGGATGTAGTTTTAAAAAACTTTACGCTGCAAGACCGAGATAACTAAATACGGCAGACAGCCACGCGTTTATGAATAACCCACCGGAGGATTAACTTCCTTGCCAGATTACAGATTTTTGAATTACACCAGATATGTAAGAAAAGTATTCTTACTATGGTAAGACGGTTTATCCAGTTTTTACTAAAAATAAACTGATGTGGCCAGCACAATACCCCCCCGCCATTTAATTTGTGTTAACTTAAATACATAGTCAATTTTTTCTAAAAATGGCACTTCAATATGACGTCATTTAGTTAATTTATATGGCCCAGGTAGTGAAGCAGATTGATCTAGTTAGGGTACCTATATACTCAGGGTATGGCCATGACGTAGCTCACGTTTTGTCCGCCATTTGCGGGCCACTGTCATATTCCTTGTTGCGCAAATTATTATGTATTTTGATGGCTATTTGTTTTATTTTAATGCAAAACACAATTAAATATACTTGTAATATTTATTTTAAGTGTAAGTAATACTTTTATTTTATTTATTTGTGTATTTTCTTGAGATACTGACTACGATGACTGGTAATATTGAAAACACATAAAAATTACCAATATTAAGCACAAACATTTAAATTTTTAATAGGTAAGTTTAGAATATATACTTATTATGTAAATAATTACAGTTATCAAATTAGATGTGATAATAAAAACCTATATTCTACGCTCTACATAACCTCTAAATCTGTCATAATAATAATTGTGTATCTCTTAAATAAATGAATTTTTATTACCTTTATAGACTCATACTGTGATTGTTTTATATTCTTGTATAATATAATATCACATTTCTTACAAATAAATAGGGAAATGAATTATCAGTATGTTTGACATACTCCCGCTAATGGCGGCGATCTTGCCCCATGGCCATACCCTGTATATAAAGGTATCCTAGATATAGTCAAATGGAGCTGACATCTATAGTCAAAATTAAGGACTCTGGAGCAAGAATTTTATTAAACTTATAAAATAAAATGAAATACAATAGACTACAACAATTAATACATTAATTGATTAAAATAATTAATACATTAATTCATACATTCATTGATTACAACAATGAGTATATAAGAAAACAGGTTTGAATGCGCAACACAGAAATTATTTTTAATTTAATTATAAAATACACTTTAACTTGATTTTGAAAAGGGCCTTAAAAAGCAATTTATCTTAACTATACTTGTAAATAGTAACTGTCAATGATTCGGATTGATATTTGACGGATTACTACTTTTATTAGTGACGAAATAGATCCACGTTGCCAAAACGGCAACCGTCGCTGGTTGCGGAGGCACTGCCTTATTAATTTGGAATGATTAACTTATTGACAGTGACATTTATTTGTCAGTTACATAAATTTGAGATCTGAATTGTGTAACCAAGGAGATATGCTTATTTTTTAAGCATAGACTCCGGGATTTATAAAATAAATTATTTTATAAATTTATTCATAAAATATAATTATGTAGCAAAAGTATTAAAGCATATTTGTAGAAAATTTGATAATCTTTATTTTTTACTTCCCGCTACCCTTGGTAAGGGAGGTATAGGGACCATGCTAAAAATCGCATATCAATATTTTGATAAATGACCACGTTTCAAGGTCCATATATCTGATTTTAACATTTTCACAATGATGTCTGTGGGTGTGTGTGAGTGTGGATCTTCTGGACACTAACTCAACTACTACCATTCGCAAAATTTTGAAACCTTGTATAAATCGGATAATCTTCCAAAAATACCTTAAAATGTATTTTTTTCGCGATTTATGCTATTATAAAAATTATAAATTATTGAATTTTCTACAGGCATGCATGAATAATTTTTCTATATTTTTATAGATAAATTAATAAAATAATTTTATAAATTCCGGAGTCTATGTTTTAAAGATAAAAACAATTTCTTAGTTACACAGTTCATATTTCAAATGTATATAACTGACAGATAAATATCACTGTCAAAAAAATAATCTTTTCAAATTAATAATAGTAATGTTTTAAAAGGAAAATTGTAAATAGAACAATAGTTATATGGAAATGAACTTAATATACATAGTTTCCAGCATTGGTATGTATTTAAATAAAAAATAATAAATATATCATCACGGCATATTACCTATTGTTGGGTGTGCTAATCTGCTTTGTACACAAATTTCAGTAATAATGATGACATATTTGTATCGTGCGGGCGTTTACCAAGCGTCGCCTCACGGGCACTCATTTCTGGCGTGGAGCAGAGATAAATTTTGTGCCATTTAAAATGCTAAATATTTGGCGTTGATGGGGATTGAGTGTATTTAAATTAATAAACATTAAATGGCTGGACGTATTGTGTTGGTCACATCAGATTTTTATAATGGTATTTGAGTTAGAGCGTAAAGAGGATCCACGTATCTACACACACACACACACACTCATATTCACGCACACATACACACACAACCACAGATATCATCGTGAAAAAGATAAAAATCTGATTCTATGGACCTTAAAACGTGCTCATTTACCAAAATCTCGATCCCTACCTATACCTCCCTTTACCAAAGGTAGAGGGAGGTAAACATCATATTCGTGATTTGTAATTGTGGTATTATGAAAGATGGGTGAATGATCCATTGGGCACGATTTGGTTGGAATTGAAAGTGAGGCGGTCTGGCAGGCAGGACGGCGTCGCGGCGGCGATGGCGGCGGTGGCGGCTGACAGACAAGGCGACGCTGCCTGCCGCCGCTGACTGATTGATTGCTTCAGTGCCACTGAGCACCGTACCGTACAAATTACGAAACCAAAGGGTTAGCGAGCGGTCCAGATACAACTGCCGGCGAGCCGCTCGACATACGCACAAGAATTGTTCAAATACCAAAATATTATTATACATTTCAAAGATTTATACTCTTTAAGAAATAAAGTTGATAATGTAGATTGGCACATAATTTTGCGCGATATTTTTAGCATGTTGAAAAATTTCAAATACGTTGATAAACAATAAAAAATTGGATTTTTAATTTATAAATCCATACCTAGCGAGAACTTCAAACAAAAGAGCGTAAGTACGAATTAGTTGTTTTCAGTAAATTATTATAGAAAAATAAGGTTTTCGTAACAATATATCGATACATTCCTTTCTTCTGAAGCCATCGATACCTATTGGATACAATTTTAACCAGTTTGTTACAAAATAAGCTGAATTGTATGTTTAAAGACTCTATAATGTACGCAGTAGCATTAAATGTAGATCGATATACATGATGGAACAAATTCGTGTTCTTTATATGAAAAACTTTCTTATTAAGCAAGCTACAGAAAATTAATGTAGATCTTTATGGGCCAACTCTTTGAGACATTTTTAACTGACACCAAAGAAATTTTCGATCATCTTTTGTTTTTGAGCTACAGGCTAAAACTTGATTTTCGCTTATTTTGAAAATATCTTATACTTCGCTTATTATGAGAAATAAAGAAAAGATGTTTAGATAACTTTTATATGGTTTTTTACGTATAGTGTCTTGGTATAATTGGATTTTTTTAAATATATAGTGAAAATAGCCTCATCTTTTTCCTTATTTTAAAGCTTTTCAACGATGTGTAACAAGTCTACATTGTATTGTTTAAAACATGAATAAAAGATGAATTATTAAGTTATTCGGGTGAAAAAATTGAAAATTATAGAGAAACAGACGAAAAAAACCAATAATAGATCATTATTTGTTTATTTTGATTTCATGTCTATTAATTAAGTTCTCAAATTTATATTTAGTCAATTATTTTCGGAATAGTTTATTTATTTAAAAAATATTATGTTTGTGTTACATCTCGAGAATTATTAAATTTTGAAAAAAATCCAATTACACCACGTTATTCTACGTAAAACACCATATAGAAGTTTTCTAAACATTTTTTTAATGATATTTAGAATTATTTCTAAATCAATCGTTATTCCTTTTACGGAATATTAAATTATTTAAAATAATTGTAGTTTATTTTCCTATCATACGTTGGCACTACTGAGAATGAGCATGTTGTATCAAATAATATTGCACAACTGACAAACTGATAATAAAAGAAACAAGAAAATATCAATAATGATTTCTTCAATATCAATTTACGAATTATTGATTCACATTTAATTCCTCTACATAAGAATGAAGATCTATATTGGTTTCAGAACACATTCAGATTTAATGATATAAAGTTGTAACGCATGCACTGACATAAGCCTTAAATTAAAAAAATTAAATTCATTTATTTTCACGGCAACGCTTTGGTAAATTGATTTTGAAATCTGTATATAGAGCTGTCATAGAATTTTATGAATGTTTAAATTATTTTAGCGGAATTAGATAAAATATTGTACATAATACGTTATGAAAATGTGATATTGTTTGACTCACATAATTTGCAAACACTATCACACTGTCATAGCTGATTATGCAAATAACTCTTTCTGCATCAAATAATTCGCCTTATGCACAGATTCTATAACCTGTGTGGCAAAAAGAAACAACTTCAATTACGTATTTTGTCAAGAATCATACACTTTTTACTGCGCAATACCATATTCTAACGTGAATAATACTAAGTTGGTACCAATATAAATATTTCTGGTTTTTGAAAAATTATGGATTAAATATTTAATAATGTGTTGGAACAATTATGTAAAAAATATTACAATTTATGAAAAGCATTCATTTTGAAAATTCCGATTTCTCTGTGAAAATTGTCTAAGATCTAAGGTATGTAAGTTGTGAAAATAAAATAATTGAATTTAATTTTAATTGCACGTTGTTAAAAGATAATGTTGAGAAAATATCTATAATTACAGTTAGGTTCGTGTAGAGTTAGTTTTCATCACCTTTAAGTGCATGTTAACGTGAAGTAATGCATCATAGTCTAACATGCGCGGGTACGAGTCGGGTACATCCAACATGATATGTGTCCATGTGCTTGATAAAGTGTCTTTATGTTAAAAATAACGCTTCAAATAAAAAATAAATACTGTCTTGCAAATTAGAAACACATAGATAATAATTAAAATTCATTACCTGCGTCTTGGTTCCGTCGAGCTAAAAACAAAGAAAAGACACAGTCACTATCATGAATACTCAATCAAATATACAAATCTAATCAATTGTAAAATTTATAGATACTAAATTTTAATAGTACTGCAATTTTGTGTTGGTAACTTAGTAAGAATTGTTGTAAGACTAGTTGTTTCTATTTTGCAAAAACAGTTTGGGAAGTCAAAAATATACCTGTTTACTATTTAATATTTACACATACAGTTTGTACAAAATAATTAGCTATTTGCACATAAAACTACCTAAAAAAACGATTTGACAAACATTTATTATTTTATTCACTACTAGCCTAAGCAACCGCAATTATTTACTTTTATTTGACAAGCGAAATTGTTTTTTCCTACCTGTGCATTGTAACCATGGTTACCGATAATTACCTACCAAGGTAGGTAATCATTACCGACCTCTGTTAAATGTCAATATTTACAGTAACTTTTATACTTCCAAAACCATATAATAAATTAAAAAAGTGTATTATTATACAGTAAACTTGGTCTATAATACTATAAATTCACAATAAGGCTGAATTTCTCAGAAATCAAATTGTCAAACATAGAGATATAGGAATACAAAGATGTATGTTGGCAACATTGGAATCAAGTAACGTTGGTGACATTGTAAAATAATAGGGTTATGTTGAATAGTTGAAAACAAATGTTCATTTCAATGTGCTTCGTTATTATCAATTTAAAAATCATTAACTAGAAAATATGTAAGTGCTAGTAGTGAATAAAATAGTATATTTACCTTGGTAGGGAAGACCATTATTGACCAGCGTCTTATATCCCTCGCTTTCAGCTCGGGATACAATCTTGACGCTAGGTCAATAATGATAGTCTTCCCTACCTTGGTTAATAATATACTATTATTATTTAGAAATAGTATTTATTTGTACACACTACATGTGAATACGTTGCTCCTTTCTTAATATATTTATGTTTCATATTTATTGTATACTTTTTTACCTTCCGTAACCTTTAGGTAAGGAAGGTATTGTCTTTGGTGTCAATGATGAGGTTTTAGTGAATAAACATGTTTTAGGATCCCTAATATACGATTTTATCATTTTTATGATAATGTGTGTGTGTATGTGTGTGTGTGTGTGTATGTGTATGTGCCTGTGTGTGTATGTGTGTGTGGTGTGTGTGTGTGTGTGTGTGTGTGTGTGTGTGTGACGAAAGTTTCGGATCGCATAACTTCAATACCACAATTCCTCAAGTTTACGTCCAGAAGAAGAAGTGATTCGATTTTGGTTATAATTGGCCAACCGAAAGTAGCCTCATTTGCAGATTATAACAGTTAAATATGTTTTATTGTCAATTAACGTTATTATAACTTAAAGAATATATTATTCTCTATATACGATTTGATAGTATTTTGTACTTTATATTCAGTAGATATAGAATTATAAAGATATTAAATTTCATTAATCAGCCAGCTATACTAACCATGACAACTGCTAATATATTCATATAATTCAAATTGACAGTTGTCAGTATAAATAAAAAGTAAATTAATGTGGCAGAGATGACGATGTTGAAGTAGATGTTGGGGAAGACACGGAAAGATATGGTAAGGAATGGAAAAATAAGGGAAATAATAATAATAAAAGGATACAGCAGAAGACCAAAGATAAGATGGAAGGACTGTATTTCGGAAAACATGAGAGAAAAGGAACTGAATGAGAACGACACGCAAAACAAAAATGAGTGGAAGAAGAAAATAAAAAAATGGCGACCCCTAACGAATGGTAAAACCTAAAGAAGAAGATGCCAGTTTCAAGTACAATTTGCATAGTTTGTTTATGAATAATTTTACAGGAAATTTAGAATCTTTTCCAAGAAAATTTATGTATGGAATTTATACATAATACACAGGATTGGCGGAAGGTATTGTGCTGGCCACATCAGATTTTTAAATTTAAATTAATATGAATAATCTGCCATTTTATTACTTAGTATTTAATGGATTAAGATATATATAGATATATCGTTATTACCAAAATATGCGAATAAAAGTAGATTACCACACTCAACATTGAGCAATGCGATATTTTTAATTCTCAATTTTTGTAATTGTCATCCATTTTGTGTCGCTGTTACGTCCGCCATATTTTCCCCCATCGTCCACATTCCTTATAATTAGATCTGGTGGTCATTTTAAAATTTCCGAGAACGGTTGGCGCTCCAATTGCATTAAAAACCGTATTTATCCCCGATCCCCGGCAATCAACGTGAAACGTCCTGGAGCTTCAGCCGAGGCAAGCCAAGCCATCGAGCCCGAGCCATTAGCAAGCCCCAGTGCAGTGGCAGCGGCATTCGAGACGGCTGTGACGCCCTGTCACATGTTTCAGCAGATGACGTTGCGGCTGTAGCGACGAGGAAGCTTTTTTCTTCTTTCCAACCGACGTTTTTGTCGCAGTAATGGAGGGTTTTTCATATGCCATGCGTGGAGGATGACTGCGAAAGGAATTATTGCATACCTGACCAATTGATGGTGTTTTTGTAGCGAATGAAGTAACAGCGGACATATTTCGTATTCGTATGGTTTTATTTGGAATTAATTACAACTTTTCTACGTATAATTGAATCGTTTATAGTTTACAAATGTAACTGTACCTACAAAAAAGAAATCTGTTGTGGCCATCACAATACCTCTCGCCCTTTCCATTGTGGTATATATGTTACTGTAAATGCCCGAAAATCGGTAAATCCTAAGATTGATGTACAAAACCCAGGATTTACCAATTTTATGTGGTAAATCTACAAACAATTAGATAATTTATATAATTTCGGGTGTTAAAACGTAGTAGTGCAATTGCAAATTGGTATTGCATTTTTAATTGTCGTAGCCATGTTGTAAAACCCGACTTTTATTAAGGGTTGGTGAAACGCGGCCAGACTGTCAAACCTTCAAATACAGCAATGTTTTACAATCTGGCTAGTATATTTCTCTAAATACTACAACAATAACCTAACCTAACGCACAAAAGTTACCCTTGAAAACTGGAACACAGTTTTGTTCGTTAGGTTATTGTTATATGTAGAGAAATATACCATGCCATTTAATTTACCACATAAAATTGGTTAATCCTAGGTTTTGCACGTCAATCCTAGGATTTACCGATTTTCGGGCATTTACAGTAACATATATAAGTATTGTATAACATTTCTTGTACACACAAAAAATTCTAATTACACCTAATCTTTATATTTACGTATTTTCTATAATTTTAAATTCATTCTATGAGCAAGTTTTCTCCATTTCTTCTAAATGTTCGAGGTTTTTCCCATTCATTAAAAGGATTGGCGGTATTACTGAAATATTCATGTAATATACCTATAATTTTAAATTTATAATTAAAAAATCTGTTGTGGCCAGCACAATACCTTCCGTCAATCCTGTGTATTATGTACAAATTCCATACATAAATTTTCTTCTAAAAGATTCTAATTTTTTGGTATTTTATGATTCCCTTTCTCGGCAACTGAACTCCATTCTCCTGATAACAAACAAACCACATGAAATAAGAAAATCATGAAATTTTGAATGAAAAATTATGACACTTGTCAGTTATGGACATAATTAATTGCTGTCATTTTGATACGGGTTCCCATATCTGCTTGCCAAAGGCACGCGCCCTATACATATTTTTTTTGCAAAAGATGCTATATTTCCAGTAAAGTTATTTCATAAACAAACTATGCAAATTGCACTTGACACTGACATCTACTTCTTCTTCTTTAGTTTTTCCCATTCGTTAGGGGGTCGCTATTTTTTATTTTCTTCTTCCACTCATTTTTGTTTGCGTGTCTTCCTCATTCAGTTCCTTTTCTCTCAAGTCTTCTGCAATACAATCTTTTCATCTTATATTTGGTCTTCCTATGTTTCTTCCACCTTCTATTAATATATTCATCGCTTCTCATGACATGTTCAAACCAATGTAATCGTCTTTCTTATATCCAGAAACTTCTAACACTAGAGTTACTTCCCTTATTCTGTCATTGATTTACATTTTATTGATACTGACATCTGTCAATTTGAATTACCTGAATATATTAGCAGTTTCCATGGTTAAGTTAGCATAGCTGGCTGAATTATGAAATTTATATGAATTTTTTTGTCTTTATTATTCTTTAATCCTATATCTGTTAAATATGAAATATAAAATGCAATCAAATAGTATAGACAATAATATATTCTTTAAGTTATAATAACATTTAACTGAGTTTTTCAAGAAAAACTGTTAAAATCATCAAATGAGGGTACTTCCGATTGACCAATTATAACCAAAATCTAATCAAGTCTGCATATGGTTGTAAGGAAGAGGAATACGCAAGAATTGTAATTTTTGGAATTCTAGTATTGGAGATATCGTGCAGGAAAAAACGGTCACATACACACACACACACATACACACACACACACACGCACATACGAACACACACACACACATACAGATATCATCGTAAAAATAGTAAAATCGTATTGTAAAGACCCTAAAACGTGCTTATTCAATGGAAACTCACCACCGATTTTTTTGACCAAAGACAATACCTTCCTTACCTATAGGTGACGGAAGGTAAAAAGCTCAGAAAAAGCCTGCAGTACTATCTCTGAATTTTTGTCATTGTCATCATCGTAAAAATGTTATAATCGAATTCTAGAAATCTTAAAACGTGCTTATTCACTAAAATCTGGATATACGACTTTTAGCATGAATTCAGTACCTTCCATCATTTCTATGTATTTTGTACAAATTCCATGCAGAAAGTTTCTTGTATAAGATTTTATATTTCTAGTCAAATTATAACGCAAACATACTACGAGCCCAAATTCATATTAGTTCGGCTGACTAACACTTGTTACAAACAAAATATAAAATCTACGCAAATAGTGAGAAATTTTTACAAATTTCTTTCGACTAGTTTAAAATATAAATATCAAGCTTACCAAAACTAAATATGTTATACAAGTATTTCGCCATTTAATATTAGGTTACATCGCCTTTATTAGTAATACCAGTTTTAATTCTGTTAGGCATTGTATCCCTAAGGCATGCGTATTTCTCTGTGAGTATTGTCCTATATGTCTTGAAAAGGTAGGTTTTTCTGTACGAACTGGATTTTTACGAAGTTGTTTTTCATTGTGCCAAAGTAAAGGGTCGCGATATAAGCTAAATATATGGACTAGGACTAGACAATGACCCTTAAAATGCCGGTCGAACTATTATCACCAGTCATTTGGCCCACAGTTTTTTAAAGTTTTAAGACGAAAGAATTATTATTAGTTTGGGCTCGTATATCAATTGCACTTAACAATGACATCTGCCAATCTGAATTTTTTAAATATAGTACCGATAATACCTAACTGTTTCTATGGTTATAGCATAGTTGTCTGCTTTATGAAATTTTATTTCTTTGTATTTATTTAATTCCAAATCCCTTGAATATGCAGCATAAAATAAAATGCAATCAAATCGTATACAGTGTAAAATATTCTTTAATATTTATAATAACATTAAATATAATAAAATAACCTCGAATGAGAAAAATTAATACATGTTATTTTTTTACATAGAAGTAGAGTGCCCTGATAAAAATAAATGAATATTTTGTTGTTGTAATTGATCATATGTCAACGCAACAAAATATTTACATATTTCTTACATGACATAATTCTATGTTAAAAAATAACACGTATTCATTTTTTCCATTCATGACACTCTTATTATAGCCATATTTTAATCAAATTAATATAAAACTTGATATGTATTTTTCTCAAAAAAATTGTTATATACGGGTATAAAAATATTATATCCTTGAATTCAGAATTAAATTCTCTGACGAATGAACAAATCCCATTTAAAATAAAAAAGTTAGGTCCCGTTTTTTGATAACCATTGGTCGATTTTTTTTCTTTTCTTTAAATTAGTCATGTGAAATAGAAATTGTTTGCCAATTTAATAGCCTTTGTAGCTCTTATAGTTCTTGAGATACCAATGGTGCCTCATTTAAAATGAACATCATGAATGTGGCGTGCCGGCAATTATAACAAATTTAATAATATAAATATTAATATCTGACAAATATTAGCGTCATATTAAATTAATGAACTGTTAATTATTTCAACATTTGGTTAATTAATGGCCCACAATTAGTAAAATATAAAGCAACTCATTTACAACACAACACGCTACTCCTGCCATACCAAATAATTATGTAAATATATAAGTAGAGATTAATGAAAAATGTTTTTAAAAACGAAAGTTCAATTTTCGGTAATCACCAGATAATAAACTCGCTTCATTTTAGCATGAAAACTATTTTTTTTAACTTTGTAACATCGTAACCTATATTAGTAATGTTTTATTTTAGTTATAATATTTCATTTGTGATGTCTTACACTGATTAATTGGAAATATTACAGTTAAAAAAGAAAATAATTTATTATCGCCATGAAATAAAGATGTCAAAATTAGGATCATTAATAACTATCATAATACAGTAAAAAATCTAATTACCTGATATTCATATTACGTGTCTTCAAATTTCATTTACACTTTATCAAAACAAAAGGAACGTAACTGTTTTCAATTTCAGGAAGTTTAATTAATGGGAAAACGATCAATATGATTTTTTTACTCAGTAGGTACCTAATATATTTATTTCTATTCTTCAAATATTTGGTTATTATTTAATTTCTTCAAACAATCTACAATTTGTTATTTTCATTTCCTCGAACAATTGTTCTAAACCTTTATTTATCCGCTATACTATTCTGCTGCTTGCTGCAAGCAACATAACCTAACCAACCTAACATCAGGCCGTGGTCGGTAATGTAGGTGGTCGTTCGACCTCTTAGTTCTTCAGCCGATGTGCTCTGTGGACAGGAAACAGCGTTCGTGTTCACGTTTGCGTTCGTGCGAGTGTTTCTCTTCGTTCGTGGTTCGTGCACTCACAAAATAAACCAGCTAATTGGCTGGATTATTTCATATGAAGATTTGTCTGACCTTGGGGCGGCCATGTTGGAAAGATGTCAGCAGTAGGAGAAACAGTTGGAACTGTACATAGTTGGAGTTCAGAGTTGGATTTGAAATTTTCACGTTTTAATTTTTATTAGGCTCTGTCTAGAGACGGGTTAATGTGTACCTAATATGTACGTATACTAAAGGCGTGCACGGGTTCCGACTAGGTCCACTGGGAAAGGTACGACCCGCGATCTCGTAAAATATATTCGAGTTCGAGTTCAATTAATTCATTCCACTCCGTTTCTAGCAAATCAATTGTACACAATTTCATATATTTTTTATTGGATTTATAATAATTGTGATTTCACTTGTTCATCATTTTCATATTAATTATTTCAAATCTGTTATTCTGAATTAAAATTTATTCGGGTTCGGGTCGGGTACGGTTAATAAGTTTTAAAAAAAAGTTTGAGGGTCGGGTCGAATTTTAAATACAACGGGGCGGGCCAGATTGAAAAAATCTGTTGTAGCCAGCACAATACCTCTCGCTATTTCCATTTTCTGTTACATAAGTAACGAATTTAACATTACTTGTACACTCAAATAATGCAAATTCTATGAGGATTTTTTCCTACTCTTCTAATATGTTCAAAATTCTTCAAATTCATTGACGGTATTAGCAGTACATATTTCTTAAGAATATATGTAATATTAATATATCTATAATTTTAAATATTTAATTAATAATAAAATAAGAAATATTAAATTCAAAAAATAATATTTAGAACTATATATATATATATATATATATATATATATATATATATATATATATTCTGTGTGACTGAGATCTGGAGTAATTGAAAAGCTCGGCAGAAACAACCATAGGCCAAATATTGTAAATATGAATTATATACAGCGATTATGTGCTTTCCAGAATGCCAAACAGTCTGATAAAATTGGTCCTCGCAAAAAGTATTTTAGTCACTAGTTATTACAATTTAAAGTTTGAGCATACGTCCTATAAAAATGTCTAATTGTTATGTAATTGCTCATCAATATTTATTTTTCTATTTCTTAACATCCAGTATAAATAATTTTCTAATATTTAAATATGATCCTACGGAAAATTAAGGTACCTACAGACATCTATAAAAGTAAGGAAGCTAGAAAGTTGTTTCTTTGATTATCTCAAATTCCAAAAAAAATGGGCTAAGGTTGTTTTTGCTAAGAGCTCTTCAATTGTTTACATCTAATCTTTACAAATATATGTGAAATATGCAGTAACAAAATATATTTATAAATGAAATAGCATGAGCATTAAAAAAATGCTTTGAGTATGATAGTTCATTAGTGGAATACTAGAAGATATTTTTCTTGGCAACTAATTCATAATCTTAGGTCATAGGACTTTGTATTCACATATCTACAAAACGTGGTTATATCATGTAAAAAGTATGCACACTACATATGGACTTCCATAAAAAAATCTCTAATTTGTTATTTATAATGTTCATCTTGGCGTAAATATTTAGAAAGAAACTGTTCATCTTTAAAAGTATTGATTCATTGAAAAGTTGTTTTTGTTTGACTGTAAGCGTTCAATTGATTTGACGGAATACAAGACACGGATTCCTGGAAGTCCAAATAAAAACATATTCATTAATCATCCACCTAAAAAATTTAAACGGGATTTTTAAACCTGCAATCGGCAGACTTCACAAGCGAAATCTGCCCTATATATTCATAATAATGTAAGATATACAACGAGCTTCACCTCATAGTTTGATGTACTCGTATGTATATAACGAAATATTGTTTAAGTCTCTGAGATCAACACCTACAGAAACCTAAGATTCTACATGTCATGTACCACACACATCGTATTTTAAAGCCTTATTCTACAATCTACAGTATCTACACAATACCCAAAAGCAAAAAACTACAACACATCATCACTTTATATTTATTCATTTCTAACCACGAACTAAGACGTAACGGTAGTCGGTTCTAAATCCTTTGGAGATAGAGAATGGCTCAATACCCGTTGATGAATACCCGGCATGAATAGAACTGAAGAGAATTCGACAGTGGCGACGTCTCGGCTTTCGTGGCTGCTGTTTGAAGTTGAATAAGCCACGACGCGTCATCGAACACCTACGTTTAATTAATTTCTATATGAAATGCCGACAGATATAAAAATAGATTGGGCTATTGAGAAAAAGTTTTAATAAGAATGTATTTGGTGAAAGATGCTTCTGTTATGAAGGAAATATTATACAAGGTTCTTCATTATTATCATTGTTCAGAGGTCGTATATTAAGATCGAAACTTTACCTGGCAGAAACCCAACAGAAATCCACAGTGCTTTAAGTGAAGTTTGCGGTGACTTAACAGTAGATCGTAGTACAGTGTCTCGTTGGGTTAATCACAGTCCAACGAGTGGAGAGGTCCAAATTCCCCACGGCCAAACAAATTTTGGAGAGCTCAATCAAAAGTCAAACAAATGATCATCCTTGCTTATGATTACAAAAGAATCATCATAACAGACAGAGTTCCATGTGAAACAAGTGTCACACCTCATGCTTCCTACAGTCCGGACATGAGTCCACCAGACTTCGACCTATTCCCAAAGCTGAAACAGCCTATGCGTGAATATCGGTTTCCGTCTCTGGAAGAGATTCATGCTGCCGTTCGACAAATGAACAGAGATGGTGTCTTGGATGGAATAATAAAGCTTCCCAGATGTTGAGATTTGGTCATTGAGAAGCAGGGAGACTATATTGTAGGATTGTAAAGAGATAGTGTAATAAAAATAAACAAATGAATAAACTAACAATTATGTGCAATATTTATGAAATGACTCTGGTATGTTACACTTCATACCCGAATTTAAACATTGCCCGAAAAAAATTCTCATATATTATACAACAAGACGATTAAAAGTGTTGCCTAGAAACACCACGAGATCGAAGATCGAGTAGTATTTCCAATAGGCAACTAGTTGAGTATGT
Source organism: Harpalus rufipes (assembly GCA_951394225.1). Taxonomy (NCBI): domain Eukaryota; kingdom Metazoa; phylum Arthropoda; class Insecta; order Coleoptera; family Carabidae; genus Harpalus; species Harpalus rufipes. Next base: position 48,105,476 of record OX596279.1, read on the forward strand.
CGAGAATTTTCTATTGTCGAGTTGTATACAGGTAGACTATATCATGAATAAAAAATAAATAGTAAATTTAACGTAGGCCTGTAGTCTATTTTCTTTTGACAGAAACGTCAAACTGTATCCTACATAACCTTTTTTTAAATATAGCTGCAGTAGTATGTAATATTACACTGAAATGTTCGTACTTCAAATAAACTAGCAACAGTGCAGTTTCTAGACATGTGATCCAAATAATTATTTGTTTAATTGTCAATTTTTTAACTCAATAATCCCTTGTTGTCAAATAATAGGTGCGTTCAATTATTTGTTTGGAGCTGTCAGTGCATTTATGATGTCTACTTAAATCATACAAAGCACAAGTTTCCTCCTTAAAGTAAGTATAACTACTGATTCATTTATGTAATCGATACTGTGTTCGAATGAAAAAGATCATACTTTTTATGCTCCGTAAATATAATTAAAAATGACATTGATAATTCTGAGTACATAGAACAAATATCCAAACGCACCTATTATAAGTGAATATACGAAGGTAGGTATATTCGAATATACAAAGGTTCGTATATTCGTTCACCATGCTTACTTAATAATAACCTCTGTATACGTGGTAACTAAAGAAAATCACGTATTTTTATTGGTTTGCAACTTAATGAATGATACACTCAGAATTATACCTCGTTCAATGAGTGAACGGACCCGATCACGAACTAATTTTGTATTATTATTTTATTCTTACTATTATTATATTCCTTATTTATATTTGCAGTACTTTAAATAAATGAATCTAGGAATAATAACAATACAACTATGATGTGACTTCCCCCGCCCAAATTTTATAGTTGCTGGCGCGAAAAAGGTCCGTTCTCTCGTTGAGGGATGTATAGTTTTGAACATTTGTAAATTCTTAAACTCGAATTTTTCTACTTCAACGGATATTGCTTAATCAGAATTGAACAATACAAGTATTAGGTACAAACCGAAATATTATAATCTAATCCACCAAGAAAACTCTGTATTTTGAAAACTATGGAATAATAAGTGTTGCTCAGTTTTACATTATGATGCAAGATTTTTTATCTTTACGTCATAATGTCATCACATTGTCATTGTTATTTTCTTATCTTACAAAGCTGTGCAAAATATATGACGGGGGCAGAACAAGAGAAATACTAAGAAGAAGATAATCAGTTATGTTCTTGGTGGTTGAGAGATCTTGATATGTCGTACTACAAGTACAAGTACTTCAATAAGAATCAGTTTTACAAATCTTCATTATTTATAATTAATTTTATATCAATAAAATAAGCCCCACACCGACAGAGCGCAGTTCTAGTGTTGCCGCTTTTTATATCAAAGGTTCCGGGTTCGAATCCCGGCTAGAGTATAGCTTTTTGTGTGCGTTTTTGTTATTTTATGTAAGTCAAAATCGCTAATATGTTATATGTCACATTTGGAGATAACAATAACTCCAATATTTTTTCCTTTGTCAATCGAAATCTATGCTACAATCTCCAGTCATCCATTGTGTCAAAAAAACGATCTACTATTTCGCTCTCTTTGGTATTTGACGGTTTATTAAATTATTTTTATCTAATTCTTACTTCACAGCAGCATTATATTCATATTCAATATCGTTTAAAACATTTATCTTATGAGTTTTACATAGCATGAAATGTCACAATGGATATAAGTATCACCTATAGGGCTATTCTGTAAGCATCGTTATGACATAACGAATCGTTAAAACGTTATATCGTCAGTAATAATGAAAATCGTTTAATAGGCTTATTCTGTAAACGATCGTTATGACATTATGCATTGTTATATCGTTATTATAACGATAAACGATAAACAATAATTTAATTCTACATAACGAAAAAATCTGTTGTGGCCAGCACAATACCTCTCGCCACTTATTTTTTTGGTTACATAAGTATATAACAGTCATGTTACATTGTTGGCCTTAACAAGCAGATGTGGGGGCCCGTTTCAGAATGATAATTAGTAATTATGTACATGGATATCACTTGTCAATTTTTCATTCAAAACTTCAAGATTTTCTAAATACACGTAGTTAATTTTTCACCAGGAGTGTGGAATTTACTTGTCGAGGAAAATAAACCACATGGAATTGGAAAATCACTAAATTTAGAATGAGAAATTATGATACTTGACATCTATATACATAATTACTAGCTATCATTCTGTCATGGGCCCCCATATCTGCTAGTCAGGGCCAACAAAATCACATGACTGCTCGCGCCCTATTGTATTTAACATTTCTTGTATACTACACTCTACACCAAAAATTCTACTTACATATATCTATTTCTTATATTTAGATTGATCAATTTTAAATTAATTTTTTGAAGAAATTTTGTCCTCTTCTAATTTTTCGAAATGTTTCCAATTCATTACCAGGATTGACAGTATTTTTGAAGGATATATGTTATGTATTTATTAATACATTAAGAAATAATATAATGTATGTACTTCCCAGAAAAAGTCTTCAGTAATGTCTCCGTATTTCTGACACTGACATTTATCTGTCAGTTACAAACAATTTTAATAAACTATTTTCCATGGCATTCTTTCGGCTGTAAAATTTATTATAACAGATTATTTTATATATTATATTTCTTTTATCTCTAAATCTATAGAATATATAATAAAACATTTAAATGTATCAGATAAAGAATTTAATTTTCTTTAATATTACCAAGAAAAATTTTCAAAAAATATTATTTTGAAGATTATTTTTCAAGAATCTTCTACTTCCGGTTGTCCAATTGTTACCAAAACCTTTTCAGATCTTCCCATGAATGTCCGATTGGGAAATACGTAGTTAAACAAATTTAAAGTCTTATAGTTTTTGAGTAATCGTCCTTCCAACATCCTACATACATACACACACACACATACATCCACACACACAGACATCATCGTAAAAATGTTAAAATCGGATTGTAGGGACCTTAAAACGTGCTTATTCAATAAAATCTGGACATGCGATTTTTAGCATGAATGCAATACCTCCCTTAGCGAGAGGTAAAAAGGATAACGATATCGTTATTTCTAACGACTGGAAAAATCATTCGTTATATAAACGTTTTGTCAATAAGTCAGTATTTTTATTTATGTCAAAATAAAATTGCTATTTTGTTGAATAGTGATCTCAAAAACCAGTCATATTACAGTTTTCTGCAAGGTAATATTAAAATAATTTAATAAGTTTTAATTTGTAGCGCCTAGCGCAAGCTTCCCAGTTTGTCTACAGATGGTAGTAGTAGCTCTAGCATAGCCTACAACAAGAAAAAGAAAGGCCCGACAGCTGACAGGTTGACAGCAGACTCCAACCAGAACTAATCTAGCCTAGGAGTTTTGTGAGTTATATTGAATTATTTTAGATATTTCATTTAAAATTATAATTTGATTTTAGGAAATAAAGTTCTTAACTTGATCCCAAGGTTATTATTTTTCAAAATGTGTTACAGAATACGGATACGGAGATACCGATTATCGTTGAGTAGAAATAACGATTTTCATAATAACGATTTCGTTATGATAACGATTCGTTAAGTGAATATTTTACAGAATTGGCCTCTTAATGCAGTTGAGCGGTAGATGAAGTACGGTTTAATATAAATCACACTGTAAAAATAAAGTGGATAAGTGCATAGGTTTTTAGTAATATAAGCTCCACTTATTACTAAGTGCAACTCAACTAACAACGGTGCAAACGGGCATAAGAGATATGTAGAAAGTATATGTCTCTCCAATATCAATAAATTTTAGCGCAAGGAAGTAGATCTGTAGAGGGTAACATCCGTGCAGATAATTATTTACACAGCGGTTTAGTTTTCCCTGTCGTTCGTAATAAAATTAGCAATTCTATCGACCATTGCTGGCTAGGAAAGAGATCGGGCAGCGGGTTTTTCACAGACCCGCGATCCCGCGAACGGAAATCATTGCTTTATCTGAAACACATAAATTGTGAAGTTTTGGTTTTCATTTGAACGAGTACTTAAACGGCGCTGATCTGCATTTAAACTGCACACAGATAATAATAATTCTATGCAAATTATTCGCGTCGTGTTCCCTGCGAAACGTACATACGACCATAATTCAACGCGCTCGTAAACTCCGCAAATGGTTTGTCTCTGACTTGGAGGGAACGGAGAACCACTTTAAGAACAACCAAGATTCTTTTACATTTTTTAAGGCTGGGAGTTTGAAAGTGTACCGAAGAACTTGTAACGTGATATTTAACGTATAATGACTGACGATGATGAATATTTTTGTCAGTAGACTAGGAAAAAATTAAATCTTTAAAAAACTGTAACACAGACATTTACGTTCTACAACAATCAGATGAATTAAGATATACAAACGCTTATATATGACGGTGTATTGAAGAGTTAGTGGTTTAACAAAAAAGAATTAATACCAATGGCACTTTATATTCGCTCAAAAAAATAATTGTGCGTCCAGTGCTGCCTTCATTGGGTACAGGCTGTTTCATTTTCGAAATTTTTTTTAAGGTACATCTCGGGTAATATTGACGATAGAATGAAAATGTGCATTGCAGGGCCAATTTTTCGAGATAAGTTTAATAGTCTCCACAGGTATGTCGTTTTATTCTACGCAAAAAACGGTACAAAATTCTAAACAATTTTTCTCTATCATAATAAATAAGAAATGAGATATATTTTCATTTTATGTTGCATAGAGCACAAGCAGTCATGTGACTTTGTTGGCCCTGGCAAGCAGATATGGGGACCCGTCTCATAATGACTGCTAGTAATAATGTACATAGGTGTCAAGTATCATAATTTTTCATTCAAAACATCATGATTTTCTATCCATCAGAATATTTTTAAATTTTGAATGACAAATTATGATATATGACAATTGTGACATCTATGTAAATAACTACTAGCCGTCATTCTGACACGGATCCCGATATCTGCTTGCCAAGACCAACAAAGTCACATGACTGCTTGCACCCTATAAGTAACGAATTTAGCATTTCTTGTACACACATATAACTGAAATTGTATCTCTTCTTTCATTCAATGAGGAATTTTGTCCTACTCTTCTACTGTTCAAAATTCTTCAAATTCATTGACGGTATTGGCAGTATTTCTTAAGGATATATGTAATATTAATATACCTATAATTTTAAATACATATTTAATTAATAATACAATAAGATATATTAAATGTACTCGTACCTCCCAGAAAAATCTTCTAGTAATGTTAGTTAGTTAGTTGACACTGACATAATGCATTTATATGTCAATTACAAACATTATATATCTCAACTGGTTTCCATGGAATTGTTTGAGCAACGAGATTTATTACAACAGATTATTTTGTATTATTATATACTATATCTGTAATCCTATAGGAGTTATAATAAAAAAATTAAATGCATCAGGTTGAGAATTGAATTATCTTTATTATTAGTAGTAACATAAATTTTCAAAAATAATATTTAGAATTTTTTTTAGAAACTACCACTTCCGGTTGTCTATTTGTTACTAGAACCTATTCAACTCTTTCCATTACTGTTAGATTGAGGAATCCTTTGTTACACAGGTCTTTAGTCTTATAGAATTTGAGAATTCGGATCTACAACATTCTAATACACACACGCACATGACATTATCGTAAAAATGTTATAATCGGATTCTAGCGACCTTAAAACGTGCTTATTCACTAAAATCTGGATATGCGATTTTTAACATGAATCCAATACTTCTCTTAGCGAGAGGTAAAAACTGCACTGTGTATTCCAATCGACAATCAGATTATAATATCAATATTTCATATTTTATTTTTAAATTTAGTCAATAGATAAATTTATAGAATAATGATACAAAATGACCATATTGAAAGGTATTAGTTTGTGTTTTAATATACATTTTTCTTTTAAATTCAGCATTGATTTTTATATATTTGTAATTCATGCAACCTTGAGACACAACAAAGGAAAACTCCAATAATAGTGTGTGTCCCTGAATATTTCATATTGTCCGTTTGGAATAAAGCATAAAGCACCAGTAGTATAAACAACATCTTGCATTTTATTTGTGGCATTCTGTACCTTTTCGCACGAACAATGCCGGTGTTATTGTGTTAGTATTGTTTTGTCGGTCGAATAATTATGTTATTAAATAAACAATGAAGGAAGGTTTGCATGTACGAGTGCCGTTGAGACAATGGCGGTCTCCGTGTTCTTGAAACGAACTCCATTGTGCTTCGGCAGCTTCTTGCAGGATTTCACACTGCACATTCCCTCTCGCAATTAAATCTGCCAACAATTCGACATATGGAATAGGAGACTTTAATTGTTGAAGAAAACCAACCGTACCACAAAGACATCATTATGAATTTCATGCTTTTTTCTTCACAATTTCAAATGTTTCTTGCAGATCTTAATTTTATAATATTTCTCACGGACTTTCAAAAAAATAAAAAGATGGGAGATATGATACGAGATATTGTCACACAGTGTGTTTCAACTATGAATTTCAGTTGACATATTTTACATTTAATTAGGAAACCATTCTTCTTCTTACTTAAGTGAAACTGTAAAACCTAAGTATACATATAACAGAAATACACTCGTGGCCAAAAAAAAAAACGGACACTTAAAAATGTTTTTATCGATTTGTAACAAACGAAATAGTGGTTTATTTGTTATTGTTTTGTTAAAATATGAATAACTGATCTGTAAATTAAGATCGGAATATAAAAAAGTTTAGCAAATACTTTATTTATTAAGAAAAGCTCCTCAAACAGAAAAATGAACAAAAGCAGCAAAATTATTTTTCATTATTAATTAGGTTTTATAACTAAAGTATGATTTATTTTGAGTAAGTAATAGTGTATATTGCCTCTCTGTAAAGATTGTTACCATATGGTAAACTTTCGATACAGTTGGTAACTCCTCGTGTTATTTTTTTTCCATTCTTAAGATGAAACTCTCGGAACAAATGAAACAAAAGGTACTACTGAGTTAGCTTTGCATTTTCTAATATATAGAACTGTCGTCAAACCACCATATTTAAACAAAACACGCTCAATACTTCAATAAGTTGAAATACCAACCCATACCATTATACCACTTATGTTAAATGGTGTTTTTCAGGATATATAATATCCTGAAAATGGTTCTACTGATCTTTACCATGCGCGTTATTGTTCATCCAATTAAAAAATTACAGAAATGATATGCATACATGAACAATACGGAGCTCCAGTGCTCCATTGCCTAGTCCCTATGTTCTTGCGCAAAACGTAGTCACTATGTTCGATGTGCTACGAGCAAAGCTGGACAAGCAACGGGCTTTCTAGGACTTAAACGATATTCGAACAACCTTTGGCGAACGGTTCATGCAGAAATTTATATTCCACGTATATACAACACTTGGCAACAGACAACAGTTGACAGTGTGCCCCATTCTTGTGGTACAAATATTGCTATAAATCGATGTATAAATGCATAGTGCTCCTGATATTCATCACCGAATGTGTACCCTAGTTTGATAATGACGCCGAGTTACATTTTGGGCAGTACTTCTGGTAACAATCAAGGCTATAGCGATGTATTGTCTAATGTTATCATTTTCAGCTAAAGTTTCTGTTCAGCCAATATTTTCCGATTGAATTATAACAAATTTATTCACATTCAGTATTGTAAGTACTAAGAGTACAATGAACTATACACCAAGAGTCATTAACCAACGATAATTGAAGAATTTATTATTATGATCGAGTTTTTCAAAACAGATAATTTTGCACACATTTAGTTTTTCTTCTTTTTACTTAATAAATAAAGGGTTTGCTACACTTTTTACCTCTCGCTAAGAGAGATATTGGATTCATGTTAAAAATCTCATATCCAGATTTTAGTGAATAAGCACGTTTTAAGGTCCCTAGAATCTGATTATAACATTTTTACTATGATGTCTGTGTGTGTGTGTGTGTGTGTGTGTGTGTGTGTGAATGTGTGTGTGTGAGGTTGTTGGAGGTACGATTTATTTGAAAATTTGTTACTACAAATAATAAAGACAATTAAATTCTCAATCTGGCACATTTAATTTTTTTATTATATCTCGTATAGGTTTGGAGATATAGGATATAATAATATAGAATAATCTGTTGTAATTAATCTCGTTGGGAAAAAAACAGTTGAGATATTTATATGTTTTTAATTGACAGATAAATGAAAAATGTCAGTGTCAAAAATCAGCAGTTTTAATAACATTACTGGAGGATTTTTCTGGGAGGTACGAGTATATTTAATATATATTATTGTATTATTAATTAAATATGTATTTCAATTATAGGTATATTAATATTACATATATCTTTAAGAAATACCGCTAATACCGTCAATGAATTTGAATTTTTTTGAACATAGAATAATAGGACAAAATTTCTCATAGAACGAAAGAAAAGATACAATTTCATTTATTTGTGTGTTGGCCTTAGATAGCAGATATAAGGATCCGTGTCAGAATGACGGCTAGTAGTTATTTACATAGATATCACAATTTTTCATTAAAAATTTCAACATATTCTGATGTTTATTTGTCATCCATAGTATGAAATATACTTGTCGAGGAAAATAATCCACATGGGTTTGAAAAATAATAATTTTTTGAATGAAAACTTATGATACTTGACACCTATGCACATTATTACTAGCTGTCATTCTGACACGGGCCCCGATATCTGCTTGCCAAGGCCAACAAAGTCACATAACTGCTCGCGTCCTATGCAACATAAAATAAAAATGGCGAGAGGTATTGTGCTGGCCACAACAGATTTTGTATTTTCTAATCTTACTTTATAGGTCAATTGTTCATATTTTAACATAAAAATAACAAATAAACCTATTGTTATAAGTCGATAAAAAAAACTTTTTTAACTGTCCGGTATTTTGACCGCGAGTGTATTTAACTAACTACAGCTACTACATCAGGGAGAGAAATGCATAATTTTTCTCGGAGTGTAATTTGTTATACAATTGGAAACACATTTCGGGGTAAATATTTAATGATTTAATTATTTCTATATTCACAAAAGCCTTTATCTGCGTCTCCCACGTGTGACTGATTCCACTTCTAATAAAAAATGGAAAAATGACCAATGCGTTGGTGAAAATGTATATAAAAAATAAAGAAAAACTGGAATATCCATGTATAATAAATCAAGGTAGAAGTTTATCAAACAAAGTCGGCTCCACACGCACCAAACACAAACAGAAGTAATATCGAAATTGCCGCGATAGTGTATCGTGGAAATCTCTCTGTAATTATGTGTGTACATTACAGGGAGCTGCTCTAATATTTTATTAGGCCGCTGAGCGTCGACTACAACGCTCCCAGAGGTAGAACACCTAACAGGGGCGGCGGAGTTGAATTGAAAATGTAGTTTTTACCTTCCGTCACCTTTAGGTAAGGAAGGTATTGGTCAAAAAATTCAATGATGAGTTTTTACTGAATAAGCATGTTTTAGGATTCCTATAATACGATTTTACCATTTTACGATGATGTCTGTATATATATATATATATATATATATATATATATATATATATATATATATATATATATATATATATATATATATATATATATATATATATATATATATGTGTGTGTGTGTGTGTGTGTGTGTGTGACAAAAGTTCCGGATTCCATAACTTCAATACCACGATTCCAAAAATTATTTTTTTTTCTCGTATTCCTCAAGTTATTATTATTGTGCTGGCCACAACAGATTTTTTATTATTATTTTAGTTTTCTGGAAGAGAAACAAATTTTCACAATTATGTACGGGATATTTTTGTACTTGACCAAACATAACTAAGTGTACTGTTGTGAGTTCCGCGGTAAAAGAATTTTAGGGAAAGAAATAGCAAAAGCTAAAATTGATCTCACCTTCGTCGAATCGTTGACAAACGCCAAAAAGTTACTATCTTCCAGTAGAAAGGACCTTATAATTATTACAGGTATCCTTTCTGGACATTTTCCTGTGGAATACCATTTAACGTATGGTCCCAAAGTTTTAGATGGTTTGTATATATATACCAAATGGCGTTTATTTAAATTGTTGCTGGAATTGAAATTTCAAAATTAACTTGTTTTTATTATGACAGTTTCGTTTTTACCTCCCGCCATACCGTAAGTAAGGGAGGTAATGTTTTCGGTCAAAAAATTCGATATTGAGTTTTCAATGAATATGCACAACCCATAACTCATTTTTACTATTTGTACAATGATGCCTCTCTCTCACTCTGTGTGTGTGTTTGTTTGTGTGTGTGTGTGTGTGTGTGTGTGTGTGTGTGTGTGTGTGTGTGCATTCATATAAAGAGTTGATTAGATTTTGGGTAATATTAAACAACCGGAATAGATACTTTACTTGAAGCCCTTAACAGTTTTTTAATGAAGAACTATATTAAAATATGATCCAAAACTTTTCAATTTTAGTATTTAAGGCTTTTATATCAAGGGGAACAACATACTAGATTTTGACTAAAATTGATAAACCGGAAGTGATACTTCACTTGAAGGTCTGAAAAGATTTTCGTGAAAAATATATTGATATCCAAAACTTTTCAAATTTGGTATTTAATACTTTTGTATTAATAAGAACGAATTCTAAAATTGATAAACCAAAAGTGATACTTTACTGGAAGTTCTAAATAATTTTTCTTGAAAAATATATTAAAATATGATCCAAAACTTCTCAAATTTGGTATTTGAAACTCGTATACAATTTGAAACAACATATTAGATTTGGACTATATATGGTAAACCGGAAGTGGTATTTAATTTGGAGTTGGAAAAACATAATAAAATATAATCCAAAATTTCGTATTACAGACTTCTATTTATTGGAACAACAAATTAGATTTTGTTTACAAATGATGAGCCAGAAGCGATAATTTACTTAAAGCTCATTGCTATTTTAATCATTAAATTGGCGGGAGGTCATTTGCTGGCCACATCAGATTTGTTCGATCTTTTATAAGCTATGTATTCGTAAAGGAATTTAGAATTTAATTGGGCGGATGCCCAAGCATGATATTGTTGCAATTTATCAAGAACAAAATAATTTATTAGACTATAAAGGAATGTGAAGAGGGTATTCCCTGCATTAATTTGCCCAAAAGTGGTCGACCAAAAATTTTGAGCCACGTGAGGGAACAAAAACTGGCAAGCCGTTAATGACAAAGTTGAAGTTTCAGCGAAATTTATGTTGAAGATTCGGTGTTTCAAAGACCACTGTTTTTAGAAAAATTTCGTTAAATGACGTAGTGTTTCGAAAAAGAAGATAAGCCCTGGCCCAATTAAAAGACCGACATAACGCATACAACATAGACTTTGTCCCAATATTGAGACAATCCTCCCAATGTACCTCACGCTTGGTCGCCAATAGAGGAATTTTGGTCAATATTGACTAGTGTACGGCAAGGGATGGGAAGCTGCAAGACAAAGACGATGTCTCATACTTTTTGAGAAATCAATTCTGCTGTCGTCCAGAGAATGATGCTACAAGCCAGAAGAAAACTGAGGACCATTGATATTGGTCCATCATCAATATTTTCAATATTAAGTATTTATTGTTAAAATGAAATGAACAGTCTATATGTTCGAAATAAATTATGAAAGTATTAAAAGATAATGTCAGCCACTTGGATTTGAACCAAGGACTATTACTTTGCCGGAGTAACGCTCTACCAGCTGAGCTATGGCCAATCTATCCAATGGTTGACATTATCTTCCACTTTAATCGCTAATGTATCTCTCTTCGGAGAATATAGTTTTGTATCACGTTGTATGATGTGGGGTTGGATTACCACTACATTTAAACATCATTTTGGACATGTCAGAAATTACTCTTGGCCCTATCGGTCCAGTTTTTGAAATTAACATCGAGTTTCACACGTTCATAATTTATTTCGAACATATAGACTGTCAACTCTATGTTAATTTAAAAAACTGGACCGATAGGGCCAAGAGTAATTTCTGACATGTCCACAATGATGTTTAAATGCAGTTGTAATCCAACCCCACATTATACAACGTGACACAAAACTATATTATCCAAAGAGAGATACATTAGCGGTTAAAGTGGAAGATAATGTTAGCCATTGGATAGATTGGCCATACCTCAGTTGGTACAGCGCTATTCCGGCAAAGTAATGGTTCTTGGTTCAAATCCAGATGGCTGACATTATCTTTTCACGCTTTCATAATTTATTTCCTATTTATTGTTAGTTTTTGTAACATTTAGTTTAAAAAGTAATAGTTATTTAACTATCAAGTGTGTTAATGAGGGCGATTAATGATTGAGACATTGTTGAGATCATTAATCGCCAATTACACACGTGTTAGTTACAATATTTTTTCGTTGACCGTATCTTACGTAAATGGAAAATCTAATATTATTCCATGACAATTTTTTTTAGGTTAGTAATGGTTGACCGAACGTCAAATTTTACGTCAGAAAATCAATAAGTTTTGTCATCAATTGTTTTCAGTGGGTGCGTTCAGTTTACTTAATGCTAGACAACACAAGCGGTTTTTTATGTTATTTAAGGAATTTTATTCTTTCAAATTCATTTTAAAGGTATGCTACGTGAATATACCTAGCTAGTAAGTGTCAAAAGCATGACTTTTAATTCTGTCTACCATTTTTGCTACAACTTAGCGTTAGCAATACATGCTGTGTTCCATGTGGTGAACGCACCCAATAAATCGTTTATTAATAAAAAATCATGCATTAATAGGGGTCATTAATGAATGATTTTCTATACATTAAGATAGCCTATTAATAAACGGTCGACGGAAAAAGAGATTTAAAAAACTAATGTTTAAAATTTACAAAAACTTATGACCATATGTAAGACTGGTATAGATGTCTCTGCGAAGAGGATGAAGAAACTGTGGAACATATGAGTATGTGAATGTACCAACCCTTGCTATTTTCGACTTCCCCAGTCAACTTTCCTTCGAACCGGCCCTGGTTCGATGGCGACGCTTTTAAACAAATAACGCTCACGGCGGGGTGAGGGCGGTCGGCTCTCTGACTAATGAGACGACATGACACGGCGTGACCTGACGCCTGACGCGGACGCGGACGCCTGGCGACGCAACGGACGTCCAACTGACAACCAGAAGTGAATTAGATAATGCAGTTTGCTAGCTCCAGCTGGACAGGCATGGGATGTAGATGTGGACGAGAGGATACTCTTGCAATTTCAACGCCGAACTGTTTTAATTATTTAAGTTTCCAAACTTCATTACGGATAGTTTGGATAAGGATGGGAAATTCTGGGAAGAGATAGATTTTAGATAATTTATATTAAATTGGAAAGACTTTATTACATTTTTTTTTAAAAGAGGTTGAATGTTAGACATACCTACTCATTTCAAATGGTTTTAAAATATCATTCTTATTTCATATTAAAGTCCGTTAACCACCATAAGATAAAATTATTTAAAAAAACTGTTGTGGCTAGCACAATACTTCTCGCCATTTCCATTGTAGGATATAATATATTGTATTTAACATTTCTTATACACACAAAAACTTCTAATGTCATCTATTCTTTATATTTAGCTATTTATTATAATTTTAAAATCATTCTATGAGCAAGTTTTCTCCTACTCTTCGATATGTTCGAGATTCTTCCAATTCATTGACGGGATTGGCAGTATTTCTGCAGGGCATATGTATTTTAAATATTTCATTAATAATACAATGAGAAATATTAAATGTCTTTCCCCGAAAAAACCTTCAGTAGCATCTCTGGATTTTTGACACTGACATTTATATGTAAATTATGAACATTTTAATTTCTCAACTGGTTACCATGGAGATGTTTGGGCTGTGATATTTATTACAACAGATTATTTTATAGATTATATTTTTATATCTCTAAATCTATAGAAGATATAATAATTTTTTTAAACGTATCGGATAGAGAATTTTATGTTCTTTATTATTTGTAATAACAAATTTTCAAAAAAGAAACTACTACTTCCGGTTGTCCAATTGTTACTAGAACCTATTCAACTCTTCCGAATACTGTTAGATTGAGGAATCCGTAGTTACACAGGTCTTTAGTCTTATAGAATTTGAGAAATCGTACCTCCAACATCCACACAGACACACACATGCACACACACATAATCGTAAAAATGTCAAAATTGGATTGTAAGGACCTTAAAACGTGCTTATTCAATAAAATCTGGATATGCGATTTTTAGCATGAATCCAATTCCTCTCTGCCGAGAGGTAAAAAAGGTGTCGGATTTATTTTTAGGCTGTTTAGGGTGCCCATAATGTGCACCTAATATGAAATGTAGGTACACGATAAAACGTCATTATCTCTTATGACGTAGGCATTTAATGCGTCCCGAAAATTTTAAAATAAATACAAATCCTTGGTTGAACATTCAACGTATTTAAATATAAATTATTGACAAATATACATCACTGTAAAACAATAATTAATAGTTATACAAGAGATTCGAAAATAATATACAGTTGAGAGGAGTACTTGTGTATTCAGGTAACACATCGGGTTCGCAAACTGTATTCAGATGATTTTAGAAGCTCGAGTTGTATAATGTTAAGACTATATAACAAATCGACCAACTATATTTTTACGAAATGTCAAAAATATTACCTGTTTATTTACATCCATGGATGATAATATGATCACATATGAATCATTTCTGCGACCGAAATACGCCAAGGATTATGTTTCGCGAAACACAACTTAGCAACGCAAATAACTGATGTTACAGTGTAGCTAAGAACAAATTGAACTATTTGATTGGTCAATGACATGGCGAGAGGTGTTGTGGTGGCCATGTCAGAACTTGTATATGTAACTAATTTTTCTTTTTGACAATGTTTAAGAGTATATTGTGTTATTAGTAAAAGTGATACTTTATGTGGCGAGCGTGGAAGTTTGCACGACGAACGAAGCGAGTCGGACAATTGCACGCGAGACACACAAAGACACTTTTAATCCGAATGACACATTATATTTTTTTTTTCAAACGTAGATATTTAAAGAAAAATATCTACTACTGACGTTACATCTTACATAAATTACGTTTGCGATTTCAATTGCCCTGTAGCTATGGATACTTATTTGTTCACTTTTTGTTATAAACATTGAAGTGAAAATTTCACGTTTTGACGTTTAAATAAAAACTGTGCAATTTTATATCCTCTTTGTGTGCAATTATGTCGGAATTTGTAGTATTATAATGTAAGCCCCCTGAAGTTAATATAAACTTTTCTTATCACTTTATTCTAAGTATTCTTATGTTCATTACCGTACCTGTAATTGTGATCTGTAAGTCTGCTATTCTTTAATTATGTTATTTCCTCAAAAGTAAACTCTGTTTATATTTCAATTCATAGGTTACTTATTTAAATTTGACAGCTATTGATAATATTTATTAACTTATTAGGTTACCTAGTGTATTCTAGTGACATTTAGGGCGATATTACAGGTTTCTTTTATACAAGTTACTTCTTATTCGTTGATTCTGTATAGTTTCTATGGATATTTATTTATTTTATTTCTACCTTGTGAATCAAGTCACAAAATATGCTACTTTTATGACGAAAAAAAAATATTTTGCCGATCAAAAACGAAAATAAATTCTACTTTTTGTATAATATATTTAACTATCATGTTTTTTACATTAATGCACCAGTAACCGCGCGAGGTATATTGAGATATGCAATGCCATATCATTGATGATAGTCGACAACAACAAAAAATTTCTATTCACGCCATCCTGTTTCTATCAGTGCAGGATTTTTTCATATTCTTTTATGTGTATGGGTCATTTTAGCTTTTCCTGTATCTACATACAATCTATGTGAAATTCCATTTTTTATTTTTATTTGAATGAAACAGGAAAAGTCCCGACGGTACCCGGAAATAAAGTGACATTGTGTGAAAATTGGTCATTTTTCGTATAAATAACAACGTATATCGTAGTTCCGTTCCAAAAAATGGCATTGTTGATTTTCATGACATGTATGATAAGCATAGACATTCATTTCGTTTCATACAATTTAATTTTAATTTTTTAGTAATTGCGGAGGGTTTGATAAAAAGTTGACATATGGGTAATTGACTATATTAATTGCTGAATTCATATAGCAGCGGAAATATATATTGCTTTTCAATTTACAGTTATTTTAAAAGTAAGCCAGTTAAATTTAATAAAATATTTTTAGCATCGCTCATATGAAATTTAATTAAATAAAAATCTGATGTGGCCAACACAATACCTCCCGTTTAATTTAATTTTTATTCATGTAAATACTTAAAATTAAATTACATTTAAAAACCAGGTTCGATCTCGACCGACGCCAAATATTTCGAATTTTAAATGGTACAAAAATGACCCCCGTGGTTACCAAAATCTGTATACAAAGCAAATTGGCACACTCAGCAATGGGCAACATACCGTGATGATATATTTATTTTATTTATTTATTTACTTATGCCTATATTCATTTCTGGCGTGGAGAGTGCAAGACAGGGGTCAATTTTGTGCCATTTAAAATTCTAAAATATTTGGCGTCGGTCGGAATCGAACATGTTCCCAAGATTCCCGTGAAGTGACGTCTGGTAAACGTCTGCACGGAACAAATATGTCATCATTATTACTGACATCTGCGTACAAAGCAGATTGGCTCACCCATCAATGGGTAATATACCGTAATGATATGTTTTTATTATCTTAGCCATATTTTTACCTCTCGCTAAGAAATCGCATATCCAGATTTTATTGAATAAGCACGTTTTAAGGTCCCTACAATACGATTTTAACATTTTTACGATGATGTCTGTGTGTGTGTGTGTGTGTGTGTGTGTGTGTGTGTGTGTGTGTGGATGTATGTGTGTGTGTGTGTGTGTGTGTGTGTGTATGTATGTAGGATGTTGGAAGGACGATTACTCAAAAACTATAAGACTTTAAATTTGTTTAACTACGTATTTCCCAATCGGACATTCATGGGAAGATCTGAAAAGGTTTTGGTAACAATTGAACAACCGGAAGTAGAAGATTCTTGAAAAAAAATCTTCTAAATAATATTTTTTGAAATTTTTTCTTGATAATATTAAAGAAAAATAAATTTTCTTTCTGATACATTTAAATATTTTATAATATATTCTATAGATTTAGAGATAAAAGAAATATAATATGTAAAATAATCTGTTATAATAAATTTTACAGCCGAAAGAATGGCCATGGAAAATAGTTGAAAATTTAATTTTTTTGTAACTGACAGATAAATGTCAGTGTCAGAAATCCGAAGACATTACTGAAGAGTTTTTCTGGGAAGTACATACATTATATTATTTCTTAATGTATTAATAGAATTGGAAACATTTCGAAAAATTAGAAGAGGACAAAATTTCTTCATCAAAAATGAATTTAAAATTAAACAATCTAAATATATATGGAATAGATATATGCGTAAGTAGAATTTTTGGTGTAGAGTATACAAGAAATGTTAAATACAATAGGGAGCGAGCAGTCATATGATTTTGTTGGCCTTGACAAGCAGATATGGAGGCCCATGTCAGAATGATAGCTAGTAATTATGTATAAATTTCTCATTCTAAATTTAGTGATTTTCCAATTCCATGTGGAGCAGAATTAAATGTTAAATATCTAAGGCATACAAGTAAATTTTAAACTCCTGGTGATAAATTGACGTAAATTTAGAAAATCTTAAAATTCTTAATGAAAAATTCTAACATTTGACATCTATGTACATAATTACTAATTATCATTGTGAAACGGGCCCACACATCTGCTTGTGAAGCCCAAAAATGTAACATTACTGTTCGCGCCCTATACTTATGTAACCAAAAAAAGGAAGTGGCGAGAGGTATTGTGCTGGCCACAACAGATTTTTACATATGTACTTATGCTGGAAACTGTATTAAGTTCCTTTCCATATAAATATTGTTCCATTTAGTATTTTCTTTATAAAACGTTAATATTATTATTTGCAATGACTAGTTCGTTGACAGTGACATATATCTGTCAGTTACAAACATTTGAGATCTGAATTGTGTAACAATGTGTATGAGTTGAGTTTAAAACGTAGGCTCCTGGGTTAAGATTATAGATAGTTTTATAAATTTATCCATAAAACATATAGAAAAAGTATTAATGCAAACCTATAGAAAATTTAATAGTCTTTAATTTGTATATAACATAAATCTTGAAAAATAACATTTAAAGGTATTTTTCGAAGAAAAACTATTTTGAGCTTCCAGTAAAGTGCCATTTTCGGTTATCTGATTTACTCCGAAATCTAATGGCATCTTTCCATATAAAAGTAAGGTAGAAATACAAGGTTTCAAAATTTGCTGAAGTATAGTATTTGAGTTAGAGCATAAACAGGATGCACACACACACACACACACACACACACACACACACACACACACACACACACACACACACACACACACACACACACACACACACACACATACACATACATACACACAGACATCATCGTGAAAATGTTAAAATTGGATTGTAGGGACCTTAAAACGTGGTCATTTACCAAAATCTCGATATGCGATTTCTAGCACAATCCTTATACCTCCCTTACCAAGGGTAGCGGGAGGTAAAAATGATAAATATTGTCGACAAATAATAAAATATATTATTCAACAAGCGTGTAATGCGGATAGGTATAGTTGAGAAAGGGAGCTAAAAATATATACCTAGACGCAGAATTACCCTCCCAGTGAACGTGTCAGCTGTCAATCAAAAGTAGTCAAAATGGCTGCCTAGTTGAACACTTTTCTCTCCCCTCTAGTTGGGGCAGCGTTCCTGAATAAGTGACACATTTCAATGTCGCCCGAATTCATATTTGAAACTTTGTAATACAATTTTGGCAAGAAATGCATACTCTATAATTTTCACTGGAGCACATCCAGTTTATTTAATAATAAGAGAACTATATCTACAGATGTTAAAGCAGAAGATTATATTTTGAAGGTATACAGGGTGTACCAGCTAAACGAGGTACCTCAAGTATTTTCTATATTATTAAAGGTACAATAAAATACTATAAGAAAATCTTATAAAAGACCAAACGACCATTCAATTAGGGAAGAAAATATTTTTTTAAATTAGTGGTTAAGTTATAACACAGTTAAAAAAAAATATTCAATTTTGATGTTTTAAACTATCATTATTAACTCCATAAAAACAACTATAAATATCTGTTAATTTGCTAGTGAATTAAAAAAAATTAAGTCACTCTCACAGAATTTTAACTCACTCTGTAACAATTAATGCATTTAAAATAATATCAGGTATGAAAACAACACTTTCTCCACATTCTTTATTAGATAGATCAGCAATTTTCATTAATTTTCACGGCACAAATGACAGAAAATAAAGCTTGTTTTTAATTTATAAATAAACGACTTGACGTCAACGACATACTAATTGATTGGTTTTTTTGTTTTGTCAAAATTAAATATTATAATGGTTTTTATTCTTATTTCGTCAAAATTGAATAATAGATGTTTATACACCAAGTGAGTTAAAATATTTTATTCATGAAAAGAAAGTTTCAGCCACGAGCCCGTAGGGCGTGTGTGTGAAGTTGTTGTAGGTACGATTTCTCAAATTCTATAAAACAAAGACCTGTGTAACTAAGGATTCCTCAATCTAACGGTAATGGGAACAGTTGAATAGATTTCGGTAACAATTGGACAACCAGAAGTAGTAGTATTTTAACAAAAATCTTCTAAATATTATTTTTTGAAAATTTCTGTTATTACAAATATTAAAAAACAAAAATCTCTATCAGACACATTTAACATTTTTATTATACCTTCTATAGATTTAAAGATATAGATATATAATCTATTAAATAATCTGTTGCAGTAAATCTCACAGCCTGCTCACAGCCCAAACGTCTCCATGGTAACTACTTGAGAAATTAAAATATCTGTAATTGACAGATAAATGTCAGTGTCAAAATTTCAGAGATAGTAATGAAGGCTTTTCAGGGAACGATATTTAATATTTCTTATTGTATTATTAATTATATATTTAAAATTAAAGGTAGGTATATTAGATGAACCCTTCAGAAATACCGTCAATCCCGTTCATGAATTGGAAAAACCTCGAACATTTAGAAGAAATGCAGAAAACTTGCTCATAGAATGAATTTAAAATTATAGAAAATACGTAAATATAAAGATCAGGTGTAATTAGAATATACATATATACCACAATGGAAAGGGTGCGAGAGGTAATGTGATGACAATAGATTTTGCTCTAAATAATGAATGTTAGGTATATAATATTTTCAAAAAAATGTACTATCAATGATACCATCATAAAACCCTCTTTGCATCATAAAATTCTCCGAATACGAGTATTCCCTCTATTTACTGGCTTCTCATAAAAATCAATAGACAGTAAGCTATAATTACATTGTGTTGTACAAATAAAGCATTGCACAGCACGGTATGGTATTGCTTGCCTATGCTGCAGACACGCGTGTCAATAACGTCGATATGATGGGCCTAGCGCGCGACGCCGGGCGTCATCTTGCGGCTACACATTGATTTATGAGATGCGTCGCGTTCTCTCCCTCCACACCCCTCGTGGATTAATTAACGCAAGAGGGGCAGCACTGTCACTGTCTCCGATCGTGTACTCATAATTGTTTCTAGTACGCGTCATCCGCTCTATTAATCATACACTGATGCCCAGTGCACTTTATTTCGCAAGAAAAAAATATCATTTAGGCAGGGCCGTGCGGTGATATGGAGCAAAGGAGCAATCGCTCCAGACGCCTTTTGATATAGGCGCACACAGAATTGAAATGATAGATATATTGATAATTAACCAGTTAAGCAGCTAGAGCCAGTTCGTTCTATATTCTTCTATATAGAACCAAATGAATGGAAAATTCACTCTTTTATGAATAAATATTGTTCTTAAGACCAGTGCTGCTCCGTGGGTAAAAAGCACCTTTGTACAAAGTTATATTTCAGCAATTAAAAAAAAATTTTGTTCACTTCTATCCTATGTAAGTTGTATAGGCATTTTTTTCTTCTTGTACGTAAGTAAAAGAAGTATTGTAATCGCGAAAAATTTCGGTTTTCAGATTTCAGCGGAAATATCCATTTTGATCATCCCTGAATCCATTTTGACTAATTTCGTCGTGACGTCTGTACGATGTGGACACCACACGACTTCCTTGTACGATTATTAAACTATATGTATATATTTTTTTAATAAATAAATTACAAAATATTAATTTTAACTTCAAACAGTAAGATATATAGCGACCATAATCTAACCCGGTTCTTTTTAAAGAGAGTTTTGATTACAATAAAGAAATATTTGATTACAACAATGAATATGACTAATTTCACAATAAAAATATAATATTTGTTATTATACGAATAATAAAATTGCACGTATTTAACGTAATTTGACATGAACATTTTTTTTATGTTTTTGTCCTAATCCATAGCAAGCTTTATCACAAAAACAAAAAAGTATATAATTTTTAAATTTACATATCTCGCTTATACAAAGGGTTAATTTAATAAGACTTGATGTGCTAGACGCAGAAATTAATTCTCTAAAACTTTTATTTGAAGCATTTATTTCTAAAATCAAAATAAAATCATTTTATTCCAGAAAAACTGTTAACAACTTCAAGTAATGTACCACTTCCGGTTAGCCTATTTTAACCAAAATCTATTATGTTATTTCGATTGACATAAAAGTCTTATATACCAAATTTAAAAAGTTTTGGATTATAATTTAAAACAGTTTTTCATTAAAATCTATTATAGGCTTCATGTAAAGTACCACTTCTGGAAATTGTGTAATAACCAGAAAGGGAGATGCACAACTAGATGTTATAGGAGTCCTAAATACAAAATTTCAACTTTCTACGGCTTTTGAGTTATGCGTTATGCGAGATACGTACGTACAGACGTCACGACGAAATTAGTCAAAATGGATTCAGGGATGATCAAAATGAGTATTCCGCTGAAATCTGAAAACCGAAATTTTTCGCGATTACAATACTTCCTTCACTTACGTACAAGGAAGTAAAAAACGCTGTTAAATATCATATTTTAACCTTTTATGTTATTATAAATAAAAGAATATGTAATTCGATCTAATTATATTTTTTCTTCATATTCAATGAGTTTACAGATAAAGAATTATAAAGAAATATCTTGCAACCAAATGCTACTAAAAGCTGCGCCATGTAAATAATTAGAATATTCAAATATTACCAATTGACAGATGTCAGTGTCAAGTAAAATTTACATAATATCTTTGTGAACTGATTTTACTGGAAATGTAAAATAATTTAAGGTGGCAAAACAAATCACATAAGGTAATTCAACAGATTGTAGCCATAAGCCAATTCAGCACATTATTATATTATAAATATAATGCTATATAAGCTTTTATTTTCTTCTTCTTATTTTAAGAAACATACTGTTCTTTTTAGGAGTAGATCAGTTCGTTCAGTGTACGAGGTAAGATCAGTTCAATTCTCCCCTAAAAAGAAAATGCCCATAGAATAGTTTGAAAAAAAAAATTCTGTGTGGAATTTATACAAAATACGTAGAATTGACGGAAGGTTTGTGCTGGCCACATCAAATTTTTTTTCAAGATTTGGTATGTATTTGCTTGATTTCGATTTTTTTATAGTCAGAATCATTTATTACAGTTAATATTACCAGCTATACGGGTGGTAAAACTTGAATTTTATAAATAAATACAGCATTACAACAATTACGAGTTTATAGCGCCAGGGCTGTTCAAAGTATTTTACTTATCGAATCGGCCGCTAGCTTCACTCTCATCACAAAAATAACTAATATATCGATGCCTACGTAAGTTATTCCAAAATGTCAGGATAGGCAGTTCATAAGTTTAGAAAATTCTTAGTTAAGCTAGGCAATGGTATAGGAATCGGTGGTGAAATCGACCGTGGATCTTAGATATTGATCGTAGTAATAAAAGTGACTGTCTTCATTTTCTTAGTAATAATGAAACTTCGAACCAAAACGTCGTAAATTCCATATACCTGCAACTACTAGGTATATGGTAAATTCACATAATTATTATTCTTCAAGTGAACAAAAATACACAACCATAAGGTGAATATTAAAAACATGAAAACATTTTTGCATATCATTAAATTTCTTGTTACCATACTATGGGAAAATACTTTCCCAAGAATGAGGAACTCAACATAATATGCAAATAGTAGATACTATCAATGTGGGTGGAAAGTTTACGTTCCAACATTAATTTATGAGTATTGAGTTGAAGGTTAGTACATAGAAATCATAATTATTCTTGTCAACAATGTTGTAGTAGGCGTATGCCATTTTCTATATTCTACAAACTTGTATGGAAGTATAATAATGATTATTTTTTGACATTTCTTAAAACCAATGAAATGTTTATTTTTCTGTCATTATTATACTCAGTATAAACTTTGAATATATAATACATATAAGAATGGCAACGTAATGTATTTAAATTAAATATTTCGAGAGAAGGTGCCATCTATCCCTCCCTATACGAATTATTTCTGAGTTAGTTCAAAAAATACATAATAGGTGGATGTTGCACAGTATTGCCACGTAGCTAGAACAGCAAGTTAAGATTTTATAAAGGTTTTTAAGTTTGCTACTGTAAAACAAGTATACATGTACATTGAAGATTCAAAATATATTATCTGGTAATTATGAAACAATATTTTTGAATTTTTGATTATTGAATACCTCTAACAAATAGTATCTGGCAATGCTGTCAGCACGATTTACCGTAGTTCATAGTTTTATGGTAGGAGTCACTAGCTATCTATAATAATTTTATGAATAAAAAGAGACAGATATAGTATGTTGCTAGGCCATATGCGTTGCCATTCTTATATGTATTATATATTCAAAGGTATAAAGCTCTAGATATTATTCCCGGAAATAATCTCTACAGCTTTTGTTTTTCTTGACAAATGTCAGACAGTTATCAATATATAAGTAAATGAGCGTTTTTGATCATGAAATAAAACAAAAAAATTATAGAAACCACTTCTAGAAACACCATAATTAGTAATTTAGTAGAAAAGTTTTTTTTTAACTGTACCACTCGCTCTAACACATACACAAGTGTCGTATTTCAATGTTAAAGAATAACTGTGGCAACGTCGCACCTAGACGTTTATTGGTACATTCGGATATAAAAGTAATAAGACATTTTGAGATATAATACTAATTCTAAACTACAAATGGAAACTGCAAAACAAGTTAATATATTTCCTTCTTAAAATTACAAAAGTAGTATTTACTGTTTAAAGTTTTCATGCTTTTCACGTAAAATACCAACTTAAAAAATATTTCCTTCGAATGTACGTCTGAAATTCCTTTTACCAAAGATCAGCTCTTATTCGCTAATACCAAGCGGGCGTTGTTAACTTAACTGATACTTCATCTGCAACGCTTGTACATGGTTGTCAAGTATAATTCTACCTATTTATCGTATCTTAAGATTATAATTTTCTAGAGGCAATGCAATTAAATCTGGGTGGTAAATAATTTTCAAATTTTTACATAAAATCCGTTAATTAGTTTACTATAACATACTAGTTTTTCGATTAAATGTCGGTATGGATATAAAAGTTATAATTTAAAATGTTGAGTTTATTTTGCCGTTTCCTATTTTTCACGTGTTAAAAAGGTCAAATTTAATAGCAAATATCTCAGGTACCGCGTGGTCAATTGTTTTAAAACTTGGAGAACAGGTAGATTTTACTTCAGTTGAGATGTACTTTCAATTAATTCTGAGTAAAATGGTTTCACGATATAACTGCCTTAAATAAAATGTAAGGAAATTAATGAAACTCAGTTTGGCTTGAAATTTGCCTTTTCCTTTTTGAATTTTTCAATACACCAATCTATACGCTGTTAAGTCCTTGAATATCAGTTCTTGCATTGATGTTATTGCAATCATCCCTGATATGTAACATTTCAAGAAACATACGTTTGGAGTAATTCTGCTCTTACTCCAAAATCTTGAAATTTTCCGAATGAAAAGTGTGTTTTAGTGCTATACAGTAAGTGTGGTAATGTCCATGTTATTTTGTATGTATTACATTTTTGTTGTATAATTGTTGTCGACTATGAAGAAGGTGCAAGGGTGCACCGAAACGTTGGTATAGTAAGAATAAATGCTGTTTGACTGAACTTTCGAGTAATTGTTAACACATTATCCACATCACAGTCGAGAAATTTATTCACAATTATTTAATTTAATATTTATTAGTATGCAAAATTCAAGTGCATAAAATAAAGTGTTCAGGGACATAATACGAGTAATTTCTTTTTTGAAATATTTCTAATATTTCATGTTTATCCCCCCCCCCCCTTGGATTTTGGGTTAACGGCGCCCATGTCTACGGGCTTTCGTGACTATTGCCTGGCAACAAGTTTTTGAAAAATCTTTCAAATTATTATCAATTTATTCTCACTCACTTGTTATATTATTACTGAAAATATTCTCGAATGTAAAAAATTAAAATTTCATCTTGTCAGAAACCGTTACTTGTAAGTGTAGTAATGTTTACCCAGTGTCACATAAATAACCTCTAAAATCCGTGTTAAAAATCAAAGCAAGCTGCCAGAGTTAAAATAAATGATTTCCTGCAGTGTCACAGCAGAGTAGACAGGTTGGCAGCACACCGCCACTACACAAGGTGTCCGAACCAAACCGCGCTCTCATTAGCGCCAAGTGTTCATAAAACTTGGCGTTAATTGGTTATATTGTTCATTAGACGCGCCGTGTATGCGAAAACCGACCGAAGACACACACAAAAAACCCGTAAGACGTGTAAGACATAAATGTTAATTAAAATACGATTTTTCAGCCTGCGTAATTTGTTTGGTTTCTAAAAAGAACTTAATATGTGATGTAATTTTTTTTCTAGCATGTGATAGAGTGATTAAGTGTGGCATAATCTCGATGTTTATACTTCTATTATGTGGACCATACATGGATCTTCTCAAATAATTAATTAATAATAGGGATATTGTAAAAACTTGTTGAGAACACTGCTTTTTTTTGAATTTCTGAAAAAAGTTTATAAAACGAATTTAGGCGTTTAACATGTTAGACATAAGTCATTAATTATGTTTTTCACGATAAATTTCATAACTTGACATATCAAAAATTAAACTTTAAACCTTTAGCAATTTTTCTTAATGTAAGTTGTGTCGGCTTTCTCAAAGGTTTTTTGCGATTTATAAACATGTCGAAATATTCCCGCTTTTTTTGACTAAATTATCAATGTTAATAATATTTGTAAGCTATAACAAATCAGTTCGTTATTCATTGTATTTTCCTATTTTCTTATTGTCATAAAAATCAGATATTCTATCAAGGAAAAGTTAGTGCTACCGGTTGGAAATTCACAGACTTGGTTCGCTTCGAAAATCTCGGCTTGACTTGGCGTGAAAAGCTAGAAAACCTCAAAATATCAAACCCAAAATTCTAATCCTAGCTTAGAACTTAAATAATGCAAAGAATAAACTCAACGTTGATATTGCAGGTAAACCATAAACATATTAGATAGGTATATGTTTTAAGCCCATTTCGACAGTAGGTGTGATTTACAGCAAGATTAAGAGCAATATGAAGCGAAAAGTCAAATATATTGTTCCTGTACTAGAACTATTGATATTTTATTCAGCATTAGACTAACATACTTCTAATATGAACCTGAATTAAAAAAAAAACGAATTGTTGTTGTACTTGACTTTAATTATAATGGGAAAACGGGAAATGCTATAGAATTTGGCTTTCCCATTAAAATCAAAGTTCAGTATTAATTGATTTCAATAATTATTTTTTTAAAATGCAGGATCATATCAGAAGTATTTTTGTCTAAGTTTGAATTTTTACCTTGAATGAATAAACACGGTTTAGAATCTTTACAATACAATCTTACAATTTTTACGATGATGTCTGTATGTGTGTGTGTGTGTGTGTGTGTGTGTGTGTGTGTGTGTGTGTGTGTGTGTGTGTGTGTGTGTGGGTGTGTGTGTGTATGAGCGCGCGTGTATGTGTGCGTGTATGTGTGTGTGCGCGCGTATTTGTGTCACTATAATTTCGGCCGCAGTAACTCCAATATTAGAATTCCAAAAATTACAATTTCTACGTATTCCTTTTCTTTACACCCATATACAGATTTTAGTTATTTGGTTAACCGGAATGTTTTAACAATTTTTCTTGAAAAAATGCTGTTAAATACCATTTTTTCATATTTAATGTTATTATAAATATTAAAGAATATTTTATTCTCCATACGAATTATTTACATTTTATACTTCATATACAATGGATATACAGTTAAAAAATATAAAGGAATTGAATTTCGTAAAACGGCCAGCTATTCTATAACCATAGAAACAGCTAATATATTAAGAAAATTCTAATTGAAAGAGGTCAGTGTCAGTGATTGACAAAATATGTTTGTGTTATAATTTTACTGGAGAATCCTTTGGTAGATACTTTCCGTATGGAATTTGTACAAAACACATAGAATTAACTAAAGATAATGTACTGCAAATATAGAATCTTTCGCAAAACAAAATTTCTGTATGGAATTTGTACAAAATACATAGAACTGACTGAAGGTAATGTACTAGCCACATCAGATTTTTTTAAATGATAGTTTTAGTACAGGAACAATTTATTTGAATTTTCGTATCATATTTACTACAGCTACTCACAATGTTCGGACAGCACTGACAAATCAAACGTGATTTATGAAGTTCATTGCTCCATTGAAAATTGCACAGCCGATTTAAGAACTACTAAACGATATATAGCATAGAATCCTATTCCTATTGTAAATAAATAATGTTATTATTTTACCATGACTTCCTTGACATTCCGCCTCCCTCTATAATAAGGACCCAGTGGATAAGAACGACAAATCAAACGTGGTTTATAAAGTTCATTGCTCCTGAAAACTACAAAGCCACATACGTTGGGACGAAAAAACGTTATTCGAAGATCCGAATGAGCGAACATCGCAGATCAACACAAAACAACACGGCGAACAAATGTGTTCTGGCTGAATATTCCAATACACTAAAACACACTTTCGATTTGGAAAATTTCAAGATTTTGGAAATACAAAATGACTCCAAATACTTGTTTACAAGGACTAACCGTATATTTTGTTGTATTGGAAAAGTGCTAAAAGGAAAAACCAAATTATTGAATTGAATTCTGAAAATCTTCATCTAACGTTTCACTACCATCCATCACATTGTGGGTCAAAGTGCAGCCCGCCTGTTTTCCCATCCCGCCACAATATCATAGCCAGCTCTGACCGCGACCACAGACAGATTGCTATTCTGATTTAATCGCTCCAAATCATATTTCATTAGCGGCTCGACCGCCGATCTTGACTAAGACGTTTAATATTCAATGCGTCGTTAGGTTACAGGTCGCGGCCCCAACACATCTTAAACGGTGTATGAGTATGAGTATGAGGGGTTCATTAGCGATAGTTCTTACTAAATTATGTAATCATTAAAAATTCTAGATAAATTACCGGAAAATTGCTCGGGATAAAGTTTTCATGTAGCGGATTACTTCATTATGATATCGGTTGATTAGGATATTTATCCGATAATTTTTAATAGCCGATAAAGATTTTAACCTATCTTCGTAATTGGATTTGATGAAAATGTTAAAATCTTGATTAAGGTAGTTGGATCTAGGGTACCTCTATATACAGGATATGGCCATGGGCCAAGATCGCTGCCATTAACGGTCCAATGTCATAGAGACATAGAAACATGAGAATTTATTTCCCTATTTATTTGTAAGAAATGTGATATTATATTATGAAGGAATATTAAATAGTCACACTATGAATTTATAAAGGTAATAAAAATTAATTTATTTAAGACACAATTATTATTATTATCAGGGACCTGAAACTGAACCCGAACCTGAACCAAAAACCCGAATTTTTGATGAACCTGAACCCGAACCGAACCTTTATTTGCCAAGGTCAATAAACCGAATTTAAACCATTTTAAATTCAGATTCGGTTCAAAGCTCAATTAAATATACAATTAAAAATAAATTTTGTATGTGATTTTAAAATTAATAAATATAATCATTTTCTTGTGTTTGTAAACATTTATTGCTCTGATCCGAAATTCGAACCCGAACCCAAAACCATTGAACCGTTACAATTATTAATTTCTTGAACCGAAACTGAACCTGAATCGACATTTATTTCCTGAACCCGAACAGAACCTGAACCATAAATATATTTCAGTTTAGGTTCCTGATTATTATGGCATAAATTTAGAGGTTATGTAGAGTACAGGCTATAGATTGTTATCATCACAACTAATTTAATATCTGTAGTTATTATTTACACAATAATTATATACTCTAAACTTACCTTTTAAAAATTTAAATGTTTGTGCTTAATATTGGTCATTTTTATTTGTTTTGAATATTGTAAGTAATCGTAGTCAGTATTTTAACAAAATACGCAAGTAAATAAAATAAAAATATTACACTTTAAATAAATATTAAAAGTATATTTAAATGTTTTTTCTTTAAAATAAAACAAAGCCACGAAAATGCATAATAATTTGCGCAACAACAACACATATGACAGTGGCCCGCAAATGGCGGACGAAACGCAAGCTACGTCATAGCCGTACCCTGTGTATATAGGTACCCTAGTTGGATCATGAGAGCAATGCCATGCTGAACAATGTAGACAAACTATATAATTGTCTGCCTGCTTCAAGTCAGATGACTATTTGCATATTATGTTTATTCTGCTAGGTATCGCAACAGTTAATGGTTATAATCGTAAGGTTAACAAAGTAAAGATATATGCCGAAAGTTAGAAATCATCGCGGATGTTTCTCAAAACGTGGGTTGCAGTGCTATCAACAATACGCGCGAACATTTCAGAAATTGAAAATATATAATGAATTTCCAATTTGAATTTGTTATATCTTTGCAAACAAATGGGCTTGCATGTTTTTCACTTCCTTGTACGTAAGTAAAGAAAGTATTGTAATCGCGAAAAATTTCGGTTTTCAGATTTTAGCGGAAATATCCATTTTGATCATCCCTGAATCCATTTTGACTAATTTCGTCGTGACGTCTGTACGTACGTACGTATCTCGCACAACTCAAAAACGGTAAGCCGTAGAAAGTTGAAATTTTGTATTTAGGACTCCTATAACATCTAGTTGTGCACCTCCCTTTCTAGTTATTACACAATTTCCAAAACTTTTCAAATTTGGTATACAAGACTTTTATGTCAATCGAAATAACACAATAGATTTTGGTTAAAATAGGCTAACCGGAAGTGGTACATTACTTGAAGTTGTTAACAGTTTTTCTTGAATAAAATGATTTTATTTTGATTTTAGAAATAAAAGTTTTAGACTATTAATTTCTGCGTCTAGCACATCAAGTATTATTAAATTAGCCCTTTGTATAAGCGAGATATGTAAATTTAAAAATTATAAACTTTTTTGTTTTTGTAATAAAGCTTGCTATGGATTAGGACAAAAAAGTAAAAAAAATGTTCATGTCAAATTACGTTAAATACGTGCAATTTTGTGATTCGTACAATAACAAATATTATATTTTTATTGTGAAATTAGTCATACTCAGTGTTGTAATCAAATATTTCTTTGTTGTAATCCAAACTCTCTTTAAAAAGAACCGGGTTAGATTATGGTCGCTATATATCTTACCGTTTTGAAGTTAAAATTAATATTTTGTAATTTAGTTAATAAAAAAATATGTATAGTTTAATAATCGTACAAGGAAGTCGTGTGGTGTCCACATCAGATTTTTTTACCTCTCGCTAAGAGAGGTATTGGATTCATGCTAAAAATCGCATATCCAGATTTTATTGAATAAGCACGTTTTAAGGTCCCTACAATCCGATTTTAACATTTTTACGATGATGTCTGTGTGTGTGTGTGTGTGTGTGTGTGTGTGTGTGTGTGTGGATGTGTGTGTGTGGGATGTTGGAAGGACGGTTACTCAAAAACTATAAGACTTAAAATTTGTTTAACAACGTATTTCCCAATCGGACATTCATGGGAAGATCTGAAAAGGTTTTGGTAACAATTGGACAACCGGAAGTAGAAGATTCTTGAAAAAAAATCTTCTAAATATTATTTTTTGAAAATTTTTCTTGATAATATTAAAGAAAAATAAATTCTCTTTCTGATACATTTAAATATTTTTATACATATTTTATAGATTTAGAGATAAAAGGAATATAATATATAAAATAATGTTGTAATTAATTTTACAACCGAAAGGATGCCATGAAAAATAGTTGCAAATTTAAATTATTTGTAACTGACAGATAAATGTCAGTGTCAGAAATAATGAGTAATGAAAGAAAAATGTATTTGGAGAATCCCTTAATTCTTGATCTGTGACTATTATGGAGATGACAAGTCTAGGTTGAAGGACTTAAATTTGTTTCAAACATTATGGGACAATGTACACCAGTACTGTAGACTAGAGTAACTTTGAATTGCGAAAAAGCTATCAAATTCTTCTCAAGTAAGTTGTAAATATTGACAAAATTACACATCGATATAAGAATAATCGGAGTGCAATCTATCCGTCACTTTATTAAAGGGAATTAAGGTTATTTAGATATAACAAGTATGAAAAAATAAAATGTAAAAGAAGATATATAAGAATAGATGCACAATCCAGATATATACATTTTAGACCGCCCAAAATTAATGTTTTTACTAGAAGAATATGAAGAGAAAGTAAACAAGGTTGTTCGAATTGAAAATTGCTGTTACCAGCCTAATATTTATATATGGTAAACTCTACTTTGTAATTTATTGTAACATAATTTATGGTAAAATATCTTTATGTTGAGACATGCTATTATTGAATAATAAAGAAGTTTATACGTCATAGATTTATATGAATATATTATTTGTATTTATAAAAATAATCTTTGCTTTATGCATACAGCCAGGTAAAATATACGGCGAGAGGTTATGTGCTGGCCACATCAGATTTTTAACTATGTTTTCCCAAGATCTTCATTTATATTCACTTAATTTTTAGTCAAAAGTAAATGGGTTATCGCGATTCTAGAGGCATGTATGTCGATGATTTCTTGAGCTTTCCTATACTCGCCATGCTAAATCTCCGAACTTTGGAGTTAATAACTCCAATCGGAACTGGGCAAGTTGACTAAAATTTTGGATTTACATCTAGCAACACTTAATCTAGCTGTACGCCAAAGATTATTAAGATTTGATGGATTTTACTTCATGCTCAATTACCTTAACAAGTCATTTTTGTTTGAGACAAATATTTATAACTCAACAAAACTGACTTCAGCTAGACCCTCTCTCACCAAAAATTTTTACATGTGTTTATGAACAAACTAAATTGGACTGTAGATCAGTCCAGTTGAGGAGTTACAGAAGATGATTCTCGTTCTAGATGAAGAATGTAGGGCAGCTGATCTGATTACGAACAAGTCGAAGAGTAAAATAATGACTAACGGCCAGAAGGAAGAAATAAAAATGAACTAAGAAAACATAGATTATGTGGAAGAATTCATATATCTGGGACAAACTGTATCATCTCATAATAGACAAGAAAAAGAAATAAACAGAAGACTAATCCAAGAAGAAGAAGAAGAAACTCTAGTCCTTGAAAGAAATGTTTCACAGTAAAATGAATACTAAGATCAAACGAGATATTTTCAGAAGCTGTGTTATTCCTACACTAACTTACGGCTGCCAAACATGGTCATTATCACAGAGACAAGTACGTAAGCTCTGTGCTGCATAACTTGACTTCTTATTTTTCAAGATATATTGATATATTTTAATATGTTATGCTTTTGTTAATAATCACTGTTTTTGTAATGTGAAGTATGCCAGAATAAAATATATATTTGAATTAAGTATTAGGATATCATCTTGTGTTATTATTGAATTACTTGCGATATACAAGAACCTAACAATTTGGCGACGAGGATGGGATCGCAAGTGCCTATGTTCAAGAAATTTGATACAGAAGTTGAAAACTTCGAAAGCTATTTGGAACGTCTTGAATGTTTTGTTAACACATACAAATTGCCTGAAACACACTATTTTATTTCTTGCATAGGCACTAGTACATATGCTAAACTTAAAACTTTAGCAGTGCCAAAGAAGCCAAGCGATTTAACATTTATTAAAATAAAGGAACTATTAATGGGTTATTTGCAACCTAAACCTAGAAAGCAAGGGAAGAAGAAACTTTCTAAGGATTTTTAGCAGACCAGAAGAAGCTTTCAATTCATTGTGGGTTTGATACTGAAGACAGATTGAAAGAAGAGCTGAGAGATGAGATTACATATATCTGGTATCCGAAATGAAAATACGCAAAACTATTCTCTTCGTACCGATAATTTAGCATATGATGATGTTATTAATAAAGCAATAGCAGATGAGAAAGCAAATGTAGGAGTAACTTAATTTAAACAAATTCACAGTAATCCAGTAGTAAACAAAATTTCTCAAGCAGACAAGAAAAAGAATTATAAAACATTACGGCAGCCATTTAATCAGCAGCAGAGAAGACCTTACGAAAAAAAAAACAATAACCAAACTTGATTCAAGATAATTCTAGATCGAATCAGAATCTACAGATGTGGAGTAAAGAATCATCTGTCAAATTCATGTCGACATTTCAATAGCATTTGCAACAAGTGAAGTATATAAAAGAAGGAAAGCAAGCAGATGAAGAGAATGAGGATAATCAAGAAATAATAAGTAATATACATCATATTGAACAGCAACAAAAGCATAACATATTACAATATATCAAGTTATCCTGAAAAATAAGAAATCAAGTTATCCAACACTCCGATTATGTCAGAATAAAGTTGAACGCTCCATACTACAAGTCAGATTATAGGACAGAGTAAGAAAAACTGAATTTAAAAGAAAAAACAGGTTAGGGACATAGTAAGCTACGCTAAAACCTTGAAGTGGAAGTGGGCAGGGCATGTTACGAGAACAGATGGAAGATGGACAACAGAACAACAAACTGGCTGCGAAGAGACAAGGAAAGAAGAAGAGGCGGGCAAAGAGTTAGATGGGAAGACAATCTGAAGGTAATCACCAAAATGTGGAGGAGAGGCGAAATGCAGGGGGCGATGGAAAGAATTGGAGGAGGCCCATGTCCAGAAATTGGCTCCGTGAGATTCACATCATACAAATGTATATTAAACGTAATTATATTTAATATAAAATACTTTAAGATCATTAATTTTACAAATTGTAATACACTGTGGTTAAATAAACGGCTATTATTATTATAAAGTGTGATTAATTGACAAAAAATTCTTTATAAGTTTGTTTAATTGTCTACAATCGAACTCCTAAAAATTAAAAAATTCTCGGGCTTGGTTTGGCTTGAAAAATAAAAACAAGCCCGACGATTTAAAAAGTAACAATCCAAAAAATATTTTGTTAATATACTATTAAATTTAGATAAGGAGTCGTCAAATATGTCAATGTCAATAGTACATGATACACCGTTATATGCTACACAGAGTTGTCTTATTGGAGATTTTAATTCATAATTAATCCTAGGTGTTTTACAATGAAATGGTACTTTATTTCTTGAATTGACGCGTGGAACGTGAAATGGTATTAGCTCAAAACTACGTGGGTCATCAATACAATTATTAATTAATTTATATAAGTAGAGAGATAATTGTAAATTTCTTCTGCTACTTAATGGCACCAAGTTCACTTCAGGCAATAAAATAGAATAATCATGGGTAAAGTTAGGATATTGTCCATGTATTTTAAAATAACAATATTTGGTGAATTTGTGCTGGACAGACTCAATCTTAAATATATATTTATGATATTTTGGATTCCAGACTTGTAGACAATATTCTACCTTAGAGCGGACAAATGCACAATACAAGCTGTTTAGTGTAGTTGTTTTACAGAAAGACCGAGAATTTCTTTAGTTCATCAAGCCCAAATCAAGACGGACCCAATACTTCTATAAGCTTGAAAAAGATACTTTCCCGTACTTGTTACAAAATATTTTCCGGGTTGGGGTGTAAAAAAATTCTAAAGAATACATACATACATACATACATAAAATCACGCGTGTCCCACTTAGTGGGTTCGCACAAACCCGATAACAATAAGAACAACATCAACATCATACAACAAATCCTTACTCTTAAACATATTAAAGTGACCGATTTTCGGTAGCGAAATACCGCATCCGGATCACAATAATAGTTAGGAAACAATCATCCTTCGCCACACATTCCTATCTAAGCAGACTTCTTTCGCCTCGGCCACACTCATAATCGCATTCATACATGCTCTTCTTCTCTTCATACTTGGAAATTCTCTCTCTTTAAGCACCCTACCAATCACATCCATCCACTTACACACTGGTCGGCCACGCAATCCAAAACCCTCAACTTCACCAAGATATATACGCTTAACAAGCCGTTCACTCGCCATTCTCTCCACATGCCCAAACCGTCTCAACTGACTCACACCAACTCTCTTAATCAGTTTGTTCCTAACCATACACTCTTCATACACCAAATTATTCCTAACGCGATCCCGTCTGACATACCCACATACACCACGTAAATACCTCATTTCCACGGCAGTCACTCTCTTTTTATGCTTTCCCATCCATGACCAGCATTCGCTTCCATACATCAAAGCAGGCAGTAGCACTCCATTATATACACTTAACCGAGCATCCCTTGATACGTTAACGTTTCGTGCAAACGTACCCAGAGCACCCATTACCTTACATCCCGCACTCACTCTCCTTTCTATCTCGCGATCAATTCGACCATCCCAAGAATACAATTTTATCTAAAGTAAAAATCTTTATTAATTTTGCGTACACCAGAGTGATTTATCATCATTCTTCCTGATTTTTTCTCGTAGACCTTTTTCTTTTGACGCCTAATAAAAGAAGTGTTAAAGTCATAGTGATTGTTATTGAACTTTTAAGTCTTAAGGTCAGTAATATTAAATGTTAAATATCCCGTGCATCTATTTATAAATAAGCTCCTTCATCAATGACAAGAGTTTGTATCAGCTCAGACTCTCGGACAGGTTGGAATGAAGTCATTATTGTTGATTGAATGATATCACATTTGTCTTCCTTTATGCACCGTGACTACTTTTGTCCCTGTGCAGGTACGCAGGCTTATAAAACTAATATCTTTCACGTCAGAATGTAACCTTTACGGTGCTGTATTAATACACTGTACAGTTTCCTATCAATCTAGCATAGAGCTAAGACACTGAATTTTATCTATTTAATACTATTGGCTGATTAAGAATGCAAATGAAAATGTGATTTATTATTGAAAAATGTAAAATCATGTTAGGTATGTTGTTATTGATTTATTATTTATTATATTCATGGGAAATATTGTTGTAATGTTAATAAGAAACTGTAATTATTAGATTTTTTTTTAGTGATACATATACGGTATAGAGTGATTCTGCAGAAACTAATAAAAATATCTGATGTGGCCAACACATTACCTTATGTCAATTCAATGTATAATGTACAAATTTCATATATAAATTTTCTTGCAAAAGATTCTATATTTCCACTAAAATTATTTCATAAACAAACTATGTAAACTGCACTTGACACTGACATCTTCTTTAACTTTCCCCACACGTTAGGGTTAGGGGTCGCTATTCTTGAATATCTTCTTACAGTCATTTTTTTTTTGGCTTGTTATTCAGTTCCTTTTCTCTCAAGTCTTTCGCAATACAGCCTTTCCATTTTACCTTTGGTCTTCCTCTGTTTCTTCTACCTTCTACTACTAAGATGTTCATTCTTCTTCCAATATATTCCTCATCGCTCCTCATGACATGTTTAATCCAATATAATCGTCTCTCTTGTATCTTTCTAGAAACTTCTATCACTCGGGCCATTTCCCTTATCCCCTCATTCCGTATCCTACATTTTCGTGTCTTCCCCAACATCCATCTCAACATTCTCATCTCTCTGCCACGTTCATTTTCTTTTCATTGACATCTGTTGAATTATCTGAATATATTAGCTGTTTCCAAGGTTTAGCATAGCTGGTTGGTTTATTAAATTTAATTCTTTAACTCTATATCCATTAAATATGAAGTATAAAATGCAATTAAATCGTATAGATAATAGAATATTATTTAATATTTATAATAACATAAAATGTCAAAAAATGATTTTAACAGTGTTTTTTCAAGAGAAACTGTTAAAATTTTCAAATGAGGGTATTTCTGATTGACCAATTATAACCAAAATCTAATCACCTCTTCTTTTGGATGTAAACTTAAGGAATACGAAAAAATTATAATTTTTAGAAATGTGGCATTGGAGTTATGCGATCCGAAAGAATTGTCACACATACACGCACACATATACACACATGCCTACATACATACAAACATCGTAAAAATGGTAAAATCGTATTATAGGGTCCCTAAAACGCGCTTATTCGCTAAAAACTCATTATTGACTTTTTTGAATAAAGACAATACCTTCCTTATCTAAAGGTGACGGATACTACACATAATTTAAATATTCGATATATTTTTAAACTTTTTACCTCTCGCTAAGAGAGGTATTGCATTCATGCTAAAAATCGCATATCCAGATTTTATTGAATAAGCACGTTTTAAGGTCTCTACAATCCGATTTTAAAATTTTTACGATGATGTCTGTGTGTGTGTGTGTGGATGTGTGTGTGTGTGTGTATGTGTGTGTGTGGGATGTTGGAAGGACGGTTACTCAAAAACTATAAGACTTAAAATTTGTTTAACAACGTATTTCCCAATCGGACATTCATGGGAAGATCTGAAAAGGTTTTGGTAATAATTGGACAACCGGAAGTAGAAGATTCTTGAAAAAAAATCTTCTAAATATTATTTTTTGAAAATTTTTCGTGGTAATATTAAAGAAAATTAAATTCTCTATCTGATACATTTAAATATTTTATTATATATTCCATAGATTTAGAGATAAAAGAAGTATAATATATAAAATAATCTGTTGTAATAAATTTGACAGCCGAAAGAATGCCATGAAAAATAGTTGATAATTTAAATTATTTGTAACTGACAGATAAATGTCAGTGTCAGAAATAATGAGTAATGAAAGAAAAATGTACTTGGAGAATCCCTTAGTTCTTGATCTGTGACTATTATGGAGATGACAAGTCTAGGTTGAAGGACTTAAATTTGTTTCAAACATTATGGGACAATGTACACCAGTACTGTAGACTAGAGTAACTTTGAATTGCGAAAAAGCTATCAAATTCTTCTCAAGTAAGTTGTAAATATTGACAAAATCGGAGTGCAATCTATCCGTCACTTTATTAAAGGGAATTAAGGTTATTTAGATGTAACAAGTATGAAAAAATAAAATGTAAAAGAAGATATATAAGAATAGATGCACAATCCAGATATATACATTTTAGACCGCCCAAAATTAATGTTTTTACTAGAAGAATATGAAGAGAAAGTAAACAAAGTTGTTCGAATTGAAAATTGCTGTTACCAGCCTAATATTTATATATGGTAAACTCTACTTTGTAATTTATTGTAACATAATTTATGGTAAAATATCTTCATGTTGAGACATGCTATTATTGAATAATAAAGAAGTTTATACGTCATAGATTTATATGAATATATTATTTGTATTTATAAAAATAATCTTTGCTTTATGCATACAGCCAGGTAAAATATACGGCGAGAGGTTATGTGCTGGCCACATCAGATTTTTATATAATGTAAAGCTGACATATACATAAAATCTTATAGACGTTAAATAAGTAATTCAAAAGTATCGTACTAAATTTCACAAATACTTATGTATTTGAATACTGTCTAAAAATCTTATATTTACTTTAAGAAAATTAAGCAGAATAACAATCTATGACAGAAACTTAAATTACATAAAAAATGAACAATTTTACATATTTAATACTTTAATAATTATTTATATTATATTGCATTAGTTGTGGCATTGAATTAAGTAAATTATCGATGATTTTGTAGTTTATAGATTTCCATGCATCCGTTATAATTTGAAATAATTGCTTGTTGCTTATTAATATTATTGTTTGCAATATTTTTGTCAATGGTTTCCAAAAATTTTCAATTGTATTACAGATCAGATGACTATTTGCGAGTTATGGACATATATTCAAATTGGCTCAATGTTCTTTTTTCATTCACCGCTGTCACATGATTAAAAATAAGAAAACGCGGTTTCAAAATAACATGAAATTCTATTTCTTATTATGTATCACACGATTTTACTATAACCACTATTCAGCGACAATCGTGTAAATACATGATAGAAAAAAAAAATCATTTCGAATTCAAATCGCGTTATAATAGGCGTTTTCGTAAAGTCTGTTGGATCTATCCGACGAATCTGTTCGATGACGTCACAGATTTAATTATCTTTATTATTTGTAGTAACAAATTTTCAAAAGATAATATTTAGAATTTTGTTTTAGAAACCACCATTTCCGGTTGTCCAATTGTTATCACAACCTATTCAACTCTTCCCATTACTCTTAAATTGAAGAGTCCGTAGTTACACAGGTATCTGGGTATGAGATTTTTAGCATGAATCCAATACCTCTCTTAGCAAGAGGTAAAAATATTGCAAGGAATAATACATATTAATAATTTTAAGCAATTTATAAACCACAAAATCAACGATAAGTTACTTAATTCGATGCCACAACGAATGCCATCTGTTATAAATAATTATTAAATATGTAACATTGTTTATGTTTTCTCTAGTTTAAGTTTCTTTCATAAATTGTTATTCTGGTTATTTTTTTTAAAGTAAATATAAGATTTTTATACAGTCGTTCTATTTTTGTGGGACCTCACATCTGTATTCAAACACATAAGTACTTGTGAAATTTAGTACGATACTTTTCATTTAGTTATTTAACGTCCATAATGCTTTATGAATATGTCACCTTTCCAGTATATAAGAAGTTTGAAAATATATTGAATATTTAAAATATGGGGAAGTATTTTTATTAGTTTCTACGGAGTCGCTCTATTTATGTCCGATATTGTACGAGAGTCAATAGATGACAGTATAATTAATGTATAATGAAGAGACATATATTTCATAATTATATTACATATAAAATAGATGTAAGTTGGAACGGTCTTCAATCTAATTTTACCCGAGTTCAAAAGAAATGTGGCGTTACAAACAAACAGTGTCTAAAATAAATACAAATTCTAATTTAAACTATGTCAGTTGTCACAGTCGGGCGGTGAGCAACTCCGTGAAGCGGTCAAACAAAAATATGTAGATGCCTCGATTTTTCATCCCCAAGAAAAATACACAAGGAGTCTCGGGTCCGCATTCAGCAACCATGCACCATTGACCGCGCAGCTAAATGCGATTTATCAAATCATGAAAAAAAGAAAAATAGTAATAATAATAACGCGAGGCAGGCAGACGGAGAAGAGAAGGATGCTTTTCAGAGGTTCCAAACATGCGGAGAATAAAGAATTCTAAAAAATGCTAGAAGTAAAATTTACTAAAATATATATACAGTGGAACTTGAATTTATGTATAATAACAATGGTCAATAATATCTATTTTATCTGAGTACAAGTGAACAAGTTTTTATACATAGTCGTACACGGCAGAAACACGGCCTCACCGAATCCGTTTAGCGGACGATCAGTATCGCATCGTAAGTGCAGCCATGGTGCAGCCGTTCTGTGAACATTTTTAAACATGCGACCTTGCATAGTAATAGCCGGTATGGCCGCCCCGTGAACATTTCCAAGCATGCAGCCACCCATCTAACAAATTATTTATTTATTGGTAGTATTTGTTAGTTTATCATTTGTTTAAGATTTTTACATAATTTATTTTGTTTGTTTACGTTTATTATTAGCTTATATTTTAAAATAATGCTCAATAAAATACGATAAGATTAGATTAGGTTTTTTTTTGCACTCCCATGATTAAAGTAATTAATTTCTTATGTAGTATATTTTATACACTACACCCATAAGAGCACTCATATTTTGTTTTGCAAGGATATGAAAATTAATTGTTGTCTGCTTGTGATCCTTAAGTTTGATAATAGTTTGACAGTACAGATAAAATATTTAATTTACCATGGTTACAATAAAATATTGTGTAACTTTGGCTAGTGCAAAGTAAAAAATTAAGCTCCGCGCATTTTTACCTTCCGTCACCTTTAGGTAAAGAAGGTATTGTATT
This sequence comes from Harpalus rufipes, assembly GCA_951394225.1. Taxonomy (NCBI): domain Eukaryota; kingdom Metazoa; phylum Arthropoda; class Insecta; order Coleoptera; family Carabidae; genus Harpalus; species Harpalus rufipes. Next base: position 48,146,968 of record OX596279.1, read on the forward strand.
TAGTCAAAAAATTCAACGATGAGTTTTTAGTGAATAAGCATGTTTAGGGTCCCTATAATACGATTTTACCATTTTTGCGATGATGTCTGTATGTATGTATGTATGTATGTATGTATGTGTGTGTGTGTGTGTGTGTGTGTGTGTGTGTGTGTGTGTGTGTGTGTGTGTGTGTGTGTGTGTGTGAGTGTGTTTGTGCGTATGTGACGAAAGTTTCGGATCGCATAACTTCAATACCACGATTCCAAAAATTATATTTTTTACATCCAGAAGAATGACTGATTAGATTTTGGTTATAATTGGTGGACCGGGAGTAGCCTCATTTGAAGATTTAACAGTTAAATTTGATTTAGTGACATTTAACGTTATTATAACTAAAAGAATATATTATTCTCTATACGATTTGATTGCATTTTATACTTCATATTCAATAGGTATAGAGTTAAAGAATTTTAACGAAATTAAATTTTATAATTCAGCCAGCTATGCTAAACATGGAAACCACTAATATATTCATATAATTCAAATTGACAGATGTCAGTATCAATAAAAAGTAAATTAATGAATGAGAACAACAAACAAAAATAGCGACCCCTAATGAATGGGAAAAGCTAAAGAAGAGGAAGATGTCAGTGTCAAGTGCAATTTGCAGTTTGTTTATAAAATAAATTTACTGGAAATTTAGAATCTTTTGCAAGAAAAAATATGTATTTAATTTATACATTATACACAGGATTGACGGAAGGTATTGTGCTGGCCACAACAGATTTTTTCTGCAATATATAATTATATATATATTCGGTCTCCGCTCTGAATTAAATATGCAGGTGAATAATATAAAAATAATACGTTACCAACATATTCAGTGTATATTCTGTTGGATGCGTTGTGTGTTATGTTTGGTGTTCGCTTGTGGACGATGGAAAAATAGCCAGGGATGTCGTCACTGGCGGCGACAGTTCATTTTTAATATAAATGAGGCATAAAGCTGCGAGAAGACGAAGGAAAAGGCGAAGGCCCGTGCAACCTCGACTCCGGGGCACTCGCACTCGCCCACAGCCAAAAAACTAAGAAAAATTGTGTCGGCTACAAAAGGAGCAAAAGACGGGCATTGAATGAACGCGGCAAGAAACCCACATTCGCTCCCTTCACGCCTACGACAACACCAACACCGGTAAACAAACATTGCTCCACGCCACAATTCCTTAAATATTTCATCTATGTTCTTATTACCACATGTATGCTCGACTTTAATTTATGCTGTCCCTATTAAATTAACAATACGAGAGGGAAAATGAAGTTTTCATCAATTATATTTCGCATCCTTAACGAAACATTACTTGCGCTATTTAAAGTCAAATTCAAAAAATTCTTTTTCTACAGTCTACATAGAAAGTAGCCATTTGCGCTCTCTTTTGTCAACGCAAAATGTCACTTTAACGCTCTAGTGCAACAAAGTAGAAAAAACGCTCGCTTTCCAAATTTCTAACTATACAATGTTGAGAAATATCACTTGCTACATTCTTAATGGAAACGTTTAGTCAGGAACTAATGGCACTGTAGTGACACATTTACCACCTTTACAAATCAATCTGACATATAACTGCTCTGTCGGTATGTTACATAACCAAAAAAATGCCGGACTATTGTGAAAATAAAACAGGGCATTCATTTACAAAAACGAAAGTATAAATGTTTAGATTAGATTGAAGCAATATAGGTCAAGAAGAATGGGAAATAACGAAAAATTAAAATTAAATATAAAAGACGTTTTTTTTATATTAATCCTTATTAATTGAGTAGTAGTGTAAGTACAAAGTGTACATTTTATTATTTTTTGTTATGGTAGCGACTGTAGAAAAATCTTTTGTATGTTTCGAGCGTAAATGGACATTGTCGATTTCGAGAGAAACAACCTCTCAATCGACAATGTCCTATATTGCGCTCTTAATATACAAATAGCTATTCAAAAATGCTAAAAGCAGAAGTATGTCATTTTTCATATTATGGTAACCAATGTAGAACGATCTTTCTAGTTTCCTTACTTTTATAGATTTCTGTAACTTAATTTAACTCAGGATTATGTTTAATGTTTAAATATTAGAAAAGTCTTTACTGGATGTTAAGAAATAGAAAAATAAACATTAATGAACAATTACATAATAATTAGATAAGAGGGTCATTTTATAAATAATGCACAGGTTGGCAACACTGCGAATTGGATAATGCAACAACACTGATATTTACGTCAGTTGTAGTAGAAGACTTGGGGAAGCAGCGTGCGTTTTGTTTCCAACTATAGCGTAATTTGTTTTCCACAAACGTCAGCTAGAAATGGAGCCTGCACGTGTCTTGGGTATTATGACTGTTGAAGATCAGAGGTCGTACATTAATATCGAAACTTTACGTGACAGAAATAGTCGCTATTGATGAAACGTGGGTTAGAGATATTGAGCCGTAGTTGATATCACAGTCTAACGAGTGAAGAGGTCCAAATTATGATTACAAAGGAATCGTCATGACAGACAGAGTTCCATGTGGAATAAGTGTCACACCAGTTTATTATCGGGCCTTCATGCAAAAACTGCGCAGAAAACTACACAAAACCAGATGTCATTTGCTAGTCATTGCTCGTCATTCTCCATGACAATGCTCGCCCCCACATCAAGAATGTCGTAACCGAAAAACTGCGTGAATACGGTTGGGAAGTGTTACCTCATGCTCCCTACAGTCCGGACATGAGTCCACGTATTCCCAAAGCTGAAACAGCCTATGTGTGGACATCGTTTTTCGTCCCATCCTACCGTTATCCAAACCATTCGACAGATGAACAGAGATAGCGTTCTGGATGGAATAGTAAAATTTCGCGGATGTTAAGACTCGGTCAGTGAGAAGCAAGGAGACTATATTGAAATTTTTTAAAGAGATAGTGTAATAAAAATAAACTATTGAATAAACTAACAATTGTGTGCAATATTTATGGAATGACCCTCGTATTTTGATAGGGCGTTATTGTAGAAATGATCAAACTTTTAAAATGTAATAACTTGCGATTAAAATACTTTTTGCGAAAAACAGTTTTACCAAACTGTTTGGCATCCTTGAACGAACATGACGCTGTCTGTATGTAACTAATATTTACAATATTTGGACTATGGTTGTTTTTGCCAAAAGCTCTTCAGTTATAGAATAAATTTGATACGATAAAAGTTAAACATTTAGTTTCGTATCAAAATCAAAATTAGGGATGCCGGATGCACTCAATATTGAGCTATGATCCGGTCCGATTTCAAGACAATCTTTAAGTCGGACCAACTTTTGTGCTCGGTTCAAATACACCTTTAATATTAAGAACGACTCCATCGAAAACAATAGAAAAAGGAACGTAATCTCTCTCTGAGAACAGAGCTTTTACAGGGCGTCTGGAATAGTTGACATGTTCAGTTATCCTAATTTCTCTTCATCCTCTTAATACAGTTACGTGTTTCGAAATACGTAGTTTTTATTACCTTCCGTCACCTTTAGGAAGTAGCCCCATTTGAAGATTTAACAGTCAAATTTGATTTAGTAATAGTAGAGGAAGTAATAAGTATACTAATATTGAATAATTTTATTTATTTTTATTATTCATTCCTATGGTGCGATCGATTTCGGGAAATTATTTCCCATCACCAGGCATTACCAGCTGAAAAATATTATATGTTTGTAGGAAATATATGTATATAAATAAATATTATAATTTATATATTTATTTTTATAATATTTATTTATATACATATTTTTCCTACAAACATATAATATTTTTCAGCTGGTAATGCCTGATGATGGGAAATAATTTCCCGAAATCGATCGCACCATAGGAATGAATAATAAAAATAAATAAAATTATTCAATATTAGTATACTTATTACTTCCTCTACTAATCCTAATATCATGTATACTAAACTGGAGAACTTCATCAAAGATTGATTTAGTAACATTTAACGTTATTATAACTTAAAGAATATATTATTCTCTATACGATTTGATTGCATTTTATACTTCATATTCAATAGATACATGGTTAAGGAATTTTAAAGAAATTAAATTTTATAATTCAGCCAGCTATGCTAAACATGGAAACTACTAATTAAATTAATGTGGCAGAGATGAGGATGTTGAAGTAGATTTTGGGGAAACACGGAAAGATAGGTAAGGAAATAACTCTAGTGTCATGGGAAGAAATGAATATATTGGATGGAGAATGAACAGCTTAGTAATAGAAGGTTGAAGAAACAGAGGAAGACCAAAGATAACATGGAAGGACTGTATTGCGGAAGACTTGAGAGAAAAGGAACTGCATGAGAACGACACGTAAAACAGAAATGAGTGGAAGAAGAAAATAAAAAATACCGACCCCTAACGAATGGGGAAAGCTAAAGAAGAAGAAGTCAGTGTCAAGTGCAATTTGAATAGTTTGTTTATAAAATAACTGGAAATTTCGAATCTTTTGCAAGAAAAATTATGTATGGAATTTATACATTATATACAGGATTGACGGAAGGTATTGTGCTGGCCACAACAGATTTTTTTAAATTTTATTATCAATATAAACATATCTACGAAAGTATATAGACCAAACTAGGTAAAGGACAAAAAATACGTCCTTTCATGTGTGTGTAGGTATATATTAGAATTAAAGCAACGCAATACATATCCTTTCACCTATAGTTAACAACAGTCTTGAAAAGATTCTTTGACATGAAATTAATATGAGAATATTAAGGTGAGCGCAAGAACTATAAGTAATACGTGTAATATATCTCTACGCGTAACATGTCATAAAATATCTATTTCTGTAATGAGACATTTATAGTAAATTAATTTTATCGATGTAAAACAAGTTATTCTGTGCCACTTACTTAACAGTGACCATATTTCTTCAAAATCGTTCCACACTGGTACAAATATTGACAAGACATGCGATACAGATATTTGCTTCCTCAGATTTCATGAGCGTGTTTCCAATAAGCCATATGTAACTCCTAAGCTCCCCTTGGATCTATAATACAATCATGGTCTTTGCTCTATTACTAAATTTATTACAAATTATACGATTTGTCGAGATATTTTTACCTTTGTATCAATATTCATTTGTGATATTAAATATGTATATGTTTCTTTATTGTCTTTTATATTTTATAAACAAAGACCTATATGGCAGAGAAATTCCAAATTGTTACGTAGGTAGATTTCGTTTTATAATCCACTAATAATATTTGATACATTGGGGTTTAATGGGTGTCTGGTCGCGAATATGGGGAACCGGGATCGATTCCGTCCGACGCCAAATATTTCAAATTCTAAATGGCACAAAATGAGCCTTGTGGTGTACTCTGCACACCAGCAATGAGTACCCGTCAGGTGACGCCTGGTAACGCCTGCACGGTACAAATATGTCGTCATCATTACAGAAAACTGTGTACAAAGCAGATTGGCATATCCAGCAATGGGTAATATGTCGCCATGATATACGAGGCGTGTTTTTAAAATACCGTTTTGAAATTCCGCCGCTGCAGCGCCGCGGTCGGTATTTGGCACGTGCGCACTGTGTACCGCACTCTGTTGGCAAGTCACAGATGTCATTTGAAATGCCTCTTCCGATTGAAAAGCCCGCCGACTGTGAAATACGTGCTGTGATTCGTTTTCTTAGTGCTAAAGGTGTGAAAGCGCCTGAAATTCATCGTGATAGTATAAATTCTACGACTTATTGTGAAACCTTAAAAAAATTGCACCGTGCAATCCAAAACAAAAGGCGTGACATGCTGAGTAAGGGGATCGTATTGCTTTATGAAAATACCCGTCCACACGTGGCCAATCGAACTCAAAGAGCTGATCGGGTCATTTGGCTGGGAACAACTTGATCACCTTCCATACAGCCCCAATCTAGCGCCCAGTGACTACCATATATTCCTGCATTTGAAGAACCATCTGGGTGGTCAGCGCCACGAAGTTGGTTGTACGATACGATAAATGCCTTAATATTGGTGGAAATTATGTAGAAAAGTAGATTAAAGTACAGTTTTTCATTTAAAAATAAAATTGCTAAGAAAATTCTACTTGTTTTATTTTTATTTCAAAACGGTACTTACTTAAAAAATCTGTTGTGGCCAGCACAATACCTTCCGTCAATCCTGTGTATTATGTATAAATTCCATATATAAATTTTCTTGCAGAAGATTCTAAATTTCCAGTCAAATTATTTCATAAACAAACTATGCAAATTGCACTTGACACTAACATCTTCTTCTTCTTCTTTAGCTTTCCCCATTCGTTAGGGGTCGCTATTTTTTTTCTTCTTCCACTCATTTTTGTTTTACGTGTCGTTCTCATTCAGTTCCTTTTCTCTCAAGTCTTCCGCAATACAGTCCTTCCATCTTATCTTTGGTCTTCATCTGTTTTTTCAACCTTCTATTACTAAGCTATTCATTCTTCATCCAATATATTCTTCATTTCTCCTCATGAAATTTTCAAACCAATGTAATCATCTCTCTTTTATCTTTTTAGAAAGTTGTAACACTAGAGTTATTTCCTTACCTATCTTTCCGTGTGTTCCCCAACATCTACTTCAACATCCTCATCTCTGCCACATTAATTTACTTTTTATTGATACTGGCATCTGTCAATTTGAATTATATGAATATATTAGTAGTTTCCATATTTAGCATAGCTGGCTGATTTTTAAAATTACTTTCTTTAAAATTCTTTAACTCTATATCTATTGAATATGAAGTATAAAATGCAATCAAATCGTATAAAGAATAATATATTCTTTCAGTTATAATAACGTTAAATCTCAATAAATCAAATTTAACTGTTAAATCTTCAAATGAGACTACTTTCGGTTGACCAATTATAACCAAAATCTAATCAGTTGTTCTTCTGGATGTAAACTTGAGGAATACGAAAAAAATATAATTTTTGGAATCGTGGTATTGAAGTTATGCGATCCGAAACTTTCGTCACACATACACACATACCTTAAGGTTAAATGGAACCCCTAGTGGCGCGCGTTCGAACGTTGGTCAGAACGCTGACAAATGAATTTAATTATTTAAACAGCAAAATTATAAAAATAATCATTTTTTTTGTTAAAATCATGAAAAAGATAGTTTAGGTTTATTCTTCAACATACGATATATATGATAGTTTCAGTCAAATTATAGATAAATGGGAAAATATGTATATTTTTTAAATTTTAATTAATTACTCAAAAACCAAATCAACAATTTTTTATTTTTTTTTGTATGTTATGTGTACATATCCCACCAACCCACATATACAATTTAATTAAAATTGACCAGCACAATTTTGTGTAATTAAAGAAAAAGTGTCATTTTTGGTACAAAAGCTAACATAAAAATTAATATTTCAAAAACAGAATCAACAATTTTTTTTATTTTTACTTATGTTAAGTAGGGGAGCGCGCTATATGTACATTATTTTTTTTAACAAATTTAAGCAGTACAGTTTTTTGTTACAAGCCAAAGTTTGACAAAAATAAGGCGTTTATAACTTTTTCTTTGAAACGTAAATGAAAATTGCAATTTTACAATTTTTACTACAAAATATATTATATTACCTTCACTATAGATATTTTATAATGTTTAATACTGTACCTGGTACTTGTAAAAAAATTATTATAAAGTCACAGAAATTTTCATAATTCCTGTGCAGGTCCCAGGCGCCACGAGTAGCTAAGTGAGTAGTAGTTGTACTACTAATACAATATTACCGGCTAACTTGTTTCTATAATGCCGCGAGCAGCAAGTTACTTTAAAACCGTATTATTACCAATTTAAAATGTTTATGAAAATTATATATATATATATATATATATATATATATATATATATATATATATATATATATATATATGGTGACCGCGACCCCGGAACATAGGACTTTAACATGTAAAATCATACTGTTGTAATTTCCTGCTTCCCTAATTATTTTAGGTAAAAATGATTCAAATAAAATCTGTAGAGCATAAAATTCTGCATCTGAAACAATAAACACAATTAATTTTGTATACATTGTACCGGCAGAAATTAGATATGAAAATGTCAAAAATCATCCCAAAAAAGCAATGGCTATGGAATTGAGACAAAATAAATAACAAATGTCTAACGGCTTATCTGTCACGGTAGGGTAATTTATTTTTATTAGATATTATTTCTAATATCTGTTTCAATTAACAATTATCTGTTAATTTAATTTGATATTTGTTCACTTGAACAGATTTTACAAATAATAATGAAATTAAATTAACCCAGTTTGACAGATAAATCGTTAACATTTGATAATTTTTTGTTTCAATTACATGGCTATAGTTATTTTTGGGGTGATTTTCGACATTTTCATACATAATTTTTGACGTTACAAGGCATACAAAATTAACTTTGCTTAATGATTCAGATGAAGACTTTTATGCCCTACAACTTTTATTTGAAGCTTTTTTACCTAAAATAATTAGGGAAGCAGGAAATTACGAAAATCTGATTTTACATGTTAAAGTTCTATGTTCCGGCGTCGAGGTCACCCCGAGTATATATATACATAGTTTATGCATACCTTAGCAATTACGTATAGGTTGTCTCACGTTATATGCACATGGCTACCTGTGCCCTTCCCAGCGTTAGGTAGTTTAAATATATTAGAGAGGCAAAGAGTACTGGGACGCATTTATTTTATTTTTTATTTTTTTGAAGTAATCAAATATTAATTTTCATGAAGTCAATTTTGCGGTATTTTTATATAATTTTTTAATCAATAAGAAAAATACGTATTCATAACAATTTATTGTCATTACAGTACCTATTAAATAATAGCTTTCATACAATTATTAAAAGAAAGCAGTTACAAACAAAATTAGTTCACTTTTTATGTTTATTGACTTCAGATCCAATACATGTACGAGTACACAAAAGTATAATTGTTTTGTCAATAAATATATACATATTTACATAATTTTGGATTGGTAAATTATAATCATATTTGGAAAATATTATATTTCTTTGAAAATAAGTAGCCTTTTAAAATTTTCCTAATCCCAACCTTGTCAAATCCCCGGCAAAATATCCAGCCATCCAGCTATGAAGGATCGGGCCGCTATTGCACAGGTAATGTCATGTGCATATACTTGACACAAGGCATAAAACTATTTATGCATAAATTATGGTTGCGACTATTATAATATTAGCTATTTATTGTTTTCCATTACTTTATCAATTAACATAAATTTTACAGTATTTAACAATAACAAATCATTTTTTGGTTAAAGTTCTATATTTTACTTTGTAATATGTTTGATTGTTTTTTTTTTCTAAACTAGTGGTTTTTTAGCCCTTGGTCATACGCGATTTTTGTCGGTCCCACCTATCGCGTAACTTCTGGGTATTACTGTATTCGATTTTACCCCTAATTTCACGGAATTATTTACAACGAAATTACATCGTACCGAAAATTCATTGAGAAGGGTAATTATCCTTCCTAATGGATATTCAGTTTAGTTTGTCGTCGTACAGTGGTGTGCATCACTGCATCAGTGGTAGAGCAACTCGCTTATTACGAACTTCGTTCTATATTTATCGTTTTATTATATTGGTGGCACAATGGGTGACAACTTGCCTCGCAATTTATCTTATTTTGCACCTCGTTAAATGATGTACCAAACAGAAAATATAAAGTAATGTAATACATTTTTGTGGCTACCATAATATCTCTCGCTGATATGTACCGCCCGCCTACCATATATCGAAATTTTCATAAATAAGTACATTTTAAGGTCTATGTGATTAGATATCATCAATTTCGCAATAATGTCTATGTGTATATTGATGTGTGTGTGTGTGTGTGTTTTTAAGAATTTATACACATTAGTATTGAACACCAATAAAGTTGAGAGTTGAGCATCACTTAAAACTCTAAAAATTGGTGTAATTTTTCACATATGTTGGCATATTATCTATATTAATTAATTTAAAAATTTGAAAATTTGTATAAGTAGGTAGAAATGTATACAGGGTGACACTGAAAAGACGGGCCAGTCAAAATAACTTTTTCATTTATAATTATTTTTTAATTCTCCTTGCATATTTCTAAACTAGGCTTAGGGGCTCACAAATCATGGTATTTGATATGATGGTAGCCCTTCCAGTTTAACCGGAAATGATATTAACTTTCATATTTCAAATGGAACATTCTATATATTTTTATATACATATTTGGAATCTATGTAAAATTACGAATTCAACAATACCATTGAAGTGCATTTGTGTTGAAGAAATAAATTACAAATACGTATGAGACAATTATGAATAATTAACCTGGTAAGTCATATCAGGTAGGCTGTGATAACAAATTGATCATTTTTGTAACAAAATATGAAATCTTACAATTATCCTTTTAAAATTTTCCTAATCCCAACCTTGTCAAATCCTCGGCAAAATATCCAGCCATCCAGCTGTGAAGGGTCGGGCCGCTATTTCACAGGTAATGTCATGTGCATATACTTGACACAAGGCATAAAACTATTTATGCATAAATTATGGTTGCGACTATTATAATATTATCTATTTATTGTTTCCCATTACTTTATCAATTAACATAAATTTTACAGTATTTAACAATAACAAATCATCAAAATATGAAATCTTACAAAAATAATTTACTATTTAAACAATTAACTTAAACATTACTTAATATTATCTTATCTATTTTCACAGCTTGCCTGGTTAATGGCCTACCAGGTTAAATATTCATAATTTTCTCTTACGTTTTTATAGTTTATTTTTCAATAAAAATGTACTTTAAGCATATCGTTGTATTCGTAATTTTACTTAGATTCCAAATGTATAAAAATATAAAGATGCCCCATTTGAAATATGAAAGCTAATATCACTTCCCATCAAACCGGAAGCGCTACGATCATGCCAAATACCATGATTTGTGAGCCCGTAAACCTAGTTTACAAATATGCAAAGAGAATTAAAAAATAATTATAAATAACAAAGTTATTTTGAGTGGCCTGTTTTTCAGTGTCAGCCTGTATAAAGGAAAGTTTGTTTCATTATTTTTTTAAATTTCTTTTAAACAAGTTATTGAGTTTCAAACCCGACTGACTATAATTATTTTCCTGATAGTAAGCAAGCTTTGCCGGGAGTACCCCAAAACATTGAAATACGTGCTGTAGAAATTGTGCGTTGTAAGATTTGTGCTTGCTAAAGCTAGGTGCTTCAGGCAATGAGTATAATTCACCGAACTTGCCCGAACGTTTCCGAATCCCAGAGTATGCTTGCCACCTCTAGCTTTACCATTATACTCAGCATTGACTGAGTCACATCCTTCTCTAATATACAAGCCATACTGTTCGAATGACAACGGCGCAAAATCTGTTTTCGGTGGTCCTACCGTCATACTGGATCACTGCTTTATCGCTTGTATTTATAGAAACAAATACACATAATTATATTACGTACTAAATCCTACATTTAATTTTAATACTGTAGTGTACAGAAATATATTATTTGTATTAAAATTACAATTACTTCTTAAAAGTACCTAGTTTCCTTTTTTTATTTTTTGGACATGATTCTATATTTTTCGTTGCTCATGTTTGCAATTATTTTTATTTTTTACATAATTGTTAAGCAATATGTTGGCAAAAACACTACTTAACATATTCATAATATGTATATAGCCCTCACCACAAACACAAATATTGCGAAAATCGTCAGAATAGAAATCATTTTTCAGACTGAGAATGCTCAGTTAACATAATAAATTTTGTTGATGCTAAATCATCACATGTGTATAAATATTATCATTACAATTGTAGGTGATTTCTCGACTGTGATGTGATTAGGTGTTATAAACATCGTACAAAAAATTCGAAGAGCAAATGGATGCTCTAAGATCTTACTACACTGAAAAAGGTGCAAGGGTGCACCGAAACGTTGGTTTAGTAAGAATAAATGCTGTTTCATGAAACTTTCGAGTAATTGTTACAAAAATACTGTGCACATACGAGTCGACGCGCGCAAATCTTCGACACTAGAACTCTCAACAGCGTTGTCAAGTTTCAGCAGCACGGCTTGTATGTTAGTAGAGAAGGCTGTGACTGAGCTATTGAGATTATTTATCTGAATGAATTTACAAGTTTTAAAAAATAAACAAATCATTGGAAGGTTCAATGAAAACAGTGAATCCATTGAACGGTTCATTTTGTGTAATATGTTTACCACGGGAGGGCAGCATATTTAATTTATTTGTTTACATATTCCATTTATGTATTATATTATGAGGAGTCTTGTTTTATTAAATTTATAGAAAGAATTTGTAATTAGTAATAATTCGCGACCAGACACTCAGGCACAAGGCCACGAGATTCCATGTACAACTGGAAGTGGTAGTTTATAAAAAAAATTCTAAATTATAATTTTTTGAAAATTTGTTACTACAAATCATAAAGATAATTAAATTCTCAATCTGACACATTTTTTTTTATTATATTTCGTATAGGTTTGGAGATATAGTATATAATGATATAGAATAATCTGTTGTAATAAATCTCGTTGCCTAAAAAACAGTTGAGATATTTAAATATTTGTAATTGACAGATAAATGCAAAATGTCAGTGTCAAAAATCATCAGTTTTAATAACATTACTGTAAGATTTTGTGAGAGGTACGAATACATGTAATATATTATTGTATTATTAATTAAATATGTATTTAAATTATAGGTATATTAATATGATATATATCCTTAAGAAATACTGCTAATACCGTCAATGAATTTAAAGAATATTGAACATATTAGAAAAGTAGGAAAAAAATTATCATACAACGAAAGAAGAGATACAATATCAATTATTTGTGTGTACAAGAAATGTTGCGCAAGCAGTCATGTGACTTTGTTGGCCAGTTGGCCTTGGCAAGAAGATATGAGGATCCATGTCAGAATGACAGTAGTAGTAGTTATTTACATAGATGATAGGGTATATTTGAGATCTTTCCTTACAATAAAGAAAAACTGATTACAATAATGAAAGTGACCAATTATACAAAAACTGATTATAATAATAGCTAATTGTTACTGTATGTCTTTGAATAAGTTACAATTGGGTATGCTTACATCATAAATAGCTATTGAATAATGAAACATGTAACAAAAATATTTGTAATTGAATAAAATATATGTTTATGCATTCGGATGTGTAATATACATATATATATATATATATATATATATATATATATATATATATATATATATATATATTGTAACATGCGTCCCTGACAAGGGTATACGGGCGCCGCTACTGGTAGAATATTCGTGAGCGATGACGTAATCCCCGGCGGTGGGGAAAAACCCATACAGCTAAACGTGTTAATTACACTGGTGACCTGGATGCTTTGTATTCAATGTCATTGTGGCGTCAGAAAGTTAGAGAAGGACATCGCGCTATATAAACCCGTCGCCAAAGCCAGCGAATTAATGAATGAATTAATTACGAATTGTAATACATTTTTATAATATTCACTCGATCGTTAGCGTTTAAGAAATTCATTTTGACACGAATATTTGATATAAACAAAACAAAAAACCAAACAATGAACACATTGTTGACACGAAAAGAATAATACTTTAAATATTTTTTTATAGAAGAAGCTTAATTCTAAATTATTGTAATTGGAAATATAAGATAGATATTGAAATGGATAACAATATTTTATAAATAAAAAAATTTGATTACAACAATCAAAATATGGATTTAATAAAAATGCATAATTCTTTCTTTTGATCTTAATAATAAATGATAATAACACAATGATTATGTGTATGTTTTGTATTTTTGGCACACCCAGCAATGGGTAATATTCCGTAATGATATTTTTATTTATAAACAAACTATTGATGTACTTTTGCAATAAAAATATCGTATTAAATTATTGCAAACTAATATAAAATAAAATTGAACGATATTTTGGAGATATGTATTTATATAATGGCGATATAGTATGTATCTATTTTTAAACATTTTTTATATTTCTGAAATGTATTGTTTTGATTTCAACTTTTTTAAAATTTGAAAGTGAAGAATAAGGATTATTACTTGCGTATTCTTTGAATTTTGGTTTATGTCTTGGATATAAGTATGGCAATTGTCCAACAGTTACAACTAGCAAATATAAAGGTTTCTTCTATATCGACGTGCTTTAAAATAATGCCCACTAGCGCTTGCCTCGGACTTGAAACAAATTACTGAGGGGTCACAGTTAACGTTAAAACATGTTTATTCACTAAAAACTCATCATTGAATTTTTTGACCAAAGACAATACCTTCCTTACCTAAACACGCCTCGTATTATTATTTTATTGCTGTCATCTATTGGTATTTTCAATTACTAGAAATCTCTATGACGAAATATCTTTGTGTTTACCGTCGTGAGATGCTAATTCAAGAAGTGCGGAGCAGAAAAATCCGCGCCGCGGTGTAGATTATTTTTATGTGGCCAATTGACAGTCTCGCGACGGTGCTTTAAGCCCCCCTACCTAGTGCATTACGCTTGAGTAGTTTCGACAATTGTACTCGCAGTAGGCGCTGATAGCGCTAAATCGATGTGATTTATTTGCTTCCACTTCCAACTAAGATCCACGGAAAATTAGACAAAAAAACACCAAGAACAAAAATACTAAAGTGCACACAAGGAGAGAAAAATTTAATGCATTTAGTTTACAGACATTGAATAATATGACTTTACACAAATCTTGCATTTTTACCTCTCGCTAAGAGAGGTATTGGATTCATGCTAAAAATCGCTTTTCCAGGTTTAGTAGCACGTCTTAAGGTCCCTAGAAAAGAATCCGATTATAACATTTTTACGATGATGTCCGTGTGTGTATGTGTATGTATATGTGTGTGTATGGTTGTTGGAAATACGGTAACTCAAATACTATATAAGACTTGACATGTTTAACTACGGATTCCTCAATATAACAATAATGGGAAGAGCTGATAAGGTTTTGGATTGGACAACAGGAAGTGATAGTATCTTAAAAAAAAAAATTACCTTCCGTCACCAGGTAAGGAAAGTATTGTCTTTGGTTAAAAAATTCGATCGTGAATTTTTAATGAATAAGCACGTTTTAGAGTTCCTACAATAGGTATTTACTGATTTTACGATGATATCTGGATGTGTGTGTGTGCGACAACTGGAAGTACCCTAATTTGAAGATTTTAACAGTTTTCTTGACCTTTTATGTTATTATAAATAAAAAACTGTTATTCGATTTAATTATATTTTTTCTTCATATTCAATTAATTTAGAGATAAAGAATTATAAAGAAATATCTTGCAACCTAAAGCTGCTACAAGCTGCACCATGGAAATAGTTAAGAGTTTTTAAATATTCCTAATTGATAGATGTCAGTATCAAATACAATTTATATAATATCTTTGTGAAGTGGTTTTACTGAAAATATAAAAATGTAAAATAATTTAAGGTGGCAAACTCAAATCACATAAGGTAATACAACAGATTATAGCCATCAGCCAATTCAGCAGATTATTATGTTATAAATACCTATATTACTATATATGTTTTTATTTTGTGATTAAGGGTGATTAGCGAGGAGATGATTAGCAGTATTTTTGCTCTGTGAATCGATTATGGAGTATTTTAGTGAAAAAAGCTTCAAATAACAGTTTTAGAAAAAATAATTGTACGCAACTTTTATTTGAAGTATTTTTCTTTAAAATAATTTATAAAAAAATGACAGAGCTAAAAGATTGCTAATCAACTCCTCGATAATCACACTTAAACACTTCATGCTAGCACACATAATACTTAATAATTTATAATAATCTGTTGTAATACATCGCGCTGTCTAAACAACTCCATGGAAACCTTTGGAGATATTTAAATGTTTGTAATTGACAGGTATATAGAAAATGTCAGTGTCAAAAATGAACAGTTTTATTGACATTACTGAAAGATTTTTCTGGGAAGTACATCTAATATTTTTTATTGTATTATTAGTTAAATATTAAAAATTATAGGTATATTAATATCACATATATGCTTAAGAAATGCCGCTAATACGAATACCGTCAATGAATTTGAAGACTTTTGAACATATTAGAAGACTAGGACAAAATTCTAAATAGACTGAAAGAATATTCGTACATATAATTATTATTTGAATTATTTGGGTGTACAAGAAATGTTAAATTCGTTACTTATGTAATATAAAATGGAAATGGCGAGAGGTATTATGCTGGCCACAACAGATATTTTTTTAAGCAGACATAATAAATAGGATAGCAAAAAAATTAAAATAAATTCATTTGCCGCATATTCAAATCCTGCTGTACTAAATATTGTATGGTAAAATTATATAAAACATATACCAACCTGCACATACATGTCGGTCTCTTGGGGTCGAAATCGATAATGTAAATAACGTAAATAACCAAAGCGTAAACTTTTCAACCCAGACACAAATTCAACTTCGCAAGCTTGTGGAGTCGCTACGTATCCAATTTAAAGGATTTCTCCTACAGTAAATCCTTCCCAAATTAGAGATAACCGCTTCGGTAATCCCCTCTAACCGCTCCGCCCCTCATTGGTTGTCACTGCAACGAACGCCGGGAGAAGAAGAGCGTTTGCGTTCGAGTTTGCGTTCTTTCCGATCCACCAAGTACGAACGTAGAAAGGTATTTTAATGCAGCGATTTTAGAGTTTTATGGAGCAGTAAAATTGTAATAATCAATAATGCGGTTGTACAAACGATTTTAAGCTAATGCAAGTACTTGTAGCGTTAATTAATTGTAAGTTTATGAGTTGCTTGTTAAAATTTTACGAAACGGATTACATGTAGTGGAAGAAACGGGTTTTATATCCTCAATTAAAAATCTGTTGTGGCCATCACAATACCTCTCGCACCCTTTCCATTGTGGTATGTAAAAGTATTGGACACACAAAAAATTCTAATTACACCTAATATTTATATTTACGTATTTTCCATAATTTTAAATTCATTCAATGAACAAGTTTCTCCATTTTTTCTAAATGTTCGAAGTTTCTCCAATTCATTAACGGGATTGGTGGTATTTCTGAAGGGTTCATATAATATACCTATAATTTTAAATATATAATTAATAATACAATAAGAAATATTAAATATAATTTCCAGAAAAAGCCTTCAGTACTATTTCTGAATTTTTGACACTGACATTAGTGACATCTGTCAATTATAGACATTTTAATTTCTCAAGTAGTTACCATGGAGATGTTTGGGCTGTGAGCAGGCTGTGGGATTTACTACAACAGATTATTTTATAGATTATATATCTATATCTTTAAATCTATAGAAGGTATAATAAAAAATTTAAATGTGTCGGATAAAGAATTTTGTTTTTTAATATTTGTAAATAACATAAATTTTCAAAAACATATATTTAGAAGGTTTTTGTTTAAATACTACTACTTCCGGTTGTCCAATTGTTACCAGAATCTATTCACTTCCCACTACTGTGAAATTGAGGAATCCGTAGTTAGACAGGTCTTTAGTCTTATAGAATTTGAGAAATCGTATAAACAACAACCTCTCTCTCTCTCACACACATCCATACACACATCCATACACACACACACACAGACATCATTGTAAAAATGTTATTATCGGATTCTAGGGATCTTAAAACGTACATATTCACTAAAATCTGGATATGCGATTTTTAACATGATTCCAATACCTGTCTTAGCGAGAGGTAAAAATTACAAATAAGGAGAATAACAATAGTTAATAATTTCTTATTACTAATTGCCAAAAGTGCATTATTACAATCTCAAATAACAAAATATCACCAAAAATCATATACGAATGAAGCTCCTTTTAACATCGATATGTACGTAGAATACAAGGTGTGGTAACACAATAACGAACGCGAGCAATATGAAATTCTGTGGGAAACTTGAAATATCCGCTAGAGAAATGTATGATCTGTAGAAGAAAGTTTATGGTGATGAGTGTCTATCTAGTAGATATTCAAGTTTTTGAGCAGTTTAGTAGTTTTAAAGACGGAAGAGAAGAGATCGGAGACAATTGGGTGCCTAAGGGGTAGTTCGTTTACCAGGTATACTAAATACAAGGAGTTCTGATAACTATTCGTACATGGGTAAGAAGAAAAAGGGCTGAAATGTGAAAAAATGACGGCCTGTCTGTCAAGATGTTTTTGACGAAACACAAATTCACCGTGTTGGTACATCAAGCGTACACATTTGACGTAGCGCCATGTGACTTTTTTAATTCCAAAATTTGAATCTGCGTTAAAAGTAACTAAATTCGAGTCCGAGATGCTGTTAAAAAAACCCGGCGGAGCTTATGAATAACCTAACAAAAAAATCAGCACAATACCTCTCGCCACTTTATTTTTTGGTTACGTAAGTATTGTATTGTACATTTCTTGTATGTCTACACTCTACACCAAAAATTGTACTTATACCTATTCTTTATATTTAGATTTTTAATTTTAAATTCATTCTATAGAATGCGATAAGTAATGTGACTTTGTTTGCATTAACAAGCAGACATGGGGGCCCATGTCAGAATTACAGCTAATAATTATGTATATAGATATTAAATTTTTCATTCAAAATTTCAAGATTTTCTGAGTTCAAGTGATTAATTTGTCACCAGGATCAGGAGTATGGAATTTACTTGTCGATGAAAATAAATAATATGGATTTGGAAAATTATAAAATTTGCAATGGAAAATTATGACATTACATCTATGTATATGTCTTTTTTACACAAGCCCTCATATCTGCTTATCAAAGCCAACAAAGTTACATGACTGCTCGAAGAAATTTTATCCTACTCTTCTAATTTTTCGACATGTTTCGGCAGGGTAATATACCTATAATTTTAAATATTTAACTGTTAATACAATAAGAAATAATATTATGTATGTACTTCCCAGGAAAAGTCTTCAGTAATGTGTCTGGATTTTTGACACTGGCATTTATCTGTCAGTTACAAACGTTTTAATTTTTCAATTGATTTCCATGACATTTTTGCGTTGTGAGATTTATTACAACAGATTATTAAATAACATATTTTTGTATCTCTAACTCTATAAAAGATATAATAAAATATTTATATGTATCAGATAGAGAATTTGCTCTTCTTTAATACTAGCAAGAATAAAAATTTTCAAAAAATAATAAAGGGTTTTCCAATAAGAGGGGTTATTTTGATATTCAAAGAAAAATGCCATTTTTTAATATAAATGATCGGATGTTTATTTCATTATAAACAGGAAGGTATGCCGTTAATAGTGGAAAATAACATCAGGCAAATGACCACCACGACCACGCTGACAGGACAATATCCTTTTCATGAAATTTTCCATAACCAAATCGCAAAGTGGCTGTCCTATGTCGTCGATAGCCTCACAAATTCCATCTTTGAGGTCTTGAGTCGACGCTGGGCAGTTGGCGTAGACCTTCTCTTTCACGTGGCCCCAAAGAAAGAAGTCGCAAGGTGTTAAATCACAAGATCTCGGTGGCCAATTGTGATCACCTCTTCGAGAGATAACACGGTCCGGAAACTTTTCCCGTAAAAGATCAATGGTTTCGTTGCTTGTGTGGCACGTAGCGCCGTCTTGTTGAAAGTAAACGTTGTCCAGATCAATACCATCCAATTCCGGCCATAAAAAATCGTTAATCATCTCTCGATAGCGCAATCCATTCACCGTAACTGTTGCTCCAGCCTCATTTTCGAAAAAGTAAGGTCCAATGACTCCGCCGGACCATAAACCGCACCAAACAGTCACACGTTGAGGATAGAGAGGCTTTTCAACAATAACTCTTGGGTTTTCTGAGCCCCAGATGCGACAATTTTGTTTGTTGACGAAGCCACCGAGGTGGAAATGGGCCTCATCACTCAAGATGATTTTTTGATGGAATTCCGGATCATTTTCATGCATTTCAACGACCCAATCAGCAAAGACACGACGTTGTTGATGATCGGCCGGCTTGAGTTCTTGTGTTAACTGGACTTTATAAGCCTTAAGACCCAAATCTTTACGCAAAATACGGTGTAATGACGTTTGTGGAATGCCTAATTCCAAAGAACGACGAGGAATGGACAAACCTGGGTTTTCTTCAACACTTTCGGCTACAGCAGCAATATTCTCGGCTGTTCTTGAGCGACGTGCACGGGTTTTATTCTTCACATCACTAACTTGTCCCAACAGCTCGAATTTTTCCACCAATTTCTGTATTGCGGTCCGACAAGGTGCTTCACGACGACCCAAACATTGTCGAGTTTTACGAACCGTCTCTGCCAAATTTTCACCATTTTTATAGTGAATTTTAATAATTTCAATGCGTTGTTGAAGCGTGTATCGTTCCATTTTTATTAATGGCGTAGTTTCTACTTGTCAAATGTCAAAAAATGACAGCTTCAAAAGCGACATCTACCGAAATAGCGGGCTATTCAAAATAACACCTCTTATTGGAAAACCCTTTATTTAGAAGAAATTTTGAAGAATCTGCTACTTCCGGTTGTCCAATTACTTTCAAAACCTTTTCAGCTCTTCCCAGTAATGTCCGATTGAGAAATACGTAGTTAAACAGATATTAAGTATTATAGTTTTTGAGAAATCGTCCTTCCAACATCCCAACATATTCACACACACACACACACACACACACACACACACACAGAGACA
The DNA here is from genome assembly GCA_951394225.1 of Harpalus rufipes. Classification (NCBI taxonomy): domain Eukaryota; kingdom Metazoa; phylum Arthropoda; class Insecta; order Coleoptera; family Carabidae; genus Harpalus; species Harpalus rufipes. The sequence goes on from OX596279.1 coordinate 48,167,750, forward strand.
GACATCATCATAAACATATTAAAATCGGATTGTAGGGACCTTAAAACGTGCTTAATGATTAAAATCTGGATATGCGATATTTAGCATGAATCCAATACATCTCTTAGTAGCGAGAGGTAAAAAAGGTCTGTAGCATTGCTTCCAACAATGAAATATTCGCATGTGGCGGTGTAGTATTCGGAAGGGTACAATAAAGATGGCTATATTTGTTTTGCGTAATTTTTTGAATAGTCAACGTTCTAAGATCAATCTCGTTATTTTATTGCCACACCTCGTTTGTCAATGTAATTCCGAAATAGAGAAAAACATTTCTGTTATTTTGATCTTCCTATTAGTTCGTTTGGAATTCAAAGTGTTGAAATAATAAACAAATGTAGCTCAAGAACGGTAAATAAATCCACTTACAGCTACGCTAATTTTCATTAGAAGCATGTGATGTGTAAATACCCTATAGGTGTTATTTATTAAGTATAGAAATAAAACAATGCGCAATACGTGTTATTCCACGCCATAGGACGTCCGTTCGTTATATTATATTTACACCGCCATTTACACTACAATAAATATATATTATTAAATTCTTGTATAATAATCCACAGGAATCTACGCCATTAAAAATCGGTATGAGTACAAAAACAGCATAATAACTTGTTGTCAGTTATAATAATCCTGAAGTTATTATTATTATTTGCAGTAAACTTGGTTTTCCTACGTAAAAACTAAATTTCTTATTTCCGTAATTATCTCTAGTGTCCAGTGATACTTTTTTTAGGAAAAGAAATCGTATACATGTAGGAAAAAGTTTATACACGTGTTAACATATTTTTTACTAATGTGCATATATTCTGCACCTATGAGTATATTATTTCGCCAATATTTGCTCATTATGTTACACAGTAAATATGTTATTAAATTTAATATAGCTTAAGCGAGTTTTTTCTGTAGCGAAAATTAAAACCAGCATAATTGTTTGCTGGCAGATTCACTATTATGTAGCACTTTATAATAAGATTTTGACCGGGCGCACCGCGACTTCGGATTATATGCCTGTTACATATTTACTAAGTTGGTCTTTGGATATACTAATATAACTGTAAATCAAGTTCTTCATTCCATCCTGTGGTATTCTACAAGAGTTTAATCTTGATCCTTCATTTTTTTAACCTTTTTACTTCTCGCTTAAAAGAGGTATTGGATTCATGCTAAAAATCGCATATTCAGATTTTAGTGAATAAGCACATTTAAGTTTCTCAAATTCTATGGAACTAAAGACAAAAGACCTGTTTAACTACGGATTCCTCAATATAACAATGGGAAGAATTGAATAGGTTTTGGTAACAATTTGACAACCGAAAATAGTAGTTTCTTAAAAGCATTCTTCTACATATTTTTATTTTTACTTCCTTATACGTAAGTAAAGGAAGTATTGTAATCGCGAAAAATTTCGGTTTTCAGATTTCAGCGGAAATATCCATTTTGATCATCCCTGAATCCATTTTGACTAATTTCGTCGTGACGTCTGTACGTACGTACGTATGTACGTACGTCCGTACGTACGTATCTCGCATAACTCAAAAACGGTAAGCCGTAGAAAGTTGAAATTTTGTATTTAGGACTCCTATAACATCTAGTTATGCACCTCCCTTTCTGGTTATTACACAATTTCCAGAAGTGGCACTTTACATGAAGCCTATAATAGATTTTAATGAAAAACTGTTTTAAAATATAATCCAAAACTTTTCAAATTTGGTATACAAGACTTTTATGTCAATCGAATTAATATAATAGATTTTGGTTAAAATAGGCTAACCGGAAGTGGTACATTACTTGAAGTTGTTAACAGTTTTTCTTGAATAAAATGATTTTATTTTCATTTTAGAAATAAATGCGTAAAATAAAAGTTTTAGAGAATTAATTTCTGCGTCTAGCAAATCAAGTATTATTAAATTAGCACTTTGTATAAGCGAGATATGTAAATTTAAAAATTATATACTTTTTTGTTTTTGTAATAAAGCTTGCTATGGATTAGGACAAAAACATAAAAAAAAATGTTCATGTCAAATTACGTTAAATACGTGCAATTTTATGATTCGTACAATAACAATATTATATTTTTATTGTGAAATTAGTCATATTCATTGTTGTAATCAAATATTTCTTTGTTGTAATCAAAACTCTCTTTAAAAAGAACCGGGTTATTAGATTATGGTCGCTATATATCTTAAAATAAATAGGTATAGTTTAATAATCGTACAAGGCAGTCGTGTGGTGTCCACATCAGATTTTTTATTTATGTTATTCCAAATATTATAGAACTAAAATTTTCCGCCTAAAACAAATACATTTTTTTATTATATTTCCTACAGATTTAGAGATAAAAAATAAAATATAACATAATCTGTTGTAAAATGACAGCCAAAACAACTCCAAGCAAACCAGTCAAAAAGCAACAGTTTTGTGTTTTTATTAACATTACTGAAAGCATTTTCTTGAGAAGGTACATTTAATATTTCTTATTATATTTTAATCATTTGCAATTAAAGGTATATTAATATTATATATATATATATATATATATATATATATATATATATATATATATATATATATATATATATATATCTTTAAGAAATATCGCTCATCCCAGCAATGAATTTGAAGAATATTGAACATTTCAGAAGAGTAGGATAAATTGAATATAGAAATAAAGGACAGATATTAGAATTATTTGTATGTACAAGAAATGTTAAATTCGACATTATGCATGTTACATAAAATGAAAATGGCGGGAGGTTATGTGTTAGCAACATCAGATTTTTTAAATGACATTACTACCAATGTTAAACACTCGGAATTATTATTATACGCTGAAGACTAGAAAGTATTAAAATGATTAATACACATCAAGATTATTTACTTCTTTTGTTGCCTCACATCTATTTTATAACATTAATAAATGTAAAGTTATGACATATTCTACGAAACAGAATCCTGTTCCCTATGTTTATAATATATAAAATGTACTGCTTTTAACAGTCGGGCAGTGTCAGAATCTGGTTGTCATGTTTTATCCAAAACTAACTTTTTCACTACATATTAATTTTTTAGTCACATCTTCACGGATTTTTTTTAGGTTTTATTATTAGAAATTCTTTACATTTTACTAATTTAACGACACTCAAATCCTTATACAGTGTGTTAAAAAACCTAACTCGCCCCGAGTTAGGTTATGAACGAAGAAACGTATTTCAATTTAAAAATATTTAATGAAATTTAAATTTGACACGAAATATTGTCAAAAATGTTTTCTAAAGAAATCAAAGTTTTTCTTTTTGAATGCACTTTATAAAAATTAGAAAACGGCGAATGGCAACATACTGTATCCTTCTTAATTAAATTAATTAATGAAATTAATTTTTCTCCTTAAAATTACATTTCAAGATCAAATTTGACAACTTGACCTTTGAGTTGACATACGTTTCTCTGTTCATAGCCTACTCCGAGTTAGGTTTTTTATTGAATACACTGTACTATTCGTCTGTGCGCTCCAAGCTTGAGTATTGTCTTGTGGTTTAGAATCCTTTGTACAGTAAACAAAGTGATGAAATTGAACGAATACAGAGAAAGTTTGTTAAATTCTGTGCACGTAAATTTTGTAATTCTTTCAATTACCTCACAGTTACACCAGCTATTTACATGAATTCGATGTGTTTTCTCTTGAGAGTCGACGCAATACCTAATTCTATCTTGCGTATTTCTTTATAAACTCATCCATCATCACATTGAGGATATTTCAAGTTTGGAAAATCTAAATGTTGCTGTCCCCCCTACTCAAATTAGATCGACTAGTTTAAAATATACGTTTAAACTACCATTAACGACGACCAATTATGAACTTTAAGCGCCTGTTAGGAGATTGTCACATTTTTAACATACTTCTCTAATACAGATATTAATATCACACCCATACACACACATCCACACACACACACACATACACAGACACCATCGTAAAAATATTATAATCGGATTCTGGGGACCTTAAAACATGCTTATTCACTAAAATCTGGATATGCGATTTTTAGCATGAATCCAATACCTCTCTTATCGAGAGGTAAAAACAGCCCTGGGCCCTTATTCTTGAGCGTTCGTATTCGTATTCGCTTTCATTTTCATGTTAGTAGTGATAGTAGTCTGTGTTTCAAAAATAATATTATATATGTCAGTGTCAGTGCCAATTGTATTGTCACATTTATTCAGATCACTTACAAGTTAAGAGTTCATATATTTATTAACGGTCAATAAATATTTTTTTTAACTTGTTACATGTGAATAAATGCTGCAATACAGTTGACACTGACAATGACATATCCATTAATTTTTTGAAACACAGACTACTGTGACTACTAACATGAAAACGAACGCGAATACGAATACGAATGAAATGACGAACGCTCAAGTATACGGGCCCTGATCAGAAACATACATAAAATACTTTTCCATAATTGAAACAAACTATACTAAAATGATAAAAGATAAAATAAATCATTCCTGCGATAAAATCTCATATAAACCATCCCTACCGCGAATCAGATGTCCACACTTTCCTCCCAGCTGGAGAGCAAACGGTCCATTTGTCTGTTGTGTGAGTGGTGGTTAAATTAGGACGTGTTAATCCTCGCCCCCGGAGCCCGGAAGAGAAACAATAAACACGTCATCGCGACCGCGGGGGTCCTGCTCTGGGTCCAGCAGGACAGGTGTTGCTCTGCGGGAGACAACGCGGACCCCGGCGGCTAGCAAATGATGCGCCAGCATGTGTCAAGTCATTGCTGGTTTCTGGATTTTAAATAACGACGTAAGGGATAGGAAAATTTGAAATTTGAATATTCTTGTCTAGGCTAGAACAAGCAGCACACGTTTACGCAGACGCTAACCTTATCAGATATTTTTTTTTATATATAAATACACATATTTCCGACATTTTACAGTGTTTTTTTTACCTTCCGTCACCTATTGGTAAGGAAGATATTTTCTTTTGTCAAAAAATTCAGTGTTGAGTTTTTACTGAATAAGCATGTTATGGAGTCCATAGAATACGATTTTACTATTTTGACGATATCTATGTATATGCATGTGTCTGTGTATGTGTCTCTCTGTGTGTGTGTGTGTGTGTGTGTGTGTGTGTGTGACGATTCTTTTGGATCGCATTCCTATTCGTAAATATCATTTATTGAAATTTTGTGTTATTATTGTTATATTTCGAATTTTAATTGGCACAAAATTGGCCCCTGTGGTACGCTCTCCACCCCAGAAATGAGTGCCCGTGCGGTGACGCCTGGTAAACGCCCGCATGATTCAAATATCATCATCATTACCGAAATCTGTAAACAAAGCAGATCGGCACACTCAGCAATGGGTAATATGCCGTAATGATATATTTATTTATAAATATTAAAGAATATTATATTCTCTACACGGTTTGAATGCATTTTATATTTCACATTCATGAAAACAGCATAATTATGACTGACAGATGTCAATGTCAAGTGCAACGTGCAACTAACAGTGTGTTTATGTTATAATTTTACTGGAAATATAGAATCTTTTACAAGAAATTTTCTGTTTGAAATTTATCCAAAATATATGGAACTGACGGAAGGTAATTTGTTGGCCACATAGATTTATTACCGCTGGTCTCCACTCTCCAGGCAGTCTTTCAGAATCGTATCACTTCTTTATATACAAAGCAGTACAATGTAATCAGAAGAACAAGATAAATATTAAATGCATGTGCAACCAAACCATATAATTAATTCTCAACCATTTTAGTGTAGATTATTTCTATATTGGTTTCTTGTGAATGCGGGTAACAATTATCATTAGTACTTCTATCAACAACCTTACTCATTTGTATACCAGTATCTACTCATATGTTCAAAACTTCATGTTAAACCATCTCTACCATTACACCATCAACATTTAATTGTTATTAAAACACGCCAGTATATTTTATTTTATTTTTTCAGTAAACGAAAAATCTGCGTTAGACCTACCGATATCAAATAGTCATATTCTCTTTCTTCATTCTGAAGAAATGATTCAGATTTTTGTAGTTCTTAAACTACACAACAATCATAATAAATGTACAAAGTACAATTACGATACTTGGTGAAACTAACATACCTAATATATAAAAATAATCATAGTTAATATATTTCACAAAATTTCAGTCTCTGAATCAACCTCTCGGTCATTTATCAGAGTTTGGCCCACTCTACTAGAACAACAAATGCATCTCGCTCATATTGGAGCTCATCAGTGTGGTACACTGAAACCTTTAGGAGGCACTGAGTAGGTTAAGCGAACGGATGATAAACCATTCCAAAATGATATGATGCCTGCAGAGGTAACTAAGCACTGGCAGAGGTATCTATCTAGAAAGACGTGAGCTTGGCTAGTAATAAATAATAATACAAAATACAATTACGATACTTGGTTTCAGTCTCTGAATCAACCTTGATCATTTATCAGAGACTGGCCAACTTAACCAGATATATGACCGAAATGTTGATTAAGAGACTGAAATCTTGTGAAACGTGTGAAGTATTATTTTTAAATATTATACACAACAATATTTGGATAGGTACAATACAATAATGGAAATTCGCAAATATTACCTAATAGAATTATCAAAGTGCCATTTATTAAGAATATTTTAAATATTAGGAGTAAATTTTGTTATCTGTTGGTGAATATTACACTTTAACCTTCATTAGGGTTAGTTATATTTTACTGTTTCAAAATCATTCTGTTGTCGATTTGAGAACAAACATTAAAATCAATAACATATTGATTATGAAACTATAGGATCTTACTAACACTGATGACGGTATAAGTGTATATCGCAACGTCAGTTTTATAAGAATAAATATTCTAGGACTGTGATTTCGAGTAATTCAAGGTTGTCAAACAGTTTGATAAAACTGTTTTTCGAAAAAATGTTTATATGTCATTGCTCATCAGTGTTTATTTTTCTATTTCTTAACATCCAGTAAATAATTTTCTAATATTTAAACATGATCCTGAGTTAAATTAAGTTACATAAATTTATAAAAGTAAATAAGGTAGAAAGTTGTTTCTTTGATTACGTAAAATTCAGAAAAATCTGAAGTGACCAGCACATTACCTTCCGTCAGTTCCACGTATTTTGTACAAATACCACTTAGATTGTTTCTTGCAAAAGTTCTGAGCCAAGCTCATAACCTTTTACTAAATTTAAAACTAAGAGTTACTAAAATAGGTTAGTATAATATGTACTAGTGATACTGGTTTTCGTAAGTTCACTACTAGCTTATTTTAAATAGTAGTAAAATATATGTGGCAACCCTTTACTATTAATGAAAACGTAGAATGAGAGGAATAGATATATAGAGAAATAAACATGTAAAACATGAAACGGAAGATATGTTAATACAGGTTAGAATGCTACTAGATTAGAGTAGACAAACCTGTAAAATAACCACCGATTTGACAGTTGTGAGAGCGGTGAAATGATGAAGTTTTGTACTTATTCAATATGAAAAATAAGATTATTTTAAAAAAATGACAAATAAACGGGAGCGTGAGGAAAATGGAACACAACACGAAAAAACATTTTTATTAAATTTAATTGAAGAAAATTTAGAAATAATAGTGAACAAAAGTCAAGATGGCAACATTTTAAAAGAACCTTTAAAAGTTTTTAATAATAACAAAGATATTCTCAAGAATATCTAGAAAATTATCAAAAAAAATTACCAATCACCCAAAAATCTGATTATAATAATTGTTTTTGAATGTATTTATTCTAATTACAACAGAACTTTTGATTACAATAAAGAAAATTTGATTGCAATAATAAAAATCAGTAATTACACAAAAATAAATTGATTATAATCGTTGTTGGATTTAGACGGAAAACTAATATCAGACTACAGGCGGCAAAATCGTTAATCCGCCACTGAAAATGGCAAGTAGAAGAAGAGGGTATTACACAAAAGTAGAGCGAATTAAGCAGCAGTGGCTACGTAGAGTAATACAAACTTGTAGTTCTGCATATATACTACCACCGTTTCTAGATATTGGTTTTATATCATTTCTGATTACATCAATTTTTTTTTACAGTCTTTTGAAAATCTGTATATTTTTATACTCCACTCATCTTTACATATTTTAAATAATTTTTAATTATCACGACAATCTTCTGATTGATAAGTAATAGTACTTAAAATTGTCTTTGGTTGCTACTAATTATTACTCCTAAATTTATTTTTTATTCGGTACTATACTAAGTTATACTCATACTAATTTTACTTTATGAACTCAAATAATTTAATAGTGAGTAGTTGCAATAATTAGTAGTGCGACTAATATTTAGTAAAAGGTTATAAGCTTGGCTCAATGGCCTCTAGTATGAACAGTGATTAAGGGTGATTAGCGAACATTTTATTATCATTGTTTTATGTCTGTCAATCGTTTACAGATTATTTTTAAGAAAAATGGTTTAAATGAAAGATACGTACAATTAATTTTTCTATAACTATTATTTGAAGTATTTTTCTCTAAAATAAAACATAAACGACTGACAGAGATAAAACAATGCTAGTCAAATGCTCGCTAATCACGCTTATTCATACTAGCGCTCAATATATTTATGAGAAAAAGATTAAGAAACTGGCAAATAGATTCTAAGCAAACTTAGATCTCAACTTTACCTACCGGTACGTATTTATACCTATAGGTACCTATCCCATTTATCGTTCGCTATCTTAGTCGATTCAAATTCCTGCTCTCGGAATTAATCCTATCTAAGACACCACAAACGAGGTGTGATCAGTGTTTGGTAGCATCGTTTGCGGGTGATTTGTAGTTGTGGGGGAAAAGGGCAGGGAATTGACACTTGTTTAGCTGCGGGGCGCCCGACGTTCAAGCGTCGGGACGCTAGCAAGACGGAGTGGCCCAGGGAGAGCCACGGATCGCCCGGAATGATCTGTAAATTGAGTGTCGGACCACAGGGCCTGACACCAGGCTATAACTCAACGGCCGGCCGACGGCAGGCCAGAATACGTGTTGCACACAACAGACATGTTATACGAGTACTAGAGAGAGTAGAATATAATTTTAAACACAGTCAAATTTTTATAAGGAATTGTTGAAAATTGTGCGCTGTCAGTATATTTTATATCGTCAATACTAAAATCGGCAAATATGAGGGTCACGCTAGAAAATCAGGTTGGTCGTGTCATTGGGAATTAATGGCTGTAATCTGAATAATTCTGTAAATAATGAACAAAATATCAACGAAAGCTGCCACTCTTATATATAATTTTATATTAATCAACAACAATAGATGCGTTGTTGTTAGTTTTTAAAGATTTACTGATCTGTAAGATTTACAGATTTGTCAGAATAGTGTTTCATAAAAAACAAAATATACTCTTGATCTTGGATTGAAGACCAGACAAAATGTATATTTTATGTCCCAAGACAAGACAAGAAATCTTGATTTCTTGACAATTAATTTTGTAAATCCGCATTTATTATTAAAATATAAAATTTTGTATTTCTGACTGATTTTCAAAACAAATAATTTTATTGAAGTCGAAGCGATAGTTGAAGGTGTAAGGCTAAATTTTCGGATAAGTGGACCGTCCTCATAATATAGACTTGTGCATTAACAGATTGTCTTATGAAACTTGTTTTTTAACATACTATTATATTAGTTGGCTATGACCTGTCACTTCAATTATTAGTTTTGTTTATATTATTCTGATTATGGTTTTAACGAATGTATCAAAATTTGTTAGGTATGTTGCAATACTTGTATTGAAATTGGTGGTCATTATTTGAGCAATTATTAATATGTATTAAAAAATCTGATGTGGCCAGCACATAACCTCTCGCCGTATATTTTACCTGGCTGTATGCATAAAGCAAAGAATATTTTTATAAATACAAATAATATATTCATATAAATCTATGACGTATAAACTTCTTTATTATTCAATAATAGCATGTCTCAACATGAAGATATTTTACCATAAATTATGTTACAATAAATTACAAAGTAGAGTTTACCATATATAAATATTAGGCTGGTAACTGCAATTTTCAATTCGAACAACGTTGTTTACTTTCTCTTCATATTCTTCTAGTAAAAACATTAATTTTGGGCGGTCTAAAATGTATATATGGATTGTGCATCTATTCTTACATATCTTCTTTTACATTTTATTTTTTCATACATGTTATATCTAAATAACACTAATTCCCTTTAATAAAGTGACGGATGGATTGCACTCCGATTATTCTTATATCGATGTGTAATTTTGTCAATATTTACAACTTACTTGAGAAGAATTTGATAGCTTTTTCGCAATTCAAAGTTACTCTAGTCTATAGTACTGGTGTACATTGTCCCATAATGTTTGAAACAAATTTAAGTCCTTCAACCTAGACTTGTCATCTCCATAATAGTCACAGATCAAGAACTAAGGGATTCTCCAAGTACATTTTTCTTTCATTACTCATTATTTCTGACACTGACATTTATCTGTCAGTTACAAATAATTTAAATTATCAACTATTTTTCATGGCATTCTTTCGGCTGTCAAATTTATTACAACAGATTATTTTATATATTATACTTCTTTTATCTCTAAATCTATGGAATATATAATAAAATATTTAAATGTATCAGATAGAGAATTTAATTTTCTTTAATATTACCACGAAAAATTTTCAAAAAATAATATTTAGAAGATTTTTTTTCAAGAATCTTCTACTTCCGGTTGTCCAATTATTACCAAAACCTTTTCAGATCTTCCCATGAATGTCCAATTGGGAAATACGTTGTTAAACAAATTTTAAGTCTTATAGTTTTTGAGTAACCGTCCTTCCAACATCCCACACACACACACACACATCCACACACACACACACACACACACACACACACACACACACACACACGCACACACACAGACATCATCGTAAAAATGTTAAAATCGGATTGTAGGGACCTTAAAACGTGCTTATTCAATAAAATCTGGATATGCGATTTTTAGCATGAATGCAATACCTCTCTTAGCGAGAGGTAAAAATGAATAAAATTACTAAAAAAAAGTTCAATGCTAAATAAAAGTTAAAATAAACAAAACTAACAACTGACGTGATAAGTCAAAGCCACCTAAAATTAGGTAGATAATAATTACTCTTAAGAGCTTGTACCTCGAAGACGGTGCGTTTCCGCAAGAATTTATTAGTAAAAGTCAATCTATTTTACATCCCCTACATACGGTATAAATTTATAATATGTACATATTCAATAACATTCTGTATTATGATACAACCTCACTGAGGCTGTCCCACGGGCAGTTTACACTATCTTCATTTTAAAAACTATTCAATTTTTGTTTACAAAATTTGATATGTAGGAGTTTTCCGATATAACCGTTTCAACTAAAATACATACTTTCAAAGCATTGGCACTTCCGGTCTAACTAAAGGGTTTTTCATTAAGAGCGACGCATTTTGTTTTTTTCAATTAAAAGACTTGTGGGTTAGTTATTAAAATGATTTTTATTTCAAATGAAAGTACAATCGATGACATTATTTATGGAATACGACATTGTTTAAATGTCCACCGCGGAAGCGCTGGCACGAATAAATACGCTGGACCCAATTTTCCATGACTCGAGCACACAAATCGGCCGAAATACCAGGAATTTTGCGTTCGATGTTGGCCTGCAGCTCTTCTAACGTTGCTGGTTTGTTGGCATAGACCAGCGATTTAAGGTAACCCCAAAGAAAAAAGTCTACAGGGGTTAAATCGCACGAACGAGGCGGCCATTCGCGAGCTCCGTTGCGTGAGATAACTCGCTCGCCGAACTTGGTCTGCAATAATTCGATTGTGTCGTACGCTGTATGGCACGTTGCGCCGTCCTGTTGGAACCACATATCGTCCACGTTCATTGCTTCGAGCTGGTCCTAAAAATACTTCGATATTATGGCCCTGTAGCGATCGCCGTTGACGGTTGTTGGCGCGCCGTTTTCATTAAAAAAAAAAATCTGATGTGGCCAGCACATAACCTCTCGCCGTATATTTTACCTGGCTGTATGCATAAAGCAAAGAATATTTTTATAAATACAAATAATATATTCATATAAATCTATGACGTATAAACTTCTTTATTATTCAATAATAGCATGTCTCAACATAAAGATATTTACCATAAATTATGTTACAATAAATTACAAAGTAGAGTTTACCATATATAAATATTAGGCTGGTAACAGCAATTTTCAAGTCGAACAACTTTGTTTACTTTCTCTTCATATTCTTCTAGTAAAAACATTAATTTTGGGCGGTCTAAAATGTATATATCTGGATTGTGCATCTATTCTTACATATCTTCTTTTACATTTTATTTTTTCATACTTGTTATATCTAAATAACACTAATTCCTTTTAATAAAGTGACGGATAGATTGCACTCCGATTATTCTTATATCGATGTGTAATTTTGTCAATATTTACAACTTACTTGAGAAGAATTTGATAGCTTTTTCGCAATTCAAAGTTACTCTAGTCTACAGTACTGGTGTACATTGTCCCATAATGTTTGAAACAAATTTAAGTCCTTCAACCTAGACTTGTCATCTCCATAATAGTCACAGATCAAGAACTAAGGGATTCTCCAAGTACATTTTTAATTCATTACTCATTATTTCTGACACTGACATTTATCTGTCAGTTACAAATAATTTAAATTATCAACTATTTTTCATGGCATCCTTTCGGTTGTAAAATTAATTACAACATTATTTTATATATTATATTCCTTTTATCTCTAAATCTATAAAATATGTATAAAAATATTTAAATGTATCAGAAAGAGAATTTATTTTTCTTTAATATTATCAAGAAAAATTTTCAAAAAATAATATTTAGAAGATTTTTTTTCAAGAATCTTCTACTTCCGGTTGTCCAATTGTTACCAAAACCTTATGTATCAGAAAGAGAATTTATTTTTCTTTAATATTATCAAGAAAAATTTTCAAAAAATAATATTTAGAAGATTTTTTTTCAAGAATCTTCTACTTCCGGTTGTCCAATTGTTACCAAAACCTTTTCAGATCTTCCCGGGAATGTCCGATTGGGAAATACGTTGTTAAACAAATTTTAAGTCTTATAGTTTTTGAGTAACCGTCCTTCCAACATCCCACACACACACACACACACACACACACACATCCACACACACACACACACACACACACACACAGACATCATCGTAAAAATGTTAAAATCGGATTGTAAGGACCTTAAAACGTGCTTATTCAATAAAATCTGGATATGCGATTTTTAGCATGAATGCAATACCTCTCTTAGCGAGAGGTAAAAATGGGCCGATGACGCCGCTGGAATGAAAACCGCACCAAACAGTTAATCTTTTCGGATAAAGTTGTGTCTCGTGCATCACTTCAGGCTGCTCACTCGTCCAAATGCGACAATTTTTCTTGTTGACAAAACCATGGAGCCAGAAGTGAGCTTCATTCGAAAAGATGATTTTCTTGTGCGATAGAACGTGAATTTTGATAAAAAGTTCAATAATTTGCAAACGTTGTTGACACGTGTATCTCTTCATCATTAAATGGCATAGACTGACGTTTCAAAATATGAAAGAATTGCGAACCCAACTTCACTAATATTTGAGAAGTGTCAAAAACAAAATGCGTCACTCTTAATGAAAAACCCTTTAGAATTAATCCCTAACTCACAACGCGACGAAATCAAAGTAACATTTAAAAAGGGCCAATAGCAGACGCCAACACTACACTTGAGCATTCGGATTGGATAAAGCTATAGAGAAAGGGTATTCCCCTAAAACGTCAAGAAATATCAAGAATTCTTGAATGAAGACAAGAAATATGTCGCCAAGAAATGAGCAAAACAAGAAATTTTTATTTTCTTGCTTGAAAACCAAAGTAAGATATGATCATCAAGGTCTTGATGAAACGCTATAGTTCAGAATTGGCCTATTAATTGCAAAAGTTAAGTTAGTTGAAATTTATAGCGTTTTTCATTTATATATTTAGTTTTGCACTGAGTGCAGCTAATGACGTCATACCCGGTTCTAGTTACTTTTACAACACATGCGTAGTGCATTTTAAATGAAATACTCGAATGTTACAAAAGTCCAGTATAAGTTTGTTAGCTCTGATTGTCAAATAGAGAGGTTACGTAGCAGTGGATACCACTACACAAGTTTCGGAATGTGAAGACTTAAGGTAAAAACACCAGAAGTTGATATTTTAAGAAATGAAAATGTGTAATATTGTTGCCCAAAAACATGGTTTACGGTTTAGCAAAAATATAAGCACTTATTCATATTCACTGACGTCTTTGGACGAAATATGTCTATAAATAACAATATTATGTTATAAAATAAATTATCAAAATGAGAAAATTAAATGCATTAGTAGTTAATATTTGTCAGTATATTTTTTTAGTCTCCCAGAAATTAATTTAAAAGCAAAAGAAGATTTGTTAGGAACTTTTAAGAAATAGACGGAAAGAATGGTTGTGTGTTTTATCCTTGAAGGGAACTATTTAGAACATATTTAAAATAAAATTCTATAAAATATGAACTATGTCTTATTCTAAATAATTCTAACGTAATTGTTCCGTGCATTTACGAAACATCCTGTATCTACTAGACACAAATTATAATACATAGTTTAGCTGGCTTATATTTTAAAGTAGAGTCCTTAATAAGTTATAAAATCTACACAAATGGTGAAATATTTTTAATTTAATTTGAAGCATTATAATTTTAATATTAATAAATTTAAAATGGTTACACTTAGAATATTTACGGCAGGTGTACGTGCCAGTTAACTAATAATTGAATATTTGTAACTGTTAGCCAAAGAAAAAGAAAAACTAACCTACTTAGCTTATTATACACATATGTATGAAGAGAACAAATGTTTAGGCATTACTTCCTATTAATAAATACTTCTATGTTTATATGCCAAACTCCTCTATTTGTTTTCTCATACACACTTGCATTCAATTCATTAAAATAAATTACCTTTATTAAATTCTTCATCCTGCATTGAGTTTTATTAAAAATAAATGTCATATTTCCGTGAAAAACGAAAAAAAATATACTTTTATATTTATTATTTAGCGGAGCTGATATAAAATTCATATATAAATTCGAATATAATAACATACTTTTACGTCACATTCAAAAGTCAATATTGAAAATTTCCCTCTAATTTATTTTATATTAAAATTTTATGAATATTTAATGCGTGCAGTTTAAAAAATATTTGATGAATTATTACTTCTTGTCTGAATTAAATGTTTATTAAATATCATGCTTGTTTTGATATTAAAATTTGTCAACAGGAATGTAACGAACATATTTTCCACAAAATAAAAATAATAACTTACAGTAATATTTTATATTTATTTGGCGAATTATTAGTCATATGTCAAAAATGTGTAACAATAATATTTTTCCTAGAAAAACTGACAAATATAATTTAACATGCAATAATTTTAAATATACCGGGTGTTAAAAAAGGGTGAATAAAGGGTCTCTATTGTACTATTTTCAATTTTTTATTTTACAACTGACTAGAAATTGCTAAAATTTTAAAGTTGTATAAGAGTAAAGTATCTATAATTTTAAAGATACGAATTTTTTATTTAGAATATTTGTTTAAACTGTCTCGATTTTAATACAAACTTTTAAGATGATTTTTACAATTTATTGTGAGCTGTAAAATAAAAAAATTGAAAATTGTATTTTTAGAGTTTAGGAGTATCCAAATAATTTCTCTAAAGAATAGTGTTAAAAAAGTTGGCCTTTTGTTAACAATGTGTTCATATTTACGTTGTTTTATACTTCTTTGTGATAGGTTTGCAAGTTGAAATATGTATTGGGTATGTATGATTTTTTTTAAACTGCCAATTCTCCTAAATTTATATTTACTTTTAAATGTTTTAACGTATATCAATATTTAATATCCCTATTTCTAAAATTTTACGCTAACCGCTCTCTTATGAACGTAGCAAAGAACGAAGGCGAGAACGGTTAAGGAATATTCACGTGATCAGCGCGTGTTCGTTGGCATATATTCGGCGAATAGTTTTTTTTTTTTTAGGTACCTATAAACGAAACAATATTGCTCAATTCTTACGTGAAGAAAAATGTTCACATTTTTCGTTTAATAGACAGTTGCGTTAAAAGACAGTTCAACCAGAGATGAAAATACTACGCCTTACAATAATTTTGAAAAAGTAAAGTAAAGTAAATTTCGTTATAACACAAAAACTAATTCAGATGGAGTCTCGTGGCCGCGTGCCCGAGTGTCTGGTCGCGAATCTGGAGAACCGGACGCCAAATATTTCGAATTTTAAATATACAAAATTGACCCCTGTGGTGCACTCTCCACGCCAGCAATGAGTGCCCGTGAAGTGATGCCTGATAAACGCTCGCACGGTACAAATATGTTATCATCATTGCCGAAATCTGTGTACAAAGCAGATTGGCACACCCAGCAATGGATAATATGCCATGATGATATATTTTTTATATTTTTTTTACTAATTCAGAAATCCATATTTGTAGAACATTTCCACTGACTTTTCTTCTAGTTATAATAAACCACCAAAATATATATCAAGAGCAAAAAACCATATCGTCCATTCTCCTTTCACTATTCTCCATTTGTCGGCAAAAATTGAAACCTATATAGCGGACTCATAGAGAAAGCGAGCAAGACCTACTGTGTCCGAAGCAAAGAAAAACCATTTCGCGCTTTCACCGCAAAAACAAGAAGCGATCGGGTGTCACGTGATCGCTCCCGTGTCCTGGAATATTCGTGGCGACCTCTGACCTGCCGGCCATCCGTCAAAATCAGTTCGCAGATCACGGGAAAGTCGACAGAGAGCCGAAGAGCACAATGAAAAGGAGGGAATTAGTGGATGTTTCAACGGTTACGCCGGATAAGATTTTGACGGATGGGTGGGGCTTTAGAATTCTGAAATATGAGTATTATAATTATGAATTTATGAATTTAAATCTGGTTTTGAATTTTATTTTAGTTAAATAGAATTTTTTTGTTTGACATTTTAAAAATAGAAATTGTAATCATTTGTGAAAATGAATACGATTTTGACAGGGCAATACAATAGTTATTTACGTATTACGGGCGGTAAGTGCAGTTTATCGCTAGACGTCTCGGTATCCTATGCCTAGATAGGTCGGTAACAAAGTGTTTTGGGACGATTTGGAGATATGTAATAGTATATTACATCCGAGGTGGGATATGTTTCATTACAGCCGAGGCTGTAATGAAACTCCCACCGAGGTATGTATACTATTTTATTCAAAATCATCCTCCTTTTATATCAATAATTTTCAGAATAAATAATTGAGTTATAACCTTTAATTATGTTAATGTTTTTGACAGTTCTATAAAAAAATGTTTAGCCTACTTTATTATAGCGATCTATAACAATGTTGCTATATATAGGCAACCCTTATAAACATTTCCAACCCGTGGGGTGGAAGTGAAATCTGTTATTTCCAACCCAAGAGATTTATATCATTTCAGTTAGGAATGACGTATTTCCCAACCTCTAAAAGGTTAGGAATCGACATATTACTATAATGATGGTGAATAAAATTACTTATACCGGGCATAAAATACTTATTTGTGTATCAAAGTTGTAAAAGTGATCTTTTTTGGCTGAATCTAAAGATTGCAGCCGAGGCGAAGACCCAGACCAGCAAATCAGATGATGTTAAGGAAGTACTTTCAAGCCGATATGCACACACAATTTTTGGTCGACTAAGACCATCACAATGTTATAATTTTTTTAAAAATATATTTCATATCTGACTGATTCATGACTCTTGTAGACTGTCAAGCTGTCATCTTGACAACTCACAAAACAAATTGCTTACCTATTGTCAAAATATTTTATAACCTAAAAATAAAAATAAAATAACTACAATAATTAATTTGTTGAGTAAGGAAATGAGCTATAGCGACTAGCGACAACAATTTTTCTATTACTCCCGCTTAAAATTTATGAAGCTGCACGTAACACTAAAATTTATTTGCTATTTAAATAAACGTTACACAATCCAGTTCGTCATGTAAATGCGGTCGTAAAGTAAAAGCGGCCTCAAAGTAAATACAGCCGTAAAGTAGTATTTGACACATGTCAAAATAAAAATGATACTTTACGATTGCCAAAGTATACGTAAAACAACTATTTGTGTAACAGTTGGCTCAAAAAATATGTATTACAATTAAATAAGTAAAGAATATATTATCACGGCATATTACCCATTTCTGGATGTACCAATCTGCTTTTTATACAAATTTCGGTAATGATGATGACTTATTTGTACCGTGTGGGCGTTTACCAGCCGTTACCTCGAGGCCACTCATTGCTGGCGTGGTGAGTGCGCCACAGGGGTCATTTTTTGCCATTTAAAATTCGAAATATGAAATTTTTGGCGTCGGTCGGGATCGAACCCGGTTCCCCAGATTCGCGACCAGACACTCAGGCAAAATAGCAATGACATTTTACCAGCAGGAAAGCGGTAATTTCTATCCAGCTATCTGTAAAGTACAGTATCCTCTTCCTATTGTGAATAAATAATGTTACTATTTTACCATGACTTCCTAGAAATTCCGCCTCAACCTCTATAATAAGGACCCAGTGGACAAGAACGATAAATCAAACGTGGTTTATAAAGTTCATTACTCCACTGAAAACTACAAAGCCACATACATTGGGACGACCAAAGATTATTTGAAAATCTGAATAAGCGAACATCATAGATCAACACAGAACAACACAGTGAACAAATGTGTTCTGGCTGAACATTCCACAACACTAAAATACTATTTTGATCTGGATAATTTCAAGATTTTAGAAGAAGAACAAAATTACTCCAAACGTATGTTTTTTGATATGCTACATATCAAGTATGATTGCAACAACATTAATGCAAGAACTGATATACAAGGATTTAACAGCGTATATTTGGTGTATTGGAAAAGTTCAAAAAGGAAGAAGCAAATTTCAGGCCAAATTGAGATTCAATTAAATTCCTTACATTTTATTTAAATTCCTGCAACAATGCTAAACAATCATTGGTGTACAGCCAACCAATAAGAGTCCGTATCGATGATGTCATCAAGAATCCTTCCGTAAGATATTTCGGCTATTTTCCGAATTGTTCTGTTGTCAATTTGGAGAGCAAATGGATGTTGTGTGTGTGTGTGTGAGCTCTTTGAATTGTTTGTACGATGTGTAAATGTTACAGTTAAAGTATACATTTCAGTCAGTGCATACACTGTCTAGTTGATGTATGCTTCCACTAGCTGTTTTAGTGAAAGTATAAATTATTGCGTTGCCCACGCAATATGCCCACCCAACAATCTAGGCGTATAAATTTTATAAAAAAAAAAAAAACAGAAACAATACCTAACGCACAGAACTCGGATTTAGGTAGACAGTGACAAAAGAAGGTGTATACACTAACTAGTCAATGAATACATTAACTAGATAAAGTATGCACTATATAAAATTATGTATACTTTCACTAAAACAGCTAGTGGAAGCATACATCAACTAGACAGTGTATAGTGCATACACTGTGCGACTAAGTTGATACTTTAACTGTAACATAAATACTGAATGTTTAGTACGAATGTATTTTGTGTACATGATATGTAACAATCTGTAAGATCTTCCTGTAAGTGTGATAATGTCCATGTTATTTTGTATGTATTATTTTGTTGTATTACTTATTATAGACTCTGAAGGAGGTGCAAGTGTGCACGGAAACGTCGGTGTGGTATGAATAAATGCTGTTTAACTGAGATTTCGAATTGTTAATCAAATTAAAGTTTATATGTCATATAAAAGTAGTTCATTTTTTTCTGTTATATTTATTTGGTTATGTTCTGTGCGTATTATTCACAGTGCGTGTTGTTGGTCTCTTAACATCACCTGACGCAGTCCGACGCCCACCGTCGCATGTCCTGGGATCATTCCCGCTCACAGCCGCAACATATGTCTGCAAATATATTTGAGTGCGGATATTTAAAAAATATTATAAAACTAAAAACGATAAATTATTTATAATAATACTTCATTATATAAATGAGAATGACTCTAAGATACGTTAGAGTTAAAAATTTAAATTAAACAAATAAACAATCTCTATTGAAAAGTAAATAGGTAGGTATGGGAAATTTTACAAAAGAAATGCAAACTTAAACAACAACATTAACCATTTGTGATAACAGGCTGGAATATTTCATAGTCATACAATAATTTATGCTATTCATTATAACGGTAAATAATTTCATTACTGTATCAAAATGAATGTAAATTTGAATTGTGGGAAGTAGAACGTTAATAAATCTATATGAATACCAAATAGAGCATAAGAAAATTTTAAAAATAAGTCACTTTATCTAATGCAGTTATAATTTTACAATAGTACCGTACGTTAAACATATTTTTCTGCTAAAATCTGTGCACAAATCTAGTGGTGTTTCATAACTTAACCATTGCATATTTATTATAATTTTATGTACTGACATTTCGATGGTGAAGAATGGAAACCTCCTATGTCAAATTTTGACCTTTTTTACATTTTATGTTAAATCTACAAAATTATTCTACATATGGTAGTAATAGAAAGAGAAAAACATACTTCTTGTATGGCATTGAAAACATTTTACTGCAAATTACTCTCAAGTCATGCGGTATACAATATAGGAGTCTATGAATTAAAAGTATATTTAATATTCACTGTTACATAAATTCGGATGATAATTATTAAAATTTTGATGTTAGCTATAATTTTATTTGTAAAAGGGTATTTTATAAATGTTTTTTTAATGTTTTGAGCAATAGCGATTTTTGACATAGGAGGTTTCCATTCTTCACATAGATTTTTAAAACATATATATCACTGTAACTAAACTTTAGAAAAAATTAACATTACTGCGATATCACTGTAAATCTTTCCTTCTACTTATCAAAAGTTCCTAACCAATTTTCTTTTGGAATGTTTTCAAAATAATCATTAATTGAAACAGTGAGATGTAAAAGGAAAAGGTTCCGTTAATGGTACGTTTAGAGAAATCAATAAAAACTGAATAAAGATTAAAATAAGCATTTTACAAGAACAATTTGTTATTCTAAGTGAACTAAATACTTTCTTACATCGTTTTGGTATTTTAAAAGTACTATAAGTATTTATTACTGAAATAAAGTTGGTGGATTTTTTTTCTTTTACATCATTGATACGGACTCCTATTGGTCGTCTGTACACCAATAATAATGCAGCAAGTTGTAGGAATTTAAATAAAATGTAAGGAAATATGAAACACAGTTTGGCCTGAAATTTGCCTTGTCCTTTTTGAAGTTTTCCAATACACCAAAATATGCGCTGTTAAGTCCTTGAATATCAGTTGTTGAATTGATATTCAAGGACTTAACAGAGTATATTTTTGTGTATTTTAAAAGTTTGAATTTTTTGTACGATTTGGAGAGGTGAAATAATGGAGATTCAGTCCTTGGTTAAAATATTATTTATTTAAAACTATACCGACATTTCGGTCTCAACTAGACCATCCTCAGGGTCTAATTGAGACCGAAACGTCGGTATAGTTTTAAATAAATAATATTTTAACCAAGGACTGAATCTCCGTTATTTCACCTCTCCAAATCGTCATTAAAGTCGATTAAAACTTATTGCAACTTTTTGTACGATGTTTAATAAATTAACTGAATGTTTTGTACGAATGTATTTTGTGTACATGAATTGTAACAATTTGTAAGATCTCACTGTAAGTGTGATAATGTCCCTGTTATTTTGTATGTATTAAATTTTTGTTGTATAATTGTTGTAGACCCTGAATAAGGTGCAAGGGTGCACCGAAACGTCGGTATAATAAGAATAAATGCTGTTTGACTGAACTTTCGATAGTAAAATGTCAAAGCGCAATTTTGTTCCTAATCTTACTATCACTAACTTTATGCGGATTTGTCAAAATTATAAATTACAACTTTTATTCCCCATTGAGGGGACCAGTAAGAAGACCATTCCTCCACACAATCGGGTCCATCAACTGTACATATCCATTCATCATTTATACTAGTCAATAAACCTATTTATAATAAATCATTATTATTATTATTTCAAACCTTTATTCTTCTACGAGCAATGTCGCGATGGTAAGAATATTTACTATTAGTATTTATTATACTTTTGGCAATTACTAATTAGTACATCCAGTATGGCAGGAACCCACTTTAAATATTATTTGTTAATTCGTCTCATAAAGGCGGGTTACAACATTATGCAGTATTATTATTTTTAAGTAGATAAAAATTCAAAGTGTATATAAAAAGTCAAAATGTAGATAAAAGATTACTTTATCCACTGTGGATGTTAAATTGTTACTTTATCAACAAAAAATGAACGCACAAAACCACTTTTAACATCAGGTACAAAATAATAAATCTTTACTTTTTATTTAAAATTAATATTTTCAACATTATATTGTAATTTCAAATTAAATCTTTAGCTAAAGATTAATAAAATTAACGGTATAACAGTAACACAAACCGATATATTAATTTCCGTGTTAATTTCATTTTATTTATCATTTTTCTTCTTTTAGACAATTTATTTAATAAAATCTAACACCATTACTTAAACTTAAATTCATTAAAAATAATTTCAGTTTTTCTTTAATAATTGATAAAACTAAGTATTATTTCATTTTACATAAAAAAAAATTTTTTTTAGAAAATATTGGGTCAATTCTGTTAAAGATCTGTAAATCTGTAACCCTGACAAAAGCGCATCTATTTTTGTTGATTAATATAAAATTGTACATAGGAGTGGCAGTTTTCGTTGCGATTTTGTTCATTACTAATAGATTTACAGATTTATAAGATTTACAGATATGAACAGAATCGACCAATAAATCTTACTATGTGTCATTAGAACGACAAAATATCTGTAATATTAATAAAAATTCGCGATTAATTTACGTACCATAAATTATCTAAATAAAATAAAATTAAAGAGGTTGGGCCAACTGACGTGGGATGGGGCTCGTATGCTAAATTGACAATATAATATTCTTGTAATATATGTATTCTACAACCATTATATTCAGTTTTTTTCAAGTATTTTTATTTTATTTTGTACAACAATTTTTAATTTAAATATCATTTTGACAACTCATTTTTTTTTGAAAATAATATGTTTGTAAAATGATGTAATTTATTATAGTCAAATATGTGAAGTATTAAATTTTACATTCATTATAAATTTCAAATTCATCAACAAGTATGGCATATGCTAAGCAGTAAACACAAATATATAAAAATATGAGTATATATACTTGCGATCCAAACGCCTCATATTAAGTTCATCACAAAGAGCATTATTTTTCACTTACAATCGCCAAATTTCAAATACACTATCCACAACTCTTTCACCAAATAAATCCTCTACGGTCCGTGAAATTTTCTGCTGGACTGTTGGACATATGGCGCGTTTCAGCCTCATGCATTGAAATCATTGCTATACGCGAAACAAATACAATGTATCTTCCGAGTTACACTTGCCATGACTCTCTGATCTTTTGTTCGGGTTTCTTATTCATTATGGTGCTCAACGCCGTGGAAGATATGCCTATACAATGTTGTCATTCAACGCAACATGTCTGCGTTCTATTTTAATTGTTGTAACAACAAATTGTTGCATTGTTAGATGGTTTAGAATTTGGATTAGGAGTATGAATAGTGTACTCATACAATGTATATGTTAGTGGACAAAAAATTATAGTAGGATTAAGGTTGTTTAGTAAAAAGTGTTTGGAGTTTTGTACTTTGCGATGTCCATGATTAGAAGAATCGTTTTCTTTTATAATAATATCTCACAGAAGCCGCTACGAAAATATTTTATTGTTACTCACTTATAAACTTAATTTATTGATACCCGTACTACTTTTCAAAATTAATCTTTACTAGTTCATCCTTGTAAAATTTACAGCTAACTTGTTAAAAATTTACAAGATAATAACCATGTTAGTAACTTTGTTGACATGTGAAAATTGTGTTTTGTTATTGTCGTACATATTCAAAATAAGTATCAATTTCAACTGACAGGTTTTGCGTCTTGATTATAATTTTAATTTGATTTACAATTAAGTTGCAAATAAAATATTGTACATAACTGTTTTACTGCTTCAAGGAGGTGCCAGGCATTTTCTCCTTATAGCAGTAAAAATTGTTTTATCCACGACTATCAAATAATATACCCATAATTTAACCGTTTTTTTATATATATTAATGGCCTTAGTTACTGTTGCTAATTGAATAATATTGACAGTTAGATGGAATAATATTATTCAATCGTTGTCAAATTCAAATGTTACCTTTCAAAAAGTACAAACAAATTACTTTTAATAAGTAATTTTTTCCACATAAAAAGCCAAAATTATATTAGTTTTCTCATTTTTTATAGTTTTATTTTGTTCTTAAGCTTAAAATGTAGCTGAATAGTGGGTTTAAAATTTTCTGCTAAATGTCAAATCACTTCATAATTTTGTTATAACAAATACCTAGCGATCAACGCTAACTATGTTTATGTTTGTAAACAAATAATTTTATAAAATTCGTTAGGTTATTTTTGATTTTATAGTAGTACAGTATGTTATTATTTAACAGTTGTGGATAAAGTATAGTATTCTATTCACATGTAATGGCTATTACTCACTCGAATGATTTACAAACTTCATTCTCATGAGTAACAGCATACATTACATGCTCATTGAATAATATACTATTACCTGTCTTGTAATATAATAGCTATTAACATACCTAGGATTATTAAGGATGGTTTATACAACTTTTCATACGGAAAAAGAAGTAAAACAAAATATAAATGTGCTCTTATATATCGCACCGTTACAGAAGAAATGACCAAATTTTATTTCTTATGTCTTGTCCTTATGTGTTATGTCAAAATGTCACTAGTTCCTAAATGAAATAAATTAGTGTGACAGTTTTTTTGACTTGTATTTTTAATTATTACTTTTATAATGTTGTAGTTATAAAATGTATGCCTCGCTAGATAAATTGAAAGGCACAAGAATGCAATATATTTTTTTAAAGAATGGTTTTCGTCATTCTATTTTACCCGTCAAATAAATATATATTTTCTATGATGGGTTGAAACTTATGCTTTATGTAAATAGCATAAAATGACTTTATCGCTATATTTTATGTATTATAAATATATTTATATGAAAAGTTGTATAAACCAGTCTTTATGAGTATCATAACAGCAGCAGACGACGGTTTGAAATTCAAGCTCGCAGAGCGAGGATTTTAAGACATCTAAGGTCTGTTATCATTCTTTATATTCGTGGTTTGTTCAATAGTTTATCGGTTTCAGAAAATGAAGATGTAATTAATAAATATTATTTTTTGAAATTCTGTTTTAATGCTACTTTCAGAATACTATAAAAAACTAAACAATTATTTTGACATGTACTTTATTCCTCATGTTTATTAGTGTAGAATAAAGTAAACCGTGTTAAGAACGAAACACTAACGTTATCTGTATGTATTAATGAAGAGCATTATACTTTTATTGTATTTTATTTTAATTTTGTAGACTGTTGTTGACATATCTGTATTGTAATAATACTACCGTGCAATTACAGTTATTATTAGTGCTGTTCACAAAATTCGAATTTTAAATTTCGAAAAATGAGTTTTATACTTTTTCAAATTACTAATTTCGAAGTCAAAATTCGGATTATTTTTCCAATTTTGAAATTAGATAATGTTGCCGCCATCTATTTATTTGTGTTATTCACTTAGCATTTGTTTAAACCTGTTCTCTGAGACCGAACGCCGAGACATTTGAAAATATTTTTCTAAAATTAATCATAACAAAGCAACGTGTAATACATACCAATTAACTTTCATTTGAAAATATGCAGTTCGAATTTCATAAATACTTTAAATTCGAATTTTGAATGGGTATGAAATTCAAATTTTGATTAATATTTTTTGAAAATCAACAACACTATTACTAAGTTATAAGCCTACTTTTGTATATATACACAGATGCTTAATATCGTAAAACCGGTAAAATACTATAACTGGGTATTGTAAAATTAGTTCTTAAAAAAAAAATTGTTAAGTAATTACACATATTGGGCTATTTTGACACTACTATAGTCTATATTTAGTGAGCGAATTTATAAAACCAATTGTACAATGCATATCACGTAAGATTAAAAAATAGAAAATACAAATTGTTATAGAAATCTCTAAAAGAGTATTATTTATATTTGACGCATTTATTGTAGGATCTTGATAAATAAGTACGTTTGTTTTAAGGGAAAAATTGTACGGATCCTACTACTTGGTTATTTACTAAAATCTCAAAACGTATTTTAGCATGATCCATATTTCTCCCTAACATGAAATGGTGGGTGGTAAAATTTTAATGGTTGACATTTTATGTACCTACAAATACATACATATATAAAAATATATGCGTAAATATTTATACCTAGTGTCAAGCATGTAAAATTGAATTATGAAACATAGTTATTTTAAAATAAATATAATATAAAATAAAATAACACAAGTTATTTTTGTGTAGTACTATACCTATAAAAAATAATAAGTGCTATATTATATAAGTAAGTTTTAGCTTATTTATATTGTAAACAGTATCATAATTTTCCATGTTTCTTTTAATATTATAACCGAATTTTATATCTTGGTTTAATGCTAACTCTAGTATAACAAACTTTTATAGCTGCCTATGAAAATGTTTTATAGATCATTCGCCGTGTTTTACGTCTTATGAAAAGTATGTTTTACATAGAAAATAACTTTAAGAGATACTTAAATTAAAGACTAATACAAATAGATATAGTACTAAAAACACCATACATAAATTTAAAAAATATCACAGAGTTTTAACGACGAATATGAAATTTTATGTTATTTAAAAAAAGTATAGATCGAGAAGAAAATACGGGCCATATTTGGTGGTGTAACAGCAGAAACCCATATGGACTGGCTGTCCATGGGTTGCTATTGCTGAAACTTAGATATTTAAATTTTTTAAAGAATATCAGATAAAATTATATAAATTTAAATAAATAGATATTTTCAAAGTATTACAAGAAAGTATATAGTAGTTATACTATTATTTAGTCCTACAGAAAATATTAGGTTCCTACCTACGGGTATTATGCTGTACCTATGTTTATATTTTTATTTTTGGAGCGCTAATAACTTTACGAATATTCAGTTTTTATTTTAAATAAATTCATTTTATTTAAAATTCAAATATTCTATTGAGTCTATTACAATATAAATCGGTTTAATGCCGGGCCTAATGTTATTCTTTCATGTCTCATCATGACAATAAAATGGCGCCGGAACATGACAACATTAGATATATTTTTAGTATCTATGTATCTATTACTTTTAGTTCACCAATTTATTTTGTAAAAATATGATATATTTATAGGTATATATATTTTTGATTATTATAAAAATAATATAATATAAGTGTATATTTTTTTTATTCGGTTATATAGATTTGGATATAATAAACACATTATTTGATATTAATGTTTTTCTTTATACACAGATTTGGTTTTCGACGTTTGTTGATTAGCTACTATCATTAAGCGATTCACGGGCTTGGTTTGGCTTGAAAAAGTTTAAAATTTCAATTCGAGCCTAACGTATAAAGTTAGAAATTTCAAGCCAATCCTGACGTTTTAAAATCTTGAAACCTCAAGCGCCAATATTTTTAAAAATTTCAAGCCAAGCTTGATGATTTAAAAAACTTGAAATTTCAAACCTAAGCCAAGTCTTCGACTATTAGTACTTTATTTAAAACAAGCTTTTTCAATCTTTTCATAAGAATTGTTAATGAGTCTGACAAAATCGTAATATTTTCGTACTTTTATAATGATTCGACACCTTTGTACGAACTTCTAAGAAATTGACGTTACCTGCCAGTTTACTTTTCTACAAAAATTTGTAAATTAGGCAGTATTACAACATACAATTCCTTTTAATGATGGAGTATATGCCGAATTTGTAACCAAGAAGGTCAATATATTTGTTAAATTCAAACCGAGTGTTTTATATTTTATCAGTGTTTGAGAAATATTCTTGAATTTTCAAACTGATATAATTATTTTTCAGTTTTTATGAACATTTACAAAGCTTGATAAAACTTGGAAAATCAAGCTGTTTAAAATTTTCAAAGTTTGAGGCTTCAAACCCAAGACAAAAAAGATTGATAAAGCCAAAGTTCTTTGTTTGATAATCATTGTACTATTTAACAATTATTTACCGGTTCAAATGTTAACTCGTATAGGTATATTTTTTGTGTTATGCGGCGCACTTTTCTTTCTGAGTTTGTATAAACTATCCTGGATTTTCTCAAAATATGTACATACATATCTTATGGGTAGAAGAGTAAGGTATCAATTTGGTTTTTACCTTGTTGGCTGCTTTTCCTGGTTGTCTTCTTCTCCTTCATCCACGGATACTCTGGAACATTGACTCCGGGGGATCCGAGCTGCATTGGGGGCGCGTGGTCCAGAGGGTACGCCGCCCCTGGGGGAGTTGGTTGGGGGCTAAGTGGTGGATGCCCATGTAGATCCGCCGACAGGTGCGGCAAGGCCGTCATAAATTCCGCCATACTGGGCTGACTGTTGATGAAGCCCGTTTCGTTGCACCCCGTGCCGTCAAGGGGCATTGCACCTCCCCAGTAGGCATCCGTCGTCGGCGTCGGGGCGCGCGTCTTCACCGCCACGAACTCCTCTCCAGCCGGCATCACTACGTCTCAAGCACACATCACCAAGTCACTACACTATACACCGAGATATTCACACACTGACTATCCGGAACCGGAATCCGGATCGCAATCCGGGTCGGAGGATCTGTAACAAACACTAGTGTTAACCTACGGAGTCCTGGTGAGTTGTTGTGTTGTGTTTGTTTCCCATTGAGAGCTGTGTCTGTCGTAGAGAGGTGGTCACGTGAGAGAGGACAAGACCAATCGCGGAGCGCTCAACCCTCTCCGCAGAGGCGTGCTGGGAGTGAGTGCTAGTCCGGCGCAACTGTAGGGGGGCGGCCGCTTCAGAGGGCGGGCACAGCGCGAGGAGGTTGCGCCCAAATACCCAGCAATTACAAACCAGTGGAAAACAAACAAAACCAACATACATTGGATACTCGATTTTTTTCAAATACAAACGGATTTGTACACTCTTATGGAATATGGGTTTGTTTTGGTACCAAATTTGAATTGAGATTTTAGGAGGAGGTACCAAAGAGGTATACTAAAAAGACAGTGTATTAATACATCTTAAACTCCCGGTAGCCTGACTGATAACGGGAAATTTTTGCAAATCAAGAGCATAAATGAAAAACGTAATCACCTATTAAATACAGACTACTAAACTAATTTTTAATTGAATTAACTCTTGTAGGAAGAGTTTTAAGCACTTTTCATAACAATAAGAAAACTACTGCATGGAAATGTCGGGATTTATCAATACACCTAAAAGTCCTGGCGACCGATGAAAAGTTTACTTTGTATATTACATCAACAATAACCTAACGCACAACACTCGACTCGAGTTTTTCAAGCTTGGACAAACTAAACAAGCTGTTTTTCGGCTGCCGGACTTTTACTGCCTTAAATTTTGAGATATAAAACATTTCATTAAGTACCCAGGAAAAACAAAAATATTTAGAACTATAATTGGCACAAAAGTGCTCTGTGGTGCATTCTTCACTTCCGAAATGAGTGCCCGTAAGGTGACGCTTCGTAATTGTAAACGCCCGCACAGTACGAATATGTTATTATCATTACCGGTGTCTGTGTAAAAAGCAGATTGACACACCCAACAATGGGTAATATGCCGTGATGATATATTTATTTACCCTACAAAAACATAAATTCTAACATGTTTATTATTTATTTTACATTGGCAAATATTTCTCTAAATTAGCAGTACAGACCAAAATACAATCCCTTCTAATTATGACGCAAATGCCGAAATTTATATTAATAATAACTAATAAGAAATAAGCCAGAATTTCCTCACTAATATAATTATTTTTCAGTTTATTCGAGCCTTTATATACCTTGACAAAGCTTGAAAAATCAAGTCAAGTCTGTAATTTTTAATGCTTAAAATTTCAAGCCCAAACTTGTTTTGGTGAAGGAACATAGAAGTACAGACCAAAATGAATGTAAAATATTGGAACATTTTTTTTACAATCTGTATATTATTCGGAATAAGAAAATGTATTTAGAAATTCCCTATTATAATAATTTAGATAGAATATTAGTGTTATAAGTTGAAATTCAATAGAAAACAATATATTACAGAATCCAATATATTAAATAATCAAAGATCTAATAGTTTAATAGCTATATTTATGGTTCAGTTGAATAAAGACATATTTTATAATTTTCGCGACTGGTTAGTGTTTTTACTCTGAAGTAACATACAATTTTTTTTAATCTACCTTAAAAACCTTTTTTAACTTAAATTAAATTTGAACAGTTATATTTAGACCCAATCTTTTCACGTCTGATTAAACTATCTATTAAATTAAGTGTCAGTTAAAAGAAAATATAGCGTCGATATTACAGTATAAATTGTAAAAAATTCAAATGAGCTTAATTTTTTGATGCAACTTTTTTCATACAACTGACAGTTATCAAACAATTTAACTGGAAATGAAAATACCGCGCTTAAATTTTTGTAGTTAGGTACCGACGCAAATATTTTGATTGTTTTAAATTGTTACTTTATCTTTATTTTAGGTAAATAAAGATATGTTGAATTGATTCAAATCAATATACTTTCTGAAGATGATACAAGTGTAGTCCAAAACAAAATCGGGTTGCAATTGAAAACAAATTTCTTATATTTATCTACAAATGTAAAAAACTTTCGACATACATACATTTTGGTTACACGTACGGAGTATCCCTGGCACTTAGCATTGTCACTGAACTGTCACTGTCACTCCACGTGTTGGCGTCGCTGCCGAGACGCTATGCGACGCGGAGCGCCGCGGCGCGTCGTTAAATACGGGATGAGCTTGAGTCGGTTCGCTGCGTGTATGCGTGGCCTGTAGCCTGCTTGCTGCCCGATGCTCCAAGCTCGAAGAGCGGGCCTTGATGAGCAAAGGAGGGGATGTAAGATGTGACAGCGCAGCAGGGGGATGGGCGAGAATTGGAGTTGGTGCTGGTGATGGTGAAAAGGAAGAATTTGGATGGATTTGGTGGACCACCACCCATTAATAGGTGTTTCCATTTTAAGGTAAAAAAATATTATTATGGTATAAGGTTATGTTCTTCCTTTATAGTTGTAGACGCGAGGCTTTGCAAAAGGATAAACAGCGGAGCCCTCTAAATAGAGATTCACGAATTTGGCCTGGTTTGTAAAATCTGTGAAAAGTCTACTCTCACATTTTAAATAGCTAAAATTTTAAGCCAAACCAAATTATAGTTGTATTAAGTCCAAGCCAAACCAAGTTCAATATTTTGATAATTTTGAAATATCAAGCCAAACCAACCCAAAGTCTTTTAAGTCGATTGATTGAAATAATATCAGTGTTGCCAATCTTCCTCTTTAAAAAATCCTTTTGAATCCACAAAAAAAAATCCACTTTTATCACAAAAAATCCCTGTTTTAAAGTAATTTATTAGATTTTTTTTTCTATTTATCTTCATTCATTACTAAATATCACTAGGTTCGAATTTAACGCTTAAATTTTAGAACTAAAATTTACGTTTTCTACGGAGTAAAATAATTGCATTTCATTCGTTGAAACGAGAGAATATGTAACTAATTCTTGATCAGAAACAAGTGTCATTTTATAAGTTCGGCTCCAAAATTTTCCTATTCCAGTATAGTGTTTTGAATCTGTGACTATAGGTATCTGGAAATGAATTTTAGATGAAAAATGAGATGAATTATAATTGATAATATAAATATAATACATGATAAATTATACATATTTAGTGTTGTTTCCAAACTGATGGCAAAATCCCTGAAGTTTTCTATTTTAAGTGAAAAAATCCCTTTATCCCTCTTCATGTTAAAAAATCCCGTAAAAAGGGATAAATCCCTCTATGTGGCAACACTGAATAGTATATTACATCCGAGTTGGGATATGTTTCATTACAGCTGAGGGCTTATTCATATTACACAGAGGCGAAGCCTCGAGGTGAGATACAGCGCGAAGTTGTAATGAAACTTCTACCGAGCTAGGTATACAATTTTATTCACAATCATTCACTTTTTAAATCAATAATTTTTAGAATAAATCATTGAGTTATAACCTTTAATATTGTAATATTTTTTGACAGCTCTATTAAAATTTGTTTCGTCTACTTTATTATAGGGATCTATAACAATGTTGCTAGACATTTCAAACCCGTGGGGTGGAAATGAAATCTGTTATTTCCCACACAAGAGATTCTCATTGCAGTTGACGTATTTCCCAACCTCTAAAAGTTTAAGAATCGACATAGTACTATATTAATTATTGTGAATAATAGTAGGTATATTATATACCGACCCGCCGGGAGATGGTGCATTACAGCCGAGCACTTTGTTAGATGACCGATGTTTACCGAAGTCAGATATGAGCGCGAGGCTAGAATTTACATTTCCACGAAGTTTGTTTACTATTTTATTCACAATTAATTAGTAATCATTAAGTTTTAAACATTAATTTGATTAATATTTTTTTACAGTTTTTATATAATTTGTTTATGGCCATTTGCACCAACAAGGCTTAATTTTTAAGCTAGGTTTAAACAAAATCAAATCGAAATTGTACGGTAATATGTTATAATTCATTTCACTTTTCATTTCGATGGAATATTGTCAATTTAAAGCCAAGTTTAATATTTAAGTTATGTCGCGGTGCAACCGGCCATTAGTCTACTTTAATATATGACAATGTTGCTAGATAACATGATAAAATATTTATTGATTTTGTCAGTTGGGTTATCATCAACCTGTTTTGAAGGTTTGCCGTTTTTCTGAATTATTATAATTTTTCTAATTTATTGTGTACTGTTATTTGTTAAATAAAGCGTTACCTTCCTTACGTAAAGGTGACGAAAGGTATTGTCTTTGGTTAAAAAATTCGGTGGTGAGTTTTCAATAAATAAGCACGTTTTAGGGCCCTACAATACGATATTTTTACGATATCTGTATGTGAGTGTATGCGGCCGCGATAACTCCAATACTAGAATTCCAAAAAATGCAATTTCTACGTATTCCTCTTCCTTACATTCATATGCAGATTTGATTGGTTATAATTGGGCAACCGGAAGTAGGCTCATTTGAAGATTTTAACAGTTTTTCTTGAGAAAACGCTGTTAAATATCATTTTTTCACATTTAATGTTATTATAAATATTATAGAATATTTTATCTCTGGGCGAATTGATTATATTTTATACGTCATATTCAATGAATATAGAGTTAAAAACTTATAAAAGAATTAAATTTCATAAAGCAGCCAACTATGCCATAACCATGGAAACAGCTAGTATATTAAGAAAATTCTAATTAAAAGATGTTAGTGTCAAATGCAATTGACAGTTATAGAAACGGTCATCCACGCGTTGTTCAGTTAGCGAATTATCAAAATGAACAAATTCGAATCAGTTTTCTTGCTTTTATGACATTTAAATTATTGCTGTTAAAAACTTGCGTTGAATTTGTTCGTTTTGATGAACCGCTAACCACAAGGTGTTGATGAACGTTTCTGCAACCGGAATAGTGTGTTTTTGGAGAATTCTTTGCTAGAAACTTTCTGTATGGAATTTGTAAAAAATATATAGAACTGACGGAAGGTAATGTCCTGGAAATATAGAAATTTTGCAAAAAAAAAACTTTCTGTGTGAATTTCGTACTAAATACATAGAACTGACGGAAGGTAATGTGCTGGACACATCAGATTTTTTTATTATGAATATTTGACTTGTCAAAATGAGAAAGACATTTTAGCTGTTGCAAAGTGAAATTTAGCTGGCCGGAAAAGTATTTTCCAGCTAGCTGGGAAGTAATGTAAACAATATTTCACTTGTCAATTGTTTGGTAGGTTAGAAACGCACGTATTAGTAATCGAATGTGAATAAACAATTTTTTCAAGCTTATAAAAGTTGTGTAGTCTAACAAAACAGTAATTTTATGGAGGTAACGTACTTTCATTTTAGTGGCATAAATGACGGAACGGCAGTCAAGAGGTTAATGATTTCTTTTATTTATTTTTTCATCAGCGTTTAAGAATAAGTTTGTGTTTTCAAACTAATATAATTATATTTGTTTATCTGACTTTAATGTCTTCGCGTATAAGCATATACAGTTTGAAAAGCTTAATAAAGTTTGAAAATTAATTCAGGCTTAAAATTTTTAAAGCTTGATATTTAAAGCCAAACTAGTCTTTGCTTTCATCAAGCTCAAACCAAGCTAAACTGGAAATTTCAAAAAGTTTGAATTTTTAAGCGAATTTAAATGCTACATTTTGGCGAAAAGATTCTGAAAAATTCTGCTTCTATGTTACACCTGAAGCGATATAATCATTGGCTTTTTAAAAAATTTGGAAGAAATTTACGAGCCCAAATCTATAATAATTCGGCCGGATTACATTTTGAACAAATTATAAAATTTATACAAATAGTAAGAAATTTTTACAATTTTTTTTACTTTAAATATAGACAAAGGGTTAATGATAAAAACATACGCTTAGTTTCACAAATTTTAGCAATGTCTTATCAATTAACCTGCACATTAGTTTATCTTGTTTCACCTCCGTCAATTTTTTACCTTTCGTCACCTGTAGGTAAGGAAGGTATCGTCTTTGGTCAAAATATTCAATGGTGGAGTGTGTGTGTGACAAAAAATTCTGCTTTGATAACTCGAATACTACAATTCCAAAAATTATAATTATTTCGTATTCCCCTTTTCGTTCGTCCATATGAAGAGTTGATTAGATTGTGCTTATGATTGGTTAACCGGAAGTACCTAAATTGAAAATTTTAACAGTTTCCTTGAAAGAACGCTGTTAATATCATTTTTTGACCTTATTTATTATAAATAAAAGAATGTTATTCTCCATTCGATTTAATTATATTTTTTTCTTCATATTTAATGAATTTATTTATAAAGAATTATAAATAAATATCTTGCAACCTAATGCTGCTAAAAGCTGCAACATTGCTATCTCGAGAACTATAAAACATATGAAGTTGGTTAAATCAGCAAACAATTTTTTATCATGAAACTATTAAAATGAATACAACGAAATAATACACGTATAGTCTTACATGACGAAAATATTGAGAAAAACGCAAATAAAAAATTATTATAATTCTGTTTAAATCTGGTATAAATAAGAATGCTATGACAGAAACAAGGTAGGAAATAATGTAAGGATATAAATGATGAATTTTGTGAAATTAAATGTTTTGTATTTATGTGTTTTTTAAAACCCGATGAACCGTGCCCACAAGTCAATTCCAATCAGCAGCAGCTATTCGTATTAAAGCCTTTGGATTGGCTTCAGAAAAAGCTAAAATATCGCTTTTTAACAAACGTATTAGCACGCAATGCTAATTCTAATTTTCGAAAATAGCGACGGTTGGGAACTCGCCGCTCAGAAAATCGTTCCCTACACATATTTGGCACAACAAAGGTATATTTTTTAAACACAAAATGTAAACTTCAAATATATCAACTTTTTCTTCGTGAATAAAATTCATTTTATCATCATTAAAGCACACAAAAGATTTATTTTGATATTTAACAACAATTAATATTAAACAAAATGTTTAATTATTTCTGTCATACACTCTTATTTCTATCAGATTTGAATCAAAATATATTTTTTTATTTGCATTTTTCTCAACATTTTTGTTATGTAAGATTATACAAGTGTATTTTATTGGTTTTGTTCCAGCCGGTAATTTTGGACAAGTTTGCAACATATATCTGATTTTTTTAATGCGCATGCGTGTACATAAACTAATTATTGACAAGTTTGAAACACTTAAATGTTGGAACGCTGAATAAGAAAGTAAATAAATTATTTATAACAAATAACAAATGTCTTCGTCTGTCGTTTTTCTAAAAATAAAATAAAATTATGTTATAAGAAAAGAAATATCTTTTATGGTTATCTAATAATCTAATTTTAATAAGTATAGATTTCATCTTTCCTTAACAGATGGAAAATATGAAAACCACTCAATTTATGATAAATATGCAGGGTCTAACTCTCAGTCATCAAAAAAAGCTATGACTGTTTAAACATATCAGCAACTAGTTTGTGATAAATAGTATGCCCTGGAACATTTAAGCAGTAGTTGTAAACCTGTCAGTAGTACGGTTGGAACGATATTTTGTTATTGCGGGTGAGTCTGACAGTCTTATCAGCAATGATAGGCTGGAACAAAGCTTTTGTTGTATTCAGAAAAAAAAAAACGAATCGAATAGGCAAATAAAAAAGGTAGGTTGCGAACCACTGGTTAAAAAAAATGTTTCGCTGATTTGAATAGTCTTATAATATAGAAATTGTTTGCTAATGGACACTTACAGTAAAATTTTTGAAAGATGTCCGATAAAGGTTATCTGTATCATGGACGAATTAACAAATTGGCATACATTTTTATCTCTGTCACTCGCAAAGTCTACGAGTGTGTGCGAAAAATATGGATATAACACGCTTGTCTTTCAAAAATTCATATTGTTTCGACCAAGTTAGGACATTCTATTTTAAAATGTTGCTCGTTGTTGATAATACTTGCGCTGTAACGTATTGTATTTTATTTATTAATTCAGAGATAGTACTTTGATTCATAGCTATACGAATAACGTTATTTTCTGTCAGTGTCACTGACAGTGTCATTGTGTCAGTATCTTATTTTTCACAAATTTGGTTTTATATTTGCTAATAAACTTACCAGTAGATTTATTTTTGAATTTTAAATTCTTTTACTGTAATATACATTTTTATAATAATAAAATAACAATAGTATCTTATGTACCCTCATAAAAACTAAGCAAACGACACTACTGCATTTGATAGAATAGGTGGAGCTAAAATCTTAATTCATACAATTCGTAGATGACCTTGATCGGACATCTTTAAAAAAAATACTGTACACAATTGAAATTTGCACGAGTGCCTCTAGCGACACAGCATGAGGGTTGCCCTGGTTACGATATTACAAACAAAGAACTGTCATCAGCCATTCTAGTATAAATTCAAAGATGTAAACATCATAAACGTCAAACGTCATTTGATAATTATAATAGATTTAGGGCCGGTATTTTCACTTGTGAATAAAGCTATAGATAAATTTAACCTTCATATAAATATTTTTGTTGTCTTTTCACTTGCGATTAAATTTATTCTAAAGAATAACATCTGTTATTCGCGGAATAAGTTATTCGCTAGTTGGGTAGCGAATAAAGGGTTTATTCGTATGTACATTACATTTCTATATAGTGCAGATTTAACAAAATGGATATATTAAATATTTTTAACGATTCTGATGATTGTTTGAATTATGAGTGAATAAATAATGCTAGAAATCGAACACGCACGATCAGACAGCGACCTAACCACACACATCAAGGATTTTTTTGACAGATTCCGATTATGGAAACAAACTGTTCTGATTTTATTATTACAAATTGGGGTTCGTATTTGATCTCAAACAGTGCATACATAGGTAAATCCTTCCTTGGGTAAATCATTATAAAGATCCTGACATTTGATGCTAGTAAAATATTTTCGGATTTTGAATACTTTTACACAATATTCATTTACCTCAAACTGAAAGGAATATACAAAAATTATAAGGATTTTACAACATACGTATATTTCGTTTACCGCGTATGATTACTACAATAGATTACTTGTTAAACTACACTCTCCCGGGGCTAAAATGCAGAAGGATATAGATGACATTAAGGATGTCAAACAAAATTTTGACAAGTACGGATTCAAAAGAAGTTGACACATTTCATCCTTGTCTGCTTAACGTGGCTACGCAAAACTCCATCCTTCTCCACTGACACAATTTCACTCTGCAAGGTTACCAATTCACGAATGTTACAATTATTCGACAGATAGCTATTTGTTTTTGTCAAATGTGTGAAAAGACTCAATGGAGTTATTCGTTGAATAAATATATAGAATAAATTTATTTAACGAATACTTATTCGAAACTTTATTCGGAAGTGAAAATACCGGACCATACTCTATTATTGTTTTAATTTGAAATATGAGATCTGTATATGGATTATGCACAAAACAAATCAAAATTGAGAATTAGGTTTTAACACTGAACGACAGATACAAACTGAATGACAGGGACGTAAGACAGCGGTTTGTTTGGATCAAGATCATCTAACTCTCTATTACGTGTGACGTTAATTCTGTGTCTATTTAAACAACTTCATATCGAGATAACAATAATGTGCCACTTAAATTGAACACCCTGTATTTAATAACCAAGTTTAATAATACTTACTTTTCTTTATTTCTTTGTGTTCAGAAAAAGTTACAATTGTTTTAGCGTAAATCCAATTTACATACAGACAAACTGTATATATTTTTTCCATTATTTACAACTAACATAGAAGGTATTAAAATGTAAAATATGAAGCGATAAAAATGTGTAATATATACTTTTCGTTTACGTGTGGTTAGATACCCATGAATGTACCAGCGGCTTCTTAATTTGGATAGTTAATTTAGACGTACATACCTATTTCGTATGTAAATTATTTAAATTTTAGTGAATTTGTTAAGTAACGGAAACCGGCCGACGTCTTAAAATTTAGATAAAAGTGTACCGCGCTTAATTGTGCAAGTGCGGAGCGTAACTAACACTAATTAAATTTTAGTTCAAAGACCTTCTTCGTGACTAAATGTATGTATACATACCGCTACTGAATTATTATTTTAAATTCTTTTTATTACAATTTATTCCATTCTAAATAACACGAACGAATACCTGTATATGGTTCCCGCAAATCTAACAATAGCATGGAATTTATATAAAATTCATAGTATTGATCGCCACATCAGATTTTTACCTTCCGTCACCTTTATAGGTAAGGAAGTTATTGTCTTTGGTCAAAAAATTCAATGATGAGTTTTTAGTGAATAAGCATGTTTTAGGGTCCGTATAATACGATTTTACCATTTTTACGATGATGTGTGTGTGTGTGTGTGTGTGTTTGTGTATGTGTGTGCGTGTTTGTGTCGCATAACTTCAATACCACGATTCCAAAAATTATATTTTTTTCGTATTCCTCAAGTTTACATCCAGAAGAACAACTGATTAGATTTTGGTTATAATTGGTGAACCGGAAGTAGCCACATTTGAAGATTTAACAGTTAAATTTGATTTATTGACATTTAACGTTATTATAATTTAAAGAATATATATTATTCTCTATACGATTTGATTGCATTTTATACTTCATATTCAATAGATATAGAGTTAAAGAATTTTAAAAAAATAAAATTTAATAAACCAGCCAGCTATGCTAAACATGGAAACTACTAATATATTCATATACAGGGTGTCCCTTAACTTCGAGCAAAAACTTTAAGGGCATATAGTACTGACCAAAATGAATAAAAAAGCTTCATCAACATAGGAATGATCTTCAACTGTTTCCGAGAAAAGCGAAAAATCTAAGAAAAACTGACAAAGATAGCGATCGAATAAAATTTTGTCTATGTCAGTAAAAAGACTATAAAAAACAATAAAATTTTATATGAAACATTTTTCTCAATTTCTTATAGTTACGTAGTTATATGAAAATTAAATATTGACCAAGGTCGCCACAACATTTCACTTTTGATTTTTATAAAATAACAAAAGGCCATCTAAGATTACCTCTCAAAGGTAAACAAAAAGTCTCAATTAATCAAAATCGTAATTCTTATAGTTTTCGAGATAGCAAAGGTAAATCTCGTAAAAACTCATTTTTCACTGCGTTATATCTGGGAAACTATTAAAGATCGGACACATTTTGACTGAGCTTTTTTTACTCATTTTGATCAGTATTATATGCCCTTAAAGTTTGTGCACCAAGTTAAGGGACACCCTGTATTTCAAATTGACAGATGTCAGTATCATTAAAAAGTAAATTAATGTGACAGAGATGAGGATGTTGAAGTAGATGATGGGGAAGACACGGAAAGATAGGTAAAGAAATAACTCTAGTGTTACAAGTTTCTAGAAAGATACAAGCGAGATGATTACATTGGTTTGAAAATGTCATGAGGAGAAATGAAGAGTATATTGGATGAAGAATGAATAGTTTAGTAATAGAAGGTTGAAGAAAGAGAGAAAGACCAAAGATAAGATGGAAGGACTGTATTGCGGAAGACTTGAGAGAAAAAGAACTGAATGAGAACAACACGTAAATCAGAAATAAGATGAAGAAGAAAATAAAAAATAGCGACCCCTAACGAATGGGGAAAGCTAAAGAAGAAGTTGTCAGTGTCAAGTGCAATTTGCATAGTTTGTTTATGAAATAATTTTACTGGAAATTTAGAATCTTTTGCAAGAAAATTTATGTATGGAATTTATACATAATACACAGGATTGACGGAAGGTATTGTGCTGGCCACATGCTCATATTTTTCTATAAATTCCTTTGTTTTATGTATTTACATTTTTTTTTATCTTGTGTCTCATTCTTATCGGAATTTTATCTAAAATATTGACAAATTACTTAAAATTACTCATAAACATAATAGAAAATGAGAAAGTTTTGACCGCTTTGTGATTTTTCGACCAGCTCCAAATTATACAGGTTGATGTTAAGATCATTTGTCTATGACAATTCCATCCGACCTTCAGACATACTAGGTAAACTTCTAGACCCATATTCTGAATGAAATATTTGGAAATACAGGAAAACGAATCATTAACTGTTTTTTACGTTGAGATCTAAAACAAAAAACCGACTCTGGAAGAAAAAATAAAATTCTGAACGGAGAACGAAGTCACTGAAATAATAACACTATTCTGGACATTAAATAAAGACAATGGAAGTACAGAATAGTGCTATTATTTCAAATACAACATTGTCTACTTCATTGAAACGGACAAACAAAGTCACTTTTTCTCTATTATGGGATTATTTTATATTCATAAACTATCAAAAATTTTAGCCGTGGAAAACTGATTTGGTAAGTGGTGAAATATTATAATCTGGTAAAAATTTGACAGTGTATTTTTATTTGTATATCTAACCCTGCGTCCAACACGTGGGGTATGACAAACCCCAAGCGTCGAAAATTTCATATAACTTTTGGAAATTTGCGCTTTGGAGTCGGGTAAACTCGGTAGCTTCTCATTTTAGTTGTCTCTGTCGTATTTTTGTTTGTAAGTTTGATTCGTACGCGTATGAATTCGACTGGGGTGCGCCACAGCCCACCTGTCTTAATACGTTTTAAAATTATATGCTCATGAAGATAGTAAAGTCGGGTTCTTACTTTAAGTTTCAAGGTAATAAACGATTGTTTTAAGTCGCATTGTTGTCTATGACTACGTTTATCTCGCACTAGTTTATCCACTTAAATGCTAACCCGTTTGAGTTAAGCGGGTTAAACGTACGATATATACACGTTAGTTTAGCGCTAAGTGAAATAATGGGTTGAGTTAACTAACCTACTTGAAATTTTGTGAGATAAACGGTTAAGGCTATGGATTAACCTCAACATTTTTTTAAAAACTTGAAAATGATTATTAAAAATATATATTACTACACTCAAACTGTTTGTTTCGAGGTTTGCTTCAAGATCGTGAGCGTTTTGTTATTTTTATTATAGTAAGTTATCCGCAAAAAAATTTATCTGTCCTTGTTTAACAGCAGTGGATAAACGCTAATTATCCTGTAGTCACTTTAAAACATGCGATATAAACGAGCTGGAGTTAAGAGTTAGTTTTATGTCACTAGATTTTTAAGCGGGTTATGTCACTGCGAGATAAACGTGGTCTATGATCATAGTATTTTAGAAAATAGTAAAGTGTGAGAGTACAAACAAGAAATTATCAAAATTGGAGGCGAGGCATCAGAACCCCCTACTAAAAAAAAACTAAACTAAATGGTCAACAAAGAAGATGTGAAGATTATCCTTGTGTCCGTTGCCGTAAAACAAAATAAGTTTGTGTAGCGCGCAATAAGTTTATATGTCTGAAAAATGTACTGTGAAACTTGTATAGAAGTGGCAGAAGTTGATGGCCAATAACTTTTTTCTTTTTATTTCGAATATATATATATTTTTGTTACTGTTATAATTTTCTAATATCTTTAGTATTTTTGAGCGATTTAATTTTTATTATAATGTTTCATATGCAATAGACTTTTTTGAAGCAACTTGTGGTTTTTGTTAAACAATAAAAGCCATTTGTTATTATAAAGCAAAATTATAACACTATATGATCTTCTTTTGTAAATTATTCAATTGTTGTTTCACAAAATAGATGTTACAGAATATAAATTTCATTAACATTATACCAAAATGCTCAAAATACATTTTTACCTCCCGCTACCCTTGGTAAGGGAGGTATAGGGATCGTGCTAAAAATCGCATATCGAGATTTTGGTAAATGACCACGTTTTAAGGTCCCTAGAAT
Source organism: Harpalus rufipes (assembly GCA_951394225.1). Taxonomy (NCBI): domain Eukaryota; kingdom Metazoa; phylum Arthropoda; class Insecta; order Coleoptera; family Carabidae; genus Harpalus; species Harpalus rufipes. The sequence continues at coordinate 48,210,638 of OX596279.1, forward strand.
CCATTTTTAACATTTTCACGATGATGTCTGTGTATATGTATATATGTATGTATGTATGTATGTATGTATATGTATGTATGTGTGGATCCTATATAGTGTATACGCTCTAACTCAAATACTATCATTCAGAAAGTTTTGAAACCATGTATTTCTACCTTCTTCTAATATGGAAATATCTGATTAGATTTTGGTGGCAATCGGATAACCGAAAATGGCAGTTTACTTGAAGCTCAAGATAGTTTTTCTTCAAAAAATACCTTTAAATGTAATGTTTTCTCAATTTGTTACTATAGAAATTAAAGATTATTTCATTTTCTACAAGTTTGCTTTAATACTTTTTCTATATATTGTATGGATAAATTTATAAAGTAATATAAAAATTATATACATAGGTAAATGGCGGGAGGTACTGTGTTGGTCACATCAGATTTTTTTAAACTAAGATTGGGATTTCTTACACCTCACCTGTCTAAAGATGTTACACAATCCCATGTGTCGGACGCAGGGTTAATTTTATATGTGATCGGCATAGTCTTGTCTACTGAAACACGTTTAAATCCGCAAAGTAAGTACATACATACTATGACAAACCTAGTTTCGTGTGATATGTCATAGTGAATGGACCTATATTTTTGTGTATTAAGTGATAATATTTAAACTATTATTTAAAGTGAAATATGTACGAAGTTTTGTGTAAAGTGGTGTTTTAAGTAGACAAACACATCAGGAATGCAGATTTTCTATGAACCGGTAAGTTTCACCATTTACTCTAATTCAAAATTTCAGAAAGTTCAGAATATTTGTCAGTATGTACAATTAAAGCTGTGAAACACACAGAATGTTCTCCGTTCAGTCAAAGTTGTATTAAAAGCCGGATATCATAATTTTCAGCAATATTATACTCTATAGTTTAATATAGAAAATATACCACAGGGTTAAATTATTTTCCAAGAAAATGATTCAAAGCGTATCATCTGAGTACGAAATGAACACCATGAGAGAAATAAATTTTTCTGGCATTAACATAATTGAAAATCTGTTAAGGGGTGTAAAAGAATCTATAAATAATATTAAAACTACAAACAAACGACATATCGTACATCCTCACACAGACATCAGTGTATCTTTAAACGTGCTTTTTCACTTAAATCTGGATAAGCGATTTTTAGCTTGAATCCAATACCTCTCTTAGCGAGAATTAAAAAGTTATAATATTACGAATCCGTCTATCATGAGATTAAATATCTAGACGGTTACAATCATTTATAAATAAGGATATTGCAACAAAACTAACCATAAACAAATTCTATTTACTCGAAACAAAACTACAGACATCCATCTTGAATTTTTCGCAGCGAAATAGCAACGACACTAGCTGTCACGTTACTAACAGACCTGACAAAGGCTGTGCGCTCAAATGAAAAGAAAATATCTGTGATAAATTGTTATAATAAGCAAGCAAACCGCAAATTATACTATTAATACACGCGAATGGTTCGAGCCGAAGTCTTACAGCGTATTATTAAATGTCATGCATACACATACGTCTTCGGCCGGTACGCAAGCGCAGAACATGCAACGCCGACTAAGATAAATCTCACCAGCAACGCAACCTATCACTAAATGGAAGTTTGATTGTTAGAAAGGGTTGCTTTTATTTCTCGCATTGTATTCAAATTGCTAAAAATCCTTTCCATATATCAAGAATGGTTAATCGGCTAGTTACCCAACTAACGATTATATTCCCCGTATAAAAGAACCGTTTGTGCTTAATGGTTCTATATTAAAACTAGGATTATATTACTTTCGCATCCATTTTACGTATCATACAACTCTATGATAAAATGCATTTGTATTAAACATACAATTATTCAATTCCAAAGTATTCGCTACATAATTGAAGGGATGAATTTCAAAAGTAGTCATTTCCGTTTTTTTTATTTTTCGATGAAATAAATATCAAATACCTTAGTAACAGCATAGGCCACTAATGAATTATTTTCATAAGTAGACAAATCCATGAACTCTTATTTCATAACTAGCCAAATAGTTTCACCCAATAGTATTTAATGGCGTACTTTCTTCCATTTTGCTGAAGATAATAATGTGATTTATTATAACATTGAGTTTTCAAAAGCCTACAATGGTGAATCATGTTTGCACAAAATTTTGGCCAGAACAAAATCTTATAAAAACTTCCTGTGTATTATGTACAAATTCCATACATAAATTTTCTTGCAAAAGCTTCTAAATTTGCAATTAAATTATGCAAATTGCACTTGACACTGACATATTCTTCTTCTTTCCGCATTCGTTAGGGGTCGCTATTTTTTTATTTTCTTCTTCCATTTATTTTTGTTTTGCGTGTCGTCGTCATTTAATTCCTTTTCTCTCAAGTCTTCCGCAATACAGTCCTTCCATCCTATCTTTGGTCTTCCTCAGTTTCTTCTACCTTCTATTACTATGGTATTCATTCTTCTTCCAATATATTTTTCATCTCTTCTCATGACATGTTCAAACCAATGTTATCGTATTGAATCTTTCTAGAAACTTCTATGACTCGAGTTATTTCCCTTATTTCTTCATTCCTTATTCTATCTTTTCGTGTCTTCTCTAACATCTATCTCAACATCCTTATCTCTGCCACATTAATTTACTTTTCATTGACACTGTTAGCTGTCTCCATGGCTATAGCATAGCAGGCTGATTTATAATTTTTTTTTTTTTTTGTAATTCTTTAACTCTATATCCATTGAATATGAAATATAAAATGCAATCAATTCGTGTAGATAATAGAATATTCTAATATTTATAATAACATTAAATGTGTAAATAATGTTTAACAACGTTTTTTCAAGAAAAACTGTTAAAATCTTCAAATGAGGATACATTCGGTTGACCAATTAGAACCAAAATCAAATCAAGTCTGCATATGGATGTAAGGAAGAGGAATACGTAAAAATTGTAATTTTTGGAGTTCTACATACATCATACATACATACGTACATACAGACATCATCGTAAAAATAGTAAAATCGTATTCCGGGGACCCTAAAACGTGCTTATTCATTTAAAACTCATCATCGAATTTTTTGACCAAAGACAATACCTTCCATAGCTAGAGGTGACTGAAGGTAAAAAGAAAACGATGTAAAGCATTTGATAAAAATGTACGAAATGATTTCGACTTATTATAATCGCGTATTTAGTAGTTTTTTAGAAATCGCATACTTAAATAATAGTGATGATTCTGAATAAAATTACTTTTCTTATTAGTAATAAATTTGAAGTGAAGTTAGTACTAATTTTTATGTCTAGAATCTTAATTTATTTTTATGGGGTCTCGAGGCCGCGTGTCAAGTGTCTGGTCGCGATTCTGGAGAACCGGATTCGATCCCGACCGACACTAAAAGAAATATTTCAATGTGTGCCCGTGAGGTGACGCCTGGTAAACGCCCGCACGGTACAAATATGTCATCATCATCACCGAAATCTGTGTACAAAGCAGACTGGCACACCCAGAAATGGGTAATATGCTGTGAAGATATACTTTATTATTATTTATTTTAGTTTATTGAGAATAAAAATAATTTTCACATTAAATTTACTGTGTATTTTATACTCCATAGATAATATTAATACTACACGTACCTAGCTTTTATTACAAAAGAGGAAACATCCAAATTTAGTGCCATAACGCATCATATCCAAAATTTAAAAGGGTTGATCACAAAAATATTTGTATAACATTCACATAGATGTCTTTGTATCAGAGTAATTAAAATACAACCAAATAATAATATATTTACCCATGAAATAAACATATGGATTTTGCTCAAAATAATGTAAAGTGGATATACCTTCTTTTAGAAAGTAATCTCCTTCAATTTATGTTTTGAATCAGTTTGTTGTGAAACTAAAAAATCGTACATGACTTAGGTACAAAACACAGAAGATCAAATATTCCCCTACATATTCAAATTCCGTGTTTCTGAGCAATATTCTCACAGAAACCAATATATCGTTGGACTCATTTCTGTGATTTCCCTAATCAATCATCACTCCCATCTTTGGGTACACATAGACTCAACTCAAGCTGCGTCAGTCAACACGGCAAAAGGGACGACAAAATACACGCGCGCTCACATGTTACATGCATTGTGACCGTTTTTTATTACGCGATAGCTAAATTTGACATCGCTCTATTATTTCACATGATGGATTGTGAGAAAAATTAGAGGAATCGGACTAAGTTTTATTGTAACGGTAGCAATTCAATTGTGTAGGGAAATTGCAAAATGTAAATTAGGTAAGCGTGACGTTCTTTGATCTATATTTAGGTTTTATTTTCTAAGTCGTTATTTTTTGTTTAATAAAGTTATTACCACGAAGAAAGGATACAGGATCAGTTCTAGTTATTTTCTCTTTGTAATTTTCATCATAAAAAAAATCTGATGTGGACACCACACGACTTCCTTGTACGATTATTAAACTATACATATTTTTTTAATATCTAAATTACAAAATATTAATTTTAATTTCAAAACGGTATGATCTTTTTAAAGAGTTTTGATTACAACAAAGAAATATTTGATTACAACAATGAATGTGACTAATTTCACAATAAAAATATAATATTTGTTATTGTACGAATCAACAAATTGCACGTATTTAAGGTAATTTGACATGAACATTTTTTTTTATTTTTTGTCCTAATCCATACCTAGCAAAATTTATTACAAAAAAATAATTTTTAAATTTACATATCTCGCTTATATAAACGGCAAATTTAATAATATTTGATTTGATAGACGCAGAAATTAATTCTCTAAATCTTTTATTTGAAAAATTTATTTCTAAAATCAAAATAAAATCATTTTATTCAAGAAAAACTGTTAACAACTTCAAGTAATGTACCACTTCCGGTTATCCTATTTTAACCAAAATCTATTATGTTATTTCGATTGACATAAAAGTCTTGTATACCAAATTTGAAAAGTTTTGGATTATATTTTAAAACAGTTTTTCATTAAAATCTATTATAGGCTTCATGTAAAGTGCCACTTCTGGAAATTGTATAATAATCAGAAAGGGAGGTGCACAACTAGATGTTATAGGAGTCCTAAATACAAAATTTCAACTTTCTACGGCTTACCGTTTTTGAGTTATGCGAGATACGTACGTACGGACGTACATACATACGTACGTACGTACAGACGTCACGACGAAATTAGTCAAAATGGATTCAGGGATGATCAAAATGGATATTTCCGCTGAAATATGAAAACCGAAATTTTTCGCGATTACAATACTTCCTTTACTTACGTACAAAGAAGTAATAAGCCAAGCCTAACATTTTAAAATACTTGAAATTGGTAAGTCCGGGAGAGTAAATACACATTTTAAAAAATTCTTCGCATATAATTATGTTTTACAATAAAATTTTAAAAAATACATAAATAGTTAACATTATTATATAGCTTCAAATATACAGGGTGTATCACGGAAAGTGAAACGTAGGCGTTTAACATGGGAAATCAGTTTTTCCATGCGCATTGCTGTCCTAATTATTTTGGACAAAAAAATTCAAATGGATGTTGTAAAGCAAAAAATTCTACACCCGAATGAATAAAAAAAAATATTTTGGCTACTTCATAACTGCAGAAATAAAATTTGAAAATTCACGGAATTACAGTTTAATAGTATTAGCCATGGAATTAAAAACAAGAGACGAACAAAAGCGTAATGTTTTATACATTAAATTATTATTCTGACACTGACATAATAAAACGTTACGCTTTTGTTCGTCACTTGCTTCTGATTCCACGGCTAATACTATTAAATTATAATTCCGTGAATTTTCAAATTTTATTTCTGCATTTATGAAGTAACCAAAATGTTTTTTTTATTGATTCGGATGTAGAAATTCTTACTTTACCACGTCCATTTTAAACTTTTTGTCTAAAATAATTAAGGGAGCAATGCGCACGGAAAAACTGATTTACCATGTTATAAGCCTATGTTTCACTCTACGTGATATATTCTGTATATAATACATACTTTTTCTATATATTTTATGGATAAATGTATAAAATTAACTATAATTTAAATCCCGGAGACTACGCTTTAAACACAACTCCATGGTTACACAGTATAGATCTCAAATGTATATAACTGACAGATAAATGTCACAGTCAAAAAACTAATCCTTTCCAATTAATAGTAGTAACGTTTTAAAAATAAAATAGTAAGTAGAACAATATTTATATGGAAAGGAACTTATTACAGTTTCCAGCATAAGTAAATATGTAGGAATGTAGGTACGCATTTAATAAATAAAATAAATATATCATCACGGCAGATTATCCATTGCTGGATGTGCCAATTTGCTTTGTACAGTAAAATTTTTGAAAGATGTCCGATCAAGGTAATCTACGAATTGTATGAATTCATATTTTTGCTCCGCCCATTCTGACAAATTCAGTAGTGTCGTTTGCTTAGTTTTTATGAGGGTACATAAGATACTACTGTTATTTTATTATTATAAAAATGTATGTCACAATAAATGCATTCAAAATTCAAAAATAAATCAACTGGTAAGATTATTAGCAAATGTAAAACCAAATATGTGAAAAATAAGATACTGACACAATGTCAGTGTCAGTGATACTGACAGAAAATAACGTTATTTATACGGCTATGAATCAAGGTAATGTATCTGAATTAATATATAAGCTTACGTTACAGCGAAAGTATTATCAACAACGAACATCGTTTTCAAGTGGAATGTCCTAACTTAGTCGAAAAAATATCAATTTTTGAAAGACAAACGTGTTATATCCATCCTTATCGCACACGCTTATAGACTGCAGAGGAGAGAGATAAATGTATGTCAATTTGTTAATTCGTTCATGATACAAATAAACTTGATCGGACATCTTTAAATAATTTTACTGTACATAGGTTTCGGTAATGATGAAATAATTGCCCTGTACGGGCGCTTACCAGGCGTCACCTCACGGGCACTCATTGTCATTGCTGGCGTGGAAAATGCACCACAGGGTTAAATTTTAATTTTGTACCATTAAAATTCGATATAATTCGATGTATTTAATTGAATAAATATTAAATGGCGGGAAGTATTGTGTTGGCCACATCAGATTTTTAAGCCATTTCACCCTATAGATTTTCGTTGGCAGAAATAAGACTTTTTTACCCTCATAAAAACTAAGTAAACGTCACTAGGTATTGATTTTGACAAAATAAGCGGAACTAAAATGTTAATTCACACAATTCGTAGATCCTTGATCGGACATCTGTAATTTTTTTTATTGTACTTGGCTTGGTGAACCATTCAGATTCAGAGAGATTAATATAGAAAATTATTATTAACACTCGTAGAAAAATTCGTCTCATTAATTTATTATTATTTAAAACAATTCGTTGGGAATTGAAAAACACTTCATAATATATTATTACAATTTGTAATGCTTTTTCTTATTGCCGGTAACGTAATGCAAGAAATTAAAAAAAAAACTAATTCCAAGCCATGAAACATGTACGGCGTATTTTAAAATGTGATAATATTACATTATTAGATGAAAAAAGTGTAGCACAACACAAAATAATTCTAAACCCCACTTACACTCAAAAAATATGACATTGATTAATATGCTTATCTGCTGAGTATATTTGCAGAAAGGCCAAATTAAGACACCTGGAATAATTACATATTTCTTTTCAAAATTGAATTCTTTTTATTATAGTTTGTACAGTTGATATGTTAAACTATAATTTCATAATTGGCTTTTTGAATGTAACAAGTTTCTCAGAAAAAAAAAACACCATTGGTCAACTTGCAGCCAATAAAATTATTAGTGTTTCATACTTCAGCAGTCATGCGATACAATAATACGTAATTATCTTTTTGCTTACTGCCTCTAAAATATCTATTTTTTAAAGTAAAACACAAGATTTTGTAATATATCAGATTATAATTTGCAAATTATGTTAGCCATGAGTAATTCAAGAAAAAATGTTATATATTACACATATTTTCGTCACGCAATGCGAGTAAATTTATTCGTATACTTTTTTTAAACACTCGTAGTTGTAGTCCTGCTCAGAATATAAATATATGCATTAAGGTGGCTGGTATAACTGAAACCTGAAAGTTAAAACTTTGAAAATCAAGATTAGCTTTTATTATTAGGTACACTCTGAAGTTGGTATACTGTATTTTTATTATAACCAAGGCATCTACCCAGTGGCGTCTCGTGGGTTGAAGATTTGGTGAGTCAAATTTGTTAAATATTTTTCACTTCTCTACGCCCATCCTTTGCAGTATGTTTTAATTCCAGATCTACCTTCGAACGACCTTTTGTCTTTATTTTCAAACGTTATTCGTAAATTAATGCCTTTAGTTTTTACCTCCCGCTACCCTTGGTAAGGTAGGTATAGGGATCGTGCCAAAAATTTCATATCGGGATTTTGGTAAATGACCACGTTTGAAGGTCCCTAGAATCCAATTTTAACATTGTGTATGTTTGTGTGTGTGTGTGTGTGTGTGTGTGTGTGTGTGTGTGTGCGTGTGCGTGGATCCTCTTTACCTCTAACTCAAATATTATCGTTCAGAAAATTTTGAAACCTTGTATTTCTACCTTACTCTTATATGGAAAGATGCAATTAGATTTTGGTGCAAATCAGATAATCGGAAATGGCACTTTACTGGAAGCTCAAAATAGTTTTTATTCGAAAAATACCTTTAATTGTTATTTTTCGAGGTTTCTTATTATAAAAATTAAAGTTTTTTAAATTTTCTACAGGTTTGCGTTAATACTTTTTGTATATATTTTATGGATAAATTTATAAAATTATCTATAATTTTAATCCCGGAGCCTACACTTTAAACACAACTCCATGGTTACACAGTTCAGATCTCAAATGTGTGTAACTGACAGATATATGTCACAGTCAACAAACTAATAATTTCATAATAAAAAACTGTACAAAGTACAAATGCGACACTTGGTGAACTGCTCTAAATAATATTTAAATTACACTTGGCAAAGTTCACAAAATTTCAGTTTCTGAATCAACTTCTCGGTCATTTTTTATCAGAGACTGGCTCACTCAACCAGAACAACAGACGCGTTTCGCTCTTATTGGAGCTCATCAGTGTGGTGTACTGACGCCTCTTTCGAGGCACTGAGACTGGTTGAGCGGACGGATGATATACATCTCACAAAGATATCAAGCCTGTAGAGATAACTAACCACATGCAGAACCATCTATCGAGAAAACCGTGAGCTTGGCTAGCAGAATAATAATAAATTATTATTATTATTATTCTGCTAGCCAAGCTCGCGGTTTTGTAATGTTCAGTTCAAGTACACATGAGTTTCAGGTCTAAAGAGTGTATTGTCTATGGTATAGAATTTAACTATTTGACATTTGTTTGTTTTCAAGAGGTTACATTATTTGAGGTTGTTTAATACCAAATTAATTTAGTTGAGGGAATGAAACCAATATTATACTCAAATAATCTATTGAATGCATTATTTTATCGTGTTGCTTTTATTTTGGATATGATGAATTAATTTTAATTTCAATCGAACAAAATTTTGGAAAGTTCATGCTACATTTATATTACATTTCTTCATATTTCTTTTTGTAGTATAATTACCCTGAACTGTCTCTAGCAGACAGGCTCTGTATGTATTGGTATGAGTGTGTATTAGGGCACATATGGTTGCTTGTAGCTCTACTAGCGCTCCGGCTACCGATACTCATACTCGTGTCCGTTTGCTGGTTGAACACGTCAGGAACAACACAACAGCCTTGCCGAGTATGATTTGGAAATTCATCGTTTTTTCCCCGCCACTTTATCCCGAATCATTAATCATCATGCGATGGTGGTCTGGCCTGGTCCGTGCGCCTTGGTCCGTGGTCTGTGGATCGCGGCAAGTGTGTGATGCGTGCTGTGCTATGGATGTGGATGTAGATGTAGATGTGGATATAGACGCATACTACAGGGAGAGAGATTTCACCAGAGGAAATGACTTGGCTGTTTTGTTTAGCGAGGAATTCTATTTCCAATATTGGAAACTGAAACCGGTGGGCTATAGATGAGAAGCAGAACTTCAAAGGGGTAGAAATGTTTTCAGTTATGCTCGCTTTACAACTTTTAAAGTAACAATGAAATAATTCAATAATTATTAAAAGCGTACGGTTCCTTCTGTTTATTACCGAAATATCATTGTTATAGAATCTGAAAATAGTTTCAAAATCCTGATTCTTCTTTTATTTATTATTCTACAGGATAAATCCCAATAACAGAATAATTTTACATATAATATAACAAAGTATAAGTTGTAAATATGTAGCATTTGTAAGGAGTATGTTATAAACATAATTGTACCTAGATATACAATGTACAAATAAAATACATAATAATAAGCAAAGAAAAAATAATAATGAAGAAGAAGAAAAGACACAAGATCTGAAATAAGCCATCGTAATATTAAAAATTATTAATAGATGAATAAGTTTGATTTTAAATGAATAGAAAGTGTCCGAAAAATCTAATTCGGCGCTTACAAAATTAAATGGACGACACATTGAATTTAAAGGTGAATTATAACTTGAAGCAGTTCTAGCAAACTTACATAAAAATCTGTTGTGGTCAGCACAATACCTCTCGCCACTTCCTTTTTTGGTTACATAATTGTAGGGCGCGAGCAGTCATGTGACATTGTTGTCCTTGACGAGCAGATATGGGGGCCCGTGTCAGAATGACAATTAGTAATTATGTACATAGATGCCAAATGTAAGAACGTAGTTAATTTGTCACCAGGAGTGTGGAATTTACTTGTCGAGGAAAATAAACTACATGGAATTGGAAAATCACGAAATTTAGAATAAAAAATTATGATATTTGACATCTATGTACATAATTACTAGCTATCATTCTGTCACGGTCCCCCATATCTGCTGGTCAAGACCAATAACTTCACATGACTGCTCTTATTGTATATAACATTTCTTGTATACCTACACGCTACACCAAAAAATTCTACTTACATCTATTCTTTATAGTTAGGTTTTTTAATTTTAAATTCATTCTATGAAGAAATTTTGTCCTATTATTCTAATTTTGCGAAATGTTTCCAATTCATGAAGTCGAAATTGACAGTATTTTTGAAGGGTATATGTACTATACCTATAATTTTAAATATTTAACTATTAATAGAATAAGAAATAATATAATGCATGTACTTCCCACAAAATATCTTCAATAATGTCTTGTATTTTTGACACTGACATTTATCTGTCAGTTACAAACTTTTTCATTTTTCAATTGGTTTTTATAACATTATTTGTGCTGTGAGATTTATTAAAACAGATTATTATATACTTTATATTTCCTTATCTCTAATTCCATAAAAGATATAATATGTATTATATGTATCAGATAGAGAATTGACTCTTCTTTTACTAGCAAGAATTTATCAAAAAATAATATGTAGAAGATTGTTTTAAGAATCTGCTACTTCCGGTTGTTCAATTATTACAATACGTAGTTAAACAGATATTAACTATTACAGTTTTTGAGAAATCGCTCCAACGTCCCCACACACATACACACACACATACATCCACACACACACACACACACAGACACACACACACACACACACACACACACACACACACATACATACACACACACAGACATCTCCGTACAATATTAAAATCGGATTTTAGGGACCTTAAGACGTGCTTAATCATTAAAATCTGGATATGCGATTTTTAACATGAATTCAATACCTCTCTTAGCGAGGGGTAAAAATGTTGATATATTTCAGACATTACATGGTTTTAAATAGAAATTTAAGCTTGCTGAGAGAGTGGAATCATTAACCAAGTTGTTTATAATTTTGTACAAATACAGAATTTGATGACCAGTGCGACAAATTTGTAGCGATTCTAAATTAAAGGCAATTAATAAATCTTTATAATTAATTTTTGTCCATACATGGTTTATTCCGTAGTACGATATTTTTGCAAATCTTTTTTGAACATTTTCTATTAATTGTATTGGATATGAATGCTATGGATTCTAAATTATGCAACCATATTCAAGTTTACCACGTATAAGTACGGAAAACAGAGATTGTAAACTATTCTTATTACGAAAATTATATGTGATACGCAATATAAAACCCATACTTCTGGAGGCCTCATATAACAACCTTTCAATATGTAAATTAAATATGAAATTGTTTTGAAACAATATCCCCAAATATTTTACTCAGGTTACTCGATGCAGAGATACATTGTTAATATTGTAGTTAAAATCAACAGACTCGTTTTACAAGTAATACTCACAATACTGTGAAGATGATATAGAAAGTAATTATGATTTAGGCTTCGATGAAATTGAACAGATAGTAAGCGCATAAAGTTCATTTTCTATTATTAATTTAATGTAGATAGCAAACATAGTGAAAATAATAAACAAAATTTAAAAAATCTGATGTGGTCAACACATTATGTTCCGTCAATCCTGTGTATTATATACAAACTCCATACATATTTTTTTTGCAAAAGATTTTATATTTACAGTAAAATTATTTCATAAACAAACTATGCAAATTGCACTTATTCTTCTTTAGCTTTTCCCATTCGTTAGGGGTCGCTGTTTTCCATATTCCACTCATTTCTGTTTTGCGTGTCGTCCTCATTCAATTCCTATTCTCTAAAGTCTTCCGCAATATACTCCTTTCATATTATCTTTAGTTTTCTTCTGTTTCTTTCACCTTCTATTACTAAGCTATTCATTCTTTTTTCCAATATATTCTTCCTCTCCTAATGACATGTACAAACCAATGTAATCATCTCCATTTCCCTTATCCTGTAATTCCTTGCCCTATCTTTCCGTGTCTTCCCCAAGATCTATCTTAACATCCTCATCTTTACCACATTCATTTTCGTTTCATTGATACTGATATCTGTCAATTTGAATTATTTGGATATATTAATAGTTTCCATAGTTAGCATAGCTGGCTGATTTATGAAATTTAATATCTTTATAATTCTCTAATTCTATACCTATTGAATATGAAGTATAAAATGCATTCCAATCGTATAGAGAATAATATATTCTTTAAAATTTATAAATATTAAATGTCGATAAATGATATTTAAATGGCGAGAAGTCATGTTCTAGCCACATTGGATTTTTTAGTTATTTTCAACATTTTTTTTAAATCTTAATTTTAATTTTGTTTTTAGAATAGTTGTACATGATTTTAATATTTAAAACAATCTTTATGAACATATTAATCAGTTTGAAGCACATATTATTGCCGTTGAAATGATATTAAGCGGTCACTGAGACCGGACCATGTACTTACGTGCGCGTATTGAGAACCGGGTTAAATTTAAATTTATTTACAGAAATCAGAGAACGACATCTTTTCTGTTACAAAAGATCCACAAAATTGTATGCCTGCTATGCGTGCGAAAATGTACTATAACATATTTAATATGTTTGTTGTTAATAAAAGCAATTTTTGTTTTGATATTTTATGTAACAGGACATAAAAAGCGACTAATTGCATTTGGAATTGGGTATGAATATCCAGCAATTCAATATTAAAATGACAGAATTGTTCAATTTTCCAGAGCGGTGATAAATATTTGAATGAGTTACCATATAATAGGACAGAACACACAAGCACTTGTTGAATTAACGAAATGAATTATTAATTTATTGAAATGCGATTTTAATTGTTTGTCCAGCTGTTATCCGTTTTTTTACATCTCACATTTTATATTAATTACAAACAGTCGCTGAAAAATCGATTTTCACTTTGTTTTATTAAAATTTTAACTATACTGTCACATGCCACTCAGGTATTAAACAATAGTATTTATTTATTTTCTTGTGAACTATTGATACGTGATTTCACCCTTGATTGCGAGAGAAATCCAAACTAATAATAGTTCGGCCGGCTTACGTTTTCAACAAATTATAAAACCAACACAAAATGTGTGAATTTTTTACAAATTTCTTTCGACTACTTTTAATTAAAACTGTGAGCCAAATAACGAGTGATAATAGTTCGTCGGATATTTAAAAGGTATCGTCTAGTCTAGATTTATCTTCTACCGAGACCCTTTATTTTAGGCACAAAATGAAAAAAATCGTAAAATTTCAGTGCGTATAGTAAAACCTACATTGTAATAGACATATGGGAAAATATTATTATTTTATTTTATTTGTTTACGGCAAGCCAACATGCAGATTACTCAATAATAGGCTTCCGCTAATATATAATATATCTTTACAAAATTATACAATATGGGTATAAGTACGAGGGTCATTCAATAAGTAAAGAGACAAATGGCTATAGCTCAAAAACGTTTTATTTCAATCTTTCAAAATTAAGGCTATTTTTCAACATAATCACCCCCCCACAGTTATGCACTTTTCCCATCTTTCTTGCAGCTTCCAAATTCCCTTGGCAAAGAATTCTTTCGATTTACCCCGAAGCCACTTTTGCACCGCTTCCTTAACTTCCTCATTGTTATCAAATCGTTTTCCAGGGCGTCTTTGAGTGGTCCAAACAGGTAAAAATCAGATGGGGCGAGGTCGGGACTGTAGGAAGGATGAGGTAAGACCTCCCAACCCAATTCTTGAAGCTTATCACGGGTCAGCTGGGCTGTATGAGGGCGGGCGTTATCGTGCTGAAGAATGACTCCTTTTGACAAGAGTCCACGGCGTTTGCTCCTGATAGCTGGTCTAACTTTGTGTTTTAGCATCTCAGAGTAGTATTGGCTATTGATAGTTCGCTGATCTTCAAGGAAATCGCAGAAATCCAGAAACTTCCACTAGACGTCCACATCGGGGTTCATCACCTACACTTGTTCGGCCACTTTTAAACCGATCAACCCACTTGTAAAAATTCGCACGGTTCATACAACTTTTACCGTACTGTATTAACATTCTAGAAAAAAATTCACTTGGTTTTACACCTTCTGCGACTAAAAATCTAATGACTGAGCGCTGCTCTTCTAAGGTGCAATCTTCTAGTGGACTTGCCATGGTGAACTGAAAATTTTGAGGTTATGTTGACATAAAATGATGAAACAGCTGATCAGAGCATATCCCAAGGTTGCCAACTAACACCCCTGAAAAGATTGTACACATTCATTGAATAGTTTTAAAATTATAGAATTTGTCTCTTTACTTATTGAATGACCCTCATATATAACATTTACCAAAGACCAGAAGTATAAAAATCTGTTGTGGCCAGCACAATACCTCTCGCCACTTCCGCTTTTCGTTACATAAGTATAAGGCGAGATTTCTCATGCGACTTTGTTGGTCTTAACAAGCAGATATGAGGGCCCGCGTCAATATGACAACTAGTGATTATGTACATAGATGTCAAATGTCGGAATTTTTCATTCAAAATTCAAGATTTTCTAAGCTCACCTGGTTAATTTGTCACCAGGAGTGTGGAATTTGCTTGTCTAGGAAAATAAACCACATTGGAAAATCACGAAATTTTGAATGAAAAATTATAATATTTGACATCTATGTACATAATTACCAGCTATCATTCTGCTTGTCTAGGCCAACAAAGTCAAATGACTGCTCGCGCCCTATTTTTTACATTTAGATATTTTAAATTTCAATTCATTATTCTATGAAGAATTTTTGTCCTACTCTTTTAATTTTTCGAGATGTTTCCAATTTATTGTCGGGATTAACAGTATGTATTTCATCAAGTCAAGTAGCTTGATATTTTTGTAAATTACTTGACTTGACTTGAAAATCAAGCTTTTCAAAAATTCATTATTTGACTTGACTTGATTTACTATCGATACTACTTGACTTGATCAAGCAATTTCAAGCAAATTCAAGCTACTTGATAACGAACCGATTATGTACGAAAACACGCGAATCAGTAGAATCATAACCTAGCTGGGTGTGGTACGGCGTGGTGTGCCATATGCTGTGCTGATTCACTACTGCAAGTTAAAATCTGTGCAGAGGTTTAAAAAATTTACTCAATATTGAAATATATACTAGAATGACCCGAGAATATGTCAACAAAATTTGAAGTCCTAATCATTATTATTAAGTTAACTGTAGATGGTTAAACTATCGCACAAAAGCCCAAAAAGCTATACTCCATTCGAAATAAGAATAATAATCGGGACTTTAGATTTTTTTCACATATTCTCGACTCATTCTAGTATATATTCCATTAATGAATGGGTTTTTTAAACCTTTTAATATCTCGGAGAAAAATAAAGTTCCAAAATGTGCCATGTTATTTAAATGGGAAAAAATCAAGTGCATTTAGGCACGGACAAATATTAAAATTAAGCGGAATCTTTGTCAGAATAATTTGTTTTTATTCATTTGGAACCATTTTAAAGGGTGGTCCAGTTAAAATTCAACTTTCCCCCTTTTAAGGTCCACCATAATACATATACTATAAATAGTTTGTTAATTCCTATATACTTTCAAATCTTTTTTTTTAAATTTTTAAATTTGAATGTATGATTTATTTTTATGAATAAAAGTTTATATTTCAAGGTATATTATTGATATTGTTATAAAACATAAGGAACTATATGAAAATGGAATGTTGTCTTGAAGAACTTTTGCTGGTAACTAAAAATATAATTACTTGATATTTTCAAGTAATTGAAAAATAACTACTTGATTTTTCAAGTACTTGAAATTTAACTACTTGACTTGACTTGATTTTCGACTACTATTACTTGACTTGAGATTGACTTGATTTCAAGTCAAGTCAAGTCAAGTAACTTGAATATCAAGTCAAGTCGTGAAACTCTAAGTATGTGTAATATACCTATAATTCTAAATATTTAACTATTAATACAATAAGAAATAATATAATATATGTACTTCCTAGAAAAAGTCTTCAGTAATGTCTCCGGATTTCTGACACTGATATTTACAAGCATTTTAAATTTTCAATTGGTTTCCATGTCATTATTTCGACTGTAAGATTTATTATAACAGATTATTTTATATATTATATTTCTTTTTCTCTAAATCTACAGAAGATATAATAAAATATTTAAATATATCAGATAGAGAACATAATTTTGTTTTATTTACAAGAACAAAAATTTTCAAAAAAATAATATTTAGAAGATATTTTTCAAGTATGCTGAAACCGGTTGTCCAATTGTTACCAAAACCTTTTCAACTCTTCCCATTAATGTCCGTTTGGGAAATATGTAGTTCAATAGATATTAAGTCTTATAGTTTTTGAGAAATCGTCCTTCCAACATCCATACACACACAGACACATCATCGTAAAACTGCTTATTTATTAAAATATGGATGTGCGTTTTTTACCATGAATCCAATACCTTCCGTAGCGAAAGGTAAAAAAATAATGTTAAGTAGTATCATAATTGTATTAATGCACTTTTAAAGTGGTTTAAAGAAAAATAAAAAATGTCTAAATGTTGGAATCTTCTAGTATACCATAATTCTATTGATAGGCGAGTTTTTGTGATTATCAGTTTGACAATTGAAATTTTAAAAAATCTGTTGTGGCCAGCACAATACCTCTCGCCACTTTCTTTTTGTTTACATAAGTATAGGGCGCGAACAGACATGTTACGTTGTTGGCCTTGACAAGCAGATGTGGGGGCCCTTTTTAGAATGATAATTAGTAATTATGTACATGGATGTCAATTGTCAATTTTTCATTCAGAATTTCAAGATTTTCTAAATACACGTAGTTAATTTGTCACCAGGAGTGTGGAATTTACTTGTTAAGGAAAATAAACCACATGGAATTGGAAAATCACTAAATTTAGAATAAGAAATTATGATACTTGACATCTATATACATAATTACTAGCTATCATTCTGACATGGGCCCCATATCTGCTTGTCAAGGCCAACAAAATCACATAACTGCTCGCGCCCTATTGTACATTCTACACCAAAAATTCTACTTACATATATCTATTCCTTATATTTAGATCGTTTAATTTTAAATTCATTTTATGAAGATATTATGTCCTCTTCTAATTTTTCGAAATGTTTCCAATTCATTGTCGCAAGTAACAGTATTTCTGAAGGGTATATGTACTACTTCCCAGAAAAAGTCTTCAGTAATGTCTCCGGATTTCTGACACTGACATTTATCTGTCAGTTACAAACAATTTAAATTTCAACTATTTTCCATGGCCAATCTTTCGGCTGTAAAATTTATTATAACAGATTATTTTATATATTATATATCTTTTATCTCTAAATCTATAGAATATATAATTAAATATTTAATTGTATCAGATAGAGAATTTAATTTTCTTTAATATTACCAAGAAAAAATTTCAGAAAATAATATTTAGAAGATTTTTTTTCAAGAATCTTCTACTTCCGGTTGTCCAATTGTTACCAAAACCTTTTCAGATCTTCCCATGAATGTCCGATTGGGAAATACGTAGCTAAACAGATTTAAAGTCTTATAGTTTTTGAGTAACCGTCCTTCCAACATCCCACACACACACACACATACACACACACACACATCCACACACACACACAGACATCATCGTAAAAATGTTAAAATCGGATTGTAGGGACCTTACAACGTGCTTATTCAATAAAATCTGGATATGCGATTTTTAGCATGAATGCAATACCCCTCTTAGCGAGAGGTAATAAAAAGATTTTTATTCCGAGTGTTGGACCGGGGAATATGACAGTTTATATAATCAATAATAGAAAAATTATTAAAAGAATTATTTGCAATTTTGTATAATAGAAGCAAATCGTTTATAGTTCTACGTTGTTCCAATGAGTTAAGATTTAATTGTTGTAGAATATATCACTGTAAATATTCATTATATAATGAGAAATTAAATTTCAATATATTTATATTTTTTTTCTGCACAGACTCCAAATATTTATATTCTTATTGTCAGCAGGGTTCCAAATTTGCGAAACATATTCAATTATAGGAAGTATTAGCGACTTGTATAATAAGAAGAACGAATTTATTGTATTAAAATGTTTACAATATCTGTGAATAAATCCTATTATTTTAAATAAGCTCTGCGAACAATGGAATTTGTTCAATAAGAAGTTATTTAGAGTCAAACAGAACACTAAGGTCCCTAATGTTGGTTTTGCGATCTAAGACCAAAGTAAATAACTTATAATTAAATAAAATAACATTCCTGTTTCTAGTGAAACTTATGACAGAACATTTCGAAATGTTTAAGATTAAGTCGTTCTCAGTGCAGTATTTGTCCAGATTCAACAATTCGTTCTGCAACAGGTAACAATCTGTTAAAGAGATAATACTTTTAAATATTTTTATTACATAAATTACATATATTACAACAGAAGAATATGTAAGACTTGTTGATACAATACCTAATAGAATTTAAGCTATTATTACTAATAAAGACGAAATAAATTTCTAACCGTTTGCGTAGGTTTTATAAGTTATTAATAATTTTAAAAAAATCGACAAACAAGATTTCGCTAAGAATATTTGTCTGTGTAAAAACGTAGCTTGATGTAAGAAGTTCCAAAACGACTAGCAAGTGTTACAATAGAACAGACGGTACATCTACATCCTTGCCCGCGGCCAGCCAAAAAATAAATTACCTTTAATAATGAAACCGATGTTGAGCAGTGAACAGAGCAGGCCTGCATACAATCAATCAACGGATTACGGTTAATAAAAACGTTTCGCGACGCCGTCGCCGACGCTGTAGAGTAGTCGTCCATGGCAAGGGTTGCTCGCGCCTGTGCTGCCATCTGTCGCCAACGCGCTGACGAATCCCATCAAATATGATAAAGTGATTGTTTTTACACCAGGGATTATCATTGTGGGGTTTCATTTGCTTTTGCCTAAATGTACTCAAATCGGGGTAGAATTTAAAAACTTCATTATAAACCACGGTGAATTCTTTCAAAATCGTGATTACTAGAAATTTGTGGCGATCCAGCTATTTTTAGTTATGATATACGAGGGTCATTTCATAAATAATGTAAAGGTTGGCAACACTGCAAATTAGATGGTGCAACAACAGTGACATTTACGTCATTTATAGTAGAAGGCCTGGGAAACAGCGTTTGTTTTGTTTCCAACTATAGTGTAATCAGCTAGAAATGGAGCCTGCACGTGTCTTGGATATTGTGACTGTTGAAGATCAGTGGTCGTTCATTAAGATCAAAACTTTACGTGACAGACACTCAACAAAAATCTTCAGTGCTTTAAGTGAAGTTTGCAGTGACTTAACAGTAGACCGTAGTGTCTCGTTGGGCTAATTGTTTTCGTGGTGGTCGTGTGAGCATTAACGATGATCCAAGACCAGAAAGGCCGAAAACATCAACAGATGAACGAAGTCTGAAACTTGTGAAAGATGCTCTTAAAGATCGTCGTGCGACATGTGAGGAATTTTCTGAAACCACCAACGTCAATTTTCCGAAATGCTGACAAATGATTTAAACAAATGAAAAATTTCTGCGAGATGGATCCCTCATTGTTTGACTGCTGAACAGAAGCAGAAACGCTTAGGATATTGCAACCTTACTGAAACAAAGATTCGACGTTGAACGTGAAGCATTCTTGTATCGAATAGTCGCTATTGATGAAATGTGGGTTAAAGATTTTCAGCCGGAGTTGAAATCATAGTCGAACGAGTGGAGAAGTTCAAATTCTCCACGGTCAAAATAAATTTCGGAGAGCTCAATAATAAGTCAAAGAAATGATCTTTGCTTATGATTATAAGGGAATCATCATGACCGGCCACCAGACTTCGACGTATGCCCAAAGCTGTAACAGCCTATGCGTAGACATCTGGAAGAGTTTCATGCTGTCGTTACCCAAACCATTCTACAGATGAACAGAGATGGTGTCTTAAATAGAATAGTAAAGCTTCTCAGACGTTGGGACTTGGTTATTGACAAGCAGGGAGACATATTAAAGGATTGTAAAGAGATAGTGTAATAAACATACACAAATGAATAAAATAACAATTATGTACAATATTTATTAAATGACCAGTTCCTAGGTCGCTAGGGGATATAAAAACAGGTAGACAAAAACAAACTAGTTTGTAAATCTTGATAAAAAATAATCACGAAATTGAAATAAAGAAAATTTTATATAAATAATTTCTAGTTTAAATTTCTAAATATTTTATAAAAGATTTAATAGCCATTGCCATTACTGTTAAATAGACCTTAGTTTCAACAAGCCCAAGCTAATTTTTAAATTTCAAGTTTCAGTATAAAAATCTGCTGTGGCCAACACAATACCTCCCGTTTAATTTAATTTTTATTCATGTAAATAATTAAAATTATATTATATTTAAATACCAGGTTCGATCCCGATCGACGCTAAATATTTCGAATTTTAAATTACCCCTGTGTTGCATTCTGCATGCCTAGTAAACGCTCGCACGGTACAAATATCATCTTCACCGAAATCTGTGTAGAAAGCAGATTTGCACACCCAGAAATGGTTAATATGCCGTGATGATATATTTATTTTATTTATTTATATACTTACCTATATTCCTACATATTTACTTATGCTGGTAACTGTATTAAGTTCCTTTCCATATAATTATTTTTCTATTTACTATTTTCTTTTTAAAACGTTACTATTATTATTTGAAATGCTTAATTTGTTGACAGTGACATATATCTGTCAGTTACATGCATTTGAGATCTAAATTATGTAACCATGGAGTTGCGGTTAAAACGTAGTCCCCGGGTTTAAATTTATAGATAGTTTTATAAATTTATCCATAAAATATATAGAAAAAGTATTAATGCAACCCTGTAGAAAATTTAATAATCTTTAATTTTTATATACTCGTAACATAAGTGTCGAAAAAATAACATTTAAAGGCATTTTTTGGAAGAAAAACTATTTTGAGCGTCCAGTAAAGTACCATTTCCGGTTATATGATTTACATCAAAATCTAATGACTTCTTTCCATATAAAAGTAAGGTAGAAATACAAGATTTCAAAATTTTCTAAGAGGATCCACACTTGCACACACACACATACACACAGACATCATCGTGAAAATGTTAATATTGGATTTTAGGGACTTTAAAACGTGGTCATTTACCAAAATCTCGATATGCGATTTTTAGCACAATCCTTATACCTCTCTTACCAAGGGAGCGGGAGGTAAAAAATAAATACTATTTTGATTTGTTTCATTATTTATACACGTATCCATAAAGTTCACCACTTAACACAAAGTAAAAAGTATTGTCCTTGTCGTATACTTATGTAGGTCAGCAGAAGCTTCGAATAGACAGAACAAAAACCGAAGTTTGATGCTTCGTTAACTTTGTCTGATTTCGTTGGCACGAGAACCTGTTTATTTATTACAATAATAAATTTAACTAAAACATGCATTCCGATATTTTAACAACTCGTTGAAAGCTATATTTTTACCTGGAGTATTTTTATTCACTAAACAGGAAAACAAGAAAATCAATTCAAATATTAACGTAAAATTAATCATACCACACACAAGTCAACTCATCATCATTTATATTATAATTAAACCTTAAAACTTTATGATAGGGAATATAATTTTTGTTTGTTCGTCGAAAATTGTTTTCAATAATTGTAATTTAGTACAGGATCCTTATTTTTCAGTTCTAACTGCAGGAAATAGTTGAATTTGTTACCCCTAAAATCATTAACCCTTAACCGGACACGTGAATGCGCTGATACATAACAGTCTCATGGCGTTAGAGAAAATACCATTTTCAAAACTGCAAAAGCATAACTTTTTATGAAAAATTCGTTTAATGATTAAATATATATACTTATTATTTACATTAAATGTGACTACATAAAATGAATCAAAACATTTTAGTATTTCGCATAAAAACAATGCAAAGCTGTAGAAAATTGTATTCGAATAAAATAAATATATCATCACGGCATATTACCCATTACTGAGTGTGCCAATTTGCTTTGTACACAAATATTGGTAATGATGAAATATATTAACCGTGCTGGCGTTTATCTTTAATTATAGTTGAAAAAAAAAACATTTTATACAAATTACTCACAGATAAGGTAGTGCGAGGTAGTGTCTTCCAAATATTATATATTTCCAATAAAATTATTTCACGAACTATGGAAATTATACTTGACACTGACATCTGTCAAGTAATAAAATTTATTTTTTCTATTGCGGTTTGTATGGCGAGTTTGCAGTTTGCAGCAGCATAAGATATAAGATTTATGAAAATTAATTTGTTTATAATTTTTTTTCTCCAAATACATTGGACATGAAGAAGAAAATGTAATCAAATGTGAAATGTCAAAAAAATATATTTAACACTGTTTTTTCGAAAAAAAAAAAAACTGTTAAGAACTACAGAAAGTGATACTTCCGGTGTATCAATTATAGTCAAAATGTAATTAACTCTCTATAAGGACGTACAAAAGGGGAATATGAAAGAATTATAATTTTTGGAATTGTAGTATTAGAGTTATCACAGGAGAAGTTTTTGTCACATACACACACACACACACACACATACATTCATACAGACATCATCGTAAAATAGTCAAATCGTATTCTAGGGACTCTAAAACGTGCTTATTCATTAAGAACTCATCATCGTTTTTTTTACCAAATAAAACATTTATAAAAACCTTAATCACTCTTCATAAATCATGAAAATGAACTTTGGTCTAGAGTCGTTTATCAATAAAACAATACTTTCCTTACCTAAAATGACGGAATGTAAAAATACCCGATTTATAACAAATACATAAAAAACAGTGTTGTAACAAAACGTAATACACTTAAAAATTACTCTAATTGCATCCCCTAAAAATCACTTATTTTGAACATTATAAACAATTAAGCTCTTTGCCATTGCACACATATAAATCTGATCATGCACTCTCCACGCCAGCAATACGTCATTATTATTACCGATATTTGTATACAAAGCAGATTGGCACACCCAGCAATGGGTAATATGATGATATATTATTATGATTAATAATATATTAGTGTTGAGGGTACAAATAGCACCCTTTTTACAAAATCTTCATCAGCGAAACGTATTTTCTTTAGCGGTCCATCCATAATATATGTATATTCCACCAAATTATAATTCGCGTAGTCTCACAGACGCCATGTGTCCAGTTAAGGATTAAGGTAATCACCTTAAACTCGTCAAAATAATAAAAACTCCTTAAAGGAAATAATGTCCACATTCCAACTTCTCTTTCAATTTTGTTACCATAGAAATTAACTTTTACTCTCAGTCATGAAAAAATAATATTTACAGTATCCTTGAAATGTCTACTTATTACAATTTCATCAGCCAAAAATATTTCATCTATTGCATATTGTTTGTAAACAAATCTGTCACTAAAAATATTTATACACTCGTGTTGACAAATTTATTTTATACCTACTAGCTTACCTTAGACAATTTTTAAATTTAATTTTTCATCTTGAAAACTTTTTATAAAATCTCATTTTTTCGAAAACTTTGACATACTGTCCGTGTCTTTAATGGAAGCCCTCACGTTCCATATTAATATTGAATGGGATTTGATGTTTGCTGGGTGATTTAATGATCCGGGTTCGATGCCTGGAAGGGTTGAGCCTATAAGCAAAGTTCCTTATTGGGGTTGGAGAGGGTGAGTTTGTCTTTAATTAAGCAACCGTAGCCGTAGGAGAAGAAACGTGACAAGGAAGGACGGACTGAAACGGGAAGGACGAAGGACCAAGGAGACAGACTTGCTGCTCTTTATACTTCATAGTGGCCAGCTGTTGTCAAGAGCCAGCGAACAGGGTAGCACTACACTGAAACTTAAAATAAGATATAGTCACTGAATATTATACGATTAACAGTAACAGTTGCAATTATGAACAGGCAAAATCTAGAAACTACATACATTAATTTTTCATGGCTCACTGCTTCTTGGTTATTATTAGTTTTTTTCCCAAATTTATGGATTCATACAAGACTAAATAAGAACGTCCGAAATAGTATATTGAAGGACAAGTATTACAATGATCTTTATTGTAATACGAGTACAGTTTGCGTAATCGGGCCGTAGTAACTACTCTTATTTTAATTTTATTATTGAAAGAAATATTAAAATATCAAGGTTGGTAACACTGACAGTTCAATAAACATTTGAAAAATAATTTACTTTGACATTTTGACAGTTACTTACAAGTTAGGTTAGAGTTATAATTTATATTTATTATGTTATGAACCTATGAATAGATTCTTTGAATTTTAATTTAAAGGAGTGCTTTATTGTTTGATGTAAATATTTTACTATAAAAAATCTAATTTCATTATTTTTTATGAGTAATGACAGGTATTGACAACTAAAATAAAAGATATTTATTTGACACTAAGACAAAGTTACCAACTTAACAATTTAAAAAATCCCCAAAAATCTTTTTACAAAATTTTTCATTGTATCACTGTTTTTGATAAAAACAGTTGTACAAAATTCACTTTGTAAATGCGAAATAGGAAAAAGAATATAGGTACCTAAATTTCGTTACCTTTCACAATTTTTCGTTTAATAGTTACTAAGTTTACATTTAGTTTTGAAACCGTTTTCAGTTTTGAAAACACCAGGTATACAGTGTCAAAACCAGATATAATGTTAATTACTGGATAGAGTATGTTAATCTTCGCATGTACCCGGCCAGATCAACATAATATGATACATAAGTCTGATTTGTTCTTTTTGTTTCCGTTGCTTGTCATTCGTTGGTCTGACAGGTATGACAGTTTTGATGTGAAACATCTAATGGCGCGCCTATATGGGGATAAGAACGACTCCCATGATACGACGGCCGTGCCATTCGACCAGCTTCGTGATTCGCCGGCTCTCTCCGCCCAGCCGCCTCGACTCGGCGCTCCATGCTCGCCACTTTACTTGTGTGTATCGGTATATCGGCGTCGTTTCTTTTACACTACACGCTCATCGCTTTACTTATATGTATATCGGTGCATAGGGGCAAATTTTAAAAAGCAGTGATGTTTTGAGCAATAAATACTTAAATAAAAATAAATTTCTATGTTTCACGTCTGCCAGGCGTCCCGCGACGGCTCATTTTGTTACCTTCCGTCATCTTTAGGTAAAGAAGCTATTGTATTTCGTCAAAAAATTCAATGATGAGTTTCGAGTGAATATGCACGTTTTGGGGTCCATATAATACGATTTTACCATTTTTACAATGATGTCTATATGTACGTTTGTGTGTTTGTGTATCTGTGTGTGACGATACGTTCAGATAGCAAATACCCCCATCTAAAGATTTTAACAGTTTTTCTTGAAAAACGCTGTTAAATATTTTTTTGGCATTTGTTATTATAAATATTAAAGAATATACACGATCTAATTGCATTTTATACTTCATATTCAATGGATATAGTTAAAGAATTTTAAAGAAATTAAATTTAATAAATCAGCCAACTATGCTATAACCATAGAAACCGCTTCATATAATGAAGAAAAGTCTAACTGACAGATGTCAATTTCATTGAAAAGAAAATGAATGTGGCATAGATGAGGATGTTGAGATAGATGTTGGGGAAGATATGAAAAGATACGAAAAATAACTATATTGTTAGAAGTTTCTAGAAAGATACAAGAGAGACAATTACATTAGTTTGAATCTGTCATGAGAAGAGATGAAGAATATATTGGAAGACGAATGAATAGCTTAGTAATAGAAAGTTGAAGAAACAGAGGAAGACCAAAGATAAGACTGTATTGCGGAAGACTTCAGAGAAAAGGGACTGAATGAGAACGACAAGCAATACAGAAATGAGTAGAAGAAGAAAAAAATAGCGACCCCTAACGAATGGGGAAAGCTAAAGAAGAAGATATCAGGCTTAAATGCAATTTGCATAGTTTGTTTATGAAATAATTTTAATGGAAATTAAGAATCTCTTGCAAAAAAATATGTATGGAATTTATACATAATACACAGGATTGACGGAAGAATTGTGCTGGCCACATCAAATATTTTTAGGTTATTCTTGTTATCGTTATTGAAATTAATTAATTAATTGTCAAATTTATATTCATATATATGTTCTAATTTCGCACTGTACTTATTTCACGTTTCACAATTAAATATATAAACGCAATTTTCAACTAGAATTTGACAGACGTGAATTTGACAGTGATGTGAATATGAAATTAATTTGTTTAAATTGGAATTATCTATATCCTTCTCACTCCCACTTCCTGTGTTCTCTCTGAATCTGTCCGGATACAAGAAATACATGTATGTATACGCTTGCTCTATCCAGGAGTTAACAAATCCCTGGTCAGAACGGTTTTAAATTATCTCAAACCAAAACTAAAATTCATGGGTTTGACTTGAAAACTGGTTTCAGAACAACTCATGTAAGCACATGAAATTCAGTTTCGATAAGTACGTATCCTATCGTTTCTGTCGTTATTTTGCGAGTATTACTAACCTACAAATACAGTGACAATTGTGTAGTTATTGTGCGTAGTGGTACGAAGTAAAAAAATTGAAATATTGGCAAAACGTAATATTTGGAGTGAAGAGGATCTGTCACTTACATCAGCTAAATGCACATATACCGAAACTGTTCTCAAACCAATCTGAAAACTTGTTTTGAATGTAGGAAATTTTGACTGAAAATTGAAACAATTTTCAAAATTGCATGTAAGCTTAGTAAATGTTAATCTTTCTTCGTAGGTACATGCGCTTTTTGGAAATTAAAAATCTGATGTACCTAATAAAAAAAGACTCACTTCATTTTTAGTTAATAAAAATAACAACAAATTTCAGGTTAACTAAAACAGCTTCAAATCTACCCTAATTCGTGCTTATTCTCTGAAAACTCACTATCGAATTTTTGAACCGAAAACATTACCTCTCTTACCTACGGTATGGCAGAAGGTAAAATGGAATAAGGTTTTTTATTTGCATGGGGTCTCGTGGCCTTGTACCCGCGTGTCTGGGAACCCGGGTTCAATCCCGACCGATGCCAAAAATTTCTTACTTCGAATTTTAATGGCACTAAATTGACCCCTGTGGTGCACTCTCTACGGCAGCATTGTGCCCGTAAGGTGAGGCCTGGTAAACGCCCGCACAATACAAATATTTAATTATTACAGATATTTGTGTACAAAGCAGATTGGTACACCCAGCAATGGGTAATATGCCGTGATGATACATTTATGTTATTTATTTATTTTTTACCAAAAAGTAAATAAAATTTACACATTGTATTAAACATTAATGGATTTATTGACCGCAACCACCAAATAAAACCAGTTCATTTTATTTTATGTCTGTGGGGCAACCGTGAGCAAATTCCCCAGTCCGTCACTGAGTTAGTCGGACCTGAAGTCGCATTTTGCGGGCAAGTTCTTGGAAGACATTAGCATAGTAGATGAGGTTGAGTCGCTAACCGCAGCAAACCAGCGACATATGCTTCAGCCCGCATTCCTCCATCACAACACAGAACAAACTCCTGCCCTCCTACTACACACCATCGTCTCTTCTCTTCATACTGAAATATTTAATCATGGACTCCACGGTCGAGATACTAATTTTCTAACTCGAATGAACTCCAATATACTCTTCTATATACTCACAAAAATACCTTACAGCTAAAATCGTTCTAAGTTCTAAGAACAATTTTGATCTTACGGTATCTATTATTATAACCTCTATTATAATAATTTGTTGGGTTATGGTTGTGGTTGGATAGCCAATTGAAATGAGGAACATAAGTGGTTCTCGTCTCGTTCTCGGAATTATTGTACGAAGAATAGTTTATCTAAATCTGTATATTTTATAAAATTATTATTTTTAAAGCTTATTATAATAAAGAACAAAGGTGCTCTAATTTGCATTTAAGTGTGCATAAAAAATATGTAGAATAATTTTAAATAATATTGAAGATTAAATCAACACTTTAATTAGACATATTTCTTTCCTATTAAACATACAACTTTAAATAATAAATAAATATATTATCACGACTTATTCATGGTTCATATCTTTTAAAATTTTATTTTAAATATGTTGAAAGTAGTTCCTTTCAGCAATAATACAGAAATCTATTCTTTCCTTCCATTTCTTAAAAGCTCCCAACTACTTTTTACCTCTCGCTAAGAAGGGTATTGGATTCATGCTAAAAATCTCATATCCGCATTTTATTTAATAAGCACGTTTTACGGTCTCTAGCATACGATTTTAACATTTTTACGATGATTTGTGTGTATGTGTGTTAGGATGTTGTACATATGATTTCTCAAATTCTATACAACTAAAGACCTGTTTAACCACTGATTCCTCAATCTATCATTAATGGGAAGAGTTGAATAAGTTTTGATAACAGTTGGACAATCGGAAGTGGAAGTTTCTTAAAGAAATTCTTCTAAATATTAATTTTGAAAATTTATGTTAATAAAATAATAAAGATCTTTAAATTCTCAATCTGATACATTTAAAAAAATTATTATATCTTCTATAGATTTAGAGATATATTATATAATAATATAGAATAACCTGTTGCAATAAATCTCGCTGCCCAAACTCCATGGAAACCAGTCGAGATATTTAAATGTTTATAATTAACAGATAAATGCAAAATGTCAGTTTCAAGAATTAACAGTTTTATTAACATTACAGAAAGCTTTTTCTGGGAAATAAATACATTTAAAATTTCTTATTGTATTATTAATTAAATATTTAAAATTATAGGTATATTAATATTGCATATATCCTTAAGAAATACCGCTAATACCGCCAGTGAATATAAATAATTTTGAATATATTAGAAGAGTAGGAGAAAATTCATCATAGAGCGAAAGAACAGATACAATTTGAATTATTTGTATGGACAAGAAATTTTAAATTCGTTAATTATGACCCGGGTTCGATCACGACCAACGCCAAAAATTACTTCGAATTTTAGTGGCACAAAATTGACCCCTGTGGTACACTTTCCACGACAGTAATAAGTGCCGGTGAGGTGACGCCTGGTAAACGCCCACACGGTACAAATATTTGATCATTTAGCGATATCTGCATACAAAGCAGATTGGCACACCCAGCGATGGGTAATATGCCGTGCTGATATATTTATTTATTATTTATTTATGTAACATAAAATGGAAATGGCGAGAGGTCATGTGTTGGCCAAATCAGAGTTTTTTGGAATGTTATCAAGTTAATTTCTGGTAACTTAAAAACAGCCAGAGTTGTCAAATTAATTAATGGGTGATTTGTGAAATTTGTCAGACTGACTTAAAAACTGCACTAGGGGCAATAATCAGGCTTCTCCGAACGGGCCCTTAAAGCTGTCGTGAAGAGAACACCACATGCATGCATCGCTTATCTGATGTGCTTTTTAAAAATTGAAAATAGTTTAAATTTTTTGCATTGGTCGGATTTATACTGACATAAAATAATATAAACATCAAAATATTTTTTAGTAACATTAATTTTTTGTTACAGGCCCTAGTCTCCAAGTCACAGGAACAAATGTTAGTGCTGTTAAATGTATACCTTAAACCTTTCTCATATTTTATTACAAAATGTTAACATCAGTTACTTTTGCACACGTGCACTGTCACAGATTTATTTGCATTTAAGATATATTTATATGAAATAAGGCAATGGTAGTATGTGCACTCGTATTTACATTTACGAACCCAACCTCATATTATTTTGCTCGGTTAAAATTTCCAACCAGGGATCTGAAGCTGAACTCGAACTTGAACCGGAAACCTTTATTTGGGAAGATCAATAAACCTGAACCGAATTTAAACCGTTTTAAATTTCGATATGGTTCAGATCTTCTAAATATATAGGTAATTAAAAATGGAGAAATAAAATCAAATTATTAATATGATTTTAAAAATAACATGTGTTACCATCTCTAAATCGAAATTCGAACTCGAGCCCGAACCCAAAACCGATGAACCGTTATAATTTTCTTTTTCTGAACCGACATTTATTTCTTGAACCTGAACCGAACCTGAACCATAAATACTTTTCGGTTCAGATCCCTGTTTTCAGCAAACAAATAATTATAAAACAACCTAGGTATACAAATGGCGAGAAATTTCTACATATTTCTTTCGACTAGTTTAAAATATATATTTTAAATTTACAAAAACTGAATATGTTATTTAAATATTCCGTCATTTAATATTGGGTTACCACACCTTTATTAGTAATACCTGCTTTAATTCTATGAGGCATTGTATCTCTAAGCCCTACACATTTTCCTTTGAGTATTGTCCCATATGTCTTGCAAGATAGGTTTTACTGTAGGCACTAGATTTTTACGAACTATTATCACCATTCATTTGGCCCACAGTTTTAAAAAAATTTAAGTCTATGTATATTTAAAGTAGCCGAAAGAATTTTGTGGAATTTTCTAACCATTTATTTAGATTCTATAATTTGTTGAAAACGTAAACCGGCAGAATTATAATGAAGTTGGGCGCATATGTTAACATTAGGATTTAGCAAACTTGCACAAACAAAAGTTATATTTTTAGAAAGTTGCTTGTTGTTTCAAATCGAAGTAAATTTGTTTTACTTCGCCTGGAATATATTTTTATTGAATAAGTGAGGAAAGGAGATTCGGCGGGATATTCAACCAATATTTGAATATAACATAAATGTAATAGGGAATATTAATTCAAAAATAATTACCAGAAGTTTTGTTATGATTTTATTGAGTAATATCTGTATATCTGCAATGAAGCATATAAAACTTAGTTAAATTAATAGAAATATTTTTAATTCTAAGTTTTTATTTAACTCTTTCTTATGTAAATTAATTAGGGAAACAGGAAATTACGAAAGTATGATTTTACAAATTAACCATGCAGTTGTCGCGCAGTGTCGTCCAAAACTGTAACGTTATTAGTGGCGCGGAGTCTGACACTACTTAGGCAGTGGTCACACTGAGTAGAATGCAATCGATCAACCAAGACCGACCGTGGCAGATCAATAGTGATCGACCGAAATTTTAGGAGATGTCACACTGCATGAATCGACGTAAATATTTCCACAAAAATGGTACCAACTTAAATTGAAAGAAAATTATTTTTTTCTTACATTGAAAGGCCTCAAATATATGTTTTTCAGAAATATTTAAATAAATAACAAACCTTATGAGTTTTTGTTTTTAAAATTAGAAAAATTTGCTTCCATAATTTAGCCATTTTCATACAATTATTATTGTATCGTGGTGTGCTTTGATCATGTAATTCTACATTATATCTTACACAATTTTTCAACTATGGTCTACATCAACTATCCACATTTCCGTAGTGATACTAATAATACTGCTGTAATACTCTAACAAAAAAAAAACCTATACATAAATATCAAGACAGATAAGTTGGTATGAAAAATGTGAGAAAACTAAGCATGCGTAAACACATCAACCGCTGTCGATCGACTAGAAAATCAAACATGTTTGATATATCAAACCACTTGTCAATGGTCGACATCGTTCGATCATAGTAGATGCATGCAATGTGACCATTCCCATAAGGTACTGTTAGTTTAATTTTTAATCGATCGCAATCAATCGGCGTCAGTTGATCTCACTTGTCCAGTGTGACCACTGCCTTATGCATAAACTGTACTACAGACAAAGTTAGGAAGGTATAGAAACATAGAAACAAACACGAAAATATTCGAATTATTACAGAAATACACGAAAAGTTAAAATTGCTGGAGTCTTACAGTCTCCACGCCACCACTGCAGGATTAAAGCCCTATATTTGGGAATTCCAGTCCAGTCAACACCCTTTATGTATTTTGTAAAAATTTCTTGCATAAGATTCTACATTTGCAGTAATAGTATATAACATTCCTCTTGAAGGGAAATTTGCAACATATTACCTTATTTAAATCCGTTAGAAAGTGCTGATATTTATTTTCTATTTTCTCTTGCACAACTTTCCGACTTATATTAAAACCGACATAAATGAATCAGTATGACTTATGATTTCCACTTATAATATAGTTATAAAAATCCATGTAATTTGATCTATATTATTTTTTCTTCTCCATCTCCTGACAGTTGAGAAATGCTCGTTATTAATATAATTTTAATACAGCATTAATTACACTTTTAAATGTCGTATTTGGTGTAATGTAGTTTAATGATCTGCGCTGTGCTTTGTTTCTCGTGCTTGTTGTTTAAAAATAAGTTTATAATTTGCATGCTGCTCATGCGATAGCTTGAGAAATGCGTCTACAGATGTATAATTAAATTTTTATGTAAGCTACTGGTTGTTAATTATTTGTAGCACATCCGTCTGTAATTTTATTCATACAGCTGCAACAGAGTACGTTTTAACTTTTTATAATCTTATTAAATTATGATTACCCTTGTTGTTTCCTAAATGATTATCCTGATTATATAACAGGTGCGGACTTTTCACTTTTTTAACACAATTTTACAACTTTAAAATTGGACGTTTTTTTACCTCCCGCTACCCTTGGCAAAGGGGTTATAGGGATCGTACTAAAAATCGCATATCGAGATTATGGTAAATGACCACGATTTAAGATCCCTAGAAAACAATTTTAACATTTTCACGATGATGTTTGTGTTGTATATGTGTATGTGGATCATCTTTACGCTCTAACTCAAATACTATTGATCAGAAAACCTTGTATTCCACCTTATTATAATACGGAAAGAAGCCATTAGATTTTGGTATGAATCAGATAACCGGAGATGGCACTTTACTTGAAGCTCTAAAAAATACCTTTAAATGTTATTTTTTCGAGATTTATGTTATTATAAAAATGAAAGATTATTAAGTTTTCTACAGGTTTGCACTAATAATTTTTCCATATATTTTATGGATAAATGTATAAAATTATCTATAATTTACATCCCGGACCCTACGCTTTAAAAACATCTCCCTGGTTACACAGTTCAGATCTCAAATTTGTGTAACTGATAAGGATAAATGTCAATATCAAAATATTCATTATTTGAAATTAATAATATTAAGTCCCTTTCCATTTAACAACTATTGCTCTATTTACTATGTTCTTTTTAAAACGTTACTATTATTATGAAGGGCTGAATACGATAATCGACTGGTAACAGAATGGAAAATTGGGAAATAATCGGACACGCCGTTTGTGTAAAATTATTTATTTCCTGGCCTATGTTTCGACTGTAACTACAGTCTTCTTCAGGGCTAGAAATGGTCAAATATTAAAGGTAACATAGGGTACCCCCATACGACCCATTGAAGATAACAAGGTGTAATTTATCACATATATATCAAGTTAATTAATTATTTTAGCTGGAACGCAAAAAAACTCAACAACTTTTCTAATAATTATAAACTTTCAAAATTTTGAAAAACGTATAACTCAACGATGTAAGAATTTCTTTTATAACAAGGACTAGTAAGTTAAGGTAAGTCAAGGTTTAATTAACAATGACTCAACTTTACTTGTTTGTCTTTGTTATAAAAATATTTCTTACATCGTTGAGTTACACGTTTTTCAAAATTTTGAAAGTTTATAATTATTGCAAATAGTAATCATTAAATTCTCAATCTCAATTTTGCAGTCATTAAATTCTCAATCTGATACATTTAATTTTTTTATTATATCTTCCATAGATTTAAGGATATATTAATATAGAATATTCTGTTGTAATAAATTTCGCTGCCTAAACAACTCCATGGAAACCAGTTGAGATATTTAAATGTTTGTAATTGACAGATAAATGCAAAATGTCATTGTAAAAAATCAACATTTTTACTGACATTATTGAAAGTTTTTTCTGGGAAGTAGGTACATTTAATATTTTTTATTGTATTATTAATTAAATATTTAAAATTACAGGTATATTAATATTACATATATTTTTAAAAATGTCACTAATACAAATACCGACAATGAAGTTGAAGAAATTTGAACATATTAGAATAATAGAACAAAATTCCTCATAGAACGAAAGAATACCCGAAGATACAATTATTTAAATTATTTGTGCGTACCAGAAATGTTAAATTCGTCACTTTTAATGGAAATGGCAAGAGGTCTTGTACTGCCCACAACAGATTTTTTAGTTCTATTGTATTGATATTGGATCATTAATTGATCATATGATTAATTCCATATTTAAAATAAAAATTAAATAAATTGTAATTAATTTAATTTTTGCAACTTAATTTCGGATGACAAATGAGTAACTGTTTAAAATAATTTCAAATTTTGTTTTATACGACTGATTTTCTTATTCACAATAATCTTGCTTAAAATAAAAGTTTTAGGAATCCAGTTAACCGTACGCCTGTTCTCTTGTGCCCAATTGCTTCAACCCTTTACGGTTGACTATGTTGTAAATCTAAGTAATTCCACAATAGAACAAAATAAACATCATTATAGCTGCATAGTAGTTTGCATGGTTGAAAAATCCCTCATTAGTAAACAATTTGGCGGCTTCTTCCTTGAAGTTTCCGTTGGCCGCAAGGCCGCAAGTCCACATGTGCCGGGAGACGAATAGCCCAGCGGCCAGTAGCCATTACAGAAAAATACTGCAGGGCAGGAAGTTCTGGGCTGGCCGCTAACTGCTGGCCAGCAACCGCACGCCGCGCTTAATGTCTTGCGGCCGGCGTCGCGACGCCGACGACAACTTGGAAGTTATGTCCACTTGGCGCGACCCCCACTATTTATAGTTGTCGCCTGCACGCGTGCCCTCCTAAACGACCAGAACTTACCACACGGAGTACATGTCCAATGCTCAATGACTGAATATTTTTATTGCTTTTATTTTAAAATATGGTACGCTAATGTGTTACGGTACGATTTATAGTTATAATTTATAATATAATGTTGAATGCAATGTGGTACACATAACATATGTAACATAAGTTTTCGGAAACATTTTGAATGGACAATATGGTTTAAGTAAAGTATATTAAATCTGCTTATTACTGCAACAATTGATATAGCTTAAGCTTTAACATTCTTATTTAATAAAAAGTTAGTGGCCCATTTACTTATATACGACAAAGTTTAGTTCTGCCTTACCCCATGAGTCTTTGGCGGGTTTTAATAGTTATTTGCGTACCAAGTAAGGTAAGTGAAGTTTTCTGTCTGAGGCGGTAGTTAAAACCACCGTCGGTATTTGTGAAATTTTTAAACATTGCACGATATTTTCTGCTTTTGATAAAAATATGACATATGCACCACAAATTAAAAATATTTAAAATTGTAAGTAAATTACATATACCCTTCAAAAATACTGTCAATTCCGACAATGAATTGGAAACATTTCGAAAAAATTAGAAGAATAGGACAAAAAAAAATTATGGAATGAATTTAAAATTAAAAAATCTAAATATAAAGAATAGATATAAGTAGAATTTTTGGTGTAGAGTGTAGGTATACAAGAAATGTTAAATACAATAGGGCGCAGTCATGTAACTTTGTTGGCCTTAATAAGCAGATATGGGGGCCCGTGTCAGTATGACAGCTAGTAATTATGTACATAGATGTCAAATAGCATAATTTTTCATTCAAAATTTAGTGATTTTCCAATTCCATGTGGTTTATTTTCCTCGACAAGTAAATTCCACACTCCTGCTGACAAATTAACTACGTGAATTTAAAAATCTTGAAATTTTTAAAGAAAACTCCTGATATTTGACATCTATGTATATGTTACAGTTAAAGTATCAACTTAGTCAGTGCATACACTCTCTAGTTGATGTATGCTTCCACTAGCTGTTTTAGTGAAAGTATACATTATTTTATATAGTGCATACTTTATCTAGTTAATGTATTCATTGACTAGTTAGTGTATACACCTTCTTTGCATGGGCAACGCAATAATTTATACTTTCACTAAAACAGCTAGTGGAAGCATACATCAACTAGACAGTGTATGCACTGACTGAAATGTATACTTTAACTGTAACATATACATAATTACTAATTGTCATTCTGAGGCGGGCTCTCATATCTGCTTGTCAAGGCCAACAATGTCATATGACTGCTAGCGCCCTATACTTATATAACAAAAAACGAAAGTGGCGAGAGGTATTGTGATGGGCAGAAAAGTTATTTTATATTTTAAGTCTATATTTAAAATAGCCGAAAGAAATTTGTAGAAATAGGTTTTATAATCGGCCGAACTATCATGAGTTTGGGTTCGCATATCATTGTGGATACGAACAAACAATGACCCACCTGCTCACTTGCGCCAACTTAGAAGAGAAATGCATGATAAAAGATCGGCTAAAGCAACACCAGTGGTTTTAAACTGTGCCATTTTCTGGAGAAATACAATTTAGCTAGGTCACTTTTCTGTCAAGGTTTTGCGAACGGTTTTCCACTGGCGTGAAGAAGGAATTTTCGGAGGAAATGCGTTCTCTCCGTCCTATTTAGAATGATTTGGAAAATATTGTTCATTCAATTGTGGAAACTACAAACATACATATTTATCAAAACACTATTTTACACTAACTACAAGTATAACTAGTAACATTACAATCGTACAACGCCAAATGTTTGCATATTCTGCAACTGTATTCCAGTGTTGCTTTTAGTAGTAGATAGAAGAGAATTTGTCGTTCAGCAGTATAGATATACCCGTCCACACTACACAGTACTAAAAGTTTTAATGTTCGCAGTCATGTTATCTCGATGTTTTGCAAAACTGAACTATGTTAGTATGTTGGTTAATAGGCAATAACAAGAAGGAAAATGATAGGTACTAGTTGCAAGTCCATAACATAAATTTCCCAGGCTCCGTACAATGAGTTCCTGCGGAACTAAAAACAAAACCACGGCCAGGAGAGATGAGAAAGGCGTGGATGTGGACGCTGACGCTACCACAGTGGAGTATTCCTGGCGATGGCAGAGGCAAAGGCTGAAGACTTGAGCGTTATTAGTTTTGCCCATACGATTAATGTTGCTCATTCTGGCCAGCCAGTTTCGCCTTTAATTGACTAATTATCGAAGTATATTTTTCAAATGTGGGCGGTTCCGGGCCGTCCGGTGATCGATAGTTTACTCTGACGGACGGATAGAACATGTTTCGTTCGTATTCTTTCGTCCCAGAGACGACCACTGTCTATTTTTAATATTTCACATATTTATCGTTACATTCAAAGCACTTCTTTTGTAATATTTAAAAATCATACTTAACACGATTCACAAGATTTCAGTCTTGGAATCAACCTTTTGGTTATTTATCAGAGATTGGCCTATTCAATATGCGTTACGTTCTTATTGGAGCTCATCAGTGTGGTGTACTGCAGTCTCTGAGAGGCAATGTCCTGGTTTACACTGTGATACTATATTGTGACTTAACCATATCTTAACTAAACCAAAAAATTAGTTGTGTGTTTATAATTTGGTAACAAGTATCGCCATTTTCAAAAGTAGAATTGTTAAATTAACCTAACTTACTGAAATATGTAAATTAAATACAAGAATAATTCATATAAATATTTTTTTATGTAAAATAATTTACTTTAACTATGTTGGGTATAATACAAGCAATTCACATAACCTAACTTGTCAACAAACAAGCAAACAAGCATTGAAAATAAGGAAAACACGCATGCATAAATTGTAAAATTGGTCTTGATACGTTTACAAAGGAAAATTGTCTTGTAGTCAGGCTAACTACTGTGGTTAGGTACTTGCTTCAAAACGTATCTGACTAGACTGGTGTGTCCGTGTTTACACGAAGCGTACTAAACTAGTTAGTAGTAGGTAATATAGTCATAATTTGGAATTTGGTCAGCTTAGCAAGATATCGATGTAAACTGGGCCAATGACTAGATTGAGTGGACTGAACACAATCCATCCAAGATGATATGATGACTGTAGACGTAACTAACTATAGACAAAAATTGACTCTGTCGGGTCCAGCAATAAAACTATAAATATCGTAATTATAACAAAGCGGCATGTCGCTCACTGTTTTCTTTAAAACAATGGATGCCAACGGGCCATTATTTGCGCCGCTCTGTTGAAAAGAAGACATACATTGACGGGTGCTCTACTTGCTATGTATGTGTAAATAATCTTACTGTTCCTTTAATATAAATGCTATTTTTGTTTGATACAATATATAATAATATTAAAATATGGAATTGTAAACTGTAGTTCCACATATTATTTCGAACAGAAATAGCATTTATGTTAAAGGAACAATATGATTATTTTACTATATACAGCAAGTAGAGGAACCATCAATACATATTTATCTTCTTTTCAATAGAGCGGCGCAAAGAATGGCCCGTTGCATCCAATGTTATAAAGTAAACAGTGAGCGATATTGCTTGACCGGACAAAGTAAATTTGTCTCTATCGAGAACGCCGTAAACATGACCAGAAATAAATAATAATAAATGTACAATAAAGTACAATTGCGATACTTGATAAAATTGTTCTAATGTAATAGTTTTGTTCCAGCCTGTCATTGTTGATTGATATATAGTTTGTGACTGTCAGACACATGCAGTGCCGGATTACCCAATAGGCAGACTAGGCAATTGCCTATGGGCCCCGCGCTTTTTAGGGGCCCCGCGCCCCGTTACATTTGAGTAAAATAATATTGATTTGATTTTGAGATTTTTTTTTATTACAAACAAAGAAATCCTTAAATAAAGAAATTTTTGATTACAACAAAGAAATGCTCATTTAGAATAATGGAATCTTGATTACAATAATATAAAATGTTAATCAATATTACAAGACCCTACTGTTACAACTCGATATTTATAATACCAATACCAAATACCAGTGTTTACCATTCTATGTTGATTTTCGAAATAATTCTTTTGCATAACGATTAACGATGCTCTAAAATTTTTGTATTTACAATAAATGAAGGGCTTATTGTAATGTGCCACAAAACGAAAAATTCGTAGTAATAGAGTTTAAAGTTTTTCAACTTAAAACCATTTTCAAAAAGTGTTATAGGTAGATTACTAACACGTATACTTTAGTAGAGGCAGAAAAACAACGAAAGACTTTTAAAAAATATTTATTTCAAAATAAATTTATTTAAAAAGCCATCAAAGATTTCACTATGTACTTTAAAATTGGGAAAAGTGAATGTTTAATTAATTTGTTTAAAAGTATAATTTTTATAATAAAATTATTTTATTAAAATTGTTGGGGGTAAAATCGTAAACTTATTAGGAGGGGGGGGGCGAGATTTCGATTGCCTAGGGGCCTCCACATGGTTTAATCCGGCACTGGACATATGCGGAGTAATAAAATACTGTTAAATAC
Organism: Harpalus rufipes; assembly: GCA_951394225.1. Taxonomy (NCBI): domain Eukaryota; kingdom Metazoa; phylum Arthropoda; class Insecta; order Coleoptera; family Carabidae; genus Harpalus; species Harpalus rufipes. The sequence goes on from OX596279.1 coordinate 48,251,021, forward strand.
TGTTCCAACTATACCAATAACAAGTTTGCAACTACTAGTTAAGTGTTCCACCGTGTACTTTTTCGACTATCCCAAACTAGTTTCTGACAGTTAAAACAGTCAGAATTTTTTTCTGCTGACTAAGAGTCAGAGCCTTCGTAATTATTGCAAATTCAATGTTAATTTTCATATTTTCCATCTGTCAAGGGGTACACCAAAAATTCTATTTATATCTATATTTACATGTAGATTTTTAAAATTTAAATTCATTCTATGAAGAAATTTTCTCCTACTCTTCTAATTTTTCGAGATGTGTCCAATGAGTGGCCGTGAGGTGACGCCTGGTAAGCGCCCACACGGTACAAATATTCCATCATTAGCTAAACTATTCATTCTTGTTCCAATATAATTCTTCATTTCTCCTCATGACATGTTCAAAACAATGTAATCGTCTTTCTTGTATCTTTCTAAAAACTTGTAACACTAGAGATATTTTCTTACCGTATCTTTCCGTGTATTCCCCAATATCTACTTCAACATCCTCATCTCTGCCACATTAATTTACTTTTTATTGATACTGACATCTGTCAATTTGAATTATATGAATATATTACTAGTTCCCAAGTTTGGCATAGCTGGCTGAATTATAAAATTTATTTTTTTTAAATTCTTTAACTCTGTATCTATTGAATATGAAGTATAAATTGTAATCAAATCGTATAGAGAATAATATATTCTTTAAGTTATAATAACGTTAAATGTCAATAAATCAAATTTAACTGTTAAATATTCAAATGAGACTACTTCCGGTTGACCAATTATAACCAAAATCTAATCAGTTGTTCTTCTTGAGGAATACGAAAAAATTATAATTTTTGGAATCGTGGTATTGAAGTTATGGAATCCGGAACTTTTGTCACACACACACACAGACACACAGACACACATACATACAGACATCATCGTAAAAATGGTAAAATCGTATTATATGGACCCTAAAACGTGCTTATTCAGAAAAAACTCATCATTGAATTTTTTGACCAAAGACAATACCTTCCTTACCTAAAGGTGACGGAAGGTAAAAATCTGATGTGGCCAGCATATTACCTTCCGTCAGTTCTTATAAAAGATTCGGGCGAAGGTTCGAATAGGGTCCGAGTCCAGCTTTAATTTTTTTTGTTTTTTAAAGAACACTATTCTTTTATGTAATTATATTATATTTCCAGTAAAATTATAACATTGCCAATCTGGTAAACAATAAAAATAAAATTTTAATCTAAAAAGTTTTTTAATTAGTATACAGCTTATTTTTTTAGCAACCCTTATTTTTAGACATAACTTTTAGCCTGCCCCTTAAACTTTTTGACTAATTAGAAAAATATAATACACTCTCCACGCCAGCAATGAGTGCTCGTGTGTTGACGCCTGGTCAACGCCCACACGGTACGAATATGTCGTCATCATTACCGATATCTGCGTATAAAGCAGATTGGCACACCCAGTAATTGGTAACATATCGTGATGATATATATTTATTTTATTTAATACACAAATTTCTTGAGAATTCCGCGACCACCTCTAAAGACGACACGAAAAATCCAGATCAAATCTGAATTGTAGTTTCAATTTTTTGACCATAATATCTTGTCATATTTTGAGTAAGGCTGATCTCCGGACGAAACGCCGGGTGACCGCTAGAACAGAACATCTTCGAGTGGAGTTGATTAGTTGCGCGTCGCTGCATGGAATGCATTTCGTTTTTGCTTAAAATTAATTTGTACTTGATTAAAGAATAGCCTGCGCATGCGCTCTCGCCGTCCCGTCCGTCCTCTTGCACGGACGGGCTTCATTTGTTATTATCCGGTGCCGTGGAGATACAGCACGTGTAATTACATGTAATTAATAATGTGATGAGAATCTTATACATAACGGACACCACCATATTTTTATTCTCAATACACAACAGGACGGACAGGAATAGTGTAGGTATGTGATGTGATACGATGTACTGTGACCAAAGCCAAGTGTGAAGGTTCATCACCTCTATTTCTCACACATATGAGTCACATGAGTAATTGCGATTTTAATTAATCAAAATATATCATCCCACATTTTTACTATGTCTATGAATAAGGATTTATATTTTTATTTCTTTTTCATATTAATAACGAAGACAGCACAATATTCCATATGAAGCATTTTCAAACTTTTCTCTTAATTTTATATTGACGCTTCTTCATGTTAGCAGTTTACAAACAGTAAGTGTTCTTACTTGTGAGTCAAAATGAATCTGAAATTGCAAGAACACCCTTCAACAGCTGGCCAAATACAATTATATGGCATTGTGAGGCATGGGGGAGTCAAAACGCAGGAATTCAAAAACTAGTTGGAGTCAGCCATAGTCTTATAAGATGAACAAAAGCGTAACGTTTTATACGTCAAATTATTAATATTTATTTTGACAATCATTATTTTGACACTGACAATATAAAACGTTACGCTTTTGTTCGTCTCTTGTTTCTAATTCCATGGCTAATACTATTAAATTGTAATTCCGTGAATTTTCAAATTTTAAAATAATTAGGGGAGCAATGTACACGGAAAAACTGATTTCCCATGTTAAACGCATATGTTTCACTTTCCGTTATATACCCTGTATATGTGTGTGTGTTTGTGTGTGTGTGTGTGTGTGTGTGTCTGGCGATTTTTTTTTTCTTAGACGATAACTCCAACACTACAATTCTAAAAACTATATTTTTTCGTATTCCTTTTCTTTACAACCATATGAAGAGCTGATTAGATTTTGATTATAATTGGTGAACCGGAAGTTCCCTCATTTGAAGATTTTAACTGTTTTCGTTGAAAAAACGCCGTTAAATATCATTTTTGACATTTAACGATTTTATAAATATTAAAGAATATTCTATTGTCTATAGGATTTGATTGCATTTTATACTTTATATTCAATAGATATAGAGTTAAAAAAATTAAAGAAATAAATCAGCCAGTTATCATAACCATGGCTAATATATTAAGAAAATTAGAATTGACAGATGTCAGTGTCAACGAAAAGAAAATAAATGTGGCAGAGAGATGAAGATGTTGGGGAAAACGCGGAAAATAGGATAAGGAATGAGAAGATAATGGAAATGTCTCGATCGATAGAAGTTTTTACAAAGATACAAGAGAGACAATTACATTGATTTAGATATGTCATGAGAAGGGATAAATAACATATTGAAAGAAGAATGAAGAGCTTAGCAGTAGAAGGTTGAAGAAGCAGAGGTATACGAAAGAGAAGATGAAAGAACTGTATTGCGGAATGAGGATCAAGCAAAATAGAAATAAGTAGAAGAAAATCAAGAATAGCGACTGCTAAATGAATGGGAAAAGCTAAAGAAGATGTCAGTATCAGGTTCAATTTACATAGATTGTTTAAAAAATTATAAACTAATCAGACAGTTGTGCTATAATCACGGAAACAACTACTATATTGAGAAAATTCTAGTTGACAGTTGGCTGTATCAATGAAAAGAAAATGAATGTGGCAGAGAGATGAAGATGTTGAGATGGATGTTGTGGAAGACACGGAAAGATAGGATAAGAAATGAGAGGGAAAAGGAAATGGATCGAGTGATACTTTCTAGAAAAATACGAGAGACGATTATATTGGTTTGAACATAACATGAGGGGATTTGAATAATATATTGGAAGAAGAATGATCAGCTTAGTAGTAGAAGGTAGAAGAAACAGAGAAGGACCAAGGAGAAGATAAATTTGTACATAATACACAGAATTAATGGAGGGTAATGTGCCGGCCACATCAGATTTTTTATGTTTGTGTTTGTTGACGTGTGTTCTTCTCTATTCCGCGTCGTGCCCTGAGCAGGGCCGACTGCTAGTGTGTGTGTCCAAAAAACCTCTGACTAGGTAGGCCTGGCGTAGTCAGGATTCAGTACTACGGGGTAGTCGGCTCGGCCACAGTGTCAAATCAAGTCAAGCTGAAATCAGTATGTGTCAATTCTGTGAAGACGACAAACAAATTTCTGAACACGTTATACAGAGCGTAACAGAAATAAGTACATTAAATTCAACCAGTGATAGAACTCGTCGAGAGCAACAATATTTCTTAATAACTTTTTTTCGAAATCTCATTTAGCATTTTTACCCCTCCTCCCCCCGCCATAAATTAACGAGTCGTTTAGGTATTTTCATAATAATTTGATCTGGTGGCAATAACAATAAAACAATTGTTTTTGACAAATGTGAGTTGTCAACTTTTTCAAATAAATTTTAACAAATCAATTAATAATTATTATAAAATTTATAATCTGTAAATATGATTGCCTTTACGGATAGTGAGTATACAGACTTTGTGCTGGCCTATGGTTAAAGCTCAGAGAAACGCTGCCGAAGCCCAGTAAATTTATTTCGACCGTTTTCCGAATCGTCATCTTCCAAACTTCGCACCTTTGTACATGTATGTAAATAAAATAAGTTTTGATTCTCAGCCAGGTTTTAGTACTCGAAGAATAGAACTACAACAAAAAATGTCACATCTGACAATTTGTAGGATATTGAAAGAACAATACTTACATCATTTCATCAGTATTGTATTGACAGCTTTATGCGTTTTCTTGTTCAATTGTAAAGCTGTTCTTGGTCGACTATAAATGCCCTACAATTTTTGGATTGTTAAACATGCTGTAACATAAAAAATTGACTTATGATTTTTTTGTTACCTTAGTTGAGGTATTCTATGCTATCTTATCTTTCCGATTTGTGTATAGTTTCACCATCTGGTGTATCGGTCAATCTATTCATCAGTTTTTAACCTTTCTTTTGTGTTAACAAATTCATCAACCTTTCATTGTATTCTGTCGTAGCCACGACAGTAATTGCTCGTAGTATTCTACGCATGCGTCCACCATAGGCGGGTAATGAAATATGTAATAAAACTTTGAAGAATTTTAACTCAATATCTAGAAGGTATAGAAGAAAAAGTTATTAATCACTGGTTAAATTTAATGTACTTATTTCTGTTAAATGTCTGTCAATAGTTGTGGCCATCTAGTTAAATGGTACATCACGGCAAATGAGATCCTGGAACCTGGAATAGTAACTGGCTTCATGCGAACTCTGGAAATGCTTCCAGAAAACAACCTAATAATAATAATCATCTCACATTTTTACTATGTCTACAGATACGGATTCATATTTTTGTTTATCTTTTTTATTGACTCCAAAGCAACAAGATTTTGCTTTATTGACATTTCGTTGGTTCTCGAATTTAGAAACGAGACTTGATCGCGGGTTAAAACCTGAACCATTTCAAATTTATTATTGAGTCGGATTTATTTTTAACGCTAAATATTGTCTCACAGTTATATACGAAGAGACATGATGTTGTAATAATTATAGCCAGTGTTAATATATAGGTTTAATTAAATGTAGTATAAAATAAATGTCTCCTTTATAAAGTGACCACTTCATAGGGGCTAGTAATAAGTAATTGGCTATAAAATTCTTCCCCTCAAGTCTCTGTGAATAGACTATACTACAGCGTCCAGTGAGACAATTTATAAACACAGGAGTTAAACCAGTGCCCTATAGCTGTAACCTAAGTGATAAATCACCGGACCATTTGAACGTAATCGCCTGTGCCTGGGCCTCAGAACAAAATCTGCAGGGAAATTCATTAGCAGAGTATTTAAAGTAGCGGGCGCGATACATAACCGGGTAATTGCAAAACTATACGCCGGCAACGGCAACACATGGACAACAATTCACAAAAGCAGGTACGGGTGACCACAGCGTATAAGAGCCACTTGGAGCTGTAGTTTTTAATGCCAGAGACAAAAACCAGAGGTAGTTAGCGAAGCGAATAACGGGAACCACAATTTAAAATGTTTGCTGATTTCATGACCGCAAGTTCTTATCCGCACTTGTATCGCTGAAATATGCATATTGATGCAAGGGTAACAATTAATTTAAGCATCGCGAGAAAAAGTATATCGACTTAAAAGAAGTCTATGTTGAAAAAATCTGATGTGGCCAACACATAGCCGCCATTTCAATATATGTTTAGAATCCATACATAAAGTTTCTTACAAAAGATTCTATATTTCCAATAAAATTATTTTATGAACATAATATGTAAATTACTTGACATCTGTTAATTAGTAATATTCCTATTTGAACACCTTCAACTGTAGCCATGGTGAAGCTTAAGTAGCAGCATAGCTTCCAAGTGCAAGATTTATGAAACTTAATTTTTTTATAATTTTTTACTTTCCGTCACCTTTAGGTAAAAAAGGTATTGTCTTTGGTCAAAAAAATTGATAGTGGGTTTCTAATGAATAAGCACGTTTTGGGGTCCCAAGAATACGAATTTACTATTTGTGTGTGTGTGTGTGTGTGTGTGTGTGATGACCGTTTCAGATTGCGTAACTCCAATACCACGATTCCAAAAATTATAATTTTTTCGTATTCCTCAAGTTTAGATCCATATGCAGGTTTGATTAGATTTTGGTTATAATTGGTTAACCATAAGTACCCTCATTTGCAACTTTTAACGGTTTTTCTTGAAAAAACGCAGTTATATCATTTATTGACATTTAATGTTATTATAAATTTTAAAGAATATATTCTCTATACGATTTGAATGCATTTTATACTTCATATTCAATAGATATAGAGTTAAAGAGTTATAAAGATACTCAATTTCATGGAAACTGCTAATATATTCAGATAATTCAAATTGACAGATGTCAGTATCAATGAAAAGAAAATGAATGTGGCAGAGATGAAGATGTTAAGATAGACCTTGGGAAGACACGGAAAGATAGGATAAGGAATGAAAGGATAAGGGAAATGTTTCAAGTGATGGAAGATACAAGAGAGACGATTACATTGTTTTGAATAGATCATAAGGAGAGATGAAGAATATATTGTAAGAATGAATAGTTTTGCAACAAAAGGTAGAAAAAACAGAGGAAGACCAAAGATAAGATGGAAGGACTGTATTGCGGAACATTTGAGAGAAAAGGAACTGAATGAGGACGACACGCAAAACAGATATGAGTGAAAAAGAAAATAAAAAATAGTGACCCGTAACGAATAGAAAAAACTAAAGAAGAAGAAGTTGTCAGTGTCAAGTGCAATTTGCATAGATTGTGTATAAAATAATTTTACTGGAAATAAATAATTTTTCACAAGATATATGGAATTTGTATATAATACACAGGATTGATAGTAAGTAATGTGCTGGCCACATTAGATTTTTGAATTTGATGATTAACTGTATGCTAAGAAATAGTAAAATAAATATTGATGAACAATTTTGTAGAAACGGTTAAAGAAATAATTTGTGACTAAGATACTTTTTGCACATGTCTCTGTATGTAGCTCATATTTACAATATTTGAACTACAGTTGTTTTTGGCAAGAGCTCTTCATTTATAAAAATATAAAATGTGAAAAATTGATATTTTATTGCATTTTTTCAGTAGAAATTAGAGTTTTTCCAGTTGACCATTTATAACCAAAATGTAATCAATTCTTTATGTGGATGTAAAAACGAGGAATACGGAATAATTATAAGTTTTGGAAATGCAGTATTGGAGTTATCGCGGCCGAAATGACCGTCACACACACAAGTACACACTCACACGCATACAGATATCATTGTAAAAATATTAAATTCGTATTCCAAAGATTTCAAAAAAAAATATTCATTAAATCTCACCAGCGTTTTTTTTTACTAAAGACAATACCTTCCTTAACTAAATGTGACGGAAACGGAAGGTACAAATTATATTGAATTTGACCGAAAATATATTTGTTTCTATGTGCACGATAATATCATTTGTCGAGAGCAATGAAGTCTGCTATCAACAAGGAATGGAAGAAAGAAAATAACACATGCTGCTGGTATGTTTTCGTACTTGTAATAACATAGTAGGAAATGAAGAATTTAGAAAAGAAGCAGGAAAAATCCAAAGATAAATGAGTGATGGCAGAAGAGAGCTCAATTTACGCACTGCGATCCACCTGTTATAATGATGTCTATCTGGGTAAAAAGACTTCATTGCTGTAATTGCCTGTGATAGGATCTGCGTTCTCAGAAGCCGGGATGGCTGTGTTGTGTTGTGTCTCCATCTCTGCTTTCTGCTACTGTGATTATACATTAGCCATTCGAGGAACAATATGTAATATTCTCTGTGTCGAGTGTCGATTCACAGGCACTGAAGAGCATGTGAGAACGCAACGAATGTGAATCGTGTCGCGAATGAATGAGACAACGACAACGCGACAATCTTCCGGCGAATTATGGAATTAGATACGTGGAGGAGATGAAACAATGATGACTTGTCAAATGTCCGTTATGAAAATCTTAAATTACTTAGACTTCTCTGCATAACAACTCCGTGTAACAAGAACATATATTGTTTTTTAAATTAAAAAAAAAATCTGTTATGGCCAGCACAATACCTTCCGTCAATCCTGTGTATAATGTATAAATTCCATACATAATTTTTCTTGCAAAAGATTCCAAATTTCCATTAAAATTATGTCATAACCAAACTATTCAAATTGCACTTAACACTGACATCTTCTTCCTCTTTAGCTTTTCCCAATCGTTAGGGGTCGCTATTTTTGCGGGTCGTTCTCATTTAGTTCCTTTTCTCTCAAGTCTTCCGCAATACAGTCCTTCCATCTTATCTTTGGTCTTCCTCTGTTTCTTCAACCCCCTATTAATAAACTACTCGTTCTTGTTCAAATATAATTCTTCATTTCTCCTCATGACATGTTCAAACCAACGTAATTGTCTTTCTCGTATCTTTCTAGATACTTGTAACACTAGAGCTATTTCCTTACCTATCTTTCGGTATTTTCCCCAACATCTACTTCAACATCCTCATTAATTTACTTTTTATTGATACTGACATTTGTCAATTTGAATTATATGAATATATTAGTAGTTTCCATATTTAGCATGGCTGGCTGAAATAAAATTTAATTTCTTTAAAATTCTTTAACTCTGTATCTATTGAATATGAAGTATAAAATGTAATCAAATCATATAGAGAATAATATATTCTGTAAGTTATAATAACGTTAAATGTCAATAAATCAAATTTAACTGTTAAATCTTAAAATGAGGCTACTTCCGGTTCACCAATTATAACCAAAATCTAATCAGTTGTTCTTCTGGATTTAAACTTGAGGAATACGAAAAAAATATAATTTTTGGAATCGTGGTATTGAAGTTATGGGATCCGGAACTTTTGTCACACACACACAGACACACACACATACATACAGACATCATCGTAAAAATGGTAAAATCGTATTATAGGGTCCCTAAAACATGCTTATTGAGTAAAAACTCATCATTGAATTTTTTGACCAAAGACAACACCTTCCTTACCCAAATGTGACGGAACGTAAAAATGTATACAAGTATGTAAATGAGTTAACAAAGCATGATAAAGTTTACAAATCAAACCTAAAATTTGAAAATCTTGAGATTTCAAGGCCAAGATAAACTTGGTTTTCATTAAGTTTAAAAAAATTTAGTTTTAAAGTTAATGTACTAGGCTTGGTGATTCATTATTCAGATTTAATAAATTTTTAGAAACAGGTAACTAATTTATTTTTTCTTCAAACGTATTATAATATTCATATTATGCTATTGTACACACGCTATATAAGATATTCATTTTCTTACTAGTACAACAATGTTGTTCATTATTGTACTATTAAAAAAATGTTAGCTTCTTAGTTCACCACTGGCGGCAGCAGTCATCACAGCAACACATACCATACTGAAAATTGGTACTTGACAGTTGTATCGTTTGTGTTTTGTAATGTACACAGCCAACTTTGACTAAAATTGTAAACTCTACAATTAAACCAATTCCAAAAAAAAATATATTTAAAAATCCCCAGTTTTCTTTGAAACACTTGAAGAAAAAATAGTATGTTATTTGGAGTAGAACGCCCTATTTGTGTTTTACCCAGCTTGCTTGGCCTCGGCTAACGCCTCGTCCGCAATAGCTATGGGTTCAACACAAAAAGATCGCTTTCTACTCCTAATAACATAATATATTATTAAATAACAAAAAAAAAATGTTGGTCTTATTAATATGAAAATTATTACATAACACTACAAATAATTACTCTAATCTGATAATACCGAGTGTAACATTTTTCCTTGTAATCATGATAACCAACCACACTCATACTGTATTATTTTCAACTGAACAATATAATAACATACATCCGAACTGATAAGTATTCCAAGGCCAAGTAAAGTAATACTGGTACTGGACATGTAGTTCTTCGAAGTAGAATGATTGTAAAGATGTCTGATGTATAATTATAGTGTATGGACGAGTATAGTAGCCACGCATATGAGATAGCCTGCTGCTTTGTTACTTGTGTAACGCCCCTTGTTTCGGTTCAGCAAGTTTCGTTAGTTATTCGTAGTTGAAACAGAAATGGAAGAATGTTTCGAAAATGTACGTATAGTAATTCATCAAGCCAAATAGGTATGCTTGAAATAAAAAGTTTGGCTTGGTTTAAAATTCAAAGTTTTCAATATTTAAGAGCACCACCACCCTTGATGTTATGATTAATAATACCTTTTTTTACCTCCCGCTACCCTTGGTAAGGAAGGTATAGGGATCGTGCTAAAAATCGCATATCGAGATTTTGGTAAATGACCACGTTTTTAAGTCCCTACAATCCAATTTTAACATTTCCTCGATGATGTCTGTGTTTATGTGTGTGTGGATCCTCTACGCTCTAACTCAAAACTGATAGCCGAAAATGGCACTTTACTGGAAGCTCAAAATAGTTTTCCTTCGAAAAATTCCTTTAAATGTTATTTTTTCGAGATTTATGTTATATAAAAATTAAAGATTATTAAATTTTCTACCGGTTTGCATTAATACTTTTTCTATATATTTTATGGATAAATTTATAAAACTATAATTTTAATCCCGGAGCCTACGTTTTGAACACAACTCATACACATGGTTACACAATTCATATCTCAAATGTTTGTAACTGACAGATATATGTCATTGTCAACGAACTAATCAGTTCAAATAATAATATTAATGTTTAGTAAGGAAAATAGTAAATGAAACAATAATTATATGGAAAAGAACTTAATACAGTTTCCAGCATAAGTAAATATGCAAAAAAAGGTGAGATAATAAAACATATATCATCACGGCATATTACCCATTGATGGGTGAGCCAATCTGCTTTGTACGCAGATGTCGGTAATAATGATGACATATTTGTTCCGTGCAGGCGTTTACCAGGCGTCATTTCACGCGAATCTTGATAACGGGTTCGATTCCGACCGACGCCAAATATTTTAGAATTTGAAACGGCACATAATTGACCTCTGTGGTGCACTCTCCACGCCAGAAATGAATATAGGTAAATATATAAATAAATAAAATAAATATATCATCACGTAATATTACCCACTGCTGGGTCTGCTAATCTGCTTTGTCCACAGATTTCGGTAACGGTGATGAGATATTTGTACCGTGCGGGCGTTTACTAGGTGTCCCATCACGAGCACTTATTGCTGGCGTGGAGAGTGTACGACAGGGGTTATTTTTGTCCATTTAAAATTTGAAATATTTGGCGTCGGTTGGGATCGAACCCGGTATTTATATTTAATTTTAAGTATTTACATGAATAAAAATTAAATTAAACGGGAGGTATTGTGTTGGCCACATCATATTTTTGAGTTTATGTTGCGAGATTTATACCCCATTCCACTAAAAATATACAATCACATCCTTGAACAAAGTGAAGAATAAACATTTAAAACCTCGTAATAAAAACTCATTAAAATCGTAGCGGCAGTGCGCGCCGTTGAGTCTATTTCGGCACAGGACGCAGGCCGTCGTCTCCCTGCTCTGGTACTCGGTGCGTCGCGACGCCGACGTCGACGGCAGCGGCGAGCAGCTATAAAATTATACAGTTAATTGCGTGTGTCTTACGGTGCGTTAAGTCTCGACCGACTCCGAGATGAGCTTCATAATGAATGCGGAGTAGATTTACTCATTCTTTACTCTGGTACGACTTAGCACATATTTTACAGGTTTATAATGTACTACGGCTATAAAATAATCTATTTAAAATATTATTAATGGTACCTAAATATCAAGAATATTTAGAGGTTATAAAGAAATATTTATCTAATGAATATAAAAGAAATCGTTATTCTCAGTAAGGCAACAATTCCGTTGGTTCACTAATCTATAGATTCCTTTGCGTCCGAATTGAACCGCTGCCATTTTAGCAATTGTTTCAATGGGTAAAATCTGATGTGGCCAGCTCAATACCTTCCGTCAATCATGTGTATTATGTATAAATTCCATACATAAATATTCTTGCAAAATATTCTAAATTTCCAGTAAAATTATTTCATAAACAAACTATGCAAATTGCATTTGATACTGACATCTTCTTCGTCTTTAGCTTTTCCCATTAGTTAGGGGTCGCTATTTTTTATTTTCTTCTTCCATTCATTTTTGTTTTGCGTATCGTTCTTATTCAGCTCCTTTTCACTCAAGTTTTCCGCAATACAGTCCTACCATCTCATCTTTGGTCTTCCTCTGTTTCTTTAACCATCTAATACTAAGCTATATATTCTTCCAATATATTCTTCATCTCTCCTCATGACATGTTCAAACCAATGTAATCATATCTCTTGTATCTTTCTAGAAACTAGTAACACTAGAGTTATTTCTTTGCCGTATCATTCCGTGTCATCCCCAACATCTACTTCAACATCCTCATCTCTGCCACATTCATTTGCTTTTCGTTAATACAGACATCTGTTAATTTGAAATATCTGAATATATTAGTAATTTCCATGGTTAACATAGCTGACTGATTTATGAAATTTAATATCTTTATAATTCTTTAACTCTATATCTATTGAATATGAAGTATAAAATGCAATCAAATAGTGTAGAGAATAATATATTCTTTATAATATAATAACGTTTAAGTATCAATAAATCATATTTAACTGTTAAAATCATCAAATGAGGCTACTTCCGGTTGACCAATTATAACCAAAATCTAATCAGTTGTTTTTCTGGATGCAAACTGGAGGAATACGAAATATAATTTTTGGAATCGTGGTATTGAAGTTATGCGATCCGAAACTTTCATCACACACACACAGACACACATACATACAGGCATAATCATAAATATAATGGTAAAATTGTAATATATGGACCCTAAAACATGCTTATTCACTAAAAATTATCATTGAATTTTGTTACGTAAAAAGGTAAAAACGTGGAAATCGCATTGTTGCTCCACTTTTGAGAAAGTTTAATACGCCTTTTAACTCGTAAAACAATTTCCAATTGAATAACTGCACGCAGATTATCTTTGAATGAATTTTCTACCATAAATCTCATGTTCCAACTTAATCTCAATGCTTAGAAAGAAGCAAATGTATCATCACGTCATATTATCCATTGTTGGGTGTGCCAATTTGCTTTGTATGCAGATATCGGTAATAATGATGACATATTATTTGTACCGTGCGGACGTTTACCAGGTGATACCTCACGGACACTTATTACTGACGTAGAGAATGTACCACAGGGTCATTTTTGTCCCATTTAAAATTTGAACCCGGGTCCCCAAATTCTCGACTAGACACTCAGGCACGCGGCAACGAGAACCCAAAACATTAATAATGATATAAATATATACAGATATTCGCAACTACTAATTTACTGCAAAAACAGAAATAAATAATATAGTAAGTTACTTGTAGAGGGGGTAACTTTCTAAAGTACTAGTGCAGTTTCGAAAAACCTAGATACGTCGAAATAGTTAATGTATAATCGTGCATTATTTTGTGAAAGTTGGAACATTTTATAGTAATTTTTTATATGGAAGATTTCTGCTATCTGACGCAGATGTCAAAATTATAAGGTTGTGTTGAAACCTTATTAACTGCCGTTCTCACGGTCAAAAACACTGTGAACGTGCCATTAAAAAATTCCCCAAATAGAAACTGTGAATCTGCTGCGTTCTAGACTTAAATTTACATTAGTTTTGTACAGTTGATATTATCAACTAGATACTAAACTTTTAAACTATAAGTATAAATTATATACTTTTTTGTTTTTGTAATAAAGCTTGCTATGCATTAGGACAAAAACATAAAAAAATGTTCATTTCAAATTACGTTAAATATGTGCAATTTTAAGATTCGTACAATAACAAATATTATATTTTTATTGTGAAATTAGTTATATTCATTGTTGTAATCAAATATTTCTTTGTTGTAATCAAAACTCTCTTTAAAAACTGCCTTTATGGTCGCTATATATCTTACTGTTTTGAAGTTAAAATTAATATTTTGTAATTTATTTATTAAAAAAATATGTAAGTTTAATAATCGTACAAGGAAGTCGTGTGGTGTCCACATCAGATTTTTTACCGTTGCCTTTAGGTAAGGAAGGTATTATCTGATGAGCTTTTAATAAATAAGCATGTTTTAGTGTGTCTGTGTGACAAAAGTTTCTCCTCCGATAACTTTAATACTACAATTCCAAAAATTATAATTCTTTCGTATTCCTCTTCCTTACATCCACATGAAGACGTACGTGATTAGATTTTGGTTATAATTGGTCAATCGGAAGTACCATCGTTTGAAGATATTAACACTTTTTCTTGAAAAAACGCTGTTAAATATAATTTTTTGATATTTTATGTTAAACATTAAAGAATATTTTATTCTCTATTCGATTTAATTTTTTTTTCTCCATATTCAATGAATTTAGAGATAAAGAACCATAAAGAAATATCTTTGCAAACTATACTGTTGAAAGCTGCACCATGGAAAGTTAGAATATTCAAATATTACTTATTGACAGATGTCAGTGTCAAATAAAATTTACATAATATCTTTGTGAAATGATTTTACTGGAAATATAAAAATATTAAATAATTTAATGTGGCAAAAACAAATCACATAAGGTAATATAACAGATTATAACTACAAACCAATTCAGCAGATTATTATGTTGTAAATATAATGCTATACATACAGGATGGTGACCGGCACAATCGAACATAGGACTTTAACATGAAAAATCAGACTTTTCTACTTTTCTGTTTCCCTAATTACTTTATGTAAAAAAGCTTCAGAAAGCATGAAATTCTGCATCTGAATCAATTAAGCAAAATTAATTTTGAATGTCTTGTAAAGGCAGAAATTAGGTATAAAAATGTCGAAATTCACCTCAAAAATTGTAATTGCCAAGGAATTGAGATAAAATAAATAACAAATGTCTAACGGTGCATCTGTCATGTTAGGGTAATTCATTTTTATTAGGCATTAAAATGATATTTGTTCACTTGAACAGAAATTACAAATAATAATAAAAGTAAATTAACCTAGCTTGACAGATAAATAGCTAACATTTGTTACATTTGTTTATTTATTCAGTCGCAGAATTTTATTTCAAACTTGTTTACCTAAAATAATTTGGGAAGCAGGAAATTACGAAAGTCTAATTTTACATGTTAAAGTCCTATGTTCGGCTGTGCCTGTACCACCTGTATATGTTTTTATTTTCTACTTTTTATTTTAAAAAAACATGGTGTTCTTTTTAGGAGTAGTTCAGTTCAGTTCATTACGAGGTAAAATGAGTTTATTTCTCCCCTAAAAAGAAAGCGCCTATACAATCGTTTGCAAAAAAAAATCTATGTGGAATTTTTACTAAATACGTAGAATTAACGGAAGGTAATGTGCTAGCCACATCAGATTTTTTAGTTTTAATGTTCTATTTATATTACAAGAATATATTCGTAAATCATATTTGATGAAACACTTTTTAACATAACAATAAATATAACATAGAAGCTATTTGTTATGGTCGCTTGTCTCTTAGCGAACGCTATTCCCATAAGTCTTTATTACCCTTGTTTTAATATAGAAAACTTTGTTTATTAATTAAAATGCTTGCACAAAAAAGCAAAACAGTTAGTTGAAATCTTAGAAGGCATAGAGATTTAGCATTCCAAGTTTTAATAATCCTGGCGACAGTTTAGTAATTTATAGAATGTGGCGCTTCCCTTGTAGTAGGCTCCGGAGTCCGGAGTCCGGGCGTCGGTCTCAACCGCAGCCAGATGCTCCTTCCGTCCGCCCGCGCCCGGAATCATAATTTAAATGCGACGCAGGAAGGAATTGTGGCGCGCAGAATCATAAAAATAATATATTCGTAATCTAAAACAGTTCGCAGTATGAATATTCAAGCCGCGGTCCGGTATTGTGTTCCTGCTTTCCTCCTGCTATGGCAGGAGATTACTTCTGAGTCGTTGACAAGTGTTGGGCCCGCACCAAGCTTCCGTGGAGCTTTTTCTAGTGCCACTAACGGCCAATTTGAATATTTTGCTCTTTGTAAGTTTTGCTTTGTTTCTTACCCGTTCCAAAGCAATGTTGATGCAAAAAATATGTTTTTGTTGGGGAAAACAAAAACTAAGAGTTTGGAATTTGTGCGGAACAAGGAACAACTCACAAAAGTTGAAAGTTTTAATTTAATGTCCTAAGAAGATATATAACATTTAATGTAAATGTCTATTTCATGTTGCTACAAACTTTAAAATAAATTTATATATGTAGAATATGTGTACAAGTTGTTCTTACAAATCGTTCGTTTCAGACCGTGAAACGGCCAAATATGATGTAAAATATGATTCTCATGTCTCCAAACGCTTAGAAAGGCTGTTTCTAAGCGAAATAAGTGTGTTTTGAGTGTTTTACAGTAACTTCCACGGCACTTTAGCTGCACCGGCGAGGGCACCACGGAGGGCCCCCAAAACCTTGTATTCACTGAAAAACAGAGTGTATTTTGTCATATTAGGCCCTAATCAATCGATTTCCATCGATACCTCACGTAGAATATGTGTACAAAATGTCCTTACAAATCGTTCGTTTCAGACCGTGAAACGGCCAAATATGATGTAAAAACTGTTTCTCATGTCTCCAAACGCTTAGAAAGGCTGTTTCTAAGCGAAATACGTGTGTTTTGAGTGTTTTATAGTAACTTCCACGGCACTTTAGCTGCACCGGCGAGGGCACCACGGAGGGCCCCCAAAACCTTGTATTCACTGAAAAACAGAGTGTATTTTGTCATATTAGGCCCTAATCAATCGATTTCCATCGATACCTCACGTAGAATATGTGTACAAAATGTTCTTACAAATCGTTCGTTTCAGACCGTGAAACGGCCAAATATGATGTAAAAAACTGTTTCTCATGTCCCCAAACGCTTAAAAAGGCTGTTTATTATTTAACTAATTCATCCATATTATCTCATAATATCTTTAATATAATTTGTAATTAATACATAAATAAAAAAATAACGAAAAGTTTAGGTTGATGGAGATTTGAACCTCAACCTACAAAAATTCTTTAATTTCACAGGCAGACATACTAACCATTCTGCCACAATGACAATTGCAAATATTTTTTATTACATAATAAGATATTGAAACAAATATTTATTGACAGTTATTTATAATTTTCTTTAATTTATGCACTGATAATACAGTAATTAGTATTAAATAATGTACAGGAGGTAATGTACTATTATCATATTAAATAGCATGGTTTAATTTTCCGCCCGACACTTTTTATTTACAAAAAACTGTTTTCCCATAAACGCCTATGTCAAGGTTTGCTTGGGACACACGGTATATAGAGTGTAAGGAGCTACCTTAAATAATTTCTATATTATTAAAGGTACAATAAAATCTGATCAGAGAAGAAAGAATTTTTTTGGTTCTCAAGTTGCAATACAAAATTTTATTTTCTTGAATGGGATGATAACCCATTCGATAGAATTGAATTAAATTTGATTTTTGTAGTTATTTTTTAGTAGACTATGTATGAAAAGCAATTAAGTTTAAAATGAAACAAACATTTATTAAAAACATTGATATTGAATAAATGTAATAATTCATTTATGGTACTGAATTTTTATATCTTTCTATTGATATCACAACCATTATTGTCAGTTGAAACGGGGAGCAACAGTCTACGAAAAACAATTTGCCCGTGTTAACGGGCTATGTTCGGGTTATGGTATTCACCCGGTATATATTCAAATTTGTTGTAACTTATCAGTATAAATTTTATATTAGTTTTAAATCCTCTATTAAAATTTAAAGAGACGTAATATAAATAAAAAATTAAAGTTGATTTATAATTATTTATGGTGCATATTTTAGCTAAGAAGATAACTGCAAAACTCTCCAAAACGATGCATTTCACCTAGAAAACATCAATTTTTATACCAATTTGTACAGTTTACATTCTAAAACAAAAGTTTTGTATGAACTTCTTGGGACACAAATTTTACCAGAAATTTGACACAGAGTGTAATATAAACTTCTTAAATCTATAACGAAAGGATTATCTTTGTTCAATAATCTAATCGTTACAATTTGTAAAACAAACACTTGGAAAATTAAGTTGTAAATATCTAATAAATTTTATTAAGAAATTTTGACATTACATCAAAACGAGGAATACAAATATAATAATGTTTTTTGTTGTCAGCTGTTCCCAAGTAACCTCGGAACAGCTGATCAACAATGGTCGAGGCTAACGTGGCGGATAACTTGATAAATATTGAAGTTCACTTGATCCGCCACATTACCCCCTACCCAGAGAAACGTTATAACATAATTCTTAATATTTATAATTAACAATAGTTCTTATGAAAAGGTTCCTCTTCTGTTCCACGGTTCTGGTGCGTGTGGGTATGGAGGAGTTTTAAACCGTTAGGGTAAGATGTATGCTGGTTTTAATTTGTTTATTGAAACGGTTTGTGGTGCGGATCAAGTAAACTTCAATATTTATCAAGTTATCCGCCACGTTAGCCTCGATCCGTTGTAATAGTGGATGATACGCCAAATCTTGATACCCAGCCGGTTATAAATGCGCGAGCTACTGTTTCGATTTTCGTGTCTTTTAGGGGAATTACCTCTGGCCACCTGGTGAAGCGATCGATGCATGTTAGTAGGTATGAGTGATTATTTGAGGTTGGTAGAGGGCCTACTAAATCTATGTTTACCAAGGCAAATTTGACACTCCGTTAAAAAAGATTTGACATGATACACATAGATTTAGTAGGCCCTCTACCAACCTCAAATAATCACTCATACCTACTAACATGCATCGATCGCTTCACCAGGTGGCCAGAGGTAATTCCCCTAAAAGACACGAAAATCGAAACAGTAGCTCGCGCATTTATAACCGGCTGGGTATCAAGATTTGGGGTACCATCCACTATTACAACGGATCGAGGCCCACAGTTCCAATCATCATTTTTTAAACATTTAACTTCACTATTAGGCTCAAAACACATTAGTACAACAGCTTATCATCCGGAATCCAATGGTATGATAGAACGATTCCATATACAGCTAAAATCCGCATTAAAATCCTGCTACAATGCCAAGGATTCGTTCGACAACATTCCAATGATATTATTAGGAATACGGACAACATACAAAGAACCACTCAATGGTACAGCAGCGGAAATGGTCTATGGAACATATATAACATTACCAGGAGAATTTAAAAATAAATCGTACAATATAACAAAAGATAAATTAGACATTCCAACCTACCTAACTAAACTAAAACTGAATATGAAAAACCTTCCAGTACCAACAACAAACTATTTACAACAAAAACAAAACGCATACGTAAACCCAGACCTATTCAAAGCAGAATATGCATTCATACGACATGACGCAATCAAAACACCCCTCTAACAAAGTTACGATGGCCCATACAAAATAATCAATAGACATAACAACTATTTCACTTTGGAAATAAACAAAAAAACCACAAACCGTTTCAAGTCTCTTATGGTGCACTCTGTCTATCAGCTAAATTTAAGTTTTTGGCGAAGGATGTTACTACAAAACATTTTATGGTGTACCTATATATTTCGCCTAGAACATATCTTCAGGAACGATTTGGAGATATGTCTAGACGGACCTTTTTTAGGAGCCCAAACTCAAACAGTTTACATTCCCAACAAATTATAAAACCTGCACAAATGATTAGAAATTTCTACAAAATTTTTTGGCTACTTTAACTATAACTGTGGGCTAAATGATGTATGATAATAAGTTTGACCGACATTATAAAGGTCATCTTCTAATCCAGACTTAGCTTCTACAGAGACTCTTTACTTTTAGCACAATGAAAAACAACTTCGTAAAAATCTAGTGCGTATAGTAAAATTTACCTTGCAAGACATATGGGATAATACTCTAAAAATTTGCAGGGCTTAGGGATACAATGCGTAATAGAATTAAAAAACAAGGTATTACTATCCCAATATTAAGTGGTGGAATACTTGAATAATATATTCAGTTTTTGTACGTTTAAAATCTATATTTCAAGTGTTCACAAGTTCAGTCAAACAGCATTTATTCTTTCTACCAACGTTGCATCTTCTTCAGGGTCTACAACAATTATACAATAAAAATGTAATACATACAAAATAACATGGACGTTGTCACACTTATAGTAACATCTTGCAGATTGTTACAATTCATGTACACAAAATACATTCGTACAAAACATTCAGTTATTTTATTAAACATCGTACAAAAAATTCAAAGAGCATACTCACATCCATTTGCTCTAAAAAACAACTGAAAAATACGGAAAATATCCGGAAATATCCTGTGGAAGGATTCTGGTGACATCATTGATACGGACTCCTATTGGTCGTCTGAACACCAATAATAATGTAGCAAGTTGTAGGAATTTAAATAAAATGTAAGGAAATTAGTGGAACGCAGTTTGGCCTGAAATTTGCCTGAGAAACAAGAATAATATAATGCCATCGGTGAACCAAAATTTGGCAGATTAAATTGCTCATCGTTCTTTAGATGCTGTTATAAAAACCAAAGGAAACCCAACAAAATATTATATTTCTTTATAAAACATATATAAATGGTTTACAATTTTATCATAAAATTATGAATATTTTCAGTATTTATGTCATAAAATAAATGAAATAGCTGTATTATTTATTTATTTTTGTTTTGTATAATCCGTAACATAATGATTTTTATTTAAATAAAAATTCCCGCACATGCTCAATTCGGCTTATTCGATGACTGTGGGAAATGATTTTTGATATATTCAATAGCCATTTTCTTACAAGACGCGAATCATACCATTAAACCTAAGAAAAATTAATTATAAACTAGAAGAGGAATGGTAGAATCGAGGGCAGAATATATC
Organism: Harpalus rufipes; assembly: GCA_951394225.1. Taxonomy (NCBI): domain Eukaryota; kingdom Metazoa; phylum Arthropoda; class Insecta; order Coleoptera; family Carabidae; genus Harpalus; species Harpalus rufipes. Next base: position 48,272,355 of record OX596279.1, read on the forward strand.
GCAATCGGAAACTAAAAATTTGGTAGATTCAGTAGCTCATCATTTAGATGCTGATATAAAAACCAAAGGAAACCCAACACAATATTATATTCTTTTACAAAACATACGAAGAGTTTTTTGTCATAAAATTATGAGTATTTTCAATGTTCATCTCATAAAATAACTGTATTATTTTCTTTTTTTCTGTATAATACGTAACATAATGCTTTTCTTTTGGATATTATATTGGGTACTATTTTTCCTAAAATATAAACAGTGTCGTTCGGAGATTTTTTTGTAAAAAATAGAAAATTAAACAAATTCTCAAGAATAAATAACAATGAGGGCCCTTATACCAGCAGGGCCCTGGGCTGCAGCCCCTAAATCCGCTCTTGGGTATAGTAAGAATAAATGCTATTTGACTGAACTTTCGCGTAATTAACACCTAATCCACATCACAGTCGAAAAATTACCCTCAATTACAATCAATATTTTAAACTAGTCGAAAGAAATTTGTAGAAGTTCCTCATCATTTGTGTAGCTTTTATAATTTGTTGAAAATGTAAACCGACCGAAATATTATGGGTTTGAGCTCGCACATTTGAACATTTCGCGGTCTGAAATGAAAGTTTTGTATGAATTTTTTTGGGCACACCTGAAATTTCGACACTGCGTATGTAAGCTTCTTGAGGCCCCTTGTGGTGCACTCTACCCATCAGTTGAAGTGTCCTTTTTACGAAGGCGCAGCAAAACACTCTTAAATGTATTTCGCCCGGACAACACCTTTTGAAGCGATTTGGAGACATGTGTTGAAGAACAGTTTTCACAGTGGATTTAAATGTTTCACATTTTGGAACGAAAGTTTGGCATGAATGCAAAATTGATATTTAATAAATCCCAGGAACGATCAGCTAATGTATGTAACAGATTTTTGCATACACATATTCTGTAATTTCAAGCCTATTATTTCAGAAATGGTAAAATTTGAAAGAGGTGGTTTTACATTAACGAGACAAAAATATTCTACATTATTATAGTTACCCTTTAAAAGCTTTGTATCAATATTAATTCTTAGAATGTAGGAAATCATTTAAGCATACAAAAGGTGTGTATTCCTCTTCGAGAGTGGATATCCGATATTCTCTTGCAGTGTTATAATTTTCCATTAGCTGAGAGACGAACGTCGGGACGGGCTAGTGGTAGTATTATGTGATACTTTTAATTTCCTCTGTGGGCCGGAAGTTGGTAAGCAGCTCTTAGGGAAATCAGGTTCTTTAGCAGGGCCACCTCGCATTGTAATCATAGAGAAGTAATTCATTCCCGCAACGAAGATAGGGTTGGGTCTACTCACAACGTATTAAAAACCAACTTTTCTCTGTATTAGGAACCAAACCAAAATAGCTATCAAATTAAAATGAATGCTTTTATACCTACTTACTGAATTAAATACTGCTAAAAGTTTTAGAAGAATGATTTGTTTTTGAATGTCAATTAGTATTCTACGTAAATATGAGTAAATATGAATTATTCGGAAGAGACTTGTCGGTTGCCATAGTTTAGATTTTTTGTGGTAGGCTTCACGTCATCACTCATATTCGTACGAAACAAATAAGTAGTAGGGGAAGAAATTCTTGATGTCATATAACGTCATAGATAAGTCCAAATAGTTCTAAAACAGTCATGAAAGTAGAAGATATAGGAATGTATATATGTATTAAAATATTATGAAAGATATATAAAATATAGCATTGTACTTAATTATCCTTTACAATTACTAGCAATTTAGAAATTATTACAGTTGTACAATTATAAAGTAAATTATAAATGTCCACTTGTATCGCTGGTTGAGGATCCCTAGCCAACTTAGTGGCGCTACTTGTTATGCTGCGGACTGTGTTATAATTATTATAAATAAATTATAAATGTTCTTATCAGAATAATGCCGGGTAAAATATTAAATCGACAAGCACAACAATTTTTGCTAAATTGTGTGGAATATTTTACAAAAGAAAAAGAAGGCCCTTTGATTCCTGTATAATTTTTACATTTTTTACCTCCCGCTACCCTTGGTAAGGGAGGTATAGGGATCGTGTTAAAAATCGCATATTCAGATTTTGGTAAATGACCACGTTTTAAGGTCCCTACAATCCAATTTTAACATTTTCACAATGATGTGTGTATGTGTGTGTGTGTGAGGATCCTCTTTACGCTCTAACTCAAATACTATCGTTCAGAAAATTTTGAAACCTTGTATTTCTACCTTACTCTTATATGGAGAGATGCCATTAGATTTTGGAGTAAATCATATAACCGAAAATGGCACTTTACTTGAAGCTCAAAATAGTTTTTCTTCGACAAATACCTTTAAATGTTTTTTTGAGATTTATGTTATATAAAAAATAAAGATTATTAAATTTTCTACAGGTTTATATTAATACTTTTTCTATATATTTTATAGATAAATTTATAAAACTATCTATAATTTTAATCCCGGAGCCTACGTTTTAAACACAACACATTCACATGATTACCAATTCAGATCTCAAATGTTTGTAACTGACAGATTTATGTTACTGTCAACGAACTAATCATTTCAAATAATAATATTAACGTTTTATAAAGAAAATAGTAAATGGAACAATAATAATATGGAAATGAACTTAATACAGTTTCCAGCATAAGTAAATATGTAAAAATATAGATAAGATAATAAAAAACATATATCATCACGGCATATTACCCATTGATGGGTGAGTCAATCTGCTTTGTACGCAGATGTCGGTAATAATGATGACATATTTGTTCCGTGCAAACGTTTACCAGGCGTTACTTCACGCGAATCTGGAGAACGGGTTCGACTTCGATCGACGCCAAATATTTTAGAAATTGAAATGGCACAAAATTGATCCCTGTGGTGCACTCTCCACGCCAGTAATGAATATAGGTAAGTACATAAATAAAATAAATATATCATCACGGCATATTACCCATTGCTGGGTCTGCCACATGGGTCATTTTTGTGCCATTTAAAATTCGAAATATTTGGCGTCGGTCGGGATCAAACCCGGTATTTATATTTAATTTAATTTTAAGTATTTACATGAATAAAAATCAAATTAAACGGGAGGTAATTAGTTGTTAACATTATTCTTTGTCTTGTATTTTTATTTTGTGCAATTTTACTTTATCTTTTTTTTAAGTTTATTATATTTTACTTTAATTTCTTAATGAATGAAGTTAATTTTATTAACCTATTCCACAGAGAAACTGGCAAAAGGTCTCGTTCCAGATATTTTTGGTTGTAAGTAGATTTATTATTCATTTAGTTAAATGTATACAGTTTTTTCACATATCGAGCTGTGATTGATATTGTAGTAACAGTTTTAGACTATTTGACTATTACATATTAGATATTTCTTGCATAATTTAGTTAGTTGATGGATATTGATTATTTTGTAAGCATTTTTTCTTTTAATGTAATTTTTACCTCTCGCTAAGAGAGGTATTGCATTCATGCTAAAAATCGAATATCCAGATTTTATTGAATAAGCACGTTTTAAGGTCCTTACAATCCGATTTTAACATTTTTACGATGATGTCTGTGTGTGTGTGTGTGTGTGTGTGTGGATGTGTGTGTGTGTGTGTGTGTGTGTGGGATGTTGGAAGGACGGTTACTCAAAAACTATAAGACTTAAAATTTGTTTAACAACGTATTTCCCAATCGGACATTCCCGGGAAGATCTGAAAAGGTTTTGGTAACAATTGGACAACCGGAAGTAGAAGATTCTTGAAAAAAAATCTTCTAAATATTATTTTTTGAAAATTTTTCTTGATAATATTAAAGAAAATTAAATTCTCTATGATCTGAAAAGGTTTTGGTAATAATTGGACAACCGGAAGTAGAAGATTCTTGAAAAAAAATCTTCTAAATAATATTTTTTGAAAATTTTTCGTGGTAATATTAAAGAAAATTAAATTCTCTATCTGATACATTTAAATATTTTATTATATATTCCATAGATTTAGAGATAAAAGAAGTATAATATATAAAATAATCTATTGTAATAAATTTGACAGCCGAAAGAATGCCATGAAAAATAGTTGATAATTTAAATTATTTGTAACTGACAGATAAATGTCAGTGTCAGAAATAATGAGTAATGAATTAAAAATGTACTTGGAGAATCCCTTAGTTCTTGATCTGTGACTATTATGGAGATGACAAGTCTAGGTTGAAGGACTTAAATTTGTTTCAAACATTATGGGACAATGTACACCAGTACTGTAGACTAGAGTAACTTTGAATTGCGAAAAAGCTATCAAATTCTTCTCAAGTAAGTTGTAAATATTGACAAAATCGGAGTGCAATCTATCCGTCACTTTATTAAAGGGAATTAAGGTTATTTAGATGTAACAAGTATGAAAAAATAAAATGTAAAAGAAGATAAATAAGAATAGATGCACAATCCAGATATATACATTTTAGACCGCCCAAAATTAATGTTTTTACTAGAAGAATATGAAGAGAAAGTAAACAAAGTTGTTCGAATTGAAAATTGCTGTTACCAGCCTAATATTTATATATGGTAAACTCTACTTTGTAATTTATTGTAACATAATTTATGGTAAAATATCTTCATGTTGAGACATGCTATTATTGAATAATAAAGAAGTTTATACGTCATAGATTTATATGAATATATTATTTGTATTTATAAAAATAATCTTTGCTTTATGCATACAGCCAGGTAAAATATACGGCGAGAGGTTATGTGCTGGCCACATCAGATTTTTTGTATGTTTATGGCTTTGCAGAGTACCCTGAATGAATTGTAGTCAACAAGTTGGTGTGTTCTAGAATAATAATAGACTTTTTTCCAATTATTTCTTTCACTCAATAATTTTTAATATTTCAATAAACATTTTTATACAATGTTTCTGCGTTTTTATTACAAATTATACACCGAAATGTCAATTATGTACTTCTAATCTTAAATCTAATATTTGACGTTTAGCAATTTGTGATTTGAAAACATAAACTCCTTCCACCCCCTCCTCCTACTCGCTATCGCTTTTTATTCCATTATTGAGAAAGAGATGTACATTGATTAGACAAACGCTTAATATTTATAAAGGGACGCATGCACGCATAGGACAAAAACAGTAGATATACCACTTGTTATTTACTTGTTCGGAAGCCTACCACATAAAATCCAAACTATACAAGTTCATCGCGGCTATACTGATATAGGAATCGACGTCTTGTGCGTTAGGTTAGGTTATTAAGGTTTCAAGTTTTTCTCTGTCGAAATTGTACCCCAGGTCATCTGTTTATAATTTATTTATATTGAATGTTATTTGTAAATTCCTAAAATAGAAAACTTTTTCTTGTCGAAATAACCAAACCTTATGCAAAAAAACCTTCGAGGCTTTAACATCTCTTATTCCCTTTCTTACAAAATCAATGCATTTCAAAACGCTGAAGAGTCCATCCACGCGACACCCACGGGAGCATTCAATCTTGTCCGGTCCTGCCCTCATGTCCAGCCCGCTAGTCCCGGAGCTCCAGTTAAAAAGGTAATTTGTGTCGGAGACGTCCAGCGTCCCGAGGGACGTCCCGACGCCTCACGACTCTGACGCCTGATGTCACCTGGACGACGGGAACTCTGACCAAGACAACATGGGACACTGAGGAGTGGATAGAAGTGGATTGGGGTGTCACTTAAGAAAAAGAAAAGGGATGGTTTCAGGAGATAAAAAGAATTCAGTAGACAATTTTAAAATAGGTGTTTGTATTTTGCAATACACAGCGTGACTATAAAGTTTTAGGACATCTCTTATAAATAAGGCAAAAGCCGTTATATTATCAAAATCATAATTACAACATACGCAACGTAAGACGTAACGCAAACGCAATAGGTAACGTAAGGAGTTAAAACACATGCCTGTAATACGGGCTATTTATATCACTGCATTGCAGTAGGTAACGCTATGAACGACACGCAAGAGATGGCCAACTTTCTGCGTGATGCCTTGCGTTCCCTTTAGCGTCTAACCAATCACTTGTCAGTATTTTCACAAGAGGCGCGCGCAAGTGCTTCTTGTACGGTAGAGGTTATGTAACGTCAAATTTCATAAGAAGTCCCGATTTGCACTATGCTTTCTGATTGGTTACAAGCAAATTTAGCGTGGAAGACTAAAACTGGGATTCTGTTCAATACCGTCGTCACAATTTTATTTTAGGGAAGGAGAATAGGCGGTTGAGGCTAAATCAGAAGCTTACGGGGGATGATGCAACACTGTGACATTTTTGAAGGACAGAAATTGACACAGGACCGTTTCTTTACGCGGTGATGCTTGATCGTGCGCGCGTACAATTTTTGTTTTTCTTTAAATCTCCGATGATAGTCAATTCAGTTGTTTCTTTGTAGATATTCGACTACTCTGCAACCATCTTAATCATAACACGTCAATCGAACTGTTTCAATGATTTCGTCGTTTCTGCTTGATGCAGGACGGTCATTCTCGGGGTTATCTTTTTTCATTTCTCCCATCGAGAAAATTGCGCTTGTCACCCAAAGGCATTTCCAAACGCTTTTTCGACCAAAGCAAACGATTAGGTTGATTCTTTGCACAAACCAAATCAAAATTTGATTTCGTACAGCTGTTCGACGGATGCATCCATGACAAGACAGATCTGAGGTCAACAAAATACGTCCATACGAAAACTGTACTGAACCAATATTAATATAACTTGAGGGGGATGTTGATGAACGTTATTTAAAAATAATTTGGTTGTTATGTGGTGCTATAGGAAATCAGTCCTAAATCTTTATAGTCACGCTATGTATACATATAACCGTATATGAGAATGAGACTATTATAAATGGTTTTAAATAACAGAGTAAAACTAGAATTATTGAGAATAAGAAAATCAGGTAGCCTGTGGAAAACGAAAGTTGCGAAAATAAAGTAGAAGTTCGAACACGATTCAGAAGATTAGTAGGGAGTTTCTAAAAAGTGGAAGGAAAGAATGATGGGTGTATTATTGTCGAAGGGAAGTACCTTGAATATATTTAAATTAAAGTTCTGAAAACTATGTACCATGTATCATATTTTCAACAATTCTAGTGTCGCCGAGGTATTAACTGTATTCCTAATTAAAAAATTCTGATGTTACCAGCACATTACCTTCCGTCAGTTCTTTGTATTTTGTACAAATTCCATACAGAAAATTTCTTGCAAAAGATTCGATATTTCCAGTAAAATTATTACACAACCATACTGCGAGGCCAAGGTCATATCAGTTCGGCCAGTTAACATTTTCAACAATCAACTTATAAAACCTATACTCAAATGGTGAGAAATTTCTGCAAATTTGTTTCGACAAGTTTATAATGTACCAAAACTAAATATGTTATTCAAGTATTCCGCCATTTAATATTAGGTTACATCACCTTTATTAGTAATATCAACTTTAATTTTATTAAGCATTATATCCTGCACATTCTCCTCTGAGTATTGTCCTATATGTCTTGCAAGGTAGATTTTATTGTACGCACTGGATTTTTACGAAGTTCTTTTTCATCGTGTCAAAAGTAAAGGGTCGCGGTACAAGCTAAGTCTGGACTAGAAGATGACCCTTAAAATACCGGTCGAACTATTATCACCAGTCATTTAGTCCACAGGTTTTTAAAGTTTTAAGCCTATATTTAAAGTAGCCGAAATAATTTTATAAAAATTTCCAACCATTTGTGTAGGTTTTATAATTCGTTGAAAATGTAAACTAGCCGAATTATTATGAGTTTGGGCACGGATATCAATTGCACTTGACAATGACATCTGTCAATCAAAATTTTCTTAATATAGTACCTAGCTGTTTCCATGGTTATTGCGTAGCTGGCTGTTTTATGAAATTTAATTTCTTTATAATTTTTTTAATCCATTGAATACGTATGCGGCATAAAATGCAATCAAATCGTATAAAGAATAAAATATTCTTTACCATTTATAATATTAAATGTGAAAAAATTATATTTAACAACGTTTTTTCAAGAAAGACTATTACAATCTTCAAATGGGGATACTTCCAGTTGACCAATTATAACCAAAATCTAATGACGTCTGCATACAGATGTAAGGAAAGGAATACGAAGAAATTGTAATTTCTTAAATTGTAGTATTGCAGTTATCGGATTCGAAAGAATTGTCACACACACACAAACGTACATCAACATAAAAATAGTAAAATTATATTCTAAAGACCCTAAAAGTGTTTATTCATTAAAATCCATCGAATTTTTTGACCAAAAACAATCTTCCTTACCTGAAGATGATGGGAGGTAAACTTAATGTTACATGATCGTTAAAAAAATTATTTACAAATTCTAAATCAGTACAATGATTTAATAAATATAATCGATTAATTTTGTTCTTGCCATTCTTCTTTTTGTCAAACTTTCATAAAAGTAAAAAGTGAAATAAGTTATTCCTATATTAAAATGTAATGTCATTTGAATTGATACTTATTGTAACTTTATCACCCCTGTTGAGCTATCGCTATCACCTCCTTAGGAGTTAATAATCCCGGGTTCACATGTGGCGACACTTACGTTGACCGCAGGCACACACGTCAGGCAGCGTCGGCCCCAGGACCTCGGGCGGTAAATCACTCCGAGTCCAGGACCTGTGACACACACGACTCCTTATCATGTCACACGTCCTCTGTACCAAATAACTCAACTGCCCAAGTGCTGCAGTCGCGCTATTTATTGTATTATAATTGTTTTATAAACGTGACTCAAATCTCGAGAAATCTGATGTGGCCAGCACATATCGTCTCGCCGTATATATATATATATATATATATATATATATATATATATATATATATATATATATATATATATATATATATATATATATATATACCTGGCTATATGCATAAAGCAAAGAATATTTTTAGAAATACAAATAATATATTCATATAAGTCTATGATGTATAAACTTCTTTATTATTCAATAAGAGCATGTCTCAACATAAAACAATTTTCACATATATTTACAAAATCTATAGGATATTTTACCATAAATTATGTACAATAAATTACAAAGTAGAGTTTACCATATATAAATTTTAGGCTGTTAACAGGGATTTTCAATGCGAACAACGTTCTTGTTTACTGTCTCTTCATATTCTTCTAGTAAAAAAACATTAATTATGGGCGGTCTAAAATGTATATAACTGGATTGTGCACCTATTCTTACATATCTTCTTTAACATTTTATTTTTTCATACATGTATCTAAATAACACATTAATTCCCTTTAATAAAGTGATGGATAGATTGCACTCCGATTATTCTTATAACGATGTGTAATTTTGTCAATATTTACAACTTACTTGAGAATAATTTGATAGCTTTTTCGAAGTGCAATGTTACTCTAGTCTACAGTGTTGGTATACATTGTCCCATAATGTTTGAAACAAATTTAAGTTCTTTAACCTATACTTGTCACTTCCATAATAGTCACATATCAAGAATTAAGAGGTTCTTCAAGTACATTTTTCTTTCATTACTCATTATTTCAATGAGATACAATTTTTCTGTATTTTACGCTGCAGAGTGGAGACCATCTTTACTTTCATTTTGTGTTTATAACATTTAAATATCGTCTTCCTTCGAGCTGTATTCTCGCTTATATCTATTCTTTACATTTAGATTTTTTATATATAAATTCATTCTATGAAGAAATTTTGTCCTACTCTTCTAATTTTTCGAGATGATTCCAATTCATTGTTGGCATTAACAGTATTTCTGAAGGGTATGTGTAATATACCTATAATTTTAAATATTTAACTATTAATACAATAAGAAATAATATAATATATGTACTTCCCAGAAAAAATCTTCAGTAATGTCTCCGGATTTCTGACACTGACATTTATCTGTCAGTTACAAACATTTTAAATTTTCAACTATTTTCCATGACATTCATTCGGCTGTAAAATTTATTACCACAGATTGTTTTATATATTATGTTTCTTTTATCTCTAAATCTATAGAATATATAATAAAATATTTAAATGTATCAGATAGAGAATTTTATTTTCTTTAATATTACCAAGAAATTTTTTAAAAAAATTATATTTAGAAGATTTTTTTTTAAGAATATTCTACTTTCGGTTGTCCAATTGTTACCAAACCCATTTCAGATCTTCCCATGAATGTCCGATTGGGAAATACGTAGTTAAACAAATATAAAGTCTTATAGTTTTTGAGTAACCGTCCTTCCAACAACACACACACTTTCATACACACATGCATACACACACACATACACACACGCATACACACACACACACACACACACACAGACAGACATCATCGTAAAAATGTAATAATCGGATTGTAGGGACCTTGAAACGTGCTTATTCAATAAAATCTGGATATGCGATTTTTAGCATGAATCCAATACCTCTCTTAGCGAGAGGTAAAAAGCATCATTTTTCCTCTTTTCAATTTCATCTCAGTTTTACAAGCATCTGTTGCTACATCCTTCAATACTGGTAACATAGATAACGTAAACATGCTGTGAGGTAATGCGCGCAGTCACATATGGACGCCATTCGTCAAGTACGTCGTCGTCGACCCAAGACGCAAGGCGTCCGCACCGCGATGCAGCGACTGGCCGGGCACGCTCTATTACTTCCTATATTGCTGTAATAAATCTGTATAACGCGCGCCTATCAAAATATGCGCGATATTCTACACACAGATAGGGGATGAATCTGGACAAGGGATGGAGATAATCTTATATCTATTGTGTGTTTAACATTATAATAATAACTGCGAGATGAAATTGATATTGTTATGGACGTACATCTATTCATATTGTCAGTATGATTGATCATAATACTAAATAAATTTACTAGTTCATTTTAATTTTTTGAAAATGATCATTTTACCGCAATGATAGGGCGAGAGGTATCGTGATGGCCACAACAGATTTTTAACTTCCGTCACCTTTAGGTAAGGAAGGTTAGAAGATTATTTATTGAAACATAAACAATACCGACATTTCGCTCTCAATATGACCATCATTAAGATTCTGGAAAACATAACGGGGTACAAATATCATGCTCTACAAATTATTATTATTTGAAATGATTAGTTTGTTGAGAGTGACATTTATCTGTCAGTTACATACATTTGAAATCTGAAAAAATATTAAACCTGTAGAAATTTAAAAAAAAATGTATTTTTCGAAGAAAAACTATTTTGAGCTTCCAGTGAAGTGCCATATTCGGTTATATAAGAGTATGGTAGAAATACAAGGTTTAAATTTTTTCTGAACGATAGTATTTGAGTTAGAGCGTAAAGAGGATACACACACACACACACAAACACACACAAACACACACAAACACACACACACACATACACACAAACATCATCATGAAAATGTTAAAATTGGATTATAGGGACCTTAAAACGTGGTCATTCACCAAAATCTCGATATGTGATTTTTAGCACGATCCCTATACCTTCCTTACCAAGGGTAGCGGGAGGTAAAAATAACGCAAATTAAAATTTTGACAGCAATGTATAATAATTTAGTGGATATTATTTCATTTCCATGCAATATTGTCAATTTAAGGAACTTTAAAATTTAAATTAAATTGGAGCAACCTACCTATAGGATAAACTAAATTTAATGTCACTGAAAATATGCCTTCAATTTGTTTCCAAACGAATTAGAATTTTAAGAGTTAGTTATGCTTAGGTACTTAAAATTATTGATATAAAATATAAAATAAATACAATAAATGTAATATATAAATTTTGACATGTTTATTCGAAAGGATTGAAAAATAGAATAATGAAAATAAATAAATAAATTGTTTTGTTATCCGGGCATTGTAAAAGTCTAGCTACTTGATATAATTATGACTAACGCAGACTGCTACAGAATGTCTCCTAATACAAAACCTTACAATTGAAAAACCTCTAAACCTGTAAAACCATCATTGTTCCCCTAATAAAACCATCTCTGTCCACTCATGACTGCAGTTTGACTGCATTTCTCTCCCCTGAAGATTTATGCGAGTCGCGACCTGTCGACCCGGTCACACGCGCGCCTTCACGCAGCCTTGATCAGTCTATCAATCACCGGATAGTAGTATACTACACTACAACGTGGACGTGATACACAGGTTATGCAACGTACACGATGACCAAAAAAGTGTTATTGATAGTCTTGGATATTGGGTTATTGTATGTGAATATTTAAATTTCAATTTGGTATTTGCTAACAGAGAAAAGGGAGAGATAATGAATATTGACAGTTTGGCTCGCTAAGCAGAAACCATAATAGAAAAGCGGCTTAAACTATGGCTGAGTATGAAAATAAAAAAAATCTGTTGTGGCCAGCACAATACCTACCGCTCTTACCGTTGTGGGATATATAAATATCGTATTTAATATTTCTGTTACAAAAAATTCTATATTTTATAATTCTAAAATTCATTCTTTGAGTAATTTTTCTCCTACTCTTCTAAATGTTCGAAATTCTTCCAATTCATTGAAGGAATTGGCGGTATTTTTGAAAGGTGTATGTAATATACCTATAATTTCAAGTATATAATTAATAATACAATAAGAAATATTAAATATCGTTCCCAGAAAATGCCTGCAGTGCTATCTCTGAATTTTTGACACTGATATAACTGCCATTTATCTGTCAATCACAAACATTTTAATTTATCAACTGATTACCATGGAGTTGTAATGGGCTATGAGATTTACTACAACAGATTATTTTATAGATTATATTTCTATATCTCTAAATCTATCGAAGATATAATAAAAAATTTAAATAAATCTCACAGAGATTTTTAGGTTCTTTAATAGTTGTAATAAGATAAATTAAAAAAAATATATTTAGATGTTTGTTAAAATACTATTACTTCAGGTTGTCCAAATGTTACCAGAACCTATTCAACTCTTCCCTGAACCGAAACGTATTTATGGTTCAGGTTCGGTTCATGTTCAAGAAATAAATGTCGGTTCAGATTCAGTTTCGGTTCAAGAAAAAGAAATTTATAACGGTTCAACGGTTTTGGGTTCAGGTTCGAATTTCGGTTCAGCACACAATCACAGTAATAGTTATTATTTTTAAAATCATATTACTAATTTAATTTGACTTTACAATTTTTAATTATATTTAGCAGATCTAAACCGAATCTAAATTTGAAACAGTTTAAATTCTGTTCAGGTTTATTAACCTTGACAAATAAAGGTTTGGTTCGGGTTCAGGTTCATAAAACAATCAGGTTAATTCGTGTTTTCGGTTCAGATTCGGGTTCAACTTCATGTCTCTGCCTCCAACATCCACACACCCACACACCACATACACACACACATCCACACACACACAGACATCATCGTAAAAATGTTATAATCGGATTCTAGGGACCTTAAAACGTGTTTATTCACTAAAATTTGGATATGCGATTTTTTTGCATGATTCTAATACCTCTCTTAGCGAGAGATAAAAATGCAAATCGAAATTTTGCCAGTAATATACTGTAATTCATTTCACATTTAATTTCGATTGTCAACTTAAGCCAAGTTTAATATTTAATTCTAGTATTTTGGAATTGTATATAGTGGATTTCCTTAAGGGCATTCTCTGCAACTAACGATTTTTCAGGCTAGTTTCTGATCGATCGCTCGTGTTCATTATAATCTAATATAGTTCTATCAGTCTGGGCAATGTAGACTTTCCTAAAACATTGGTTTGGATTAAAGTAAACAGAAATTAAACTAAAACGTAGTTTAAATTGAAGTTTCAGATATTTGTGATTTGTATTTATGTATGTATTTAAATGGAGCAAGTGTTTTTGGAGCATACGCCATCCATGGCAATGGTGTAGAGAACATGACATTGATAATTGCTTGTTTTATGTGAAAGTGCGGGTCATCCATCATAAACCACCTGTTTAGAAGCCCGCGCTTGTTTCCCATCTTTCTCTTTCCTTCAATCGTTGCGTATCATCATCTCTGTTGCGCCCCGTTCCTCTGTTATTTATGGTCTATGAGTTGTACGCGTGGGCCCACTCTTTTTGGACATGTTGACTGCAGAAATGATCTATCGGCAATGTCCGCAGTCGCCCGAACAAACACGACTGACAAATATTGCTCGCGAAAAAGATATATGCCCTGATAAATCTCTCTAATAGTTATACTTGCTGAAATTAGTGTCAATTATGGGGATCGTAAATTTCTCCACTGAGGACGGGTTGTCCCAAGGAAATAGGACTAAGGAATGAAGATGGTTTCACTACAGATCGACAGAATTAAACGGGATGCTTTATTTACTCTAAGTAATTGCATTAAATTAACTTGATAGAGACTGCAAAATCAAAACTTTTAATTTTTTTTTATCTTTTATAAAAATTAAAAAATCTGATATGGCCAGCACAATACCTTCCGTCAATCCTGTGTATTATGTATAAATTCCATACATAAATTTTCTTGCAAAAGAATCTAAATTTCCAGTAAAATTATCTCATAAACAAACTTTGCAAATTGCACTTGACACTGACATCTTTTCTTGTTTCATCTTAAGCTTTTCCCATTTCCTAGGGTTCGCTATTTTTTATTTTCTTCTTCCACTCATTTCTGTTTTGCGTGTCGTTCTCATTTAGTTCCTTTTCTCGCAAGTCTTCCGCAATACATTCCTCCCATCTTATCTTTCGTTTTCCTCTGTTTCTTCAACCTTCTATTACTCATGACATGTTTAAACCAATGTAATCAACTCTCTTGTATTTTTCTAGAAACTTTTTACACTAGATTTTTTTACCTTATTCTATCATTTATTACAGTATCTTTCCGTGTCTTCCCCAACATCTATCTCAACACCCACTTTCATTTATTTTTCATTGATACTGACATCTGTCAATTTGAATTATCTGAATATATTAGTATAGCTGGCTGATTTATGAAATTTAATATCTTTATAATTCTTTAACTCTATATGTATTGAATATGAAGTATAAAAATCTGTTGTGGCCAGCACAATACCTCTCGCCACTTCCTTTTTTTGGTTAGATAAGTATAGGGCGCGAACAGTAATGTTACAAGCAGATGTGTGGGTCCGTTTCAGAATAATAATTAGTAATTATGTACATAGATGTCAAATGTTAGAATTTTTCATTAAAAATTTCAAGATTTTCTAAATTTACGTAGTTAATTTATCACCAGGAGTTTAAAGTTTACTTGTATGCCTTAGATATTTAACATTTAATTCTGCTCCACATGGAATTGGAAAATCACTAAATTTAGAATGAGAAATTATGATATTTGACATCTATATACATAATTACTAGCTATCATTCTCACATGGGCCCCCATATCTGCTTGTCAAGGCCAACAAAATCATATGACTGCTCGCTCCCTATTGTATTTAACATTTCTTGTATACCTACACCCCACACCAAAAATTCTACTTACGCATATATTTATTCCACATATATTTAGATTGTTTAATATTAAAATCATTTTTGATGAAGAAATTTTGTCCTCTTCTAATTTTTCGAAATGTTTCCAATTCTATTAATACATTAAGAAATAATATAATGTATGTACTTCCCAGAAAAAGTCTTCAGTAATGTCTTCGGATTTCTGACACTGACATTTATCTGTCAGTTACAAACAATTTAAATTTTCAAGTATTTTCCATGGCCATTCTTTCGGCTGTAAAATTTATTATAACAGATTATTTTACATACTATATTTCTTTTATCTCTAAATCTATAGAATATATTGTAAAATATTTAAATGTATCAGAAAGAGAATTTATTTTTCTTTAATATTATCAAGAAAAATTTTCAAAAAATAATATTTAAAAGATTTTTTTTCAAGAATCTTCTACTTCCGGTTGTCCAATTGTTACCAAAACCTTTTCAGATCTTCCCATGAATGTCCGATTGGGAAATACGTAGTTAAAAAAATTTAAAGTCTTATAGTTTTTGAGTAACCGTCCTTCCAACATCCCACACACACACACACACATACACACACATATCCACACACACACACACAGACATCATCGTAAAAATGTTAAAATCGGATTGTAGGGACCTTAAAACGTGCTTATTCAATAAAATCTGGATATGCGATTTTTAGTATGAATGCAATACCTCTCTTAGCGAGAGGTAAAAAGCAATCAAATCATACAGAGAATAAAAAATTCTTTAAGTTGTAAGCTTGAGGAATACGAAAAAAATATAAATTTTGGAATCGTGGTATTGTTATGCAATCCGAAACTTTCGTCACACACACAAACACACAAACACACACACACACACACACACACACACACACACACACACAAACACAGATACACATACATACAGACATCATCGTAAAAATGGTAAAATCTTATCATAATGGACCCTAAAACATGCTTATTCACTAAAAACTCATCATTGAATTTTTTGACCAAAGACAATAATACCTTCCTTACCTAAAGATGACGGAAGGTAATAACATTGATTTTATCGTTGGTGTAGCTCTCTTCATGACAGCCTTAAGAGTCACAAATTACGAAGAACTAACGAAAATACTGTTTCGGCGTTTGCTTTTTAAAAACTCATCCCTGAATAAAGCAATTGTGCGTTCCGCCTTTCAATCTGCATTCGTTAGTTTAGTCCTGCTAGGAATAGCCGGCAGAAGGCTCAGAGGGAGCAATATATCAACATTGACACTGGCCTGCCCTTCGGTCTAGCACACAAGAACAGTCTCCACTCAATAAGTCCCGAACTAGGGAAGTGATGGTCAATTATTAGTTAAGTAAACCGCTATCAAAACATACTACAATGTGCACGACAAAGATGAGTTATGGGATGTGGTTACGGTTGTTAAAGTTATGAAGATTTGTTAGTGCTTTGTCATACTTTTCTGCAACAGAAAAAAATTGCTTGATTCATTCCTTCAAATGATGATTTGCGAAGGTGATTTAAAATTGAGTATTTCACTCATGAATTTATAAACCAATAAAAAAATTAGAAATCTACTTAGTTATTAGTTACCAAGTTTTATTTCGACAAAACACCGTCACAAGAAAAAATTCGCATCCTTTGAGCCAATAAGATGCTGTACTTTTATAAACGAGTTTTGATAAACGAAAATTTGTTGACGTTTTATGAGTTCCTATGAAACATACCTGTCGAAGTGCGTATATTTTCAGTTTTTTCACTTTTTATTAAAAATGAGTCGATTCGAACAGGAATCTGTTCCGAACATTGGAAAAGCAATCTTAAATATAACACCTCAAAACATAATAAAAATTAGATTTTTGTAAAAAAAAAACTAAATTATCACCTGATTTTTATATTGAAAATAGTCATTCGAATACCATTCATGGTTAAATTTTATCCTAAATATTCCGATTACTTTACTCGAGCCTCTGAAAATTTTCCTTTTCTCTCAAGTATTCCGCAATACAGTCCTTTCATATTATCCTTAATCTTCCTCTGTTTCTTCTACCTTCTACTACTAAACCATTAATTCTTTTGCTAACATATTCTTCATCTCTCTTCATGACATGTTCTAACCAATGTCATCGTCTCTCTTGTATCTTTCTAGAAAATTCTATCACCTGAGCCATTTCCATTATCCTTTAATTATTTACCCTATCTTTTCGTGGCTTCCCCAACATCTATCTTAACATATTCATCTCTGCCACATTCATTTTCGTTTCATTGATACTGACATCCGTCAATTTGTATCTGAATATATTAGTAGTTTCCATAGCTGGCTGATTTATAATTCTTTAACTCTATATTTATTGAATATGAAGTATAAAATGCAATCCAATAGTATAGAGAATAATATATTCTTTAAAATTTATAATAACATTAAATGTCAATAAATGATATGAACTGCTTTTTTTCAAGAAAAACTATTAAAAGTTGCAAATGAGAGTACTTCCGGTGGACCAGTTATAACCAAAATCTAATCATGTCTGTATATGGATTTACACTTGAGGAATACGAAAGAATTATAAATTTTGGAATCGTGATATTGGAGTTATGCTATCCGAAACGCTCGTCACATACACACACACTCACACATAGACATACATGCACGCACACACACGCACATGCACACACACATACACACACACAAACCCATACAGAAATTATCGTAAAAAATAGTACATTCGTATTCTAGGGCCCCAAAACGTTCTTATTCATTAAAAACTAACTATCGATTTTTTTGACCAAAAACAATGCCTTCCTTACCTAAAGGTGACCAGGTGACGGAAGGTAAAAATGGACTACTAGCTTAAAAATTAACATGAATTTTCAAGCTTAAGCTATGTTAATTGTTGTAGTAATATGCAGATTCATTATACTTTTCTTCAACTACAGTATCGTCCATTCAAAAATTTCCGAAAACTTATGTAATTTGTAAATTGGAAAAAAAAAATGCAAATTGACCAGTTATGGCATTCAGCCATATGGTTTCAGACAATATAATTTAGTTTGTAAATGATAAATTACTATTACTGTTCGTAGTCAAGTAATGTTTCTCGGTCTACGTATGTAAATGCCTAGGTTGCTACAAAAAAGTATAATAATTTATAATCTTGTATTGTTCTTTCCATATTGCGTGCAATTTACAATTGTTGTACGCTCCATCATAACTGACTAGAGTTGCATATAAATAGTATGCATTTTTTGCTTTGTATAATTTGAATGTAAGTAGGTATGACGTTGTAAACGTGCGTAAGACTTGCATTAGGCACGGTTTGAGGTGGGGTGCGGGGGTCATTGGGCTATGCACTTGCACATTTCCGTCATGGTGACCTCGCCAGGCCCGGACCCAGGGGGCAATTACAGAAAATTATTGTCATTACTGGAGCTGTGGCCGGGCAGGGGCTGGGACCATGTCGTGACTCATTGGTGGGAGCAGCAGCGCCAATGGTGGGAAGCGGCTCATCTGTACACGACTCTTGCCACGCATACGCAGCGGGCAGTGACGTAGGAAGGGTTTTTGCTTTCTTAACTCTACAGGGGGCACGCGCGGTTTTCTAGACCAGCGCAATATATACTTTTATTTATTTCAGTTGTTTCTGGCTGTAATGACCTGAAATTTTCAGTAGCTGCCTGATTTTTTAGTCTATGCATCAACAAAAAGTATCACATCAGTGCGAATGTATATAACATGTTTTTACTGTTTTCGGTTCTGCACGCCTTTTCAGGACACAATTCACTTGCCCTTACTATTGTTATAAAGTATCAAAAATAGTTTGTTTTCGCGATCTTTATATTCTTTTTATCATTTAACAGTTTAATTTCATACTTTTAGAAGAGATGTTACATGAACTTCTACTTGTACGAGCAGATAAGGCTAATATCCCAGGCACACTGAACATGGTCAAAATCAACGTACAAAAGAAAAAATCTGATGTGGCCAGCACATAACCTCTCGCTGTATATTTTAGCTGGCTGTATGCATAAAGCAAAGAATATTTTTAGAAATACAAATAATATATTCATATAAGTCTATATAAGTCTATAAACTTTTTTTATTATTCAATAAGAGCATGTCTCAACATAAAACAATTTTCACATATATTTACAAAATTTATAGGATATTTTACCATAAATTATGTACAATAAATTACAAAGTAGAGTTTACCGTATATAAATTTTAGGCTGTTAACAGGGATTTTCAATTCGAACAACGGTCTTGTTTACTTTCTCTTCATATTCTTCTAGTAAAAACATTAATTTTGGGCGGTCTAAAATGTATATATCTGGATTGTGCATCTATTCTTACATATCTTCTTTAACAATTTATTTTTTCGTACATGTATGTAAATAACAGATTAATTCCCTTTAATAAAGTGATGGATAGATTGCACTCCGATTATTCTTATAACGATGTGTAATTTTGTCAATATTTACAACTTACTTCAGAATAATTTGATAGCTTTTTCGCAGTGCAATGTTTTAAAATTAGCCTTTAGTGACTTAGCACAAACTCGACAACAATAATAACAACAATAAGAGCTCAGCTGACTCACTTCCCTCTTTTAATAACGTTCTTACTAAGCGCACTATTAACATATTAAAGTGACCCATTTTCGGTAGCGAAATACCGCATCCGGACTACAGTAATAGTTACTCACGCAACAATTATCCTTCGCCCCACATTCCTGTCCAAACACACTTTTTTCGCTTCATCCACATTCATCATCGCATTCATATATGAACTCAGCTGACTCACTCAACTATCCTAAGAACATTCTTACTAACCATATATGCCGAAACTCATAATAGTTCGGCCGGTTTACATTTTCAACAAATTAAAAAATCTAAAAATATTGTTCGAAATTTATACAATTTTTTTAAATATAGACTTTAAACTTAAAAAAAATTTGGACGGATGACAATAGTTCGACTTGCATTTGAAAGGTCTAGACTGAGATTTTGCCGAGACCTTTTACTTTTAGTACAATGAAAAACAATTTCGTAAAAATCCAGTGAGTACAGTAAAATCTACCTTGCAAGACATATGGGACAATATTCACAGAAATATTTACAGGGCTGGGCTAAGGGATATAATGCCTAATAGAATTAAAGTTGGTATTACTAGTAACCGAATATTAAATGGCGGAATTTTACAACTAAGAGTTACTTACTAAAATAGGTTAGTATAATACTAGTGATAATGGTTTTTATAAGTTCACTACTAGCTTATTTTAACTAGGAGCAAAGTATATGTGGCAACCCTTACTAAAGGGTTTTCCAATAAGAGGTGTTATTTTGAATAGCCCGCTATTTCGGTAGATGTCGCTTTTGAAGCTGTCATTTTTTGACATTTGACAAGTAGAAACTACGCCATTAATAAAAATGAAACGATACACGCTTCAACAACGCATTGAAATTATTAAAATTCACTATAAACATGGTGAAAATTTAGCAGAGACGGTTCGTAAAACTCGACAATTTTTGGGTCGTCGTGAAGCACCTTGTCGGACCGCAATACAGAAATTGGTGGAAAAATTCGAGCTGTTGGGACAAGTTAGTGATGTGAAGAATAAAACCCGTGCACGTCGCTCAAGAACAGCCGAGAATATTGCTGCTGTAGCCGAAAGTGTTGAAGAAAACCCAGGTTTGTCCATTCCTCGTCGTTCTTTGGAATTAGGCATTCCTCAAACGTCATTACACCGTATTTTGCATAAAGATTTGGGTCTTAAGGCTTATAAAGTCCAGTTAACACAAGAACTCAAGCCGGCCGATCATCAACAACGTCGTGTCTTTGCTGATTGGGTCGTTGAAATGCATGAAAATGATCCGGAATTCCATCGAAAAATCATCTTGAGTGATGAGGCCCATTTCCACCTCGGTGGCTTCGTCAACAAACAAAATTGTCGCATCTGGGGCTCAGAAAACCCAAGAGTTATTGTTGAAAAGCCTCTCTATCCTCAACGTGTGACTGTTTGGTGCGGTTTATGGCCCGGCAGAGTCATTGGACCTTACTTTTTCGAAAATGAGGCTGGAGCAACAGTTACGGTGAATGGATTGCGCTATCGAGAGATGATTAACGATTTTTTATGGCCGGAATTGGATGGTATTGATCTGGACAACGTTTACTTTCAACAAGACGGCGCTACGTGCCACACAAGCAACGAAACCATTGATCTTTTACGGGAAAAGTTTCCGGACCGTGTTATCTCTCGAAGAGGTGATCACAATTGGCCACCGAGATCTTGTGATTTAACACCTTGCGACTTGTTTCTTTGGGGCCACGTGAAAGAGAAGGTCTACGCCAACTACCCAGCGTCGACTCAAGACCTCAAAGATGGAATTCGTGGGCTATCGAGGACATAGGACAGCCACTTTGCGATTTGGTTATGGAAAATTTCATGAAAAGGATATTGTCCTGTCAGCGTGGTCGTGGTGGTCATTTGCCTGATGTTATTTTCCACTATTAACGGCATACCTTCCTCTTTATAATGAAATAAACATCCGATCATTTATATTAAAAAATGGCATTTTTCTTTGAATATCAAAATAACACCTCTTATTGGAAAACCCTTTATTAATGAAAACGTTGAACGAGAGGGTTAGATACAGGGCCGGCGCGTGGGGTGAAACTGTGAAGCGAATGTTTCAGGCGGCATATTTTTTAGGGCGGCATTTGAGATGAAAAATATTTTTAATAACATCAAGTTGCTCGTTACAGTTTACATTATACAACACAATAATAAAGTGTCTTAAATTTCAAAATGTGTTTTTATTATAAGATAACGCGATGGGAAAGCCGTATAGAAGCTATAGTCAAATTTTTTGACTCTGTCGGGTACAGTAATAAAACTATAAATGAACTATAAATATTGCAA
The DNA here is from genome assembly GCA_951394225.1 of Harpalus rufipes. Lineage (NCBI taxonomy): Eukaryota > Metazoa > Arthropoda > Insecta > Coleoptera > Carabidae > Harpalus > Harpalus rufipes. The sequence goes on from OX596279.1 coordinate 48,294,758, forward strand.
TTATGATAAAGCGGCATATCCTTTACTTTCTGTAGTATAATACTGTTTGGTTTCGGCCCATATTTTTGAGCCGCTCTATTCATTTATGTTAAAGGACTGTAAGGCTATTTTCCTATACATACCTGGTAGACATTTGATTCAATGCATGAATAGAGCGGCTCAAAAATATGGGCCGATGCCAAACAGTATTATAATGCACAAAGTAAAGGATATGCTGCTTTATCATAATTGCGATATTTATAGTTCATTTATAGTTTTATTACTGTACCCGACAGAGTCAAAAAAATTGACTATATCGGTATCAAATCGGAGAAATCTACGATGCACTGACAGAACTTTCCTTAAATGAACATACAGATTGTGATAAAATATAAAAGCAAATTTTTGGCCGACAAAAATACAAAATTGTAGTGTTATAGTTTGGCATGATATTCTGCCGCAAATTAACATAGGATCAAAAATATTACAAAATAAATTTTTAATTTTATCAGAATGTGTCAAAATTTTGAGAAACATTCATTCTTTTTTTGAAATATTATCGTTTAAACGATTTTAAACAAATGTTACGTTCGTTAAAAGAAATTGCGACAGAATTGGAAATTGAAACAGAATTTAAACAAATACGTCCGATTTGAATTCGTCGCGAATTAAAACAATTTACGTATGAGGGCAGAGATACACCTATAGAAGATCCTCTTAAGAAATTTGAAATTGAATCTTTCAATGTAATTATGGACGTCTCTATAAATTCAATTGAGGAACGTTTTTCACAACTAGAAAATCACAGCAATATTTTTGAGTTTTTATATAACGTACTATCCCTTGTTAACAAAGAATCGGATGATATTTTTAAAAATTGTCAAGATTTGCATGTTCATTTAACAAATGATATTGAACCTTTAAATTTGTATAATGAACTTTTAATTAATTATGATGATATAATAGATGATTTTGCTAAAGAAAAAGCTAGAAAAGTTAGACTCATGTAACGTATATAAACATAAATATGTTCATTTATATTTTTTAAATATATACATTCATTATTCTTGAAATATTTTATTTTTCTTCATTTTGTTACTTAATTTTTTAAGTTATTTTTATGTGATAATGAAACATAAAACTTATATTATTTTGTTATTGTACCGACTAAAACACACAATAAATATAAGGGCGGCAAATTGAGCGCTCGGTTCAGGCGGCAAATATGTGCGAACCGGCCCTGGTTAGATATATAGAGAGATAAACATGTTAGCATGAAATGAAAAATCTTTTAATACAGATTAGAGTGCTACTAGATTAGAGTACACATAACCTGTAAAATATCCACAGATTTGGCAGTTGTGAGAGCGGTGAAATAGTGAAGTATTGTACTTATTCAATATGACAAATAAGATTATTTTTAAAAAATGACAAATAAACGGGAGCGCGAGGAAAATAGAACAAATACATTTTTATTAAATTTAATTGAAGAAAATTTAGAAATAATAGTGAACAAAAGTCAAGATGGCAACATTTTAAAAGAACCTTTAATAATTATTTGTATATCAAGGCCGCGAAATCACTGTTTAGCGTACCGAGAGAAAAATTGTCGCCGAGGCCGCTTGCGGCCGAGGCAAGACAATCTCGAGGACGCTAAAGGATTTCGCGGACTAGGTGTACACAATATTTTTTGTGCAACCGTAAAAAATATATAATTACAAATTTTATTAATTTTAAACAGTTTCACTGTAAATTGAAAGTTGGCTTTCAAGGTAGCTATGGAATTGACATTTGATAAACAAAACAATTAGTTCTGAAAAAATCATAAAATCATAGTGATGTTTACTCAATTTCGCGGCCGCTACCATGACAACGGCCACGAAATGGATTTCGCGACCGTTGCCATAACAACAAGCGCGAAATTCAATTTCGCGGCCTATATTGCGGCTGCGAAATGCCTATTTCGCGGCCGGTTGCACAAAAAATAGATTATTTAAAAAAAAAAAGACAAATAAACGGGAGTGAAGGGAAAATTGAACATAAGGCGAAAAAATATTTTTATTAAATTTATTGAATTAAAATTAGAAATAATAGTGAACAAAAGTCAAGATAGTGAATTTTTATAAGAACCTTTAAAAGTTTTTTAATTGTAACAAAGAAATGTTTGATTACAATAATGAGAATGTGATTACAACAAAGTAAATTACCAATCACACATAAAATTGCGATTATAATAATTGCTCTGGTATGTATTTATTCTAATTACAACATAAATATTTGATTACAATAAAGAAAATTTGATTGAAATAATAAATATCAGTAATTGCACAATAATAAATTGATTATAATCGTTGTTGGATTTAGGCGGAAAACCAATATCAGACTACAGGCGACAAAATCGTAAATCCGCCACTGCCACTGAAAATGGCAAGTCGAAGAAGAGGGTATTATTCAAAAGTAGAGCTAATTAAGCAGCACTGGCTAAGTAGAGTAATACAAACTTGTAGTTCTGCATATGTATATACTACCACCGTTTCTAGATATTGGTTTTATGTAATTTCTGATTACATCAATTATTTTTTATGGGGGCTCGTGGCCGTGTGCCTGAGTGTCTGGTCGCGAATCTGGGGACCCGGGTTCGATCCCGACCGACGCCAAAAATTACATCGAATTGTAACGGCACAAAATTGACCCTTGTGGTGCACTCTCCACGCCAGCTATGGGTGCCCGTGAGGTGACGCCTGGTAAGCGCCCGCACGGTACAAATATTTCATCATTACCGATATCTGTACAAAGCAGATTGGCACACCCAGCAATGGGTAATATGCCATGATGAAATATTTATTTATTTATCAATTATTTTTTTCTAGTCTCTTTGAAAATCTGTATATTTTTATATTGCACCCATCTTTACATCTTTTTAAATAATTTTCAATTATCACGACAGTCTTCTGTTTGACAGGTAATAGTATTTAAAATTGTCTTTTGTTGCTACTAATTAAGTATCACTGCTAAATTTCCCGTTTATTAGGTACTACTAAGTTATACTTGTACTAATTGTACATTATAAGAGCAAATAATTTAATAGTGAGTAGTTGCAATTATTAGTAGTGCTACTAATATTTACTAAAAGGTTATGAGCATGGCTCTATATTTTAAACTACTCGAAAGAAATATGTGGACATTTTTGTTGTTGAAAATGTAGACCGGCTGTACATCTTCATATAGCAAATATTGCTCACTCCTTACATATTGTGTGTGTGTGTGTGTGTGTGTAATAGTGATCGATTTTCGGTAGCGAAATACCGCATCCGGACCACAATAATAGTTACGAAATAATCAATCTTCACCACACATTTCTGTCTAAACACACTTTTTTCGTCTTGGCCACATTCATAATCATATTCATACATGTTCTTTTCTTCCCATAAATTATAAGTACAAAATAATAGCCAATAGTCTCTCATTGCAAAAAAAGAAATTTTACTACTTGAAATGGTGGACGCCACTGGATACATTTTATATTTTTCAATTGCACAGAAAAACTTTTTCAAAGCAGTCGTGGATTATAAATCCATGTTTTGCGACATATGTCGTTAGATACCGTTAACATAGTTTTCTAGTAAAAACTAAACTATTAGTTGTATGTGACAATTTGCGTACAAGCTAAATAATTAATGCCAAGCATTTTTTCAAATGAGCATAGCAAACAAATAAATTACAGTAAAATCTCTTTTAACGGACACCTCCAATAAACAGACACCTCTATTTACTAGACTATGCGGGAACCCGCATTTTTATATTGATTTTCCTAATAATTGTCTCTATTAAGAGGACACGCTATTAAATGGACACGGACTCTAATTTTAGATTATATTTTTAAGAAATAAGCTCTCATATAGAGACGTTGGTTAAAATCAGTATAGTAAAAATGATTAGGGAGAAGACGCAAGTTATTAACCTGAAAAAAGTCTTATAAAGTGAAATATAACTTGTAGAAATTATTGGGTGTTATTTATTTTTAAAAAATCTGATGTGGACACCACACGACTTCCTTGTACGATTATTAAACTATACATATTTTTTTAATAAATAAATTACAAAATATTAATTTTAACTTCAAAACAGTAAGATATATAGCGACCATAATCCAACCAAAGAGAGTTTTGATTACAACAAAGATATATTTGATTACAAAATATGACTAATTTCACAATAAAAATATAATATTTGTTATTGTACAAAACATAATTTGACATGAACATTTTTTTTTGTTTTTGTCCTAATCCATAGCAAGCTTTATTACAAAAACAAAAAAGTATATAATTTTTAAATTTACATATCTCGCTTATACAAAGGGCTAATTTAATAATACTTAATGTGCTAGACGCAAAAATTAATTTTCTAAAACTTTTATTTGAAGCATTTATTTCTAAAATCAAAATAAAATCATTATATTCAAGAAAAACTGTTAACAACTTCAAGTAATGTACCACTTCCGGTTAGCCTATTTTAACCAAAATCTATTATGTTATTTCGATTGACATAAAAGTCTTGTATACCAAATTTGAAAAGTTTTGGATTATATTTTAAAACAGTTTTTCATTAAAATCTATTATAGGCTTCATGTAAAGTACCACTTCTGGAAATTGTGTAATAACCAGAGAGGGAGGTGCACATAGATGTTATAGGAGTCCTAAATACAAAATTTCAATTTTCTTTCTACGGCTTACCGTTTTTGAGTTACGCGAGATACGTACGTACGGACATACGTACTTACGGACATACGTACATACGGACGTACGTACGGACGTACGTACGGACGTACGTACAGACGTCACGACGAAATTAGTCAAAATGGATTCAGGGATGAACAAAATGGATATTTCCGCTGAAATCTGAAAACCGAAATTTTTCCCGATTACAATACTTCCTTTACTTACGTACAAGGAAGTAAAAAGAAGACAAAAATACTAGTATTAAGAAACGTATATATTAATGAATTTACAATTATTTTTAAGTCAGTCCTTATTCATTTTACTGAATATAAAATTATTTGAAATATTATGATCATTCTCAGTAATGCCATCCTATGGTATGAAAATCCACTACAGTTATTTCAAATAAGTTTATATTCCGTAAAAGGAAAAAGGATTGACTTAGAAATAATTGTAAAATATCATTAATATATATAGTCCATACGATGTAACTTGGCGAGTTGGGGCAATTCACATTATCACTGCGGTAATGGGAAAATTATAAAATCCATAGGCGTAGCGAAGAAGAATGAAGTTCAATAAAATTACGAATATTACAAAAAAAAAGAAATTATTTATACAAAAAAAAAATATTACAAATATTGGAATGAATTATTTATTATATAAATCATATTATAATTAATTATTTTTTAAATTAATAAAGTTAAGAAAATAAAATTTCTATTGCTATTGAGAAAAAAATGCACCAACGCTTATGTATGAATATAACTTCTTGGGTTGAAAAGTACCTGACACCCCGATTTTGAGTGTATTAGGGTGAAATTTGCTTTGTGTAAGGCAATAAAATATTGTAAAATCACTATTTCACTTCTGAAGCTGTGCGGCATCGAAGTAAATGTAAATATTTGACAAAACGCAACTTAGGAATAGTGAACTGAATTACATTCGTTTGCCTCGCCAAGTTACATCGTATGGACTGTACGTTACTTAATACTAGTAATTTTTTTCTTCTTGTTTAAAAAATAAATGACACCCAATAATTTCTATAAGTTATATTTAATTTTATAAGGTTTTTTCCCAGGGTGATGACATGCGCCTTCTGCCTATTAATTTTTTACCATAGCATTTCGGCTTGAGTCTAAAGCAGTCGTTCAAATTACTTCAGTATGTACGACTACGTATTGGCTTATGTGTTAAATTCATATTTTAAAAATGACCACGTAATCGTAAACGTATGTGAACGTTGAGAGAAAAGCTACAAGTTATTGAAATTTTCGATAAAGAAAAACTCAGTGTAAAATAAAATTTTTGAAAGTTGTCCGATCAAGGTCATCTGTATCATGAACGAATTAACATATTTGCATACATTTATCCCCCTCCTTCACAAAGGCTTTAAGCGTGTGCGATAAGGATGGCTATAACACGCTTGTCTTTAAAAAAATCATATTGTTTCGACTAAGTTAGGACATTCCATTTTAAAACGATGCTCGTTGTTGATAATACTTTCGCTGTAACGTAAGTTTATTTATTAATTCATATACATTACCTTGATTCATAGCCGTACGAATAACGTTATTTTCTGTCAGTGTCACTGACACTGACATTGTATCTGTATCTTAATTTTCACATATTTGGTTTTACATTTGCTAATAAACTTACCAGTTGATTTATTTTTGAATTTTGAATGCTGTTATTGTAACATATAATTTTACAATATTAAAAACAGTAGTATCTTATGTACCCTCATAAAAACTAAGAAAACGACACTAATGAATTTGTCAGAATGGGTGGAGCAAAAATCTGAATTCATACAATTCGTAGATGACCTTGATCGGACATCTTTCAAAATTTTTACTGTACATAAATTAGCAGCCCGGTTTAATATCGAGAAATCTCAAGCAGATGAAATTATAAAAAAATTGATGTGGCCAGCACAATACCTTCGCCAATTCTACGTATTTTGTACAAATTCCACACAGATTTTATTTTGAAAACTATTCTATGGTCATTTTTTTTTAGGGGAGAAATGAACTGATCTTACCTCGTACTGAACTGAACTGAACTACATCATTAGGGTTCAAGATATTTCTTTATAATTCTTTATCTCTAAATTCATTGAATATGAAGAAAAAAATATAATTAAATCGAATAAAGAATAATATATTCTTTTATTTATAATATTATAAATGGTCAGAACATGATACTTAACAACGTTTTTTCAAGAAAAACTTTTAAAATCTTCAAATTAGGGTACTTCCGGTTAACTAATCAAACGCAAAACTCTTCATATGAACGTACGAAAGAGGAATATGAAAGAATTATTATATCTTGAATGTAGTATTGGAGTTATCGAAGGAGAATTTTTTGTCACACACACACATATACACACACGCTGACACACATACATACACACACACACACGCACATACAGACATCGTCGTAAAAAGAGTAAATTCGTATTGTAGGGACTCTAAAACATGCTTATTCATTCGATGGTGAGTTAACCATCGAATTTTTTTTATCAAAAACAATATCTTCCTTACCTATAGGTGACGGAAGGTAAAAAGACCACAGAATTATTAAAAATGTTTAATTCACATGTTTATCCATAATAGAAGAGGATCTTTTTTAAAACAGACGGCTTCAACATAGACAAATTTATATATGAATAATTTATTAAGGCACGAAATAAAAACATTCCTTTGTCCGGACTTATAATTAGAGCGAAAGCTAAAGAAATTTCGGAACATTAGGTTACAAAAATTTCAATGCTTAAATTTCATTTCCCCTTTAAACGGACACCTCTTTAAACTGGACAAATAATCAGCGTCCAGTGCTGTCAGCTTAAGAGATATTCTACTCTATTAATTTTGCTTCAAAATGTACTCAGCCGTCGACATGTATTCTTTCAGAAAAAGGAATACATGATGACTAAAAAGACAAAAAAATAAAATGGCATATTTGTCAAGTTCCTCGAAAATCTCATATTGACTGTCAGTACTACAACCGGCCATCTAGCGTTATAGCATTAATAATTTCCCCTAAAATGTTTTTTAGATTCTTGTGTTTTAGTCGAAGATTAGGGCGTTAGAAACATAAATCCCTTTAGAATATGATGTTAAGTAGCAAGCAATAAATCTCAGTAAAGAAGAGTCATGTATTTTATTTAAAATTTATAGCCGCCAAGAACAGTTTAAAAAGCCTCCCGGAAGCTTAAATATTAACACGAAAAGAAACACATCTAATCTAGTGTACTAACTCATTTCACCGCACCAATTCCGATTGAATTATGGGCGAAGGAAATTTATGAGTGTTGGGGCAGGTACATGAGAGCGGCGCCGAGCGAACAAGACGTCGGCGGATAGACAAAAGATTTACGCGATTTTAAACGGTCGACTTTGGCACGCAGTAAATCAGAGCAGCTACGGGGTGAGACTCACAAGAAGAGACCCTTCGGATTCGGACGGCGGAATGAATGCACAATTGCAACCTGTAAACCTGATATTTATCACCAGCAATGTTATTCAACCTTGTAAACAGAAAACAGATTTGCAAACTAGGTGAGGAGACGCTTTAAGAAACGATGTTTAGTCGAATACTGGTGCGGGTTGCTCACCAATGCAACATAATGCGCTTTGCTAAGATATTGTTTGCTGCATCCGCCGAGAATCGCAGACCATCAAGAATTTTTTCCAACTTCGAAATCAGCAATAAAAAAATCTGATGTGGCCAGCACAATACCTTCCGTCAAACCTGTATTATGTATAAATTCCATACATAAATTTTCTTGCAAAATATTCTAAATTTCCAGTAAAATTATTTCATAAACAAACTATGCAAATTGCACTTGATACTAACATCTCCTTCTTCTTTAGCTTTCCCCATTCGTCAGGGTCGCTATCTTTTATTTTCTTCTTCCACTCATTTCTGTTTTACGTGTCGTTCTCATTCAGTTCTTTTTCTCTCAAGTCTTCCGAAATACAGTCCTTCCATCTTATCTTTGGTCTTCCTCTGTTCTTCAACCTTCTATTACTAATCTATTCATTCTTCATCCAATATATATTCTTCATTTCTCCTCATGACATTTTCAAACCAATGTAATCATCTCACTTGTATCTTTCTAGAAACTTGTAACACTACCTCTCTTTCCGTGTCTTTCCCAACATCTACTTCAACATCCTCATCTCTGCCACATTAATTTACTTTTTATTTATACAGACATCTGTCAATTTGAATTATATGAATATATTAGTAGTTTCCATGTTTAGCATAGCTAACTGATTTATAAACTTTAATTCTTTAACTCTATATCTATTGAATATGAAGTATAAAATGTAATCAAATCGTATAGAGAATAATATATTCTTTAAGTTATAATAACGTTAAATGTCAATAAATCAAATTTAAATGTTAAATCTTCAAATGAGGCTACTTCCGGTTTACCAATTATAACCAAAATCCAACCAGTTGTTCTTCTGAATGTAAACTTAAGGAATACGAAAAAATTATAGTTTTTGGAATCGTGGTATTAAAGTTATGCGATCTGGAACTTTTGTCACACACACACAGACACACATACATACATACAGACATCATCGTAAAAATGGTAAAATCGTATTATAGGGACCCTAAAACATGCTTATTCACTAAAAACTCATCATTAAATTTTTGACCAAAGGCAATACCTTCCTTATCTACAGGTGACGGAAGGTAAATATCTGATGTGGCCAGCACATTACCTTCCGTCAATCCTGTGTATTATGTACAAACTCCATAGGGCGCGAGCAGTCACGTGACTTTGTTGGTCTTGGCAATCAGATATGGGGACATGTATTAATTAATTAAGCTATTAATTAAGTCCATAACTGACAAATGTCATACTTTTTCATTAAAATTTTTATTTTTTGCTATTGTGTGATTTTTTTTTCGGCAACTGAATTCCACACTCCTGATAACAAATAAACCATATGAAATAATAAAAATCATAAAATTTTGAATGAAAAATTATGGCATTTGTCAGTTATGGACATAATTAATAGCTATCGTTTAGACCCGGGCCCCCATCTCTGCTTGTTAAGGACAGCAAAGTAACGTGACTGCTCGTGCTATATACGTAAATTTTCTTGCAAAAGATCTTATATTGCACTTGACATTGACATCTTCTTCTTCTTTAGTTTTTCCCAATCGTTAGGAGTCGCTATTTTTTATTTTCTTCTTCCACTCATTTCTGTTTTGCGTGTCGTACTCATTCAGTTCCTTTTTTCTCAAGTCTTCCGCAATACAGCCCTTCCATCTTATGTTTGGTGTTCCTCTGTTTTTACCGTCTACTACTAAGCTATTCATTCTTCATCTCTCCTCATGACATGTTCAAACCAATGTAATCGTCGCTCCTGTAACTTTTTCAAAACTTCTATCACTCGAGTCATTTCCCTTATCCTTCCATCATTTATCCTATCTTTCCGTGTCTTCCCCAACATCTAGCTCAACATCCTCATCTCTGATACATTCATTTTCATTTATTTGATACTGACATCTGTCAATTTGAATTATCTGAATTATCCATGGTTAGCATAGCTGGCTGATTTATAGAATTTAATATCCTTTTAATTCTTTATCTCTATATCTATTGAATATGAAGTATAAAATGCAATCAAATCGTATAGAGAATAATATAATCTTTAAAATGTATATAACATCAAATGTCAATAAACGATATTTAACTGCTTTTTTCAAGAGAAACTGTTAAAAGTTGCAAATGAGGGTACTTCCGGTGGACCAATTATAACCAAAATCTAATCACGTCTGCATTCGAATATGAACTAGAGGAATACGAAAAAAATATAGTTTTTGGAACCGTGATATTGGAGTTATGCGATCCGAAACGATCATCACATAAACACACACGCAAACACACACACACACACACACACAGACGTGCACACACACATACAAACATCATCGTAAAAATAGTAAAATCTTATTGTAGGGACCTTAAAACGTGCTTATTCATTGAAAACTTACCACCGAATTTTTTGACAAAGAAAATACTTCTACATCAATTTAATAGTCTCAGTCCGTAGAGGTTTTTATTTTGTAAAACGTGGGGTAATTTTGATTTTAATATCTGTTGTTTAGGGCAGGAAAAAATTGAAGTTTTCGACCTTGGGCAGGGTCTGCGCGAGCCGCCATCTTTAATTAAAGGAGTAGAAAAAGAGTTTTTAGCCATTTTCTCGAAAACAGTGGCGCGTATCAAATTTCTCAAAAATACAAAATAAAGATAGTATTTTTTTTTAAAAAGGGTTCTTACAAATAGACCCGTCAAAGAGGTATGTTAAAAAAGATATAACGAATATAACAATTTATGAAAGAAAATTAAATTACACAAAAAATTCTCCTTCATGTTATGTATTACACGATTTTTGATTTAATGAGTGATTCTCTAGTTACTTACAAATTAAACTTCATTGAATTCTTCTAAAATTTTAAAAATCTGTAAGTCGACTTAGAACTCATTTTTTTCGTCGGATATTTCGATACAATTAAAGATAAAAAATATTTCGTATTTAATATGTGAAAAAATAAGTTCTAAACCCATTTGCAGACATTAAATTTTTTAGAGGAATTTCTAATTTGTTACTAACTCGCGACTCACACATGGAATCAAAAATTGTGTAATATATGACGAAGGAGAATTTCATGTTGAATTCAAATTTTTAAACAGCGTTATCGTATCTTTAATCGGGTAAGAAAAGTGAATGAATTTGTAGGAAAGTGTTGACAAAAAATTATTTAAAAATCATTGATAATTTACTTCTTTCGATGCCATGATGAATGTAAACTGTTATAAATGGCAAAACCTATTAGACTAAGTATTAATTACCATATGTTTATTTTTTGAATAATTTAAATTTCTTTCATAAATCGTTATTTTGGTGAACTATTTTTTAACATAACTCTTTTGACAGGTCAAGTAAAAATGTAAGAACCTATTTTTGTACAAATAATTACGAGTTTTAATTTCTTGAAAATTTTGATGCGGCGCCACTTTAATCAAAGATGGCGGCTCACGCCGACTCTTCTCAAGGTCGAAAACTTGAATTTTACATCAAAGTCCCGACCTAAACAACATTAAAATCAGAACTACCCCACCATTGATTAAACTATAAAATCCTACTAGAAATGTTTGGAAAGCAGATGACAAAATAATTTCTATTTATTTTGGAAATTTTTATTTATCATAAACCTCAATTTATGTATTCAGGCCATCTAACCTAAACCTTACATAAAATAATGAGTAAATTATGTCAAATTATGTAAATAAACAACACACTTTTTAAGTAACTATGCATAAATTTAAAGTAAAAATGACAGTTCCATTTTAATTTAAATGCGATAACGATAATTCTGTTTCCTAATGAGACAGGCCCGTTGTTTCATTGGCCATAATGACCGAAGGCTGCATGGAGTGAAATGAAATTCACAGGTTGGGCTATTTGCGTACAATAGTGAGAGTGCGTATTAATCATTATGCACCCAGGTGTCATTAAATTAATCGTAATGTAATTACATGGGCAAGCATCATACAGACCATCACAAAAAAATAAATAGTTCAGTCGAAGAGTTGACCAGCGGGCGTGAACAAATTAAAAATGTGTTTTAAGTTAACACATACATACTCGTACATTTACAATCGCTTTAGACCCTGCAACTTGCTCTAAAAGTGGAAATTGTGTACCTTTTAAAACTACTCTTCATTTATTTCTGAAATTTAGAAGAGATATCTATGAACAATATAATAAAATACTAGTCGCTATAATATTTGAATTATTATATTGGTTTCATTCACTCAATAGCTGTATTTTTACCTCCCGCTACTCTTGGTACAGGAAGGTATATGGATCGTGCTAAACATCGCATATTGATATTTTGGTAAATAATCACGTTTTAAGGTCTCTAGAATCAGATTTTACCATTTTCACGTTGATGCCTGTGGGTGTGTGTGTATGTGGGTGTATACATATATGTGTGTGGATCATCTTTACACTGTAACTCAAATACTATTATCCTGGTGTAAGTGAGATAACCGGAAATGACACTTTACTTGAAACCTAAAACAGTTTTTCTTCGAAAAATACATTTAAATTTTTTCGCAATTTGTGTTATTAAAAAAAATTTCCGTCAACCGTTTATTAATACGCTATCTTAATGTATAGAAAATCATTCATTAATGACCCCTATTAATGCATGATTTTTTATTAATAAACGATTTATTGGGTGCGTTCACCACATGGAACACTGCATGTAATGCTAACGCTAAGTTGTAGCAAAAAGGTAGACAGAATTAAAAATTCATGCTTTTGACACTTACTAGCTAGGTATATTCATGTAGCATACCTTTAAAATGAATTTGAAAGAATAAAATTCCTCAAATAACATAAAAAATCGCTTGTGTTGTCAAGCATTAAGTAAACTGAACGCACCCACTGAAAACAATTGATGACAAAACTTATTGATTTTCTGACGTAAAATTTGACGTTCGGTCAACCATTACTAACCTAAAAAAAATTGTCATGGAATAAAATTAGATTTTCCATTTAAGTAAGATACGGTCAACGAAAAAATATTGTAACTAACACGTGTGTTAATTGGCGATTAACACACTTGATAGTTAAATAACTATATGATTATCAAATTTTCTACAGAAATGCATTAATAATTTTTCTCTATATTTTATGAATAAATTCATAATATAATTTATTTTATAAATTCCGGAATTTATGCTTTAAAGATAAACATATCTCCTTGGTTACACAATTCAGATTTCAAATCTAGGTAACTGGTAGATAAATGTCAATGTCAGTAATGTCAATAAATTAATCATTTAAAATTAATAACGGTAGGATTTTAAAAAGAAAATATTAAAATATGAATTTATAAAATATCTTTTATTAAATTAATGTTTATGATTGTAATTGAAAAAAAAATTATAGTAACATTCTGGAGAAGGAAATACGGATAACACATAACAAATTGGAACAATAGCTATATTACTATATCGTGTAAAGGAACTTAATGTAGTGGCCAGCATTAGTTAATATGTATTTAAATTAACAAAAATTAAATAGTAGGAGGTATTGTGCTGGTCGCATCAGATCTTATTATATTTGTCCAGCTCAGTTGATAAGAGAGTTGAGATATATATGAAAACATATTTCACATATAGAAAGAGTAATTACTCTTACTTTAAATTCATTACTATTTATGACATTTTTGTTTTCATGCATGAAGTATCAACTTTTCTAATATATTTATAAACTACAAATTAGCATTTTTTCTTACAACTTTACCCTTTCCATTGAACTGCATGGCTCAGTTCATTTTGAGTTTATTTCGCGAATGATACAGCATCGGTAAGGGAAGATGTGAGTATACTCAGCTCTGTTGGAACAAAAAGAACAATTTGAATCGCTTAGTTTCAAAACCCGTCAAATCCACTTAGGTCAAATTTTGGGAAATCGCAAAATAACTGTTTTGATTTTTTATAAATGAATATTTATATAAAAACATCAATACACATAGAATGTTGATGATAATGAACCAACAACTATTTAATAATGTCAGAATTTAAATTTAAATTTGATCTCATGTGGCACGCATGATACCTCCCGCCATTTAATTTTTGTTAACAAATACAAACTTACATATTTACTAATGCTGGAAACTGCATTAAGTTCCTTTCCATAATATAGTATAAGCAAATATTGTTCCTATTTATTATTTATTATAGTGGCGAGAGGTATTGTGCTAGCCACAACAGATTTTTTTGTACACATTCCATACATAAAATATTCTTTAATATTTATAATAACGTAAATTGTCAAAATTTAATATTTATCTGCAAACTGTTTAAACCATCAATTAAGAGTACTTCCGGTTGACCAATTATAACCAAAATCTAATCAACTCTTCATATGGACGTACGTAGTATTGGAGTTATCGAAGGAGAATTTTTTGCCACACACATACATACCCACATGCAGACATCGTAAAAACAGTAAATTCGTATTCTAGGGACCCTAAAACGTAGGTGACGGAAGCAAACTAAGCCCAAACAATCTTTTTTGAAAACCTTGTATATTTTATTTGTCATTGTCCTTAATTGGATGCCTACATAGGTGCGCATTATACGTATACATTCCAAAAATAAGTATTTCATTTGTGTCGGCCAGGTGACCAGGCGTTGTTCATGAATACATTCACGCCGGACGGGGCAAAAAACAATATAAAAATTCTGACTGGGAACGCGTTATAAGTTGATTAATTGCTTGAAATATATTTGGTAGTGGCGGCTTTAAAAACAAAGGCTTGGAAGACGGCCGCAGTTTTCATTTACAGGTACGTTCCACCGTCCATTGTTCCAGTTAGGATTTCGTCATAAATTTTAATTATCGTCGAATTCAAAAATACTAAGTCGGACGCATAGCATCCCGCATCATTTTATTATGTGCGGAATCCCCTGGTAATTTTTTCGTTCTTTGTTGGCACACTTTGCGGGAAGACTGCTCCCTGCTGCGCCAGCTCCTTTATGTCTCAATTTACCAACCGACATTAATTATTATTTTATATAGCATGTACAGGTGGCGCCCCGAGTCCCAGGCCCACCCAGCATTGTACTTCAAATTGAACGTTTATTTGAATTAATCGTTTATTAGTGAACACAATGGACGGCAACGCACGCTTTTCACGGCTAAACACTCTCTACAAACTGTTTCTTTTTTCTTCCCTTTTTCATTGTTTTTTAAACTGGTTGCTGCAGCTAAATTTACTGCACTCTGAATTAGGCCTAGATGAGAAGTTATAGTATTAACAGATTTGGCCGCAAACTAATAACTTTGTAATATGATTTCTACATAAATTAGTAGTAAGAAGAATATTAGTTTTTTTTTCATTACTGAAATTCAGCGGTAGCATACACTAAACAACCGATAAAAATTGTCATTGTCGAAAGCAACAGGAAAAAAATCTGATGTGGCCAGCACAATACCTTCCGTCAATCGTGTGTATTGTGTATAAATTCCATACATAAATTTTCTTGAATAATATTCTAAATTTCCAGTAAAAATATGTCATAAACAAACTATGCAAATTTTACTTGACACTGACATCTTCTTTAGCTTTTCCCATTCGTTAGGGGTCGCTATTTTTTATTTTTTTCTTTCACTCATTTCTGTTTTGCGTGTTATCCTCACTCAGTTCCTTTTCTCTCAAATACAGTCGTTCCATCTTATCTTTGGTCTTCCTCTGTTTGTTCAACCTTCTATTACTAAGTTATTCATTCTTGTTCCAGTATATTCTTCATCTCTCCTCATGAGATGTTCAAACCAATGTAATCGTCTCTCTTGTATCTTTCTAGAAACTTCTATCACTTAAGACATTTTCCTTATTCTTTCATTCCATACCGTATCTTTCCGTGTCTTCCCTAACATCTATCTCAACATCCTCATCTCTGCCGCATTCATTTACTTTTCATTGATACTGACATCTGTAAATTTGAATTATCTAAATACGTATATTAGCAGTTTCCATGGTTAGCATAGCTGACTGATTTATAAAATTTAATATCTTTTTACTTTTTTAACTCTATATCTTATTTATTGAATATGAAGTATAAAACGCAATCAAATCATATAGAGAATAATATATTTAATTTATAATAACATTAAATGTCAACAAATGATATTTAACTGCGTTTTGTCAAGAAAAATTGTTAAAATCTTCAAAAGAGGGTACTTCCGGATGACCCATTATAACCAAAATCTAATGACCTCTTCTGGATATAAACTTGAGAAACACAAAAAAATTATAATTTTTGGAATCGTGGTATTGAAGTTATGCGATCCGAAACTTTCGTCACACACACAAACACACACACACACACACACACACACACACACACCCACTCATACACATATACATACAGACATCATCGTAAAAATGGTAAAATCGTATTATATGGATCCTAAAACGTACTTATTCATCGAATTTTTTGACCAAAGACAAGTCCATACGATGTAACTTGGCGAGGCAAAGGAATGTAATTCAGTTCACTATTCCTAAGTTGCGTTGTGTCAAATATTTACTTTTACTTCGATACCGCACAGCTTCAGAAGTGAAATAGTGATTTTACAATGTTTTATTGCCTTACCAAAGCAAATTTCACCCTAATACACTCAAACTCGGGGTGTCAGGTACTTTTCAACCCAAGAGGTTATATTCATACATAAGCGTTGGTGCATTTTTTTCTCAATAGCAATAGAAATTTTATTTTCTTAACTTTATTAATTTAAAAAATTATTAATTATTATATGATTTATATAATAAATAATTCATTCCAATATTTGTAATATTTTTTTTTTGTATAAATATATTTTTTTTTTTTTGTAATATTCGTAATTTTATTGAACTTCATTCTTCTTCGGTACGCCTATGGATTTTATAATTTTCCCATTACCGCAGTGATAATGTGAATTGCCCCAACTCGCCAAGTTACATCGTATGGACTGTACCTACCTTCCTTACCTAAAGGTGACGGTGAACAAAATTAGCCGAGTTGGCGGGCCTAACGTTTTAAAGAAGCTTGAAATTAGCGACTGTGTGTTATGGACCGATTTTGTTTCTGACGGTCCAGGTTCAAAACCAACCGATATTAAAGTTGAAAATTATTTTTAATTTTCAAATATTAAAAAGTGGTGTTCTCATACAATGTCTTTGATAGACCGTGTACGATAAACTAATTTTATTTTTCAGTGCACCTGAAACTATCGATACAGTAGCCACTATTTTCTTCTTGCATATTGCTGGAGCTTCGTGCATCCCTGGCTTGTTTGCTGCGCGACCGTTCGCAAAAGGAAATGGATAAACTCCTGGCGGCTTTATCTCACCGCGACGCCCCCTCCCCTGCCGCTAGAGGGAAATGAAGTGTGTGTTCAGCAGCCAACAATAAACTTATCTCTTTCTCCGACTTCCACGGCCGCAGCCGAAGCAAAATACATCATTTGTATGTTTCGAGATAGAGACGGCAGCGATGCCGACGCCCGAGCCGCCGCCGGTAAAAACCACTTACCTACCGGGCGCGTTTTTCAAACCGAATGTATTATTATTGCTCACGGAGAGGAATGGTGCTGATTGCGAGGAACTGCGAACCGAAGATAAGATTTTGAGGACGGTGCGTTTTCAATAGGTGCAAGGACTCAACTAAAATCGAACCAAATGGAGATATATTTTGCATGGATACGCATAAAAGAAATACAAATATTTTTTATCGCAACTTATTTTACATTTTTTAACTTAAATGCGACACATGAAGCAAACATAATTTTCTTGTACACAAATATTTTTTTCTATTCCTGCTCTGAAAATACAATTTTCTGGTTTGTTTTTCATGCTGAAAGCGACTTTTTGTAGCACGCTTCTGTATACTAGCAACAAGATTTACTTAAGAATGTTGTATACAATGTTTCTTGTCATACATACGTATCACAAATACAAGCAACAACATTTACTTAAGAATGTTGTATACAATGTTTCTTGTCATACATACGCATCACAAATACAAACATCTGATGTGGCCAACACATGACCTCTCGCCATTTCCATTTTATGTTACATAAATAAATAATAAATAAATACATCATCACGGCATATTACCTGTTGCTGGGTGTGCCAATCTGCTTTGTACGTAGGTATCGGTAAATGATGCAATGTTTGTACCATCTGGGCGCTTACCAATCGTCACCTCACGGGCACTCATTGCTGTCGTGAAAAGTGCACCAGACGGGTCAATTTTGAGCCATTAAAATGATGTATAATTAACGAATTTAACATTTCTTGTACACACAAATAATTCAAATTGTATCTATTTTTTCGTTCTATGAGGATTTTTCTCTCATTCTTCTAATATATTCAATTTTTTTAATATTCACTGACGGTATTAGCGGTATTTCTGAAGGATATATGTAATATTAATATACCTATAATTTTAAATACTCAATTAATAATACAATAAGAAATTATAGAATGTACTTACTTCCCAGAAAAAAGGTTTCTGTAATGTTAATAAAACTGTTGACATTTTGGATTTATCTGTCCATTATACACATTTAAATATCTCAACTGGTTTCCATGGGGTGGCATCGAGATTTATTACAACAGATTATTTTATATTATTATGTAATATATCTCTAAATCTATAGAAGAAAACATTATTTTTTATCTGTATCAGATTGAGAATTTAAAGATCTTTATTAATGTATTAACATAAATTTTCAAAAAATAATATTTAGAAGCTTATTTTAAGAAACTACCACTTCCGATTGTCTAATTGTCACCAAAACCTATTCAACTCTTCTCATTAATGTTAGATTAAGGAATCCGTAGTTAAATATGTCTTTAGTTGTATAGAATTTGAGAAATCGTACCTCCAACATCCAAACACACACACACACACACACACAGACATCATCATAAAAAAGTTAAAATCGTATTTTAGGGATCTTAAAACGTGCTTATTCAATAAAATGCGTATATGCGATTTTTAGCATGAATCTAATACCTCTCTTAGCGGGAGGTAAAAATTGATATTAAATGTCAAATTATTTAAAGAATATAATTCTTTTTTTCCTAATTTTTTTTATCTTATCCTGCAGGAGTTGAACAAATAGTGTGCATAACACGTGTTAAAGTCCTGTAACGAACATAAACGATTGCAGCCTGAGCGATAAAGAAAACACTTTCAACACTTGGTATACAAATAACTAGATTGTTGAATATGTTGTTCAGCGATATTTTTGCACAACTTCCACGAATAGTCCAGTCAGTAGAGGTTTTTACCTTGTAAAAGGAGGGGTAGTTCCGATTTAGTTGTTTAGGTCGAGACTTTGATGAAAAATTCAAGTTTTTGGCTTTTGTAACAAATAAACGTAAATTGGCTCAAATTCTAGCAAATAATAAAGAAAAACAACAAAAAAAAACAGATTATAACGGGATTTATAGAATTAGATGTAATGATTGCGATGCTATACATTGGACAAAGTGGCAGAAGTTTTAAACAAAGAATTAAAGAACACTTAAAATCTATAGAAAAACAATACTTGCACAACGGGATTTTCAGAACACTGCATCATTCATAAACATAAATTCAATGGAGATTTTGATATACTACATATAGCAGATAAAGGAAGTAAATTGAACACTTGGGAAAACCTAGAAATTAGAAATGCAGTGAATCCAAAAAAAATATTGTTAATGAACAGTTAGAAGTAAGTGCCTCTCCCCTTCTACGAGTACGAGTACAGTAAAAAATTATTTAAAGATGTCCGATAAAGGTTATTTGTATCATGAACGAATTATCAAATTGGCATATATTTATCTCTCTCCTTTGCAAAGGCTATAAGCTTGTGCGATAAGGATGGATATAACACGTTTGTCTTTCAAAAATTTATATTGTTTCGACTAAGTTAGGACACTTTAAAACGATGCTCGTTGTTGATAATACTTTCGCTGTAACGTAAGCTTATATATTAATTCAGATACATTACCTTGATTCATAGCCGCACGAATAACGTTATTTTCTGTCATTATCACTGACACTGACGCTGTGTCAGTATATTATTTTTCACATATTTGGTTTTACATTTGCTAATAAACTTACCAGTTGATTTATTTTTGAAATTTGAATGCTTTTATTGTAACATATATTTTTATAATAATAAAATAACAGTAGTATCTTATGTACCCTCATAAAAACTAAGTAAACGACACTACTGAATTTGTCAGAATTGGCGGAGCAAAAATCTGAATTCATACAATTCGTAGATTACCTTGATCGGACACCTTTCAAAAATTTTACTGTACATTCATAAACTTGAAAAACCTAGAGATTAAGAAATACGGATAATTCATAGAAATTACAATGAACAGATAGAAATAAGCTAATATTATCAATTGTAATCCACCCTATTTAAATCACACAAAATTGTTTTCTTGTATAGTCTAATGATGACTGAAAAGTCGAAACGACGTTACTTTTGTGAATAAAAAATTGTGGAACGTCAAGAATCCTCTTTTTATTTATTTTTATTATTATTTATAAATATGTTCCACCAAGAACCGACTACAAATACTCTATCAATAACACAGAATTTGTTGTTACAAAATCCACGTTTCGGTAGGTACCTATACATAGTTGCCTCGTTCAATGAGTGAACGGACCCGACCACGAACCAATTTTGTATTATTATATTCTTTATTTCTATTATATTCGCAGTACTTTAATTATATGAAACTACAAATAATAACAATACAACTCTGGTATGACCTTTCCCGCTCAAATTTTATAGTTGCTTGCGCGGAACAGATCCGTTGTATTGTTGAACGATGTATATACACCTTCATAAAATAATATAAGTCAATATGTGGATCTACTTTCTTTTTTTTGCCATTTACCTACATTTATTTTAAATCGCCTTGTTTCACAGTAATAAAAAGCAATTTCAGGAACTTGCATTTGCCGAGTTTTTGAAAACAGGTCGATACAAATTTTCTAGGAACGAAACGAAATATAGGAATTGCAGATGCGTAGCCATGTGTTGGTAGCTAAACATGGTGGTGAGAGCAATTACGTGTTGGCTCCATGGAGCGATTGACAGCCGGTCCAGTTTTTCCGCTCCGGGCAGCGGCCGAGCCAGAGTGGGCACCCAATCATCAAAGTCGCATCTGACAGCAATTTGGTGTGGGCCCCGCGGCTACGATTTTAGAGTCGTGACGGCCGAGGACGAGGACTGGGACTCGTGCACCGCACACCGGTCTAACCGCTTATTTGCCGCGCTCCAAACTACCAATAATAATTTTTCTCCATCAAACTATAAATAGTCGATTTGATATGATCGCTCCGTTCGGCCAATCGGAGACCGGCTAGACGGGGAAAAGGCTTGCACGCACTGTTATTAAGGGCTATTATGTGTTATTGCAGCTAATATGCGTGCACCGAACGGCCGACATGTCTAAAGGTACTAACAACCATTGACGCCACAACCATCGACTCTCCTCTACTATCATTATCTCTTTCTTGCACACATTAACCACCTACACTGATGTATGTCTGCGCTTGTTTCAGACCGTGCGCATGTGAGCTATCTGCCGCCCCATCTGAGACAGCGAGACTAAATGCACACAACCTATTATTACATTACGTCAAATTGTAAGGCAGTCTACATAACTTTTTATTCCATTTCAACAGCAATTTTCAGATAAAATAAATTGACCTTAATTCTATATGAATATTTAAATCTGAAAACTTTTTTCTAACAACTTTCGGTCATAATAAATAATCAACATCGTTAAACAGTCACCCAGGTCCTATGCAGATGGCTTCCTCCATGGCTAATACCTGCGGCATGTGTGGACAAATACCTGTACAATGAAATGTATTCCACTTAATACCCTACGTAGTAATCCTGGCATTTACATACGAATTACAAACTGAATCCTGGTACGTTTTCCAATTGATTTATTGCAATATGACTGATAGCAAGCTGTCAGCGCGACGCTTCGTTGAAAATAGTTTTCCTTTGTGATAGAAAATGCAAAATAACAATTATTTTTACCTGCCGCTGTCCTTAGTAAGGTAGGTATAGGAACCGGACTAAAAATCGCATATCGAGATTTTGGTAAATGGCCACGTTTTAAGGTCCCTAGAATCCGATTTTAACATTTTCACGATGATGGTGTATGCATGTGCGTGGTATGGTTTAAGTGTAACAATTGAAGAGCTCTTAACAAAAACAACTTAGTCTATTTGTTTGAATTTTGAGATATTCAAAACAACAACTTTTTAGCTTCCTTACTTTTATAGATTTCTGTAACAAAATTTACCACAGGATCATGTTTAAATATCAGAAGCTTATTTATACTGGATGTTAAGAAATAGAAAAAAATATTGATGAATTACATAATAATTAGACATTTTTATAGAACGTTTTTGTAGAAATGCTCAAACTTTAAAATGTAATAACTTGTGATTAAAATACTTTTTTGCGGGGATTAGTATTACCAGACTGTTTGGCATTCTGGAAAGTACATGTCACTGTATGTAATTGGACTATGGTTGTTTCTGCTAAGATCTCTTCAATTACATTTTAATTCAATTACTGTCATTCAGAAAAGTTTGAAACTTTATATTTATACTTTATTCTAATATGAAAAGAAGCCATTAGATTTTGGCGTAAATCAAATAACAGGAAATGGCACTTTATTTGAAGCTCAAAATAGTTTTTCTTCGAGAAAATACATGTTATTTTTTCGAGGTTTATGTTATTGTAAAATTAAAGATTAATAAATTTTCCACTGGTTTCCATTAATATTTTTTTATATTTTATGGATAATATTTAAAAATTATGTATAATTTAAATCCCGGAGCCTACGCTTTAAACAGAACTCCTTGGTTACACAGTTCAGCTTAAATATATATAACTGACAGATAAATACCACTATCAAAAAACTAATCATTTCAAATTTATAATAGCAACGTTTTAAGAAGAAAATATTAAATAGAACAATAGTATTATGGAAAAATACTTAACACAGTTTCCAGCATAAGTAAATATGTAGGTATATGTATTTAAATTAATAAAAATTAAATGGCGGGAAGTATTGTGTTGGCCATATCAGATTTTTTATATACCACAAAAGTCAGGTTTGTGCTATTTGAAAATTGGAAATGATATTCATGTTTCTAGTTTGACGTCGGTTGGAATTGAACCCGGGTCATCTGAATCACGTCATTCTTCTGTTGTTGCCATAGAACGTAGAACATTTACTGTTTCTTTGTAGAATAATCAGAAATTTCTTATTTGGATTTAGATTAATTCCGCAGACCATTTTCGAAATTTTAAATACCTATACATTTGCATCTTTATTGACGACGAAAAGATATATCAAAAGCCGTGTATCTTCGGGCTGTGATTGTGATTTTGTGAATCATGATTTGTATAACCGTGATCCTTTTGAATTATGATTTAAAAATTATATCAAGAAAACAACTTGAATATAAACACCACCCAGCGTCAAATGTCATATGGAAACCAATGCAAACTAGCTTATTTTATTTTATAAATAATGTACTGTCAATTGTTATAGTCATCATTAAAAATGGATCATATAGAAGTAAAAAAAAGTTCTTGGTAAGGAATATGAAGTATATTTATTTAAAATAAATCTTTTATGTAACATATTTTCTTTGTTTTCAAAAGTATTGTGGGTCATTATAGGAAAATCATATTTCCTTTGATGCAACAAACCTCACAATCGAAATCTATTGTTTTTAGCCATTTTTAAATTTGCTCAGGAATGACTCCGAGTAATCAGTCAAAAAGGATGTTTCAGAAGAGAAAGGGGAAGGTTGTCTAGTGATCACAAAATGAAAAAGTGGGGATAACGTATAAGAAACGAAAAAACATATTTATTCTTAATCATGATCACGATATCATTTAGATTGCGAATCACAGACCGAAGGAACATGGTTATGACAACTATAACAACTTATTTATTGGTATTTTAAAACAAGTCCATAATTCAAAGGGTCTCTAAACAATTTGTAGTAATATAAAGTTTCAGATATTTAATAATTTAATAATAAAGCAGATAAATTTAAAATTGTATTCAAATTTGGATTTAGAACATGTACGATCATATCAAAGCTATATGGAGTATGTATTTGAAGCATTGAAATAAATAAAATCTCGATGGCTGAATTAGGTTGTTGGAACAATCGAAGAGGTTTGTGAAAGGAGTTGTGCGCGATTATCGGTAAAAACGTTTGCCGGAGAGATTAGCTGGGAGAATTTACGCATCTCGATTCGCCTTCGCCGCCATTGGCATTGTGAGTGCAGAGCAAAGCAGCCGAGCGCGCCATGCTCACAGCTCACAGGAAATAGGAGAAAGAAGTGGAGGATTGTCTTTAAGCCCCACAATCTCACGCAGCCACCGCAGGAGATATCGAACACAAAGCCGAAGAAGAAGAAAAGAGAGGAATTGATTTTGCATAATGTCTTCAGGTGGGAGCTGAGCTTTTATTGTGCTCCATATATCTACTGGAACAGTCCAACTGGCACGCCGCGCCGACTCTTGGATATATCTCTCCCGAATAGTCTGCAAACAAACCAGCCTGTCATTGTGGAGAATACTAATACGTTAGCGGTTCAAACCGCCGAAAAACATAGCCACCAAGTTTTCTATTACAAAACGGGAAATATAAATAAATAAATAAATAAATAAATAAACATATAATCACGGCATATTAACCATTGCTGGGTGTGCCAATCTACTTTGTACACAGATATTGGTAATGATGAAATATTTGTACCTAGGGTTTCACGGCTTGACTTGATATTCAAGTTACTTGACTTGAGCTTGGCTGAAAGTCAAGTCAAGTCAAATAGTTACAATTTCAAGTATTTATTTTTCAATAAAAAAATAAATAAATATTTCATCACGGCATAGTAGCCATTGCTGGGTGTGCCAATTATTTGAAAAAATAAAGTAGTTTTTCACGACTATATTTCATTTTCATATAGTTCCTTATGTTTTATAACAATATCAATAATATACCTCGAAATATAGACATTTATTCATAAAAATAAATCATACATTCAAATTTAAAAATTAAAAAAAAAAGATTTAAAAGTATAATATATGAATTAACATAAACTATTTATAGTATATGTATTATGGTTGACCTTAAAAGGGAGCAAGTCGAATTTTAACCGGGTCGCGCCTAAAGTGGTTCCAAATAAATAAAAAAAATACTGGCAATGATTCCGCTTAATTTTAATATTTGACCGGGCCTAAATATTTTTGATTTTTTCCCATTTAAATAACATTCGGTTTTGGCACATTTTGGAACTTTATTTTTCTCCGAGATATTAAGAGGTTTAAAAAATCCATTCATTATTGGAATATATACTAGAACCATCTACAGTTATCTTAATAATACTGATTAAGACTTCAAATTTTGTCGACATATTTTCGGGTCATTCTAGTACATATTCCAATACTGGATGAATTTTTTAAACCTCTGCACAGGTACTTGCACTAGTGAATCAGCATAGCACATAACATATGCATTACGATTCTACTGATTGGCGCGTTTTCGTACATAATCGGTTCGTAATCAAGTACGTTGAATTTGCTTGAAATTGCTTCATCAAGTCAAGTAGTAACGATAGAAAATCAAGTCAAGTAATGATTTTTTAAGAAGCTTGATTTTCAAGTAAGTCAAGTAATTTACAAAAACATCAAGCTACTTGACTTGATGAAACCTTATTTGTGCCATTAAAATTCGAAGTAAATTTTGGCGTCGATCGGAATCGAACTCGGGTCCCCGGATTCGCGACCAGACACTCAGGTACACAGGAAATATGTTTTATATATTATAAAAATATAAAATAATATAATATTTAATTTTGAGGTTCTATAATCTATAGCAAAAACATATTTTGTTCGTCGCTATCCTTAACATTTTCCTGTAATAATTATATAAAAAAAACTACATATATCTTACAATTTCTACAGTAAAATATACAAATTAATATCCAACAAAGAAAACTACACAAGAAATGAAATTACGAGTTCTATATCCACTTGTTGAGTTGTCACTTATTAGCCATTTGAAAAATATAGAAATAATTCCAAATGATTTCCCATGTTTCGTATTTGTATTTGCGTAGTTGAAGTCAATAGACTCTAGTAGGAACGACAAGATTCAATACACCGGTATATAATCAATATAAATTACTATTATAAGCAGCATGTATAAAATACGCATTTCTTGAATATTACTGAAATTAACGAGCCTCTTATGACTATAATATAGAGTTTCTGCAATGCTAAGTACGTAGTACGGACCGTTAAAATGAGGTTTTGTATTACCTTTCCATGCTCACCCAAGCGATCTGAATATAGAGAAATATTATTTAATTAGAAACTTCAACTAGAAGAATATTAGGCCCCGTATTTTTTATGTAATGAATAAAGAATATATAAAAAGTAAATTTTCTTAAAGATCATTTGTATCATGAACGAGTTAACAAATTAGCATACATTTATCTCTCTACAAGCATGTGCAATAAGGATGGATATAACACGCTTATCTTTCAAAAATTCATATTGTTTCGACTGAGGACATTCCATTTTAAAACGATGCTCGTTGTTGACAATACTTTCCCTGTAAGTATATTTATTAATTCAGATATATTACCTTGATTCATAGCCATACGAACAACGTTATTTTCTGTCAGTCACTTATTTGGTTTTAAATTTTCTAATAAACTTACAAGTTGACTTAGTAATAATATCCTACTTACGAAAGTTGAAAATATTGTACAACTAGCATGATATGAATATTAACGTAGCCAAGCAGCTTTGCTTTGTTTGTTTCAAAAAAGCAGTAGTGGTTGAATTGTTATTTCAAAAAAAATTCTTGAAAATACTTATGTTATATTTGTGATCATAAGTTATAAACACTATTTTATGTTATGAACCATAACTCGCTCGAAAGTAATATCGTATTGCTCGTGCGTTTATTCACTCGGTTGCACCTCGTTCGTCAAACTTTACACTTGCACGATATTTCTCACTTTCGATACTCATTATGAAATATTACCGAATTTGGTAAATGATAATATTTGAACGAGCGTCCCGGTTTAAGTTTTGAAAAATATCGTAATCATGACTTATTACCCATGTCTGGGTGCGCCAATCTGCTTTTACGAGAGTCACGTTAGAATTTTTAAGAATAAGAAACATGATTCATGTTTGCAAATTTTATATTAAATATTTTCAAACTTTACCATTATTTTTTTCCACTTTTTAGAAGCTCCAAAACAATCTTCTTTTGGAATGAGTTTAAAATAATTTCTGGGAGACTTATGTCAAAGCTGTCAAATTAATTTTTGCCAAAGCTGTCAATCTAACTACTGGGTGACTCAGAACTATAAAATTAATTTCAGGCTAATCTAAAAACTGTTAAAAATGCTTTATTTTTATAGTCACGCCGATACAAATAACAGATAAATAAATGCGCATATTTTGTTTTCTACGGTTTATCTTATTTTTTATTCTCAATAGTTTTCGTATTCACAGATTTTGAAAATGATGTCTTTAGAGATATTTTACAAGATCCGCCATCTTACAGCCCAAACATCTATCGATTCATTATTTTATAACCCTATAATCAATCGATCCACCATCTACAATCCGAATATCTCCAATCTTGTGATTGGTTTGTGTAAGATCATTGGTCCGTCCGTCTCGCTCGACCGAAGGCAATAATTACACCTTTGTGGACTGAACCTTGCTACGCGGTGCGTTTCTGGGCGGGCTCAGGTCCTGTCACTGTCTCCCGCACATTGGCGGGGAAGAGGAAAGTGACTAAAGGCTTTGTTTCCATTTTTTTAACTTGCTGGTTGGTTGTGTTCCTTCCATTGGTATTATTTTTGTATTGAACCAGGCGTCATCTTATGGACACTGTCTTGAAAAGTGCACCACGGTTAATTTTGTGCTATTTGAAAATTAGAAATATACAGTAAAATTTTTGAAAGATGTCTGATCAAGGTCATCTGTATCATGAACGAATTAACAAATTGGCATATATTTATCTCTTTCCTTTGCAAAGGCTATAAGCATGTGCAATAAGGATGGATATAACACGCTTTCAAAAATTCATATTAAGATTGGACATTCCTCTTTAAAACGATGCTCGTTGATGATAATACTTTCGCTGTAACGCAAGTTTATTTATTAATTCAGATACATTACCTTAATTCATAGCCGTACGAACAACATTATTTTGTGTCAGAGTTACTGACACTGACATTGTGTCAGTATCTTATTTTTCACATATTTGGTTTTACATTTGCTTATAAACTTACCAGTTGACTTATTTTTGAATTTTGAATGCTTTTATTGTAACATATATTTTTATAATAATAAAATAACGGTAGTATCTTATGTACCCTCATAAAAACTAAGCAAACGACACTACTGAATTTGTCATAATGCGCGGAGCAAAAATCTGAATTCATACAATTCGTAGACGACCTTGATCGGACATCTTTCCAAAATTTTACTGTATATATTTTCATGTTCCCAAATGTTTGGTAGGTTAGAAACGCACTTAATAACGTATATCCCATAAGTTTTGGCACAAATTTCAACAATTTTTACTTCTCGTTAAGAGAGATGTTGGATTCATGCTAAAAATCGCATATCCAGATTTTAATGAATAAGCACGTTTTAAGGTCCCTACAATCCGATTTTAACATTTTTACGATAGTGTGTGTGTGTGTGTGTGTGTGTGTGCGTGTGTCTGTGTGTGTGGATGTTGAAAGGACGATTTCTCAAAAACTATAATACTTAATAATAGTTTAACTACGTATTTCTCAAATGGACATTAATGGCAAGACTTAAAAAGGTTTTGGTAACAATTGCACAACCGAAAGTAGTAGATTCTTGAAAAAATTCTTCTAAATATTATTTTTTTGAAAATTTTTGCTCTTGCAAGTATTAAATAAGATTAAATTCCCTATCTGATATATTTAAATATTTTATTATATCTTTTATAGATAGAAATAAAAAATCTGTAGTGGCCAGCACAATACCTTCCATTAATCCTGTGTATTATGTATAAAATCCATACATAAATTTTCTTGCAAAAGATTCTAAATTTCTAGTAAAATTATTTCATAAACAAACTATGCAAATTGTACTTGTCACTGACATATTAAGGAATCCGTAGTTAAACAGTTCTTTATTCTAAAAGAATTTGAGAGATCGTACCTCCAACATCCACACACACGCATACACACGCATACACACACACACACACACATCATCATCATTATCATCGTATTAATGTTAAAATCGGATTCTAGGGTCTTTGAAACATACTTATTCACTAAAATCTGTATGAATCCAATACCTCTCGTAAAAATTTCTTATTTTAACATTAATTATTTCAAAAGTCTGTTTTGATAAATTCTAACTAAATATACTTAATCATGTACCCATGTTTAGTTTGTTAACAAGCAACAATAAAATAGTATTTTTCATTCTGATTATCAACAACACGAATATAATTTGCTAGTTTAACATAAAAAAGATATTTAATTACAAACTTTAGACATAAACAGGTAGTAATTTTCATTCTACGTACATATATTTTGTTATGCAATTTTTTAATGTTCCTATATAATTATTATCTGTCAATGTCAAGATAATGTCCGTCACCGTGTATTTACCTTTAATTAAGGTAATGAAACACATTACAGTTGTCATTACTTTGTTGAAAGATGGAAGCCTGGACGAGGGTTTTTCAGCAAGCTGAAACTGAAGTTGTGGAGCAACACAGTAGAGTAGAGCATTGATTTGAGCGACAGTAGACAAGCTGTCACGCGGAGGACGAAAGAGTTTTAAGTACTTCGCGAAAGTTGAGGACTCAGTTGCTATACTTGGAATATACCAACCACCGCGTTACTGAACTAAAGGGGATGGGTGCTTGCGTTATACGTGAAATTTTTGAAAAACTGCCACAAAATTAAAAGAAATATGTATGTCAATTCGATTTCTTTTGCAGATTTTAACTAAGGACACAATACATATAATCTGCAAAGAGCTTTGGTCTGCAAATACTTACCTTTTATAACCAAATGGTTAGTGGCGTAACTTCCACCCCCGCAGACCACCGCCGCAAGGGGAGGGGCGACCATATAAAGGGTGCAACCACAGTTACAGCAACGACAATTTTTTGTAGCCTTTTTTGCTTAAAATATTAACTTTTATTGAAGCATTTTTACCTAAAATATTTAGGGAAGCAGGGAATTATGAAAATATTATTTTATCTAATTCCGTTTAAAAATGTTGAATTTTACCTAACCTTATAACGTTGTGAAATGTTACTTTTTACATATTGACACGAAATAAGTTGTATAAAAATCTGAACGTAACTGAATTGCGCAAAGAATACTCGTATTACACAACTGACAAACTGATAATAAAAAATCTGATGTGGCCAGCACAATACCTTCCGTCAATCCTGTAATTTCCAGTAAAATTATTTCATAAACAAACTATGCAAATTGTACTTGACACTGACATCTTCTTTTTCTTCTAATCTAGCTTTTCCCATTCGTTAGGGGTCGCTTATTTCTGTTTTGCGTGTGGTTCTCATTCAGTTCCTTTTCTGTCAAATCTTTCGCAGTCCTTCCATCTTATTGTTGGTTTTCCTCTGTTTCTTCAACCTTCTATTACTAAGCTATTCATTCTTCCAATATATTCTTCATCTCTCCTCATAACATGTTCAAACCAATGTAATCGTTTCTCTTGTTTCTTTCTAGAAACTTGTAACACTAGAGTTACTTTCTTACCGTATCTTTTCGTGTCTTTCCCAACATCTACTTCAACATCCTCATCTCTGCCACATTCATTTACTTTTCATTGATACTTACATCTGTCAATTTGTATTATCTGAATATATTAGCAATTTTCATGGTTAGCATAGCTGGTTGATTTATAAAATTTAATTTCTTTAAAATTGTTTAACTCTATATCTATTGAATATGAAGTATAAAATGCAATCAAATCGAATAGAGAATAATATATTCTGTAAGTTATGATAACGTTAAATGTGAATATATCGTATTTAACTGTTAAAATCTTCAAATGCGGGTACTTCCGGTTGACCAATTATAACCAAAATCTAATCACTTGATCTTCTGAATGTAATCTTGAAGAATACGAAAAAAATATAATTTTTGGAATCGTGGCATTGAAGTTATGCGATTCGAAACTTTCGACACACACACAGACACACATGCATATAGACATCATCGTAAAAATGGTAAAATCGTATTATAGGGACCCTAAAATATGCTTATTCACTATAAACTCATCATTGATTTTTTTGACCAAAGACAATACCTTCCTTACTTATAGGTGACGGAAAGTAAAAAGTAATTAATTAATAGACATTACATATTTATTTTTATTAAAAGCCCAAAAACACCTAATTTACATAAATATGGGCGCAAATCTAGTCCTACATGGGCACGCAATTCTACGTAGTTATGCCACTGCAAATGATAGCGTTAGAATAATCTATTTTATTATCGATCGTAGAAAAAATATTTGTTTAGCAATTAGTTTCCTCTAAATTTAAATAAATAAATATATATGCGATTGAAAGCAATAACGATGAATGAAACTTTTATTTCTAACACTGGTGATACAATTCCAATTCGCAAATTGATTCACGATGCTAAATAACACCCAGGACCAAAGCGCGCGGGAAAAAGCAAAATTGTTATTTAATTGAAAAGGTCTCATTCATATTCAGGCGATGTAAAAAATGCAGCTTGCCGGCGATTTTAGCGTTTTATTTTTGACGCGCTCGGCGTACGTGAATGGCAATCATTGACGAATCCGTCGCGGTTTGCATTCTCCAAGGCTCGCCTGGATCCTGGATATGGACGTGAACGTGGACGAGGACGAGAACGTGGGTGGAAGCACATGCGGCATATTCGATGGCCCCAACGACAGGGAAAAACCAAATCATTACGAGCCATGAGGAAAAACAACTTTTTGTTTATTTTAAAATGGACAATTTTTATATCATACACGGAATATTTAATCACAAGGGGGTATGTAACCATAATGGAATTTATATATGTATATATGTCATAAAATATATAAATTAATCTGTGTAATTGAATATTTTGGAGAAGAGATATGGTAACGCCAGTATAGAAGGTATAGAACGTCGAAATTACAAAAATATGTACGAAAATTGACTCACCCCCATTACATATCGATTATCATAAGTTGAATATTTTAAACATAATAATAGTATTTCATGTATCTAGGACGAAAAGTGAATCTTTAAGGTATGAACAACTCGGCTACCCGCCTCGGCCGTAATTAATTACTCATGAGTACCTTAAAGACATTTTTCGTTTGAGGTGCATAATTTTTTTTATGTCAAACGGTTTTTACTTATTAAATTATTAAAAGAAATTTGCAGTAATTTGTAGCAGTATGAATTTTGTATAAGTAGGTTAAGTCGTAATTGTTCAAAAATCCTAGCAAAATTTTGACAAATTGACAGATTGAAATTGAATTTTTCTGGTTTCATGAACATTATTCTTATTTGCTATAATTGATGAAAAATACATTCCTCGAGATATTTTGGATGAAGTTACTGAGGCGAAGAACAATTTAATGTCGCATAAATAAAGGATTCAGTATAAAGGTAAAATATCATTTTAAAGTTCTAGGACTTTAATGTTCACTTTTTACTTCTCGCTAAGAGAGGTATTGGATTCATGCTAAAAATCGCATATCCAGATTTTATTGAATAAGCACGTATTAAGGTCCCTACAATCCGATTTTAACATTTTTACGGTGATGTCTGTGTGTGTGTGTGTGTGTGTGTGTGTGTGTGTATGTGTGTGGGATGTTGGAAGGACGGTTACTCAAAAACTATAAGACTTTATATTTGTTTAACTATGTATTTACCAATCGGACATTCATGGGAAGATCTGAAAAGGTTTTGGTAACAATTGGACAAGCGGAAGTAGAAGATTCTTGAAAAAAAATCTTATAAATATTATTTTTTGAAAATTTTTCTTGGTAATATTAAAGAAAATTAAATTCTCTATCTGACACATTTAAATATTTTATTATATATTCTATAGATTTAGAGATAAAAGAAGTATAATATATAAAATAATCTGTTGTAATAAATTTTACATCCGAAAGAATGCCATGGAAAATAGTTGAAAATTTAAAATGTTTGCAACTGACAGATAAATGTCAGTGTCAGAAATTCGGAGACATTACCGAAGACTTTTTCTGGGAAGTACATACATTATATTATTTCTTAATGTATTAATAGTTAAATATTTAATATTAGAGGTTTATTACACATACCCTTCAGAAATACTGTTACTCCCGACAATAAATTTGAAAAATCTAAATACATATAAAGAATAGATATAAGTAGAATTTTTGGTGTAGAGTGTAGGTATAGAAGAAATTTTAAATAATTTAGGGCTCGAGCAGTCATGTGACTTTGTTGACCGTGACAAGCAGATGTGGGGGGCCATGTCAGAATGATAGCTAGTACTTATGTACATAGATGTCAAATAACATAATTTTTCATTCTAAATTTCGTGATTTTCCAATTGCATATGGTTTATTTTCATAGACTACGTTTATCTCGCATTAGTTTATCCACTTAAATACTAACCCGCTTGAGTTAAGCGGGTTAAACGTGCGAGATAAACACGTTAGTTTAGCGCTAAGTGAAGTATCTTAAATAATGGTTTGAGTTAACTAACCTACTTGAAATTTTGCGAGATAAACGGTTAAGGCTATGGATTAACCTCAACATTTTTTTTAAAAACATGAAAATAATTATTAAAAATATATATTACTACACTCAAAACTTCTAAAAACTGTTTGTTTCGAGGTTTGCTTCAATATCGTGAGCGTTTTGTTATTTTTATTATACGTACGTCATCCGCAAAATTTTCTATCTGTCCTTGTTTAACAGCAGTGGATAAACGCTAATTATCCTGTAGTCACTTTAAAACATGCGATATAAACGAACTGGAGTTAAGAGTTAGTTTTAAGTCACTAGATTTTTAAGCGGGTTATGTCACTGCGAGATAATCGTAGTCAGTGACAAGTAAATTCCACACTCCTGGTGACAAATTAACCACGTGAGTACAGATTCATGCTAAAAATCGCATATCTAGATTTTAATGAGTAAGCACTTTTTAAGTGGCGCGAGGTATTGTGCTGGCCACAACAGATTTATGTTTTATAAATCGTTGAAAAAGCGTTGCTTTAGAAGTCAGTATGACAATAAAAAAATATTATAACTACAAATTTATAAAAATATGGGTATTTTTTGTCTATTATTCTATAATAACATACTTATTGGAAATCATGATTCAGGTAGAAAGAAAGTTTAGATTAGAATAGCATAGTTCAAGGAGTCTTACAGTTTTATTAGTTTATATGCATGAAGTTTACGAACGAGTAAATAGATAAAATAAAAAATGTATACATATTCATTATTCATATTTGTCGCTAAAAGCTCGAAATGGCGTACGTTGACATATAAATTTATGCATATGTAGAGCACGTATTCAGCTATTTACAAGTGTCGGCGACGTTTGTTGGTGACGCGTCACCGTCACGTTAGTTGCAGTCGCGAGTCGCTAACAAAGTCGTCAACAATAGACGCGGGGCGTCTACAAGGGAAATATCTCAGTCACTCACTCCGGGACGGTGTTTGTCATGTTACATGCAAAGACGATGCTTTTATCATTTTTATAAAGACTATTTTTCTTGGGGTTTTTGTCGCTACCCGCGAGCTCTTTTAACACGGGCGCTTCCTGCCTGCAGACATCGCTCTTCTTCTTTGCATCTCTTTCTTCCACAGCGTTTTTCTCCAGCCGTCTCGCTTTGTCTTCTTCCACGAGTTTCCATCCTTTTCTGCTTCTTTTGGTTGTCTAGCGGGTGTTTTCATTGTGACGAGGTCGTCGAATGTAACGCAGGAATGGTTTTAGATGCATTTATTTACAAATAGAATTTAACACAATAAAAAATATTCGTATAGTATTCACGTAACAATGGCATTACGCAATATTATTTCATTTATAGATAGTTAAATTCGCTCTATAATCTGTGCTGACACCTACTAGGAGAGTATATTTTTCTGCATCAAGAAACGCACATGCGAACCATTATTCTACTACTTTTGCGATAGTTTTTTACCTTCCGTCACCTTTAGGTAAGGAAGGTATTGTCAAAAATATCAATAGTGAGTTTTTAATGAATAAGCACGTTTTACGATGATGTCTGTATGTATGTGTGTGTGCGTCTCTCTCTCTCTCTCTCTCTCTCTCTCTCTCTCTCTCTGCGTCTCTCTCTCTGTGTGTGTGTGTGTGTGTGTGTGTGTGTGTGTGTGTGTGTGTGTGTGAGTGTGTGTGAGTGTGTGTATGTGACGATCGTTTCGGATCGCGTAACTCTAATACCACGATTCCAAAAATACAGTTTCATTTCAGTGGCGG
The DNA here is from genome assembly GCA_951394225.1 of Harpalus rufipes. NCBI lineage: Eukaryota > Metazoa > Arthropoda > Insecta > Coleoptera > Carabidae > Harpalus > Harpalus rufipes. Next base: position 48,330,645 of record OX596279.1, read on the forward strand.
CTCGTGCACCAAAACTTTGGTGAGGCAAGATTAAATTAGAGCTCCCAATCGAAGCCATTATATTTGTTTTTGTTTATCTATAAACACAAGGAAAAAAAATACTCTTATGTTCATGTTCGAATGCAATATGCAGTTAATAACATTTATGCCCGGTTTCACCAACATCAAATAAATCTTCGAATATCTTATTCGTCGAACAAGTGAAAAATATCGCATCAAAACATGACAGCTACAATAAATACAGTCATTTGTGTTATGGTTTCTATGCGATATTTGTCTCTTATTCGATGAATAACCTATTTAGAGATTTATTTGATATTGATAAAACGGCCACAACTCTTTTATCCTTTACGCACTCATTGTATTTTGCATTTGAGGCCAGCCTCAAGCAGCTCCTTGTCTAGCGCACGTATTGCTTAACGGGATGAAAGCATTACCAAAAACATTACACATTATACTATTCATTTCGAGTATATGTCAGAGGCAAGCCACCATCAAGCCTCACAGGTTTAGGTGAACTGCATTACCTATTAGTTATGATGGTGGCTTAAATTATTCTTTTGATATTTATAAAGACAAACATTATAAGATGAAATTTAATTTACATTCTACTTTATATTATTTACAACGTAATAATTAAAATTCTTAATTTGTTAAAATGATATCCTGAGTTATTTCTTCTGGTGAGGCACTGCCTCACCTGCCTACCCTGACAAGCCGCCACTGTTTCATTTTCATTTTTTGCCGTCGGTTGGACGAAGAAAGCGTATACCCGTCTGAACCACCGACAATAATGAGATAGCGAATAAAAGCCACATATGTGTCATGTGTGTACGACGAAGATGCTAAATAAAAGTTTATTAATTCTTACATAAAAAATTAATGACGTGGAGATCAACTCGGAGATACAGAGAGTAATATTTTCTAGTTTCATACAAATTTCCAAATGATAAAAACAACTAGAATCTTGATTCAGTTGATAGTTCTATAAATTATCTCCCACTTTAAATAACACATTTCATACAAGATAATAAATGATTGGTCTTGATATCGCTGCCCTAAATTCGGTTCTGTTTTCTGTTCGGAAATCAGTCCCGTGAAGGCCCGCATCAAAACATCACAAGCCGTGCGTCGTGCGCTTGAAAAATGATCCATCGCACGTCACGTCAACTAAACCAAAGTTTTTACACCGACACTACACTAGTTTGTCTGTAAGTCTGTATTTACTTCGTGTCTACTTGCAGTCTACAACGAGGTATACTCATCTGCAAACAATCAAACACTACAATAAATTATTAAAATATAATGAATACAATGAAACAACATGTACATCAACATACGATTTGAGTTAGTCAGCATTTCAAAAGAAAATTGGTTAGGTCTACTTTCAACATATTCAAAACAAAATTTAAAAAAAATCAGATGTAACCAACGCAATACCTCTCGCCATTTTGTTTTTATTAATTTAAATACCTACCTACGGGGTCTCGTGGCCGCGTGCCTGAGTGTTTGGTCGCGAATCTGGAAAACCGGATTCGGTCCCGATCAACGCCAAATATTTCGAATTTTAAATGGCATAATAGCACACCGAGTAAGGGGTTAAATGCCGTGATGATATATTTATTTATTTTTTTATTTAAATGCATACCTGCATATTTACTGATGCTAAAAATTATGTATATTAAGTTCCTTTCCATATAACTATTGTTCTATTTACAATTTTCTTTTTAAAACGTTAGGTACTATTATTTAGTTGAAATGATTTTTTTTTTGACAGTGACATTTATCTGTGTGTTACATACATTTGAGCTGAACTGTAAGCATGCAGTTGTGTTTAAAATATAAGCTCCAGGATATAATTTTTATATTATTTTATAAATTTATCCATAAAATATATAGAAACACTATTAACGCAAACCTGTAGAAAATTTAATAATCTTATTTTTTAAAAAACAAATTGCGAAAAAATAACCTTTAAAGGTATTTCTTGAAGAAAAACAATTTTCAGTTTCCAGTAAAGTACCATTTCCGGTTATCCGTTTGACATCAAAATCTAATGATGGTATTTGTTTGAGTTAGAGTGTCTATCTAGAAGATCCACACACACACACACACACATCATCGTGAAAATATTAAAATCGGATTGTAGGGACCTTAAAACCGTGGTCATTTACCAAAATCTCGATATGCGATTTTTATCACGAACCCTACATCTCCCTTACCAAGGGTAGAGGGAGGTAAAAATCTGTGGTGGCCAGCGCAATACCTCTCGCTCTTTCCATTTTATGTTACATAAGTAACGAATTTAAACATTTCTTGTACACACAAATAATTCAAATTGTATCTTTCTTTTGTTCTATAAGAAATTTTGTCCTACTCTTCTAATATGATCAAAATTCTTGACATTCGTTGACGGCATTAGCGGTATTTCTTAAGGATATATGTAATAGCTATCTATAATTTTAAATATTTAATAAATAATACAATAAGAAATATTAAACGTACTTCCCAGAAAAAGCTTTTAGTAATTTCAGTAAAACTGTTGATTTTTGATATTGATATTTTGCATTTATCTGTCAGTTACAAAAAATTAAATATCTCAACAGCTTTCCATGGAGTTGTTTGAGTAGCGAGATTTATTATAACAGATTATTTTATATTATAATATATTTTATCTCTAAATCTATAGAAGATATAATAAAAATTAATTAATGATCTTTATTATTTGTAAAAACAAAAATTTTCAAAAAAATAATAGTTACGGTTTTTTTTTTAGAAACTACCACGTCCGGTTGTCCAATTATTACCAAAACCTTATCATCTCTTCCCATTAATGTTACATTGAGGAATCCGTGGTTTAACATGTATTAAGTCTTATAGTATTTGAGAAACCGTACTTCCGATATCTATACACACACACACACACACACACACACACACACACACACACGGACATCAACATAAAAAATGTTATAGTCGGAATGTAGGGACCTTAAAACGTGCTTATTCACTAAACTCTGGATATTCGATTTTTAGCATGAATCCAATACCTCTCTTAGTGAGCGGTAAAAATGAACCTTGTGTCTTATTTTCATACGTAATATAACAAGTGATATGATTATCATCGATGATATTCTCGAGTGAAACCGAGCTGCAGATTTCACGAGTCCGAAGGACGAGTTGAAATGTGCTGCTTCGGTTTCACGAGCAATATCTTCGATTATTAATTATATCACGAGCTTATATTTAATGAGAGAATATAATGAATTTTCTAACCTAACCTAACTTTTAATATACATATTCATATTGTATTAAAACATGGTACTTACGAGTTTTATTTAATATTTCGGAGTTTGAATTATTGTTATTATTTATTTTTATACTCAAAATTAACTGTCAATGTCATAAATAAAGAAAACAAATCCCTTAGTAACGACTATAAATACGGTGTTTATTTCCTTGTTTTTTATCATCGCTGTGATAAACGCGTAGCTAGGAAGATTCTGAATGTTGATTGGCGGAAAACATGTCACGTGACTAAGGAATTATATTCTCAATAATATTTTATTGGACAAATGTATAAATTGGCTGATTTGCATTTGTGCCTCAACAAGAAAGTATAAGAAAGTTTTTACTTTTCAAACGAAATAAAATAAGACAAAGTACAACTAGGAAACCACATTCATTTACAACTTTCAAAAACTACAACAATTAAACAAAACTTGGCAACCAAAAACAATCTAAAACTTCAACACGCTCTTCGTATTTTTCCAAGCAAATAATCAAAGAGTTTGTAAAACAAATTTTCCATAACGATGAAGTCGGTGGAACAAAAAACGTTTTCACGCGTCTGAAGTAAAGGAAATTAAAAGTGAATAAGGAATAAATGAGGAACTATTAATTCTTTCATTAGGTGATGCCGTCAGAGTGCAGCGAAGTTTGACAGCCGTAACAGAACCAATTTACACAGAAGAAATGAGTTGGGCCGACGGTGCCTCTGGTCTTATTAATGACTTTTATATGTTATATTGAACATGACTCACTTCACTTCGCTTCATTATTTATCTCGCATGATTAATCAGGCGGACGGATTTCAAAAAATTATTAAGAGAATAAATAAATATCTTTGTATTAAGGAGCATATTTTGATATACAAGAACACGTAAAGAGGGAGTCCCCCAAAGTCTATTCTTGGAGCCCGAGGTTTGTAAATATTTATATTATTTGAGAAATTAAATAAAGCGTTTTATGCACTCATGTAAAATTACCAAATAGTGACATTGGTTGATCTTGTATTAAGCCACAGATATATGATTGCATTTGAAGATCCACGGGAAAAAATATGAATGACACAAAATGTGTATTTTTCAATACGCGTATTTAAAAAAAATATCTTGGTAATATTAAAGAAAATTAAATTCACTATCTGGTACATTTAAATATTTTATTATATATTCAATAGATTTAGAGATAAAAGAAATATAATATATAAAATAATCTGTTATAATAAATTTTACAGCCGAAAGAATGCCATGGAAAATTTAAAATGTTTGTAACTGTCAGTGTCAGAAGTCAGGAGACATTACTGAATTTTTTTTCTGGGAAGTACATACATTTTATTTTTTATTGAATAGATAATTCTTTAAAATTATAGGTATATTACATAATATCCTTTAAAAATACTGTCAATCCTGACAATGAATTGGAAACATTTCGAAAAATTAGAAGAGGACAAAATTTCTTCATAAAATGAATTTAAAATTAAACAATCTAAATATAAGGAATAGATATAAGTAGAATTATTGGTGTAGAGTGTAGGTATACAAGAAATGTTAAATATAATAGGGCGCGAGCAGTCATATGATTTGGTGGCCTTGACAAGCAGATATGGGGGCCCATGTCAGAATGATAGCTAGTAGTTATGTACATGTCAAATATCATAATTTCTCATTCTAAATTTAGTGATTTTCCAATTCCATGTGGTTTGTTTTCCCCGACAAGTAAATTCCATACTCCTGGTGACAAATTAACTACGTAAATTTAGAAAATCTTGAAATTTTTAATGAAAAATTTTGACATTTGACATCTATGTACATAATTACTAATTATCATTCTGAAACGGGCCCCACATCTGCTTGTCAAGGCCAACAATGTAACATGCCTGTTCGCGCCCTATACTTACCTATGTAACCAAAAAAGGAAATGTCGAGAGATATTGTGCTGGCCACAACATATTTTTTTCATCTCATTTTGTTAAAAAATGTACATTCATCCTTTTTCCTCGTGGCTCTTCATTTTGTATTCAATAATTTCCATAGAACATTTCATATTACCATACAAATCAGAACTTTACTTCAGATTGGCTTATTACCAATACAAATCCAAACCAATGTAGAAAAGTAATGACTAATGGATTGCATGGCTGTCTATATTTTGATTGTAACTGACGTTTTCATCAGGCGACGAACGATTGCCAAACAAATAACTGATGGATCACGATTTTGCATCTCGTGACAGGTAGGAGATATCCGGATAGCTATCAGGTGATGCAGAACACGCTGCAATCTAATTACTCAAATCATCTCTCGATGCTGGTTATGTTACGTCAGCAGGCAACCGCGGTCATTTTCCATTTTCCGCGATGAAAAAAACTGCAGTAATGTATGCAACGTGTACGCGGCGAGGAATTATGTTGTTTCCATGCAAATTTCACCCTTTTTGTGTATTTTATTATGGATGTATTTTTTAATAAAATTTCAGGACATGCCTTTCCATTATGCTGCACTTTTCGTAATATGCTGTGTGAAATAAAATTGCTTTTTTAGTTTTATAAGCGCAATAAACTATATATTCTAATGGATTCTATCATATTACAAATTTAATATTACATTTAAAATAATTTTAAATCCAGATTAATTTACACTTGAAGGAGAAATTGGGTCGCTTATAAACTTATGCCACTTACAACCACTTTTAACTGAAATTTGGGTGAGATATAAAATACTGAAGTCGGCAGAATATTTGAGTATTAAACTAAACTGGTATTAAACAAATTAAAATGCAACCCCACTAAAACAAACAAACGTCAAATAATCAAATTCAATGCAGTGTTTAAGGGCTTCTGTTGGGAAAAATACTGCGATGACTAGAGTTCGGCATATGCAAAATAAAATAAGTATATATTTTGTCAATTGATAATTTTAAATTATTACTTCAAAGTAACATTGGCGGTTCGCCTTTGTGGAAGGAGAGATTATAATAAAATTTTATGGTCAGCCGGATGACCTTCTAGGGTACCTACTATACGAAATTTATATTTACAATATCAAATATTTTCTATTCTTTCCACGGAATTTTCTCATTTCCAGGTAATTTCTATCCATATAATTAGTATATTTTAAATAAATAAAAATTAAATAGCGGGAAGTATTGCGCTGTTTACCTCAGATTTTTTTTGTACGTTTGTGCGTAGTACTAAAAAAATACTAGAGAAATATAATTGTGTATGAAACAAAAATGCTGGATTTGAAGAAATAATAAAATGTTATATAGCGGTGTTGAGATTAATATTAATTTTAATTGCAAATTTTAAATAAGCCCCTATAATTTGTTACGAGGTTGAGCGTACAGTCGTTGACACGAAAGAAAGTGGGTGTTGTAAGGAAGAGTGTTCCATGTAATCGAGTTGTTTTATAGTAAACCATGGGCGTCGCTTCGCTACAATCTAGTACTTTTGGTTGGAGCGGTTCATGTATTATACGTATAACAAGTCATAGTAAAATATTTTTAATCGCGCGACTAGCCGGTCGATTGCGATCGACAGGTTGAGTACTCCTGGCTTAGATGGTTAGAGAGTTACTCTGGAAAAGTAAAGGTTCGGGTTCAAATCCCCCGGTGACTGACATGATTTTTTCACAATTTATTTCGTTTAAATTCTTGTAAATTCAGAAATTTTGACTTAAACAATCTGATGTGACCAACACAGTACCTCCCGCCATTTAATTTTTATGAATGTAAATATACAGGGTTATTCTAAATGATGGACCCATTTTTAAAAATTCGTATTTATTAAAGTTTTCGGCGGGCGGTGATGGTTCCAGAAGCGGCCGGTAGAGTTCTCGCGGCAATAAGCCGCCATTTTGTGTCACTGTTCAGTTGTGAGTGAGATGGCTACTGTGGAGCACAAGGTTTTCTGCGTTATTGAGTTCGCAAAAAGTGACTCGCAAATTGTAGTGCAGCGGGCATTTCGTGCCAAATTCGGTATTGAACCATCAACTAGAAAAAGCATTAGCTGTTGGTTTAAGCAATTTAAACAGACTGGAAGTGTGTGTAAATAAAAAAGCACAGGCCGACCGCGTGTGTCTGAGAATGATGCAGTTAACGGTGGCCACATTGAACAATTATAATGTATGGAAAAAAACTTTGAAACTTCCTCTTTTCATTGGTATATTGTTAATTTTGTATTTGTACTTTAATAAATACGAATTTTTAAAAATGGGTCCATCATTTAGAATAACCCTGTATATCTATGGGGTCTCGTGGTGCACTCTTCACGCCAACAACGAGTGCCCGTGAGGTGACGCTTGCTAAACGCCCGCACGGTATAAATATGTCATCATCATTACCGAAATCTGTATACAAAGCAGATTAGTACACCAAGCATTGGGTAATATGCCGTGATGATATATATTTTTTACCTTCCGTCACCTTTAGGTAAGGAAGGTATTGTCTTTGGTCAAAAAATTCAATGATGAGTTTTTACTGAATAAGCACGTTTTAGGGTCCATATAATACGATTTTACCATTTTTACGATGATGTCTGTATTTATGTGTGTCTGTGTGTGTGTGTAACAAAATTTCCGGATTCCATAACTTCAATACCACGATTCCAAAAATTATAATTTTTTCGTATTCCTCAAGTTTACATCCAGAAGAACATCTGATTAGATTTTGGTTATAATTGGTCAACCGGGAGTAGTCTCATTTGAAGATTTAACAGTTAAATTTGATTTATTGACATTTAACGTTATTATAACTTAAAGAATATATTATTCTCTATACGATTTGATTACAATTTATACTTCATATTCAATACATACAGAGTTAAAGAATTTTAAAGAAATTAAATTTTATAATTCAGCCAGCTATGCCAAACTTGGGAACTAGTATCAAATTCATATAATTCAAATTGACAGATGTCAGTATAAATAAAAAGTAAATTAATGTGGCAGATATGAGGATGTTGAAGTAGATATTGGGGAATAGACGGAAAAATATGGTAAGAAAATAACTCTAGTATTACAAGTTTTTAGAAAGATACAAGAAAGACGATTACATTGGTTTGAACATGTCATGAGGAGAAAGGAAGAATTATATTGGAACAAGAATGAATAGTTTAATAATAGGACGTTAAAGGAACAGAGGAAGACCAAAGATAAGATGGAAGGACTGTATTGCGGAAGATTTGAGAGAAAAGGAACTGAATGAGAACGACATGCAAAAATAGCGACCCCTAACAAATGGGATAAGCTAAAGATGAAGAAGATGCCAGTGTCAAGTGCAATTTGAAAAGTTTGTTTATGAAATAATTTTACGGGAAATTTAGAATCTTTTGTAAGAAAAATTATGGAATTTATACATTATACACGAGAATGACGGAAGGTATTGTGCTGGCCACAACAGATTTTTTGTGTTTATATACATACCTGCATATTTACTAATGCTAGAAATTATGTATATTAAGTTCCTTTGTATATAACTATTATTCTATTTACAATTTTCTTTTTAAAACGTTACCATTATTAATTTGAAATTATGTATATTAAGTTCCTTTCCATATAACTATTGTTCTATATACAATTTTCTTTTTACAACGTTACTATTATTAATTTGAAATTATTTTTTTAAAAGTACATTTATCTGGCAGTTATATACATTTGAGCTGAACTGTGTAACCATGGAGTTGAGTTTAAAGCATAAGCTCCGGGATATAATTTTTATATTATTTTATAAATTGAATAATCTTTCATTTTTATAAAAACAAATTGCAAAAAAATTAAAGATTTGAAGAAAAATTATTTTTAACTTTAAGTAATGTGCCATTTCCAGTTAACTTGACACCAAAATCTAATGACTTCTTTTCATATTAGAATAAGGTTAGAAATACATGGTTTCAAAATTTTACGAATGATAGTATTTGAGTTAGTCTCCAGACTCACACACATGCACACATACACACACACATACACACACACACACACACACACACACACACACACACACACACAGACATGATCGTTAAAATGTTAAAATCGGATCGTAAGATCCTTAAAACGTGGTCATTTGCCAAAATCTCGATATGCAATATTTAGCACGATCCCTATACTTCCATACCAAGGGTAGCGGGAGGTAAAAAAAATGTTTCCTATATGTAAGGCCTACATATGTTACGAATTTTCATACTCACTCAGTATATGATTTTAATAAACTCCTGCCTGCTACACAAAGTAATTATCTTTTGAATCTCAATGAGATCTTACAAATTAAATTTCAATTTTCTTATTTTATAACGAACTTCTTAGCATCGCGAATCAATTTGCAAATTGAAATTATACCCACTCGGAATGTTCTACCGTCTACGTTAGAAACAAGTTATTTAAAATTCCTGATAATTGTACGAAATTACTGAGGTATTTGTCTGTAAGGCAGGGAATTTATTAAATTATGTGCTACAAGTTACAAGTGTGGATTAAAAATTCATATAAAATGATTGTCTGGTAAGATTCACTGTTGTCGAAGGAACTGAAATAATAGACTCGAACAAGTTTTTATACACTGGAATTTAGATTTTTTTTCTGCTTATACTTACAGAGGAAGGGAGATAATTGTATATTATTATTTATTTATAAACAAAATAAAATTAAATGGAAGAAAAATTTTCCTATGTTTTATATTTATAAAAATACATGTATTATATATTTATAGAGATATTAAATATTTCAACAGCTCTTGACTAATCAATAGAATGTGCATTTTATACATTAATCTTAATATGTACTAATGCATTTGTGTAAAAAAGAAATACTTAAAAATAAAAAATGGAAACAATCCTTATATTCATGTTTTAAATAACTACACAGTATGACAATAAAGATTTAGGATTGATTTTCTGTAGTGCCCAAAGACCGCAAATATAGTAGACAAAATATGCCCTATACTTCATTATTGTTTGTTATGTTCTCGACTGGGCAGAAAGAGACAACTAGAGATAGAGATATATAAGATTTTGAAATTAACGTAGAGTTAACAGGCTAATACATTAGCGGTTAAAGCGGAAGATAATATCAGCCATTGGTAAGTTCGGCCATAGCTTAGTTGGTATAGCGTGACTCCGGCAAAGTAATGGTCCATGGTTCAAATCATTGAGGCTGACATTATCTTTTCACACTTTCATAATTTATTTCGAACAATTAGACTGTTAACGCTACGTTAATTTCAAAAACTGGACCGATAGGGCAAAGAGTAATTTCTGACAAGTCCACAATGATGTTTAAATGTAGTGGTTATTCAACCCCACATCATACAACGTGACACAAAACTGTATTCTCCAAAGAGAGATACATTAGCGGTTAAAGTGGAAGATAATGTCAGCCATTGGATAGTTCGGCCATACCATAGCTCAGTTGGTAAAGCGTTACTCCGGCAAAGTAATGGTCCATGGTTCAAATCCATGTGGTTGACATTATCTTTTCACACTTTCATATTTATTTATTAATTTTAGACATTTATACCAAAATCTGGATTCACCATAAAACGTAAATAAATTTAGAAAAATCTGTTGTGGCCAGCACAATACCTTCTGTCAATCCTGTGTATAATGTATAAATTCCATACATAATTTTTCTTGGATAAGATTCTAAATTTCCAGTAAAATTATTTCATAAACAAACTATTCAAATTGCACTTGACACTGACATCTTCTTCCTCTTTAGCTTTTCCCATTCGTTAGGAGTCGATATTTTTGCGTGTCGTTCTCATTCGGTTTTTTTTCTCTCAAGTCTTCCGCAATACAGTCCTTCCATCTTATCGTTGGTCTTTCTCTCCTTCTTCAACCTCCCATTACTAATCTACTCATTCTTGTTCAAATATAATTCTTCATTTCTCCTCATGACATGTTCAATGGGGTCTCGTGGCCGTGTGCCTGAGTGTCTGGTCGCGGATCTAGGGGACCCGGGTTCGATCCCGACCGACGCCAAAAATTACATCGCATTTTAATGGCACAAAATTGACCCCTGTGGCGCACTCTCCACGCCAGCAATGAGTGCCCGTGAGGCGACGCCTGGTAAGCGCCCGCACGGTACAAATATTCCATCATTACCGACATCTGTGTATGAAGCAGATTGGCACACCCAGCAATGAGTAATATGCCGTGATGAAATATTTTTATTTTTTATTTTTTACATGTTCAAACCAATGTAATCGTCTTTCTTGTATCTTTCTAGAAAATTGTAACACGAGTTATTTTATTACCGTATCTTTCCGTGTGTTCCCCAACATCTACATTAACATCCTCATCTCTGCCACATTAATTTACTTTTTATTCATACTGACATCTGTCAATTTGAATTATATGAATATATTAACAGTTTCCATGTTTAGCATAGCTGGCTGAATTATAAAATTTAATTTCTTTAAAATTCTTTAACTCTGTATCTATTGAATATGAAGTATAAAATGCAATCAAATCGTATAGAGAATAATATATTCTTTAAGTTATAATAATATTAAATGTCAATAAATCAAATTTAACTGTTAAATCTTCAAATGAGGCTACTTTCGGTTCACCAATTATAATCAAAATCTAATCACTTGTTCTTCTGGATGTAAACTTGCGGAATACGAAAAAATTATAATTTTTGGAATCGTGGTATTGGTTATGGGATCCGGAACTTTTGTCACACACACACACACAGACACACACAAAATGATAAAATCGTATTATAGGGACCCTAAAACATGCTTATTCAGTAAAAACTCATCATTGAATTTTTTGACCAAAGACAATACCTTCCTTACCTAAAGGTGACGGAAGGTAAATAAGTACAAATAGAATAAGACGTATTTACACAAAAATCATATTGTTAAAAGATCAATAGAATAAAATAAATAATTATACACAATTCTTTTTTTCCTTTCCTAAATACTAATCAGTTTGTTCCGTGTATTTTATAATTGGTTTTCTTTAATAATAATTCAAATATTTCAAATATAGTACTAGAACAAGCAGTGACATCTAGCGATTACTCTAGGAGGTGACTCAATATATCTCTATCCTTAGTTATCTCTTTCTGTCCAGCCGAAAACATAACAAATGCTATAAAGTATTTGTGATAGTTGGTAGTGCCAAAAACAGCACCATCTCTAACTTGACACCCAAACTATTTTTGACTAACCTTCATCAACTCCAAGTTTTATTAATATTGGTTCAGTAAAGGTTTCGTATGGACGTATTTTGTTGACCTCTTAGACCTACTTCGTCATGGATTCACCCGACGAACAGCGGCACTCATCAAATTATGTGTTCGTTTATGCAAAGAACCAATTTAATCGTTTGCTTTGATCTAAAAAGCGTTTGGAGATGCTTCATTGACGCGTTGTAACATTCTTGGCTGGCAAAACCGATTTCGCGATGGATGAAATGAAAACAAAGGTGACACAAAGAGTGACCGCCCCTTATCAAACAGAAACGCCGGAAATATCGAAGCAGTTCGACAACTGTTGGTTTTCGACGACATGTTATGGTTGCAGAGTAGTTGAACATCATAAAAAACCAGCTGGATACCCTCATAAAAACTAAGTAAACGACAGTACTGAATTTGACAAAATGGGCGGAACTAAATTCGTAGATGACATTGATCGGACATCTTTAAAAAAATTATGTATATTGAAGAATAATAATAATTTTACTTATTTATTTTTATCCTCCGTCACCTGGTAAGGAAAGCATTGTCTTTGGTTAAAAAAATCGATGCTGAGTTTTTAATGAAATAACATGTTTTGCAGGGCCGGATTTAAGGGTGGGCGAAGTGGGCGGCAGCCCAGAGGCCCCCACCAAGAAGGGGCCCCCACCAAGTTCAAAAAAATATGGAAAATTTTTATTTTTAAAAATATTTTGTTATTATAATGTGAATTTTTTTGTGAAATTTATTAGATTACAAAAAAATATTTATTATTTATTTATATATTTATTTATTTATTTATTACGTTTACTTAATAAATTATTCCATGTTTTTATTAAATTTTTATCCAATAGCCAATGCAGGTTTAAATAATCATTTTTTTCAATTTGTTCGTCGAAAAATAAGTACAGGATGCTTTTCCCAATGTGGAAATAATTTTGAAGACGTACCTTGTTTTGATGATTACTAATTGTTCTGCTGAAAGGTCGTTTTCAAAGTTAAAATTAGTAAAAAATAGATTGCGAACTACAATGACCCGAAAATAAATAACGATATTTTGAGAGAGTTATCTTTTGAGGATGTGATCGACGATTTCGCCATGAAAAAAGTTAGAAAAGTGCCTCTTTAAGATTGTAAAAAATATGTTAATTATAAATAAATAAATATGTGATAATTGCGAAAAATAATGTTTTTTTTATTAAAAATGTGATTAAAATTGCAATATAAATCTTTATTATATGCATATTATAATACTGAAAAAAAGAAATAATTCAACATTATGATTAAAAAAAAAAAATTTCTTCCCACCGGTGGGCTCCCACCAAACTTTTCCCAGAGGCCCCCCCATCACTGTATATTCGGCCCTGATGTTTTGGAATTCCTTACGAATTTACTGTTTTTACGATGATGTGTGTGTATGTGTGTTAGTGTGAGTGTGTTTACTAGCATGCGTGCGTGCATGTGTGTTTGTGTGTGTGTGTGTGTGTGTGTGTGTTTGTGTGTGTGACAAAAATTTCTCCTTCGATAACTCCAATACTATAATTCCAAAAATTATATTGCTTTCATATTCCTCTTTCGTACGTCCATATGAAGAGTTGATTAGGTTTTGGTTATGATTGGTTAACCGGAAGTACCTAATTTGAAGATTATTACAATTTTTTTTGAAATGTTATTATAAATAAAAGAATATGTTATTCGCTATTCGATTTAGTTATATTTTTTTCTTCATATTCAATGAATTTAGAGATAGAGAATTATAAAGAAATGTCTTGGAACATGGAACCTAATGGTGCTAAAAGCTGCACCATGGAAACAGAATATACAAATATATTGCTAATTAACAGATGTCATTGTCAAATAAAATTTACTAATATCTTTGTGAAATGATTTTACTGGAAATATAAAAATGTAAAATAATTTAAGATAGTAAAAACAAATCACATAAGGTAATACAACAGATTATAGCATAAGCCAATTCAGCAGATTATTATGTTATAAATATAATGCTATGTTTTTATTTTCTACTTCTTACTTTAAGAAACATACTGTTCTTTTGAGGAGTAGTTCAGTTCAGTACGAGGCAAGATCAGTTCATTACTCCCCTAAAGAGAAAACGCCCATAGAGTAGTTTGCAAAAACAGTGTGGAATTTGTACAAAATACGTAGAATTGACGGAAGGTATTGTGCTAGCCACATCAGATTTTTTTGAATATTAAAGTGTATGCTACCAATATTATATTCTTAAAAGAATTCCAAAGATTTCCTGTTTGAGTTTAGCTATCTTACTATTTACTTTTATTATACTTTTTATATTATGACTTTGGATAATAGATGTGCATTCCTCTAAAAATCATTTCCTGTCTTTTATATAATTATATCTTGACTTGCTACTGGATAAGATGAGTTATGGCATTAATGAATCAACTTAAATCTTTTCTACTTAAACATATTTTCCTGATTTGAATTTCTAGAAAAACAATTTACAATTTAATGTACATTTCCCGTACTTAGAAATTGTTTTAATTATGTTTCTTACGACGAAGATAACAAATAAAATATAAATAAATATAAATACAACGCATTGTGCCTTACACATATTTCAACAACTTCTATGTCTGTAAAGGAAAAGCAAGCAGCAGAAATGTTATTGTAAAGTAGTTTTTGTAAGATTTGTGTTAGCTTTATCTGGCCACGGGCGCGTCGCGAATAAAGCCCAGCGCGGCTTTGCTTCTATCCGCGGAGAATGGCAGGATTGCTCGGCCAGGATTCCCGTCCGATTCAATCAAGATATAAAGAATGGGATGCGAGTGATCAACAACATACAACGCCACGGAGATTTTGATATTTGATTTGAAATCTAAATAAATACATATCAGAGAAGCCTTTAAGTTTTTAAAAGTAACTAGGACTAAAAATATACCACCTACAAAAAAATTTGTTGTGGCCAGCACATTGCGTTAATTCTATGTATTTTATTTATACTAATTCCATACAGAAAGTTTTTAGCAAAATATTCCATATATACAGTAAAACTATAACACAAACATACTATCTCAATTGCACTTGCTGCTAAATACCTGTTTCCTTGGTTATAGCATAGCTGACTGCTTTATGAAATTTAATTCCTTTATAATTTTTACCTTTCGTCACCTTTAGGTATGGAAGGTATTGTCTTTGGTCAAAAATTCGATAGTGAGTTTCTAAGGAATAAGCACGTTTTGGGCTCCCTGGAATACGAATTTACTATTTTTACGATGATGTTTGTATGTGCGTCTGTCTGTTTATATGTGACGATCGTTTCGGGTCTTATAACTCCAATACCACAATTCCAAAATCCAAAAATTACAATTTTTTCGTATTCCTCAAGTTTAGATCCATAATGCAGACATGGTTATAATTGGTCCACCGGTAGTAGTCTCAGTTGCAACTTTTAACAGTTATTCTTGAAAAAAAAAAGCAATTACATAACATATTGACATTTAATGTTATTATAAATTTTAAATAATATATTATTCTCTATACAATTGGATTGCATTTTATATTTAATGTTCAATAGATATAGAGTTAAAGAATTATAAACCTATTAAATTTCATAAATCAGCCTGCTATGCTAACCATGAAAACTGCTAATATATTCAGATAATTCAAATTTACAGAAGTCAGTATCAATGAAAACACGGAAAGATACACAGATTGGCAGACCCAGTAATGGGTAATATGCCGTGATAATATATTTTATTTATTTATATACTTACTTATATTCATTGCTGTCGTAGAGAGTGCATCACAGGGGTCAGTTTTGTGCCATTTAAAATTCCATAACATTAGGTGTCGGTCGGAATCGAACCCGTTCCTAAGATTCGCGTGAAGTGACGTCTGGTAAACGCCTGCACGGAACAAATATGTCATCATTATTACTGACATCTGCGTACAAAGCAGATTGGCTCACCCATCAATAGGTAATATGCCGTGATGATATATATTTTTATTATATTACCTATATTTTTTACATATTTACTTATGCTGGAAACTGTATTAAGTTCCTTTTCATATAATTATTGTTCCATTTACTATTTTCTTTATAAAACGTTAATATTATTATTTGAAATGAATAGTTCGTTAACAGTGACATATATCTATCAGTTACAAAAATTTGAGATCTGAATTGTGTAACCATGTGTATGAGTTGTGTTTATAACGTAGGCTCCGGGATTAAAATTATAGTTTTATAAATTTATCCATAAAATATATAGCAAAAGTATTAATGCAAACCTGTAGAAAATTTAATAATCTTTAATTTTTATATAATATAAATCTCGAAAAAATAAGATGTAAAGGTATTTTTCGAAGAAAAACTATTTTGAGCTTCCAGTAAAGTGCCATTTTCGGTTATCTGATTTACTCCAAAATCTAATGGCATCTTTCCATATAAGAGTAAGGTAGAAATACAAGGTTTCAAAATTGTTTGAACGATAGTATTTGAGTTAAAGCTTAAAGAGGATCCAAACACACACAAATTCATATACACACACACACACATCATCGTGAAAATGTTAAAATTGAATTGTAGGAACCCTAAAACGCGGTCATTTACCAAAATTTCGATATGCCATTTTTAGCACGATCCTCATACCTCCCTTACCAAGGGTAGCGGGAGGTAAAAAAAGCGCCGTAGGCGAATTTTTTTTTTTTCATTCAAGGTCAAATGCCTTATAATTGAAAGTTACATTTTTTCAAGGGATGTGAAGCTGCACGTTTTTTCCCTTTCATGTACAAAAATAAATTGGCAGATCACAAAACATTTTAGAAAAGAGAATATATTTAACGGATTGTTGACTTACCTGGATAAACTGTCTAAAACATATACATAATGCATTGATAATGCAAGAAGTAAAATTAATGTACCGCATAAAATTAGAATATATATATATATATATATATATATATATATATATATATATATATATATATATATATATATATATATATATATATTATATAGAACAATTAAAAATTTAGTAATAAAATAAATATTACAAACGTCGATAGATGATATAAGTAATAAATTTGGAGTCGGGTATGAAAACCGGGACAATTACGTGTTCCGAAGATGTTCATGGGGACACCGGGACATACAACTCAAAACATGGACGAATCCCGGAAAATCGGGACGTTTGGTCACCCTAATTAAATTTATGTATTAGGAAAAGTATCATATTCATTTTTCGAATGTATTTCAATGAAGTAGAAAAACTAATAAAGATGTATTGGTTTGACACACTCCCATCCAAAAAGAATCTGTTGTGGTCAGCATAATACCTCTCGCCATTTCCATTTTATGTTATATGAAATTATGGTATTTAACATTTAGCCCGGGGATATATTTTAAAATTACTATCCGGTTGCATTGATATACTATATAAAAGAGAATATAATTCCTTAGTCACTTGACATGTTTTCCGCCAATCAACATTCAGAATCTCCCTAGATACATGTCTATCACAGCGATGATAAAAAAAAAGGAAATTATCACCGTATTTATAGTCGTTACTAAGGGATTTGTTTTCTTTATTTATGACATTGACAGTTAATTTTGAGTATAAAAATAAATAATAACAATAATTCAAACTTCGAAATATTAAATAAAATTCGTAAGTACCATGTTTTAATACAATATGAATATGTATATCAAAAGTTAGGTTAGGTTAGATTGCAAAAATTTATTATATTCTCTCATTAAATATAAGCTCGACATATGATTATTAATCGAGGATATTGTTCGTGAAATCTGCAGCTCGGTTTCACTCGAGAATAACATCGATGATAATCATATCACTTGTTATATTACGTATGAAAATACGATATGAAATATCAGATTCTTCTTAATTTGTGGTTTAAAAATATTAATGTAAAAGGGAGCCAAATTTGCTTTCTGCCCGGTTCAATATTTTAGGTTGCGCCAGCCCTGAATAAAAACATAGTTTTTTATAAACAATCTGTGTTGTTGTTTGGTATCAGCATGAGTATCAAGGCCTGCAATCCTAATCCTCCCGGATCTTCCAACAAGTTGCACCTCGTGGCGTCGCGGCGGAAAGAACAAGGCAATCCATCACCAGGGCTGGGATGGTGACGTCTCGCAAGCCCACTCTCTAACCGCTGACATGTCGTTGATTGCCTCTTATTGGGTAGTTAAGACGGAGCCACTGATACTGTTGTGATATGTACACAGCACCAGAGCAGCAGAGGCTGCGGCAGAGCTAACGACATGACCTCTGGAGCGCCGACGTCGAGGCGTCGAGTAACGCGACGTGCACACGTACAACTAATGGAACCAGAACCAGATAATTGGATTCCGACTAAGTTTGACAATCATGCGTACTTGAGAATAGTTTACATGTTGAGGACTTTCAATACGGAACAAACTTGTACCAGAAATTATCAAATTGTCATCATTTTACTAGATTACCTCTGTTTAATGTTTTACAACATATTTAAATATAAGTAAGCTCAAATCAAAAATAAACAATTAAATCAGATCTAAAATAGTGCATAAAATACCATGTCATGATTGCTCTGCTATACTGGGCAAACTAAAAAATATCTACATACACGTCTTGAAGAACATAGAAAAAACTAAAACAAAAATCTGATGTGGCCAGCACATAACCTCTCGCCGTATATTTTATCTGGCTGTATGCATAAAGCAAAGGATATTTTTAGAAATACAAATAATATATTCATATAAAACTTCTTTATTATTCAATAATAGCTTGTCTCAACATAAAGATATTTTACCATAAATTATGTACAATAAATTACAAAGTAGAGTTTACTATATATAAATATTAGGCTGGTAACAGCGATTTTCAATTCGAACAACCTTCTTGTTTACTTTCTCTTCATATTCTTCTAGTAAAAACATTAATTTTGGGCGGTCTAAAATGTATATATCTGGATTGTGCATCTATTCTTACATATCTTCTTTTACATTTTATTTTTTCATACATGTTATATCTAAATAACACTAATTCCCTTTAATAAAGTGACGGATAGATTGCACTCCGATTATTCCTATATCGATGTGTAATTTTGTCAATATTTTCAACTTACTTGAGAAGAATTTGATAGCTTTTTCGCAGTTCAAAGTTACTCTAGTCTACAGTGCTGGTGTACATTGTCCCATAATGTTTGAAACAAATTTAAGTCCTTCACCTCCATAATAGTCACAGATCAAGAATTAAGAGATTCTCCAAGTACATTTTTCGTTCATTACTCATTATTTCGATGAGATACAATTTTTATGTATTTTACGTTGCAGAGTGGAGACCATCTTCACTTTTATCTTGTGTTTATAACATTTAAATAACGCCCTCCTTTGAGCTGTATTCTCGCCCATATCTATTCTTTCCATTTAGATTTTTTATATATAAATTCATTCTATGAAAAAAGTTTGTCTTACTCTTCTAATTTGTCGAGATGTTTTCAATTCATTGTCGGGAGTAACAGTTTTTCTGAAAGATATGTGTAATATACCTATAATATTAAATATTTAATTATTAATTACTATTAAGGAAATAATATAATGTATGTACTTCCCAGAAAAAGTCTTCAGTAATGTCTTCGGATTTCTGACACTGACATTTATCTGTCAGTTACAAATAATTTAAATTTTCAACTATTTTTCATGGCATTCTTTCGGTTGTAAAATTAATTACAACAGATTATTTTATATATTTTATTCCTTTTATCTCTAAATCTATAGAATATATATAAAAATATTTAAATATATCGGAAAGAGAATTTATTTTTCTTTAATATTATCAAGAAAAATTTTCAAAAAATAATATTTAGAAGATTTTTTTTCAAGAATCTTCTACTTCCGGTTGTCCAATTGTTACCAAAACCTTTTCAGATCTTCCCATGAATGTCCGATTGGGAAATACTTAGTTAAAAAAATATAAAGTCTTATAGTTTTTGAGCAATCGTCCTTCGAACATCCCACATACACACACACACACATACACACACACACACATCCATACAAACACACAGATATCATCGTAAAAATGTTAAAATCGAATTGTAGGGACCTTAGAAAGTGCTTATTCAATAAAATCTGGATATGCGATTTTTAGCATGAATGCAATACCATTCTTAGCGAGAGGTAAAAAGTGAAACATTGAAGTCCTAGAATAAAATACCATTTAAAATTCCAGGACTTTAAAATTTTACCTTCATACTGATTTATGCGGCATTACAGTGTTCTTCACCCCAGCAATAATAACTAGAAACCAGTATGAAATAAAATTATGTATGTACCTCAGACGAAAAATGTCTTTAAGATACTCACAACTCACAATTAATTACGGTCGTAAACAACTTGCTCAACCTTTCTTCCCAGATACATAAAATACTATTAAAATATAGATGACACCTATATAAAAAAAATCTGTTGTGGCCAGCACAATACCTCTCGCCACTTCCTTTTTTTGGTTACATAAGTATAGGGCGCGAACAGTAATGTTACATTTTTGGGCTTCACAAGCAGATGTGTGGGCCCGTTTCACAATGATAATTAGTAATTATGTACATAGATGTCAAATGTTAGAATTTTTCATTAAAAATTTTAAGATTTTCTAAATTTACGTCAATTTATCACCAGGAGTTTAAAATTTACTTGTATGCCTTAGATATTTAACATTTAATTCTGCTCCACATGGAATTGGAAAATCACTAAATTTAGAATGAGAAATTTATACATAATTACTAGCTATCATTCTGACATGGGCCTCCATATCTGCTTGTCAAGGCCAACAAAATCATATGACTGCTCGCTCCCTATTGTATTTAACATTTCTTGTATACTCTACACCAAAAATTCTACTTACGCATATATCTATTCCATATATATTTAGATTGTTTAATTTTAAATTCATTTTTGATGAAGAAATTTTGTCCTCTTCTAATTTTTCGAAATGTTTCCAATTCTATTAATACATTAAGAAATAATATAATGTATGTACTTCCCAGAAAAACTCATCAGTAATGTCTTCGGATTTCTGACACTGACATTTATCTGTCAGTTACAAAAAAATTAAATTTTCAACTATTTTCCATGGCCATTCTTTCGGCTGTAAAATTTATTATAACAGATTATTTTACATATTATATTTCTTTTAACTCTAAATCTATAGAATATATTATAAAATATTTAAATGTATCAGAAAGAAAATTTATTTTTCTTTAATATTATCAAGAAAAAATTTCAAAAAATATTATTTAGAAGATTTTTTTTCAAGAATCTTCTACTTCCGGTTGTTCAATTGTTACCAAAATCTTTTCAGATCTTCCCATGAATGTCCGATTGGGAAATACGTAGTTAAACAAATTTAAAGTCTTATAGTTTTTGAGTAATCTTCCTTCCAACATCCTACATACATACACACACACACACATACATCCACACACACACACACACACACAGACATCATCGTAAAAATGTTAAAATCGGATTGTAGGGACCTTAAAACGTGCTTATTCAATAAAATCTGGATATGCGATTTTTAGCATGAATCCAATACCTCTCTTAGCGAGAGGTAATAAAGTAAAAACATTTTGGTTGCAATATTCGGGAAAAACAATATTTTAAAACAACATAACTTTTTTTAAAATATTGTAATTCACTGTACAGGTTAAAACTTTACTGAGTGACAGCTAGCTGTTACAGGTGATATATATTTATAGTACTTTATGTATAAGTGTACATTTTTATTTTATTCTTGAAATTGTTAAATTCATTTAACTGTAAGAATGTTTTTCGCTTTGGACAAGTTTTTTTTTAAAAAACATTTACATCACATAATTTCACTATTTTAACACTCGTTAATACTTTTAAGGAAAATCATGTAAGTAATCAATTAAGTGTATTTTTCATTGATAAGACACATGTGATGTCGAAACTAGTTAAAGAAAATCTGATGTGGCCAGCAAATTACCTTCCGTCAATTCTACGTATTTTGTATAAATTCCACACAGATTTTTTTTTCCAAATTATTCTACGGACATTTTTTTTACGGAAGAAATAAACTGATCTTACCGCGAACTGAACTGAACTGAACTACTCCTAAAAGGAACAGTATGTTGTATGTTTTTTAAAATGAAAGTATATATATATATACATATATATATATATATATATATATATATATATATATATATATATATATATATGTATATAGCATTATATTTATAACATAATAATGTACTCGTAACGTTTATTTATACGGATGAATTGTAAAAATCAAAGAAATATTATTAATTAAAATAATACGTTTATTAAATGATAATTAAGATAAAGATAATAAAAGTAACTTACACTATTATTAAATAATTATAAACACTAATTTAAGGTTAAGAATATTATTAAATACTTAAACACTAAGATAATTTATTTAAACAATATTTATATCACTATATTTATTTATATAACTACATTTATTTATGTTCACAACTACAGACTACAATAATACTAATCTGTTGAATTGGCTTGTGGTTTTAATCTGTTGTATTACCTTATGTGATTTGTTTTTGTCACAATAAATTATTTTACATTTTTATATTTCCAGTAAAATCATTTCACAAAGATATTATGTTAATTTTATTTGACACTGACATCTGTCAATTAGTAATATTTGAATATTTTATGGTGCAGCTTTTAGCAGCATAGGTTCCAAGATATTTCTTTAAAATCATTAATCTCTCAATTCATTGATATGAAAAAAAATAATGCAATTAAATCGAATAGAGAGTAAAATATTCTTTAATATTTATAATAACATGAAAGGTCAAAACATGATTTTTAACAGTTTTTTCAAGAAAAACTGTTAAAATCTTCAAATTAGAATACTTCCGGTTAACCAATCGTATGGAAAATCTAATCAACTCTTCATATGAACGTACAAACGAGGAATATGAAAGAATTATAATTTTTGGAATTGTATTATTGGAGTTATCGCAGAAGAATTTTTTGTCACACACACAGATATATAGATAATATTATCGTAAAAATAATAAAATCGTATTCTAAGGACCCTAAAACGTGTTTATTCATTAAAGACTTACCATCGAACTTTTTGGTCAAAGACAATACCTTCCTTACTTAAAGGTGACTAAAGGTAAAAAATCTGTTGTAGCCAGCACAATACCTTTCGCCATTTTCATTTTATGTTGCATAGGGCGCGAGCAGTCATGTGACTTTGTTGGCCTTGGCAAGCAGATATGGAGGCCTGTGTTAGAATGGCATCTAATAATAATGTACATATAGGTGTCAAGTATCATAATTTTTCATTTAAAACATCATGATTTTTCAAATCTATGTGGATTATTTTCCTCGACAAGTATATTACATACTATTGATGACAAATAAACATCAGAATATTTTTAAATTTTGAATGAAAAATTATGACAACTGTGACATCTATGTAAATAACTACTAGCCGTCATTCTGACACGGATCCTCATACTTGCGTGCCAAAGTCAACACTGTCACATGACTGCTCGCGCCCTATAAATAACGAACTTAACATTTCTTGTACACATAATAATTGAAATTGTATCTTCTTACGTTCTATGAGGAATTTTGTCCAACTCTTCTAATATGTTCAAAATTCATCAAATTCATTGACAGTATTATCGGTATTTCTTAAGGATATATGTAATATTAACAATTAATAATAATATTAATAATAATAATTAATAATTTAAATATATATTTAATTAATAATACAATAATATATATTAAATGTATTCGTATCTCCCAGAAAAATCTGATTTTTGACACTGACATTTTGCATTTATTTTGTACAACAGATTATTCTATATTGTTATATTCTATATCTCCAAACCTATACGAGATATATTAAAAAAATTAAATTTGTCGGATTGAGAATTTAATTTTCTTTAATATTTCCAAGAAAATTTTTCAAAAAATAGTATTTAGAAGATTTTTTTTCAAGAATCTGCTACTTCCGGTTGTCCAATTGTTACCAAAACCTTTTCAGATCTTCCCGCGAATGTCCGATTGGGAAATACGTAGTTAAAAAATATTCTTAGTCTTATAGTTTTTGAGTAAGCGTCCTTCCAACATCCCACATACATACACACATACATCCACACACACACACACACACACACACACACACACACACATCATCGTAAAAATCGGATTGTGGACCTTAAAACGTACTTATTCATTGAAATCTGGATATGTGATTTTTAGCATGAATCCAATACCTCTCTTAGCGAGAGGTAAAAAGGGTATGACAATAAAGTTATAGGGAATATCGTTATCTTTCATTCCAGTCAAGTAATTACATAGATCCTATAAAATTATAATTTTGATTTTTCCAAATTGCTGCTTCCAATGGGTCCTTCAGAAAATTGAAGATTCGAATACTCTTCTGTGTTCCCGTAAGTTGTTAAGTTTTACATTATACATTATAGTATCAGGAAAACAATTTAATACTTTAGCCATTAGATTATGATAAATTGAATATAATCTAAACCCAACGCTTCCACAAAACATAAACTCTTCCATTAGATTCTACTTTAACTATGACTCGTGTCCAAACACCAGCTCACCTACAACGTTTGTAGCCTTGAGCTAACAATCATTGCCGCACGATCAATCAGTCCATCTAGCCATAGAGTACAAGTACTCTACCTCCATCGTTTTACCGGTCAGTCGGTATGTTGGTTGTCGGTATCGCAGCACCTCTTGTGATTACCAGCTTCGCGGACTCTGCAAATTACAAGCGGGACCACTCGACTGAGGAAATACATTTGTCCGGACGATCTGGGATACTTATTAGTGCCTGACGTTCGATTTGTCTTGTCCTACAACAGGGCGGAGTTGCTAGCAAGTGGTGATCGTGGAAGACAGAGGATTTTCTATTTTTCTAACACTTGTATTGCCGTAAGAGATATTGACAGACAAGACAAAGAAAAGTATGAAAATAATGTTGTTAAAATATTTATTTATAATAATTTGTAGCATGAAATGTTTGGACACACATAATTATTATGCATTAGGCACCAGGCTCAATCTTACCAGGTGTCCATTTTGTGCCCAGAACAAGAGCGGCCAAGTATGGAGGCGGCAAAAAAAATTGAGAATTTTAAAAATATTTACGATTTATGAAATAAAAATACAGTAGAGACCCTTTAATCCGAAATGCTAAATGTAAGGGGATGTTCGGTCTAACGATTTGTTCGGGTTACTGAATTTGTATGAATGTTTCAATTTAGAAAGTTATGAAATATTATTACACTACTTCAGAGAACAAATATTCAGGGACCTGAAACTGAACTCGAACCTGAACCGAAAACCCGAATTTTTGATGAACCTGAACCCGAACAGAACATATATTTACTAAAATACGCTAAAATTAAGAAATAGAAACAAAAACAATTATTTTCTTATTTTTTAGTTGTGAATTTTTTCTTGTATATGTATTTACATTACCTCTTCATATTGCTATGTAATATTATTATGTAATTGAGATGTAAGCGTCCTGTTGAATAATAAATAATTAATTCTTAAAAAAATACAAATTTTTGTTTGCCTTCGGGCGTTCATTTCGCCTTTGATCGCCAATCGCAAAAGTATTATATATTAATTATTTATTAAACAATGTCTGTACACACATTCACCAATTTCAATCTCGGAGTGAAATGTTTATCACATTCCACCACTTCACGGGTGGAAACTAAATCAATTTGATAGGTTTTTCTAAAAATCATACATGTTTTTTATTGTTTTCGGAGAAATTTTATCCCGCAGTTCGAATTAAAAAGTTTTTGTTCGGATTATCCGTTTTCTACCCAATGTTCGGATTACTGGAGGTTCGGACTAACGTGGATACTGATTAAAGGGCCTCTACTTTATTAATAAGGCTTTATTCTTTTAAATAATTGGTTTGGCTGTCAGGTAACATATCTATCCTAATACATAGTTTAATTTATTAAAAGACTTATGATTTCAATCAGTGACGTAACTAGAAACGTTGGGTCCCCATGAGAAAAAAAAATTGGGCTGCTTCGATTTACAACGTTTCAAGCAAAATTGAAAAGCAAAAAATCATAATTTTTAAATTATACAGTGACAATAATATTATAATCATTTTTTTCTTTGCGTAATTAATCATTTTCATTATTGTAATAAAATTTTCTTTGTTGTAATCAAGCTTTTCTTTGTTGTAATCAAATGTCTTTAACAAAATCCTGTAAGGAATATGATCAGAGGAACATAGTTTCACTAAAATTACCTCACTCTTGATACACATGTACATAATAGGTACAGGGTGTTAATTTCTCAATTAATTTTAGGTAAAAATGTTTCAAATAGATAATTAAATTCCACGTCTAATTCACTAATTTATTTTATTTTGCTTATTTGATAACCTGTAAAATCGAATTTGAAATTTTATAGGTAGCTATAAAATATTTTAATTTGTATTTTTAAAAAATCTTTTTTATTTGTAAGTAATACATTTTGATTTAATTAAGTTTATGATTGTTAATAGTTAAGATGTATTAGGTATTAGGTAAATGATTTGATTTCTAATTCATTGTGTGCTATTATTTAGAACTACCTATTTAATATACGATCAGCATTTTTTAAGAACAAAGGGGACTGAAAGGTTAGGAACATTTAATTCAACGAGATCTAAATGCCATATTTAAATATTTTAAAGGTATTTAACAAGAAAGGTCTTGCAACAAACAATAACGATACCTGCAACTTATTCTTTTTCTAATAATTGTCATCACCAACTCAAATAACAAGAACGAAAACCAATCAAACTTTTGTGTCTAATGACTTTCATATAAATGATTCAGTAATATTACGAAATGGTTTTAAAAAATTCATTGATAAGTTTCTTTTTGTTTGCAGATTATTTGTTTTATCAAAGTACAACGTCTTATAATGAATTCTGTCAAACAAAAATGATGGTAAAATTATTAGGTTCATAATTTTTTAGAATTTTATTTTAAATAGTATTTTTACCTCTCGCCGAGAGAAGTATTCATATTTTAGCTAATAAGCACGTTTTAAGGTCCCTAGAACACGATTTCACAAATTCTATACAACTAAAAGAGTTAAATAGGTTTTGGTAGCAATTGGACAACCGAAAGTAGTAGCTTTGAATATATAATACATATAAAAACGGCAACGCATATGGCCTAGCAAGATACTATATGTGTCTCTTTTTATTCACAAAATTATTATAGATAGCTAGTGACTCCTACCACAAAACTGTGAACTACGATAAATCGTGCTGACAGCATTGCCAAATAGTATTCGTTAGAGGTATTCAATAATCAATAATTCAAAAATATTGTTTCATAATAACCAGATAATATATTTTGAATCTTCAATGTATACTTGTTTTACAGTAGCATACTTAAAAACCTTTTTAAAATCTTATCTTGTTGTTCTAGCTACGTGGCAACATTGTGCAACATCCACCTATTATGTATTTTTTGAACTAACTCAGAAATAATTCGTATACGGAGGAATAGATGGCACCTTCTGTCGAAATATTTAATCTAAATACATTACGTTGCCGTTCTTGTATTGTATTATATATTCAAAGGTAGTAGTTTTTTTTTTAAATATTCTATATATTATTTTTTGAAAATTTATGCTATTGCAAATATTAGAGAACATTAAATCTGAAACATATATTTTTTTATTATATTTCCTACAGATTTAGAGATAAAAAATTATATATATATATATATATATATATATATATATATATATATATATATATATATATATATATATATATAAGATAGTCTGTTGTAAAAATCTCATAGCCCAAGCAACTCCAAGGAAACCAATTGACAAATTTAAATGTTTTAATCGACAGAAAAATGTCAATGTCACAAAAGTTTCGTGGTTTTATTAACATTACTGAAAGCTTTTTCTGTACAATTAATATTTCTTATTGTATTATTAAGTATTTAAAATTATAGGTATATTTATATTACATATATCCTTAATAAATATCAGTAATCCCGCCAATGAATTGGAGGAATCTTGAACATTTCAGAAGAGTAGGATAAAATTCCTTATAGAAAGAAAGAAAGAATTGATATAATTAAAATTATTTGTGTGTAAAAAAAAAATGTCAAATTCGATACTTATGAAACATAAAATGGAAATGGCGAGAGGTTATGTATGTGCTGCCCACATCAGATTTTTAAATATGTACAAATTAGTTCCCTTCAACAGTAATATGTGTTCCCATTTTTTCTTCCACTTATTAATAAAAACTTCCAACCAATCTTCTTTTTGAATGCTTTTGAACTAATGTCTGGACAATTTAAAATCTGTCAATGCTATCAATATAATTTCTGACGATTTAAAAACTGCCATAGATGTCAAATTAATTTCTAGGGGACTTAAAAACTGTGAAATTAATTTCAGACTGGCTTATAAACTGTCAAAGCTATCAAATTATAAATCAAGATTGGAAAATACTCTCTGGTTAATTCCATATTTTGATTTACAATTATACTTTTAATAATTATTGAATAATTGACATAACTGTCGTAACTTAATTTGATTGTTTAA
Organism: Harpalus rufipes; assembly: GCA_951394225.1. Lineage (NCBI taxonomy): Eukaryota > Metazoa > Arthropoda > Insecta > Coleoptera > Carabidae > Harpalus > Harpalus rufipes. Next base: position 48,359,745 of record OX596279.1, read on the forward strand.
TATGCTAATGCACATTTTACGGCTTCGGTAATACTAATATAAACTAATGTCAACATTTTAAAATTCTTATGAAAATTAAAATCTGAATAAAACTCTTTAATCCAAACTGCGGGTAAAATATCCCCGAACGCAACAATTACCACGTGGATTTTTGGAAAAACATATCAAATTTTTCTTTAGTTTCCACCCCTGGAAGTGGCGGAATGTGATAAACATGTCAGTCTGACAGTCTGAGATTGCAACTGGTGAATGTTGTATATGCGAGTACCTACATCATTTAATAAATAATAATACATAATACGAGACATACTACTTCGGCAAAGCCGATCAAAGCCGGAATGAACGCCCGAAAACAAAGTTTCTTTCAGAATTATTTATTATTCAAAAGGACGCTTACACCCTAATTACAGGATAATATTACATAGCAATATGAAGAGGTAATGTAATGATATACAAGAAAAAAATTAAAAATAAAAAGATAAGACAATAATTATGATTTTTATTTCTATTTATTAATTTTAGGGTTATTACCTTCCGTCAACGTTAGGTAAAGAAGATATTTCGATACGGAGTGTCTAATAAATAAGCGCGTTTTGGGGTCCCAATACGAATTTACTATTTTTACGATGATGTTTGTATATGTGTGTGTGTGTGTATGTGTGTGTGTATGTGTGTGTGTGTGTGTGTGTGTGAGAGAGTGTGTGTGTGTTTTTGTGTGTGTATGTGACGATTGTTTCGGATCACCACTATTTCAAAAATTATAATTTTTTTCGTATTCTTCGAGTTTAGATCCCTATGCAGATGTTATTAAATTTTGGTTATAATTGGTCAACCGGAAGTACCCTCATTTGCAACTTTTTTTTTAAAACACAGTTAAATATTATTTACTGAGTGTCTGGTCGCGAATATGGTGACCCGGGTTCGATCCCGACCGACGCCAAAAATTACATCGCATTTCAATGGCACAAAATTGACCCCTGTGGTTTCTAAAACGATACAAGAAAGCCTATTACCTTGGTTTGAACATGTCATGAGGAGAGACGAAGAATATATTGGAAGAAGAATGAATAGCTTAGTAGTAGAAGGTTGAAGAAACTGAGGAAGACCATAGATAAAATGAAAGGACTGTATTGCGGAAGACTTGAGAGAAAAGGAAATGATTGAGGACACACAAAACAGAAATGAATGGAAGAAGAAAATAAAAAATAACAATCCCTAACGAATGGGAAAAGCTAAAGGAGAAGAAGATGTTAATGTCAAATGCAATTTACATAGTTTGTTAATGAAATAATTTTACTGGAAATATAGAATCTTTTGCAAGAAAATTTATATATGGAATTTGTACATAATACACAGGACTGACGGAAGATGGGAAGGTAATGTGCTGGTTACATCAGATTTTTTTTCCTCTGAAGTACCGTAATAAATATTGCAAAATTTTCTAAATTGACGTTATTTACACTTATTCATACAAATTCAGTAATCCGAACAAATCGTTAGTCCGCATACCTTCTTACATTTAGCACTTCGTATTAAATGGTCTCTACTGTATTATTTCGTTATCTTGTAATTTGCTCTATGTTTAGATAAATCTACAAAGTGTTGCGACTATTTACATATTGTAACGTGCGCCACTGACTTAAGAGTATTCTGGCGCCGCTACTGGTTAATATGATAATTACACCGGTGACTTAAATCTACTGTATTCAGTATCATTGTGGCGTCAGAAAGTTCCAGGACACTGGGCTGTATAAATACCGTTCGAAGGACAGTGGAGATATAGTCTGATATATATGAGTAGAAGCAACGAGCAATGAACAGTGGGTGACATAAATAAACAATCTACGAGTGGTACACATAAATAAATGTAGTTATATAAATAAATATAGTGATATAAATATTGGTTAATTAAATAATCTTAGTGTTTAAGCATTTAATAATATTAGTAGTCTTAAATTAGTGTTTATAATTATTTAATCATAGTGTTAGTTACTTTTAATATCTTTTTAATATCTATCCTAATTATTTATCGTTTAGTATTATTTTAATTAATAATATTTGTCTGAGTTTTACACTTCACCCATATAAATAAAACGTTACAATATTTTCAAAATTCATGTATATTTTTCTTGCAGTTAAACTAAAAATGTAAAAGAATGCGTTGCACTTTTTGTTGGAGAAATATTGCGGGCAATTTTTTTAGTGCAGGGATTAAATATTAAGCATAGAACAATAGCCAAAAGACAGAAAGGACTAGAAATGACTGTTAAGCGTCGGTTTCTTTTTAATTCCCAACCCTATATTTTCCACCCTCCTGAACAGCGGTTTCGAATTTTTATCGCTCGGTTAACTCCGCTTTGATTTTACCATAGATTTATTACACCTATTTAAATTTCTGCAAGGTTTCTTTGAAGTTAAAAGTGTTTAATTATAATATAATTAATCAATATAATCTTAAATGTCGTAGGTACATATCATGTTGCCAAAATGTGTGTCGTTTACCATTTAGAAACCATTTTTCATAATTTACTAAAATAATTCTTAATAAAGATATAGCTATACTCTATTAGTTCACACGCAAACTACCTATTAAACGACCCATATAAAATTTCTAGGTACTGATTAGCATATTACATAAAAATTATTTTAATATAATTCTCAATGTGTACGCGATATAAATTTTACGTTTACCTATTAATTATAGAATAAAGAGAAAGTTGAATTGTGTATTTTTACCTTTCGAGATCATAAAAGGGTAATTTTAACCACAGGTTCATTAAACAACTTTTTCTGAAAACAAGATATTTAATTTTATGAATATTGGATTAAACAGAAGTGATTATTTTTTACGAAAGGTATTGTATTTCAATGATGAGTTTTTAGTGAATAAGCACGTTTTAGGGTCCATATAATACGATTTTACCATTTTTACTATGATATATGTATGTATGCATCTGTGTGTGTGTGTGTGTGTGTGTGTGTGTGTGTGTGTGTGTGTGTCTGTGTGTGTGTGACGAAGGATTCGGACCGCATACCTTCAATACCACGATTCCAAAAATTATAATTTTTTCGTATTCCTCAAGTTTACATCCAGAAGAAGAGGTGATTAGATTTTATTTATAATTGGTCAACCGAAAAGTACCCTCATTTGAAGATTTTGACACTTTCTCTTGAAAGAACTCAGTTAAATATCATTTATTAACATTTAACGTTATTATAACTTAAATTGATTGCATCTTATACTTCATATTCAATAGATATAGAGTTAAAGAATTATAAAGATATTAAATTTCATAAATCAGCTAGCTATGCTAACCATGGAAACTGCTAATATATTCAGATAATTCAAAATGACAGATGTCAGTATCAATGAAAAGTAAATGAATGTGGCAGAGATGAGGATGTTGAAATAGATGTTGGGGTAGACACGGAAAGACACGGTAAATAATTGTCACATGACTGCTCGCGCCTTATGTAACACAAAATGAAAATGACGAGAGGTATTGTGTTGGTCACAACAATTTTTTTTATTTTTTCAAATCCAAAAATTCACAATATACAATAATATTAAGTTATGGAACTGCCAATGTTAACATTTATTACAGCAAATATTATTACAGCAACTGCCAACATTCGAAAGGTTATTTTGAAAAAAATATACGTTATTGTGACTATATACCAATTTAAATTTGTTACTAAATAATACCTCCAAATTTATATGTGAAATATTTGTTTAAATTTTAATATATTCTACTATCAGATTATAAATATGTTAACATTTTCAATTTGACAATACTGCCCTGCCGTAGCATACGGCAAACGCATCCCTTTAATATATTAATTTTAACGGATTACGGATTCGTTGAAAATTATTGTGAATAGAATTTGTTAACGGAATGTGTTTACAATATAACCATTAATATGTTACTCCTGGCTTAGCTTGAGCTTGACGAAACAAAAGCTGGGCTTGAAATTACAAACTTTTTAAAATATTGGGCTTGGCTTGAAATTTCAAGCTTTTAAAATGTCAAACTTGCCTTAATTTTTCAATCTTTTTCAAGGCAAGTTTTCAAGCTTCCGCCAAGCGATGGCCTAAAGCACACAGATACACGATAATACTTTTTCAGGATACGGAAAGAAACGTTGAGACAAATTTATTTATCCTGCAATGAAGCAACCTCCCATGAATCGTGAATCCAAAAACAATCACACCTCATGGCTCGTTGCCCTCGATGAGCGTTCAGTGGCTCCCTCTGTGTCCCCTGCACGATCCCTGGTCGCATACAAGACCCTCTAGCACTCCCACAACACGCATGATGACAATTCCTTTTCGCTAGTTGCGAAGATTAATGACCCGCTTGCTTACAAGCGTGCACCAGCACCACCACTACAAACTGTTCGACTCGAGATTCGCTTTTTATACAAACAACATTCTGCAACGAAATATGTAAATACGCTACGGCTGCTTGCAATACAATTTATGCGAATATATTTTACTAAAATGTTCGCAAATCTTATAACCTTACCAATTTATTTTGCTTTTTACTAAAATTATAATTTAATGCTACGATAGTTCCTAGCTTTTATTTTTAAAATGTTACGAAATACATGGTCAAAATTGTAAGTAAATGGTTGTTCTGACAACCAGAGTTCGAGTTCGATTAATTAATTTGATAGTTTTTAAATCTCCCAGAAATTTGTTTGAAAGCATTCCAAAAATGGAAGGAAAAAATGGTACAGTGTATTATTTATTGTTGAAGGGAACTACTTTGAATATATTTCAAATAAAATTCTACAAAATATGAGCCGTATGTCGTACAACCCTTCTTAAATAATATTTGTTCGATTTTAGTCTGTGTCACAGGTGTCTCATTTTCGTTGTTTTTTACTTCCTTGTACGTAAGTAAAGGAAGTATTGTAATCGCGAAAAAATTCGGTTTTCAGATTTCAACGGAAATATCCATTTTGATCATCCCTGAATCCATTTTGACTAATTTCGTCGTGACGTCTGTACGTACGTAAGTACGTACGTATCTCGCATAACTCAAAAACGGTAAGCCGTAGAAAGTTGAAATTTGACTCCTATAACATCTAGTTGTGCACCTCCCTTTCTGGTTATTACATAATATCCAGAAGTGGCACTTTACATGAAGCCTGTAATAGATTTTAATGAAAAACTGTTTTAAAATATAATCCGAAACTTTTCAAATATGGTATACAAGACTTTTATGTCAATCGAAATAACATAATAGATTTTGGTTCAAATAGGCTAACCGGAAGTGGTACATTACTTGAAGTTGTTAACAGTTTTTCTTGAATAAAATGATTATATTTTGATTTTAGAAATAAATGCTTCAAATAAAAGTTTTAGAGAATTAATTTCTGCGTCTAGCACATCAAGTATTATTAAATTAGCCCTTGGTATAAGCGAGATATGTAAATTTAAAAATTATATACTTTTTTGTTTTTGTAATAAAGCTTGCTATAGATTAGGACAAAAACATAAAAAAAATGTTCATGTTAAATTACGTTAAATACGTGCAATTTTCGTACAATAACAAATATTATATTTTTATTGTGAAATTAGTCATATTCATTGTTGTAATCAAATATTTCTTTGTTGTAATTAAAACTCTCTTTAAAAACTCCGTTTATGGTCCCTGTATATCTTACTGTTTTGAAGTTAAAATTAATATTTTGTAATTTATTTATTAAAAAAATATGTATAGTTTCATAATCGTACAAGGAAGTCATGTGGTGTCCACATCAGATTTTTTATATAGAATAAAATGGCAAATTCCCTACGATCCCAAAAATTTCAGAGAGCTCAACCAAAAGTCAAACAAATGATGATCTTTGCTTATGATTTCAAAGGAATCATCATGACAGACAAAGTTCCATGTGGTACAATTGCCACCGCAGTTTATTACCGGGCCTTCATGCAAAAATTGCGCAGAAAATTGCACAAAACCCGATCTCAATTGCTCGAGGCTTGACCACTCATTCTCCATAACCATGCTCGCCCCCACATCGGGAATGTCGTAACCAAAAAATGCGTAAATACGGTCGGGAAGAGTTACCTCATGCTCCGTACAGTCTGGACATAAGTCCACCAGACTTCGATCTATTCCCAAAGTTGAAACAGCCTATGCGTGAACGTCGTTTCCGTCCCTGGAAGAGCTTTATGCTGCCGTTATTCAAGCCTTCGACATCTGAACAGAGATGGTGTCTTGGATGGAATAGTAAAGCTTTCCAGACGTTGGGACTCGGTCATTGAGAAGCAGTGAAACTATATTGAAGGATTGTAGAGAGATAGTGTAATAAATTAAACAAATGAATAAGCTAACAAGTGTGCAATATTTATTAAATGACCCTCGTATATCTATTAATTTTAATTATGTTCTTAAAATTATTTTTAATTAATTATTTTCGGGTTAGTTAATTTATTTTTCCGTCGACCGTTTATTAATAGGCTATCTTAATGTATAGAAAATCATTCATTAATGACCCCTATTAATGCATATTTTTTTATTAATAAACGATTTATTGGGTGCGTTCACCACATGGAATACAGCATGTATTGCTAACGCTAAGTTGTAGCAAAAAGGTAGACAGAATTAAAAGTCATGCTTTTGACACTTACTAGCTAGGTATATTCACGTAGCATACCTTTAAAATGAATTTGAAAGAATAAAATTCCTCAAATAACATAAAAAACCGCTTGTGTTGTGTAGCATTAAGTAAACTGAACGCACCCACGGAAAACAATTGATGATTTTCTGACGTAAAATTTGACGTTCGGTCAACCATTACTAACCTAAAAAAATTTGTCATGGAATAAAATTAGATTGTCCATTTAAGTAAGATACGGTCAACGAAAAAATATTGTAACTAACACGGTGTGTTAATTGGCGATTAATGATCTCAACAATTAAAATGTCTCGATCATTAATCGCCCTCATTAACACACTTGATAGTTAAATAACTATTTTAACGATGTCGTAGTTGGCTTTGGTAAAAGTTGAAACAAGTTGTTTCATATGCTTTCTGGGATATATAAATTGAATAAATGAGAAAACTGAAGAAAATAATATTAAAAATAAACAAAAAGTAATCTGTAATAGATTTTTTTATTTTTTTCTTAATAAATCATGAGTTTATTGTGTTACGTCTCGAGAATTATTAAGTTTTAAAATATCTACATTTTATTCTACATAAAAAAAAATTAGGTAAAAATTTGTGTAAACAATTTTTCTCTATTATAATAAATAAGATATGAAATTTTCGAAATTAGCGAAAAAATAGCTCAAAAACAAAAGATTGAAATTTTCTGTAGCAACTTTTCTTGAAAAGTTGACTTTGGTATGTGCAAACAGTTTTGCTCTATCGTTAATATTACCCGAGATACCTTAAAAAAACATAGAAACTGAGACATTCTGTACATTAGGTGACCAATTTAAATTCTGACTTATGTTAAACTTAATATTTGAAATTTATTTCCAATTTTCAAATAATACAAAAGATCTTGTGGTTCTTTCTCGTCAATAACTTGGAGAACCCGTAAGGTGACGCCTGCCAACCATTCTCAACACTACTTAAATAATAAAATAAATATATCATCAGGGCATATTACCCATTGCTGGGTGTGCCAATCTGCTTTGTACACAGTTATCGATAATGCTGAAATATTTGTACCGTGTTGGAGCTTTCTAGGCGTCACCTCACGGGCACTCAATGCTGGCGTGGAGAGTGCAACACAGAAGACAGTTTAGAGCCATTAGAATTCGAAGTAATTTTTGGCGTCGGTCGGGATCGAACTCGGATCCCTAGATTCGCGACCAGACTCTCAGGCACACGTCCACGTGACCCCATAATTTCCACATATAATATTATTAGCGTGTACTGGTGCGTCTTAGACTATTCCGTAATGAAATACTCGTACAGTGAAAGATTTCTGTGCCCTGTGCGTTCCCTGGTATCCCTAACCCTGTGCACTTCCCTCGGGATAAAGTTGTCTGGATCCCTCGGCTCAGCGGTTAATTAGCGTCGAGATGCTTCCATTTATCTTTCTTCCTGCGCTCTTAATCATAGATAGCTGAACTGTTCCGTCGCCGTACCTACAGACGCCTTATTGTTACAAATGCTTTAAACGATGCTTTGTTTTCAATCACCTACCACGAGATTCTATTCATTACGCAAGATGCACTTAATTGACTTGTTGTTTTATAGCTCAATTAATAATACTTGTCCATCTTAAAACTTGGAAGAATTATTGAGAACGCAGTTCGGTAGTTGATGTTAGAACAACAAACATCATTTTGTTTCTTATGTATGGATCATTAGTACAATTATTTTTTTAGAGATGTCTGATGAAGGTATGAACGAATTAACAAGTTGGCATACATTTATCTCTCTCTTATTTGTATTGACAAATTTGTCTCTCAGATATTCATATTGTTTCGTCTAAGTCATGATATGCCATTTTAAAATGATACTCGTTGTTGATACTACTGTCGCTGTAATACAAGTTCATTTACAATTGCTGATATATTAACTTGATTCGTAGCCGATTGTTTAGCGTTATTTTACGTCAGTGTCACTTATTTTTCACATATGAAAAGCCAGGGAAAAAATCTGTTATGGCCAGCACAATACCTTCCGTCAATCCTGTGTATAATGTATAAATTCCATACATAATTTTTCTTGGAAATGATTCTAAATTTCCAGTAAAATTATTTCATAAACAAACTATTCAAATTGCACTTGACACTGACATCTTCTTCCTCTTTAGCTTTTTCTATTCGTTAGGAGTCGATATTTTTGGGTCGTTCTCATTCGGTTCTTTTTCTCTCAAGTCTTCCGCAATACAGTCCTTCCATCTTATCTTTGGTATTTCTCTGCTTCTTCAACAACCCATTACTAAACTACTCATTCTTGTTCAAATATAATTCTTCATTTCTCCTCATGACATGTTCAAACCAATGTAATCGTCTTTCTTGTACTTTCTAGAAAATTGTAACACTAGAGTTATTTTATTAGCGTATCTTTTCGTGTGTTCCCCAACATCTACTTCAACATCCTCATCTCTGCCACATTAATTTACTTTTTATTCATAATGACATCTGTCAATTTAAATTATAAGAATATATTAGCAGTTTCGATGTTTAGCATAGCAGGCTGAATTATAGTATTTCATTTCTTTAAAATTCTTTAACTCTGTATCTATTGAATATGAAGTATAAAATGTAATCAAATCGTATAGAGAATAATATATTCTTTAAGTTATAATAATATTAAATGTCAATAAATCAAATTTAACTGTTAAATCTTTAAATGAGGGTACTTCCGGTTCACCAATTATAACCAAAATCTAATCACTTGTTCTTCTGGATGTAAACTTAAGGAATACGAAAAAATTATAATTTTTGGAATCGTGGTATTGAAGTTATGGGATCCGGAACTTTTGTCACACACACACAGTCACACAGACACACACATACAGACATCATCGTAAAAATGGTAAAATCGTATTATAGGGACCCTAAAACATGCTTATTCAGTAAAAACTCATCATTGAATTTTTTGACCAAAAACAATACCTTCCTTACCTGAAGGTGACGGAAGGTAAAAAAGAATGAACGTCCATATTTTAGCAAAATGAGATGATTGGACCTACATATAGATTGAAGATGGTACTTTCAAATGGTATATTTCAAGGAGACAAACATTAACAGTCATAAGATTCAGGCCTCAGAAATTCGAATACAAGAGCTTAAAATGGATGACGATACAAGCTTCAGGGTATAAAAAGATGAATGTCCATTCGACAGCGACATGCGCCGGCAATTGTTTGATCAACTGATACCTGTTCAATACTAGATTTGTTAAGAGCGGTATCAATGGCTATCTACCAATAATTGTTTAAAATGTTTAAAAATTTGACCAATTAAGGGTCTCGTCTCCTAAGCAAAATGTTGCGTGATTAGAGGTGTCGTAGTTTTTAGTTTATGACTTACGTATTAATTTTGAAAAAATGAAATTGTTTGTTGACAAAATATAATAAAAAAAATAACCAGTTGGTAAAAGTATCCTCATTTGAAGATTTTAACAGTTCTTGAAAAAACTCAGTTAAATATCATTTATTGACATTTAACGTTATTATAACTTAAATTCTCTATACGATTTGATTGCATTTTATACCTCATATTCAATAGATATAGAGTTAAAGAATTATAAAGATATTAAATTTCATAAATCAGCCAACTATGCTAACCATGGAAACTGCTAATATACTTAAATAATTCAAAATGACAAATATCAGTATCAATGAAAAGGAAATGAATGTGGCAGAGATGAGAATGTTGAGATAGATGTTGGGGAAGACACGGAAATATAGGATAAAGAATGAAAGGGAAGGGAAATGGCTAGAGTGATAAAAGTTTCTAGAAAGATACAAGAGAGACGATTACACTGGTTTGAATATGTCATGAGGAGAGATGAAGTATATATTGGAAAAGAATGAATAGCTTACTAGTAGAAAGTAGAAGAAACAGAGGAAGATAAGATGAAAGTACTATATTGCGGAAGACGTGAGAGAAAAGGAACTGAATGAGGACGACATGCAAAACAAAAATGAGTAGAAAAAAATAGCGATCCCTAACGAATGGGAAAAGTTAAAGAAGAAGACGTTATGAAAAATTTTACTGGAAGTTTATAATCTTTTGCAAGAAAATTTATATATATATATATATATATATATATATATATATATATATATATACAGAATTTGTACATAATAGACAGGATTAACGGAAGGTAATTTGCTGTCCACATCAGATTTTTTCTTACTAAAACTAGCATAGTCACACCGGTAATACTATATTAGGTATCACGTACGTTGGAACACGACCCATCTGTGCGTATAATAATGTTAAGAAACCTATCTAAGTTTTGGACTAAGATTAAATACATTTCGACATTCCAAAAACATTATATAAGGCGATGCATTGGTTTTAAACTTTTTCGTAGTGTTTCAAACAATTATATTTTGGCGACGCCTCGGTGACGTCAGAGACGAAATTGGTTGAAAGAGTTTCGAATTATTTCGTAGTAGAGGAGGTAAACCTCGTGAAAACGGAACATCGATAAACGTTTGTAAATCATTAAATATTAATTTAAAAAAAAAATCTCGATGCTCCATTTTTATCTATGAACATAAAATGTTTGTAAACATAAATAAATATTAAAATATAAAAATACAGAGTTTTCCTGTTAAAAAATAACAATACAGTGTAGCCAAGGAACCGGTTTATATTAATCACAGTGTTTTGAATAGTTTTTATGTACGTCACAAATTCTAACTCACTTAAACGTCCAATTTACATTTGACAGATTGAAATGTATACGACATTAGTTCAAAACACAGTATTTTAGCGATCCCCACATTTATGACGTCATGTACGAAATAGGTTTGAAAACATAACGAAACTGGTTCAACGCCAAAAAAACGCCTATAGGTTCCCAGACTTTAAAATTCGCGCACTGAAAAAAATACATTTTGACATTCATCTTTTTTCCTCGTGGTTTTTCATATTTAGTTTCATACTAAATACAGTTGACTTGTTTTTAAATTGTGGATGCTTTTACTAAGACATATTTTCTATAATAACAAAATAACAGTAATATCTTATGTACCCTCTTAAAACTAACTAAATGACACTGCTGAATTTGACAGAAATGACGCAACTAAAATTTTAGCTCATACAATTGGAAGATTACCTGGATCAGACATTTTTAATAAAATTAATTGTATGTAAAAATAACAACTGGAATAAATCGAATATCATTTTAAAGATTTTGTTTAACAGTTGAGTAACCCGCGTAATCAGTGAATAGCTTGAGAGGGGAATAAGCAACCACATAACCGTGGAGAAGGGAAAACTAAAAGTGCTGTTGGTTTCTAATCCAGAAAAATATAAATACGTTGGTGGGAATAATGAAATGTGTGTGTCGGTGGCAGTGTTTAAAAACACAGCTATAAAATGCAGCCGCCGAGCGGGCCGCCGGTTTCTCTGCAATTCAATTCAATTAAACGACCGGAAAAACTTTTGGAAATCGTTAATTTTTTGCAACACGCCTCCAAGCGTCCGCCTCGCATAACTATAAATTTATGTGAGTCACAAACACATCGCCCCGAGCCAAATAACTCTTGTTTCTTCGTGTTTTCCAGATTCTTACGTTTTTATACTCCCATACTCCTTATTTGCCATCTTGTTTAAATATTTGAATTTTAGAAATGTGTGTTTTGGCAGATAAGCCAATTTTCAGTTGCTGCCTCTATTACAACATAGATGGCTCTATTGTTGAATTTATTTACATTCGCCATCTAAAATTGTATCACTAAATTGTGTCAGCAACTATCCCCTGTTTAGAAAGTTTCTGTTGTAAGATTAATGACTCCAAAACATTTGGTCACTTTTACAAATGCATTAATAGAAAACCTGTAGGTTGTAAGTATCCTATTGTAGACACCGCTGGAGAAAGCTTCCAGGGCAGAGGTGCGCTTGAAGTCGTCCGAAGGGACAATGAATAATTGAGGTGAAAGTGAGCGCTGGGACTATTTACTCTCTGCTTTCAGACCTTATACACCCCCCAGTGCAAGTTGCAGCGACCCTAAAATGTTTAGATACAACTTGCGTCATCGCAAAGGGAGGTAGAACTTAACTAAGGGAATAATTTGACTGTAAAGTCATTTGGAAACAATATAGCAATATGTTAATTGTATTAAGGGCAAGATATTTAAAAAAATTAATTGTATTAATAATGGGATATGAAAGTTCCTTTGAAGTCTCATGTCCCACTTAGTGGGTTAGTACGAACCCGATAATAAGAACAACAACATCAACAACATACACAACTCCTCACTCTTAACATATTAAAGTGACCAATTTTCGGTAGCGAAATACCGCATCCGGATCACAATAATAGTTACGAAACAATCATCCTTCGCCACACATTCCTGTCTAAGCACACTTCTTTCGCCTTGGCCACTGTCATAATCGCATTCATACATGCTCTTCTTGTCTTCCCATTTGGAAACTTTCTTTCTTTAAGCACCCTACCAACCCTATCCATCCACTTACACATTGATCGGCCACGCAATCGAATAATAATAATAATAATTTTATTGTCCACAAGACTGTACAATGCACAGTATAGAATATATCTATAAAAATGATAAAAGATAATAAAGAATACAGTTTAATAATTACAATATTCTTGTCATGAATAAAAACTATGTATCTGTAAAAACAGTTTCAATTTATTTTTAAATGTTTTCAAGTTATTACATTGTTTCATTTCAGGAGGTAATTTCTTGAACACATTTAATACCCTGCACATGAAGTGCTTTATAACGAGAGTACATTTGGCCAAAAGGACTCTGTAATCAGTTTTATTACGCGTGTTATAATTATGTACAGTAGAGTTTTTTGGAATTTTGTCTCTATACAGATTTCAGAAATATATGCAGATCAGAGGAAGTAAGTTATTTTTGTTTTTAAAGTTTCCTACACGAGTGTGTTTGTGGGACATTGGCTATACAACGTACTATTTTTTTTGGAAGACGAACATATCATTTCTGTTCTTTTGAAAATTATGACCTAAACCTAATATATCTTGTTTTAGTTTTATTGAAGAAAAACTCATTGTCATTAAACCACGAAGATAAACTTAAAGTACTTAAATTGTCTATACACTTGTTTTGGAGAGTCTCAAAATCATTCTATGAAATAATGATAGAGATATCATCCGCAAACAGGGTAACAGAACAATCATTGCTAAGTGAAGTGCATTCCTTATATCGTTAATATAAAGCACAAAAAGCTCAGGAGCTATGACACTTCCCTGCGGTAATAAAATGTTCATTTTTACCTCCCGCTACCCTTGGTAAGGGAGGTATAGGGATCGTGCTAAAAATCGCATATCGAGATTTTGCTAAATGACCACGTTTTAAGGTCCCTAGAACCCAATTTTAACATTTTCACGATGATGTCTGTGTGTATGTGTGTGTGTGTGTGTGGATCCTGTATACGCTCTAACTCAAATACTATCATGCAGAAAGTTTTGAAACCATGTATTTCTACCTTATTCTAATATGGAAATATCTGATTAAATTTTGGTGGCAATCGGATAACCGAAAATGGCAGTTTACTTGAAGCTCAAGATAGTTTTTCTTCAAAAAAGATTATTCCATTTAAATAAATAACTATTATTATTATTATTATTATTATTTTCTACAAGTTTGCTTTAATACTTTTTCTATATATTATATGGATAAATTTATAAAGTAATATAAAAATTATATACATAGGTAAATGGCGGGAGGTACTGTGTTGCTCACATCAGATTTTTTATTTTGCTGCAGTTAGTTACCTATTAATTTTAGACAAAAATGTTTCAAATAAAGGTTGTAGATAATAAAATTTTACATATAAATCACTAATTAGATTTTATTTTGCATGTTTTTATAACGTATAACATCGAATTTGAAATAAATATTGCTCATATCTAGTGTTAGCCATGGAATTGACAAAATTACAAATAAATGCATGTTTGAACTATCAGAATAGTACCATTGAATTACATGCAGATTCTCTTCTTAATAAAAACGTTTTCTTTATAAACAATAAATAGTAATATAATAGTTACGAAATCTCTTTTTATAACACAATTGCAATAATTAGTATCTAACCTAATAAACTATTTTTTGTAACAGTAGTGACAGTTAAAATATTAAGCATTTATTTGTAATTTTGTGTCAATTTCATTGCTAACTAGAAATGAGCAATATTTATAAAATTTCAAATTCGGTTTTACACGTTTTAAAACGTGATTTAGGTGTAGAATTTTATTATCTACAACCTTTATTTGAAACATTTTTGTCTAAAATTAATAGGTAACTAACTACAGCAAAATAAAAAATCTGATGTGGCCAGCACATTACCATCCGTCAATCCTGTGTATTATGTAAAAATTCCATACACAAATTTCCAGTAAAATTATTTCATAAATAAATTATGCAAATTGCACTTGACACGGACATCTTCATCTCATTTTTATTTTCTTCTTCCACTCATTTCTGTTTTACGTGTCGTCTTCATTCAGTTCCTTTTCTCTCAAGTCTTCCGCGAAAAAGGCCACCATCTTATCTTTGCTCTTCCTCTATTTCTTTCACCTTCTACTACTAAGCTATTCATTCTTCTTCCAATATCTTCTTCATCACTCCTCATGACATGTTCAAACATATTATGTAAACGTCTTTCTTCTATTTTCTTCTGTCTTCCCCAACGTCTATCTCAACATCCTCATCTCTGCCACATTAATTTACTTTTCATTGATATTGACATCTTTCAATTTGAATTATCTGAATATATTAGCAGTTTCCATGGTTAGCATAGCTGGTTAATTTATGAAATTTAATATCTTTATTATTCTTTAACGCTATATCTATTGAATATGAAGTATAAAATGCAATCAAATCGTATAGAGAATTACTTCCAATTGACCTATTATAACCAAAATCTAATCATGTCTGCATATGGATATAAACTCGAGGAATACGAAAAAATTATAATTTTTGGAATCGTGGTATTGGAGTTATTCGATATATATATATATATATATATATATATATATATATATATATATATATATATATATATATATATATATACGCACACACTCATATACAGACATCATCGTAAAAATAGTTTTCGTGATCTAGGGACCCCAAAACGTGCTTTTTCATTAGAAACTTACTATCGATTTTTTTGACCACAGACAATACTTTCCTTACCTAAAGTTGACGGAAGATAAAAATTATTATTTTCTACGGATTTCAAGTAGACACTCGGTATATTCCGTTTTCCGAATTCATTATTGTTACATACTGTTTCCGGTTTGCCAAGAATTTTTTTATCTAGTTTAGGAAAACGTCTCGAATTCCTAGTTTTCAAACTTATTTAACAGTTCAATGATAAAAGCGTGTTTATTTAAGGACAGTAACAAGGTTACTTCTTCATTTAAATATATGTTTATTGCCTATCCTGGTTGTGTTAGATAAGTCGTATGTACAATCAGAAATAATGTCTCTTTTATTACCGTCAACTTCTCCCTCATTGAGAACCGTGTTAGTAACTGCACTGCAAATACTCGTATAAACATTATCAGATCTTTAAGCCGTAATAGAAATCAGGTCTCGGTATATTGTGCGCTGCTGTGTTATCATTATGAAAGTGTTCATTTTAAAGTCTTATATAATACAGATATCCCTATTTCCCTGTGTTCGCTACTCCCATTTACCGCTGCAAGTTAAAAATGGCTTGTTCCTCTCAGTTAAGAGAAGCACGATACGAACTTTGGTTCGATACAGAATGAAGTTCATTTTTTATTGGTTCGCCATAAAACCAGAGTACACTGGATGCAGGGTAAAGAGAGAGGTAGTGATTTCGCGACCGTTCCTATCTGATGTGTTTACGAAGGTGCCTGGTTCGTTTTAAGTACCTGTCATTTTTGTCATTACTTGCTTAGATAACAGTGGAAAAATGGAATACGATAAAAAGTGTACTTAACTCTCCGGTAACTCTGATAGCTGTGACCTGGGTTCCGCTTGGAAGCGAAGCGTTATGTCTTCAATCCCGACAAGTTGTTTGATTAGCCAATATTTCTACACCGTTATCAACGTTCCTAAACATTTTATAAACTTCTTTCTTCCTGTTGATAGTAATTAAATCGTATAAAACCTGTCTTACGAGTATAACAGCAATTTTCAATTATAACTCAATTTCTTTTGTTAAGATATTGAAATAGAGATTTCTTCGAGGCGATAGGGCTAAAAGGGTGCATGATAAAAATAAAATGACTAATATTAACAATAACACATTTAAATATTGAAAAATCTGTTGTGGCCAGCACAATACCTCTCGCAATTTTAATTTTATGTTGCATAGGGCGCGAGCAGTTATGTGACTTTGTGGGGGCCAAATCCATGTGGATTATTTTCCTCGACAAGTATATTCCATACTATGGATGACAAATAAACATCAGAATATTTTGAAATTTTGAATGAAAAATTATGACATATAACAATTGTGACATCTATGTAAATAACTACTAGCCGTCATTCTGACACGGATCCTCATATCTGCTTGCCAAGGCCAACAAAGTCACATGACTGCTCGCGCCCTATAAGTACACACAAATAATTGAAATTGTTTCTCTTCTTTCGTTCTATGAGAAATTTTATCCTACTATTCTAACATGTTCAAAATTCTTCAAATTCATTGACGGTATTAGCGGTATTTCTTAAGGATATATGTAATATTAACACATCTGTAATTTAAATACATAATTAATTAATAATACAATAATATATATTAAATGTACTCATACCTCCCAGAAATATCTGACACTGACATTTTGCATTTATTTGTCAATTACAAAAATTTAAATATCGCAACTGTTTTTCGGGCAACGAGATTTATTACAACAGATTATTCTATATTATATACTATATCTCCAAACCTATACGAGATATAATAACAAAATTAAATGTGTCAGATTGAGAATTTAATTATCTTTAATATTTGTGGTAACAAATTTTCAAAAAATAATATTTAGAAATTTTTTTTTTAGAAACTACCACTTTCGGTTGTGCAATTGTTACTAGAATCTATTCAACTCTTCCCATTACTCTTAGATTAAGGAATCCGTAGTCAAACAGGTCTTTAGTCTTATAGAATTTGAGAAATCGTGTCTCCAACAACCTCACACACACACATCCACACACACACACACACACACACACACACACACACACACACACACACACACAGACATCATTGTAAAAATGTTAAAATCGGATTCTATGGACCTTAAATCGTGCTTATTCAACAAAATCTGGATATGCGATTTTTAGCATGAATCCAATACCTCTCTTAGCGAGAGGTAAAGAAGCTTCAGAAATCATAATATAATAAAATAAAACAATATTTGGGTTTAGTTCTATATATTTTTTATTTATTTAAACGACGTTTCGACAGCTAAGTGCTGTCTTCAGTCTTCACCAGGTAAATAACAAAGTATATGTAGTCAAGACAACAAGTTTACAAAATGATTTCTTGATTTCGATGGCTTCTCTAATTAGTCTTCTCATCCAGTTATTCTCTCTTGCTAAAATCGTCGTGTTTTTGAAATCAATTCCATGTAATTCTTGAATAGTATGTTAAGCAACAGCAGATATATCTGGTTGATTTGTTTATAACAAAAAATAAACAAATCCATAGCTACAGTGCAATTGAAACCGCAAACGTAATTTACGTAAAATGTAATGTCAGTAGTAGATATTTTTCTTTAAATATCTACGTTTGAAGTTAAAGTATTATGTGTCATTCGGAGTAAACGTGTTTTTGTGTTGGTCATCCATGCAACTAATGATGTACCTGTACGCAAAATTGGAAATTTGTATTTATGTTTAAATAAGAAGCACATAGCAGTCTGTTTATTATCATCTTTATATAGGTAAGCTCCTTTTTGAGTTTATGCTGATATTTGGACTAACAGGTTTTACCTTTGAGAAAATATGTCGGCACTAAAGACAAGAGAGAATGAAATATAAAATTAATAAATAAATAAATATTTAAAATTATAGGTATTTTATATATGCCCTTCAGGAATACTGTCAATCTCGACAATGAATTAGAAACATCTCGAAAAATTAAAAGAGTAGTACAAAATTTCTTCATAAAATGAATTTAAAATTAAAAATTCTAAATATAAATAATAGGTATAAGTAAAATTTTTGGTGTAGAGTGTAGGTACAAGAAATGTTAAATACAATACTTATGTAACCAATAATAACGAGAGGTATTGTGCTGGTTATAACAGATTTTTTTTACCTTCCGTCACCTCTAGATAAGGAAGGCATTATCTTTGGTCAAAAAAATTGGTGGTGAGTTTTCAATGAATAAGCACGTTTTAATACACTACGATTTTACTATTTTTACGATGATGTCTGTATCTTCGTGTGTGACTATAATTTAGGCCGCGATATCTCCAATACTAGAATTCCAAAAATTACTAGTTTTACATATTCCTCTTCCTTGCTTCCATATGTAGACTTGATTAGATTTTGGTTATAATTGGTCAACAGGAAGTACCTCATTTGAAGATTTTAACAGTTTTTCATGAAAAATGCTGTTAAATATTATTTTTTGAAATTTAATGTTATTACAAATATTAAAAAATATTCTTATTTATACGAAATAATTGCATTTTATATTTCATATTCAATGGATATAGAGTTAAAGAAATTAAATATTATAAATCAGCCAGTTATGTTATAACCATAGAAACAGCTATTATATTAAGAAAATTCTAACTGACATATGCCACTGTCAATGAAAAGAAAATGAATGTGGCAGAGATGAAGATGTTGAGATAGATATTGAAGAAGACACGGAAAGATAGGATAAGGAATGAAAGAATAAGGGAAATGGCTCGAGTGATACGTTTTTAGATAGATACAAGAGAAACGATTACATTGGTTTGAGGAGAGTGAAGAATATATTGGAAGAATTAATAGCTTAGTAATAGAAGGTTAATGAAACAGAGGAAGATCAAAGATAAGATGGAAGGACAGTGACGCGGAAGACTTGAACAAAAAGGAACTAAATGAGGACGTCGCAAAACAGACATGAGTGGAAGAAGAAAATAAAACATAGCGACCTCTAATGAATGGGAGAAGCTAACAAAGAAAAATATGTCAGTGTCAAGTGCAATTTGCATAGTTTGTTTATGAAATAATTTTACTAGAAATATAGGATCTTTTGCAAAAAAAATATGTATAGAATAAATAAATAAATAAAAATAAATATATCATCACGGCATATTACCCATTGCTGCCAATCTGTTTTGTACACAGATATCGGTAATGATAATATATTTGTACCGTGCGGGCGCTTACCAGGCGTCACCTCACGGGCACTTAATGCTGGCGTGGAGAGTGCATCACAGGGGTCAATTTTGTGCCATTAAAATTCGAAGTAATTTTTGGCGTTGGTCAGGATCGAACCCGGGTCTACAAATTCGCGACCAGACACTCAGGCACACGGCCACGAGACCCCATATATATTTATGTGTAGAATTTGTTTTAATAAGTACATGGGATTGACGGAAGGTAATGTGCTGGCCACATCAAATTTTTTTCTAAAGCACTTACAAGAAATTGTAGTTGGGGTAAAATATAAATAGTAAAATATTATAGTATACAATCTCTTTTGATAATGACTTAGTCACAGATTTTCGTGTTTACCCTGTGTTTAAAATTTTAAAAAAATAAAAAAAAAACAAAATAAAAATGTGAATTCTGAATGCATTCTTATCTCAATAAAGCATTTTAGTAAGTTCAGAAAAAAACTTTTCTTCAGTTACTAATAAAACAAGACGATATGTTCCATATTTCAGCACACATTCCCTTTATCTGCAATCACCACACTTCAAATTTACAGCCGTGTATTTCTATTTATGTTATTCTCGGAGATAAATAGACGCCCTCCCCCTCCTCGGGGGGTGGTGGGTGGTGTCTTCGTCGGCACGCAGCGTCCCTTTCACGCGGCTGATAGCGCGTCGCGGCGCTGTATCTGCGCTGCTGACTGGCTGTAACTGTTGGCAGGAAATCACACGAAAACCAAGATAGCTGCTCTAACAGCATAATAAATGAAGTGTGCTCACGCTGACAACTTCACCACGAGGCGTCGGTGGCAACGTCGACGGCGGCGTCGGCAGAGGCGAAGGCGAAGGCGGAGGCGTCTCTATACGGGACGATAACGAGAACGTGAACGCGAACACCAAACAAAAATTTCACTTGTTTACGAATGAAATGCGCTGTGTAAAGTGAATATGAAAGGAATATCAAGGAGATGGTTACCTACTCACATGGAAACTAAAAAATTATAAAATGGGACGATTTAGGATAATAGACGTGAATTTGAAAGTCTTCCATTCAATTTGTATCTACTGTCTATTTGGGGAAAACGGATTTTTTCCCTGGTTAAAAAACATTTCCTGGATTCCCGGACAATAGGCCCGGTAGTTTGTTCTCCAGTTAAAATGTCTATTAACTAAATTGTTGTAAAAATTATTGTTTTTGTTTAAGACTAGAGATTATGGGGTTGTGTGGCCGAATGTCTGGTCGCGAATCTAAGGCACCGGGTCCGATCCCGACCAACGCCAAAAGAAATATTTCGAATTTTAAATGGCAAGTGATTTCTGTGGTGCACTATTCACGCCAGCAATGAGTGTCCGTGAGGTGACGCCTGATAAACATCCATACAATACAAATATGTCATCATTACTTAAATCTGTGCACAAGCAGATTGGTACACCCAGCAATGGGTAAAATGGGCAAATTTCTCATATTTCATTCAATACTCCGACACAGTTACAGACGTTGTAACGCGGTTTGAATTCGACATGAATTTTTCTTTCCTATCATGTATTTCCACGATTGTTGCTGAGGAGTGGTTAATAGGTTTAACGTTTGAAAATGTTCAATATATTACAGAAATTTATTTGGAATTGAAGTTATGTTTTATTTTTGAACCATTCATTCGCTAAAATCGTGTAATAAATAATAAGAAGGAGAATTTCATACTGAATTCATATTTTGAAACCGCGTTGTTCTATTTTTAACCGTGTGCGAGCAGTTTTGAAAAAAGAACTTCCAAATAGTAACCTGATCTTTAAAACAATTGAAAATCTGTTGTTGTTAAAACATTGAAAAAAATATTGCATTTATATTTTGTCTAAATTAAGTTTCTTTCATAAATTGTTATTCTGGTTATTTTTACCTTCCTTCACCTTCAATTAAGGTATTGTCTTTGATCAAAAAATTCGATGAAAAGAAACGATGTTACCATTTTTACGATGATGTCTGTATGTGTGTGTGTGTGTGTGTGTTAGTGTGTGCGTGCGTGCGTGTGTGTATGTGTGTATGTGTTTGCCGATTTTTTCATAGACGAAAAGAAAATTAATGTGGCAGAGAGATGAGGATGTTAAGATGGATCTTGGGGAAGACACGAAAAGATACGATAAGAAATGAGAGGTTATATTGGTTTGGACATGTCGGACTTGCGATAAAAGGAACTAAATGAGGACGACAAGCAAAATAGAAATGAGTGGAAGAAGAAAATTAAGAATAGCGGCCCCTAACGAATTAAATAGTTTGTTTATGAAATAATTTTACTGGAAATATAGAATCTTTTGCAACAAAAATTTATGTATCGAATTTGTATATGATACACAGAATTGGCGGAAAGTAATATGCTGGCCACATCAGATTTTTTAAAAGTACATAGGATTTTTATATAGCCGCTCTATTTTTGTCGCACCTCACATTTGTATTCAAATACATGAAGTACTTGTGAAATTTAGTATAATGTTTTTGAATTACTTATTTAACGTTCATAAGGTTTTATGCACGTCACCTTTACATTATATAAGAAGTTTGAAAATATGTTGTATATTTAAAATATGGGAGAATATCTTTTATTAGTTTCTAGTCGCTCTTTTTATGTCCGATATTGTAGGTAAAATTACAACAAAGAATTTAAAAACAAATGTATTTTGTTTACAAATGAATTTGTAAATTTTTGTTAAGATCTTACGTACTCAAATGAAGGTATAATAGTTTTCCGAAATATCTGTTGTATAAAAGAGTAAATGTTGTTTAACTGAAACTTCGAGTAATTGTTTACGAGTACATCTAATCCATATCACAGTGGATATATTTGTCATAGTTATAAAAATTACATTGTAAAAACAGTGTGTATGTAATATAACGTTTACAAACCAAATTTATATATTTTAACAGCCTTTACATGATTTTGTCATCATTCTCGCCGAAATCTTAAAGCACACATTTGAAAGAAAAAGTGAAAGAAATCACACATTCTAAATCATTTGGCGTGCTTAAAAAGCCTTAAAGCATAAAACCGTTTGTCGAGAAAAAAACAATATATCAAAATGAAGCTATAAAAGTGAGCAGCGTAAAGAGTATAAATTCTGTGTTGGGCATCAGACACGAAGAAGTAAACCTTATGATCGCATTAAACACAACCCCTGTACCCTGTACACACACGCAGCAGACGTCTGATAAATCTTTGCGTCGCGGCGCTCAGCGCTTCGCATGCAAACCTCGGCGTCGGCGCCGGGAATTTTAATATGTCGCCGATTTCACAAACTCTTAAAACAAGTGGCAGCTGTTAGTGATGCCTGGAGATGAATTTTATTTCAATATTTGATAGTTTTGAACGGCGCAACGGAGCGTGTTATATCGTCCCGATATGGAGGAGGAGACCCTTCTAGAACCCTGTTTCTATCCCTGTCCGATCCATATATGCAAAGCTCTAACTTTCAGAGTCAAACTTTTACACATACTAAAACCTTCGATAAGAATGGGATAAAATAAACTCCGCCGAGGGGTTTGTTTCTTTGTCGCAACTTTAAAAATGTTACACCTTATCAAGAATTTAAATATACTAAACAACTGATTACGGCGAATAACTAGCATTATTTTTTTCTCTGTCAATTAATTTATGGATTATTTTGAAGAAAAATACTAACTGATCGCGCCCTATACATAAAGTATCTTGCGCAAAAGATCCTATATTTCCAGTAAAATTATTTCATAAATAAACTATGCAAATTGCACTTGATACATCTTCTTCTTCTTTAGCTTTTCCCATTCGTTAGGAGTCGCTATGTTTTATTTTCTTCTTCCACTCATTTCTGTTTTGCGTGTTCCGCAATACAGTCCTTCCATATTATCTTTGGTTTACCTTTATTTCGTCTACCTTCTACTACTAAACTATTCATTCGTCCAATATATTCTTCATCTCTCCTCATAACATGTTCAAACCAATGTAATCGTCTTTCTTGTATCTTTCTAGAAACTTATATCACTCGAGCCATTTCCCTTATTCTTTAATTCCTTACCCTGTCTTTCCATGTCTTCCCCAACATCATCTGTACCACATTCATTTTCTTTTCATTGACACTCACACCTGTCAGTTAGAATTTTCTTAATATAGTAACTGTTTCCATGGTTCTATAGTATAGTTTGCTAATTTATAAAATTTATATTCTTTATAATTCTTTAACTCCATATCCATTGAATATGAAATATAAAATGCAATCAATTCGTATAGATAAGAATAGTATTATTCTATTATGTCAAAAAACAATATTTAACCGCGTTATTTTAATATTTATAATATTAAATGTCAAAAAATAATATTTAACCGCGTTTTTTCTAGAAACACTGTTAAAATCTTTAAATAAGGGTACTTCCGGTTGCCAATTATAACCAAAATCTAATCACGTGTCTGCATATAGATGTAATACGTAAATTGTATTTTTTGGAATTCTAGTATTGGAGATATTACGGCCGAAATTATAGTCACACACACACGAATACACACGCACATACACACACACACATACATACATACATAATCGTTCTTAAAAATGTCAATAAATGATATTTAACTCCGTTTTTTCAAGAAAAATTGTTAAAATCTTCAAATGAGGGTACTCGCACACGCACGCACACGCACACACACATACACACATACACACAAACATACATACATACATACATACATACATACATACATACAGACAGACATCATCGTAAAAATGGTAAAATCGTATTATATGCACCCTAAAACGTACTTATTCTCTAGAAACTCATCATTGAATTTTTTGACCAAAGACGATACTTTTCTTACCAAAAGGTGACGGAAGGTAAAAACAAATTAACCTGAATCTAATCCAGTTTTTGGCGAGCTCGTTACCCTGGAAACAATAATACTAGCCAACTCTTCACTAATCACCCTTAATCATTGGTTCATATTAACGGTCATTGAATCGTTTGTAATAAGTTTTATACACGAGTGTCTAAAGAGTTAAACGAGTCACAAACTATACTTTTTCTATGACTGCACATTAAAACAACAGAAATACACCTTTTAGGTTAGGTAAATATTCTTTCCGTGCATAATGCATCAACTCTTAGTTAGCTGCCATGTCCAATACGATCGAATCCATATTTTATTATGTCGTGATTAAAATGCTGTTCATAGTAATTATTCTGGTTACAATGAAAACATTATTTCATTTGGTTAATATTTATTTAGAGGTTAACACTACATAAATATAGATTTGTTCAAATTCGACTTAATAAATTAAAGAATATATTAAACATAAATGAATTTAAAAATTAACCATTAATATTTTCATCAATCCATGTCCGTAGTACAGCAATCCTAGTGAACACTCCGGGATATTCAGGCCTGGCGCATCCGATACCCCAAGATACAATACCAACCAAATGTCCGTCATATACTGCTGGCCCACCAGAATCACCCTATAAGATAGATAATAAATTATTTATTGTCGCATGAATTGAAACACAAACATACTTGACATGCATCTTTGCCTGGACTCCGCGCACAGAACATATTTTTGGTAATTTTAGAACCATAATCAGCTTTACATTGTTTAGTACTTATGGTGGCGAGGGACACTTTCCGAAGAATGTTAACACCGTAGGCCCCCTCCTGTAAAAATAATGTAATTATATTTTCTATATAATTATTTAATTATCTTCAACACTGAAAGTATCCTGCATTTCATTGATTCCTTTTTACCTCTCGCTAAGAGAGGTATTGGATTCATGCTAAAAATCGCATATCCAGATTTTATTGAATAAGCACGTTTTAAGGTCCCTACAATCCGATTTTAACATTTTTACGATGATGTCTGTGTGTGTGTGTGTGTGTGTGTGTGTGTGTGTGTGTGTGTGTGTGTGTGTGTGTGTGGATGTGTGTGTGTGGGATGTTGGAAGGACGGTTACTCAAAAACTATAAGACTTAAAATTTGTTTAACAACGTATTTCCCAATCGGACATTCATTGGAAGATCTGAAAAGGTTTTGGTAACAATTGGACAACCGGAAGTAGAAGATTCTTGAAAAAAAATCTTCTAAATATTATTTTTTGAAAATTTTTCTTGATAATATTAAAGAAAAATAAATTCTCTTTGTGATACATTTAAATTTTTTTATACATATTTTATAGATTTAGAGATAAAAGGAATATAATATATAAAATAATGTTGTAATTAATTTTACAACCGAAAGGATGCCATGAAAAATAGTTGCAAATTTAAATTATTTGTAACTGACAGATAAATGTCAGTTTCAGAAATAATGAGTAATGAAAGAAAAATGTATTTGGAGAATCCCTTAATTCTTGATCTGTGACTATTATGGAGATGACAAGTCTAGGTTGAAGGACTTAAATTTGTTTCAAACATTATGGGTCAATGTACACCAGTACTGTAGACTAGAGTAACTTTGAATTGCGAAAAAGCTATCAAATTCTTCTCAAGTAAGTTGTAAATATTGACAAAATTACACATCGATATAAGAATAATCGGAGTGCAATCTATCCGTCACTTTATTAAAGGGAATTAAGGTTATTTAGATATAACAAGTATGAAAAAATAAAATGTAAAAGAAGATATATAAGAATAGATGCACAATCCAGATATATACATTTTAGACCGCCCAAAATTATTGTTTTTACTAGAAGAATATGAAGAGAAAGTAAACAAAGTTGTTCGAATTGAAAATTGCTGTTACCAGCCTAATATTTATATATGGTAAACTCTACTTTGTAATTTATTGTAACATAATTTATGGTAAATATCTTTATGTTGAGACATGCTATTATTGAATAATAAAGAAGTTTATACATCATAGATTTATATGAATATATTATTTGTATTTATAAAAATATTCTTTGCTTTATGCATACAGCCAGGTAAAATATACGGCGAGAGGTTATGTGCTGGCCACATCAGATTTTTACTTCTTACTATTCTGCAACTATGCCGAACAGAGGATATATAGTTTGGTCATAAATATAGCAACTTTTAAAAAATTTCAATTACTCGTAAGTAAAAAGGGAAATTTAAAAATTAAATTACAGGATTAATGTCCCATTGAAATAAATTTATTCAACGTTAAAATAACTTACCTATTTTGAATTTGTAAAAATTATTTAATTTGTATAACTTTTATTTTTGTCTGGAAATAAAGATATTAATTATTTATTATTATTAATTAATAATTCGGTCATCAAAAATCCGTCATAGTTTTTTGCAAGATAATATTAAAATAATTTAATAAGTTTGTAATTCCTAGCGCTTGTGCAAGCTTCCCAATTTGTTTACAGATGGTAGTAGTAGCTCTAGCATAGTCCACAATAAGAAGAAGAAAGAGTCTGACAGCTGACAGGTTGATAGCTGACTTCCACCAGAACTAATCTAATCTAGAAGTTTTGTGAGTGATATTGAATTATTTTAGATATTTATTTAAAATTATAATTTGACTTTAGGAAATAAAGTTCTTAACTTGATATCAAGGTTATTATTTTTTAAAATTTGTTACAGAATACGGATACGAAGCTAACGATTATCGTTAAGTAGATATAAACGATTTTCATAATAACGATTTCGTTATAATAACGATTCGTTAAGCGAATATTTTACAGAATAATCGTAGGCTTATAAATGTGTTCTTTTAAGAAAAACAGTTAATAGCATCAAATAAAAGTACTTCCGGTTGTTCAAGTGTAACCAAAATCTAATCAAGTCTTCATTTATATGTAAGAATGAGCAATACGAAAAAATTGACGAAGATGTAATATTTAAATTAGTAGAATTCAGGTTGAAACGATGCAGAGAAGTAATAAATTCTGATAATTATTACACTAAATATTATAAATTCCAATTTTCATATCAAGTTTTAAATTAAATTTAAAATTTCTCTTCTTACTTGAGAGTAATTTCAAATTTTAAAAAGCTGCGATATTTATGGCCAATGCTGTACAGGGTGTAAATGGAAACGTGACCTATAGGCGTTAAACATGGGAAATCAGTTTTTCTTTTCGCAAACAATACTTTATTATTTTATGCAAAAATACTTTAGGAGATTTAAATTCTGCATTTAATCATGTGAAACGATTGTTTTAGTTCTTGATATAAATGTAAAAATAATATAAAGTTATAGTTTTTATGAGCTTTTTGTCTAGGCAGCCATGGATTTGTCATAAAAAAATAAACAAATGCGTTATTTTTAACTGGCAATTAGAACTAAATTTAGATTACAGCAACAAATTGAAACAAACCACGAAAGGGTAAATTGTTTTAGTTCTAACTGACTGTTAAAAACAACGCATTTGTTTATTTTTTTGTCATAAATAAATGGCTGTGTAAACAAAAAACTCATAAAAACTTTTACTTTATAATTATTTTTTACGTTTACATGACGAGCTAAAATAATCACATCACTTAACTTAGAAACTTATATGCAGAATTTAAAGTTACTTCTATTTGAATCATTTTTCCATAAAATAATTAGGTAACGTTTTCTGAAACACAAACTGATTTCCCGTGTTAAACGTTGATGGTCACTTTTCGATTTACAATCTGTATGTACAAATGAATAATTTTCTGCAGATTACCATATTAACTGCTTCTTAAAAAATAAATGTTACATTACCTTTGGAGAACCCCATCCAGTAACTGTAATTAATTGATTTGTTGGAACATCGACTCCTGCATCTTGTAAAGGAATTGGTTGAATGGTATCCGTATATACGATTGCTTGCTTCAACTAAAATAAGATGTATTTCGATTATTGATCTTTTGTTTGTTTATTATATTATGGGGTCTCGTGGCCGCGTGCCAGAGTGTCTGATCGCGAATCTGGGGAACCGAGTTCGATCCCGACAGATGCCAAATACTTCGAATTTTAAATGGCACAAAATTGATCCCCGTGGTGCACTCTCCACGCCAGCAATAAGTGCTCGTGAGGTGACACCTATTAAATGCCCGCACGGTACAAATATGTCATCATCATTACAAAAATCTGTATAGAGAGCAGATTGGCAAACCCAGAAATGAGTAATATGATATGATATACAGAATCTTATATTTTGGTGGACCCAGCAAATATCTCGCTTATTTATTAAGTTAGTAATTTCTTTCATATAACATGATTTATACACCAACATGTAAGGTACTTGATGACGGGTGTACATTCATGATACCACTTCCGGTTTATTAGTAATTATCAACGTTATAGAACAAACTATATTTTTTTACAAATTTGAAAAGTACATCAAATTTGCTTTAAAATCATGTAAAATAATCCATAATGTTACATTATTAAAAAGTGAAATGGCGGGCACTTATAAACACTTAGTCGAAAAGAGAATAGTGAACCATGACTGTGACTTGAAATAAAGCAATGAACTAAAACAATTGTAACTATTATTATTAAACGAAATAATAATTTTTTGTCATAATAATACAGAAAATAAGAATAAGGAACACTTAATAACAACATTTACCGTGTTACAATTACTAATAAACCGGAAGTGGTATCATGAATGTACATCCGTCATCAAGTAGCTTACATGTTGTTGAACCTTATCCCTTTTGTACTCTCTTGGTGCAATAAAGATTATTATTATTATTATTATTTTTATAAATCATGTTATATGAAAGAAATTACTAACTTAATAAATAAGCGAGATATTTGCTGGATCCATTAAAATATAACACCCTGTATTTTATTATACAGTGTGCGATTAAAGTGTTTGATTTCAAAAAAAAAGCCGGACTCAGCCGGTTTTTATAAAAACGCTGAAACACGTCGATTTTAATTTTTAAAAATACACATTAATATGTACGATTCATCTTCCGACTTTCATTTGTTTTTCAGTTATGACGTCATCACAAAAAAAATTAAATGACAACATAGATTTTTAGTAGTGAAATCCGATAGTGTTTCTTCTTCTCTTTATGATCATGTAAATAAATCATAACGTTGCATAACAAAAATTCTGAGAAAAATCGAGTTGAACATTTAATAATAATGAATAATCAAGATACCCTGATAAAAACATTTAAAAGTTGATTATGGAACTTATAACTTATAAAACATGAAAAACGAAAAGTTTTAAACTGAAAAATGAAAAATAAAGCAAACAAAATTAACACTATCAAATTAAATGAATGTAATAGATCGATTTGGGTATTTTGCATTAAACATAAATCACACACTTCTTCCTGGGATCTTGTAAGGTTCCCACAACCAAGAAAAATTAAAATTTCTATTCGTTGCCTTATTTTTAAATCCGCCATGGCCTTGATTATTTAGAAGAATATTATTAAAATTCAACAATAAACTACAATATTTATGTCTAGAGAGTTCTAGATTGACAGAATAATTGAATGAAACATTTTGCTACATTTAATTTTTTTATCGAGGTAGGTATCTTGATTATTCATTATTATTAAATGTTCAACTCGACTTTTCTCAGAATTTTTGTCATGCAACGTTATGATTAATTTACATGATCAAAAAGAGAAGAAAAAACACTATCGGATTTTACTACTAAAAATCTATGTTGCCATTTAATTTTTTTTTGAGATGACGTCATAACTGAAAAACAAATGAAAGTCGGAAGATGAATCGTACATATTAATGTGTATTTTTAAAAATTAAAATCGACGTGTTTCAGCGTTTTTATAAAAACCGGCTGAGTTCGGCTTTTTTTTGATATTCCACACTTTAATTGCACACTGTATATTTTATATATTATATTAACATATTAAATATTGTCCAATATAATATTACTAAAGAATAAATATTACTTCTTACCTTTAGGATAGAAATATCGAAATCTACTGTTTCCATCTTAAAATCGGGATGCTGTATAATTTTATCTACATTGTATATTATACCAGGCTCCTTATTATTATCTTTGTGTGTAACTCCTGCCCTTACTTGAATTACAAATGGTCGACGACTAAAAAACAGTTATTATCAAATTTAAAATAAATTTATAGAAATATTTACCCGTCAGTGCAATGAGCAGCAGTCAAAATAGTATTGTCGTTGATGATGGAACCACCACATGTATGCCTGAAGATGTACATAACAGAAACTTGGTAGGGAAATTCATCTATGGTTGTTTCTACTCCACCAACGATTCTGCCGTCCCATCTTGGAAGAGATGGAATGGTCACCTGTTGCCCTGAAAAATGTATATTTAATTATTTAATTATTTTATTCAACTGTACAATAAAATATTGAGTATATTTAAATGTATTTACCTCGGACAACGGACAGCACAGTAAAACAAAGTACAAAGCAAAACATGATAACGCTGAAAAATAAAAAAATATAGTCCGCTTTTATAGTTTTGACCCTTAAAAACAAATCTTATCTACTTTATCGTTCACAATGTTTTACTACTTACAATTATTATGATATGTTTGTTTTTATGCTCTAACAATTTTCATTGACAATAGGTACGCCGAAAAATGTCTAAAATAATTGATAATTTTTTGTCACATTATCAACATGTTTACATTATTTTAAAATATTCATATACCGGGTGTCCCAAGAAATCCTTGACATAGGCGTTTAACATGGGCAAACAGTTTTTTGGAAAGTGTCCGGTAAAAAATTATCCCTGAGTGTCTGGTCGCGAATCTGGGGACCCGGGTTCGATCCCGACGAAGCAATGAGTGCCCGTGAGGTGACGCCTGGTAAGCGCCCGCATGGTACAAATATTCCATCATTAGCGATATCTGTGTATGAAGCAGATTGGCACACCCAGCAATGGGTAATATGCCGCGATAAAATATTTATTTATTTTATTTATATTGGACATGATAATAGTACTTATATTATCTTCTTACGTTATTTATTATTAATTACTTTATTATTATTGTACATATTAAAAAATATATAAATAAATAATTGTTTCATTTAATGATTAATGTTTCAAATTTTTCAATTGTCTTCCGTGGAACAATGGTTAGCGTAGCTACCTTTGGAATATTAAATTTTATAGATTTCTTCAGCAGGACAATTTAATTTTTTTACTTTCCGTCACCTTTAGGTAAGGCAGGCAATGTCTTTGGTCAAAAAATTCAATGGTGAGTTTTTAGTGAATAAGCATGTTTTATGATCCCTATAATACGATTTTACCATTTTTACGATGATGTCTGTATGTGTGTATGGGTGTGTGTGTGTGTGTGTCTGTGTGTGTGTGTGACGAAAGTTTCAAATCGCATAACGATTCCAAAAATTATATTTGTTTCGTATTCCTCAATTTTACATCCAAAAGAACAAGTGATTAGATTTTGGTTAAAATTGGTCCACCGGAAGTAGCCTCATTTGAAGATTTAACAGTTAAATATGATTTATTGACATTTAACGTTATTATAACTTAAAGAATGTATTATTTTCTATACGATTTGATTGCGTTTCGTACTTTATATTCAATAGATATAGAGTTAAAGGATTATCAACATATTAAAATTTCATAAATCAGCCAGCTATGCTAACCATGAAAATTGCTAATATATTCAGATAATTCAAATTGACAGATGTCAGTATCAATAAAAAGTAAATGAATGAGGATGATGAAGTAGATGTTAGGGAAGACACGGAAAGATACGGTAAGGAAATAACTATAGTTTCTAGAAAGATACAAGAGAGACGATTACATTGGTTTGAACATGTCATGAGAAGAGATGTTGGACGAAGAATGAATAGCTCAGTAATAGAAGGTTGATGAAACAGAGGAGGATCATAGATAAGATGGAAGCACTGTATTGTGGAAGACTTGAGAGAAAAGGAACTGAATGAGAACGACACGCAAAACAGAAATGAGTGGAAGAAGAAAATAAAAAATAGCAATCCCTAACGAATGGGAAAAGCTAAAGAAGAAGAAGATGTCAGTGTCAAGTGCAATTTGCATAGTTTGTTTATGAAATAATTTTACTGGAAATATAGAATCTTTTGCAAGAAAATTTATGTATGGAATTTATACATAGTACACAGGATTGACGGAAGGTAGGTATTGTGCAGGCCGCATCAGATTTTTTTTTTTGTAAAAAATATTAAACTTTTAAAAACTATATTTTATTTCCTATTACAAGTATTTAGAAATAATAATAGTTTTGTAATAAATAAAGAGAAAATGATTAACAAAAATTGATTACAACAATGAAAACAGTGATATAATAAAAATGCATTATATTTTCTTTTCTTGGTAATAAAAAATAACTGAGATAGATAAATACAATGAACATGTGCATGTATTGCATTTTTACTGTATTTATAAAAAAAGTTATTTTTCATTGACATCAAAGAAAATATAATGCATTTTTATTATATCACTTTTTTGATTGTTGTAATCAATTTTTGTTAATTATTGTCCCTTTATATATTATAAAGTTATTATTATTTGTAAATGATTGTGATAGGAAATAAAAGACAGATTTTTAAAAGTTCAGTAAAAATAAAAATATGCCTTCCTGAAGAATCGAACCCAAATCAATAACATTGAATATTCCAAAAGCAGCTATGTTAACCATTGTGTTACGGAAGACATTTGAAAATATTTTTATATTACTTCAAAATATTTCAACAATTGCTTATTTTTATATTTTTAATTTGTGCAATAATAATAAAGTAATTAATAATAAAAAACTCACATAAGGTAATGTACTATTATCATGTTCAATATTATGGCTTAATTTTCTGCCGGACACTTTTTATTTCCAAAAAACTGTTTTCCCATGTTAAACGCCTATAACAAGGATTTCTTGGGACACCCGGTATGTTCATAGGTTTATGTTTCTATTTGAATATTTGTTATACATAATTAAAATTTCAAATATAAATATTAATGTAAGAATGAAAACAGTAAGGATATGTAGATATATAACACATTATCTAAATGGAACAAGGATAACATAATTAAACTTGTAATGATAATTATGATTTTTTATTGAAATTGTCATAAAACTGTAACAGTGGACGAAAACTACCTTCCTGGTGTTTGTTGCTAAATATAACAGAGGACAATTTTACCGACTAGGTCAATGTAGCAAAGGAAAGTGTACTTCTCTCTGTTCTGGTAGTCAGCGATGGGTGAAAGGGCGTTCCACAGCCAACGATTGCGTGGGAGTATAGGTTGGACCGAAATGGGAGCGGGCGAAATAACGATAATTTTTACCTTCCGTCACCTCTAGATAAAGAAGATATTGTCTGGGCAAAAAATTCGGT
Organism: Harpalus rufipes; assembly: GCA_951394225.1. Lineage (NCBI taxonomy): Eukaryota > Metazoa > Arthropoda > Insecta > Coleoptera > Carabidae > Harpalus > Harpalus rufipes. Next base: position 48,394,026 of record OX596279.1, read on the forward strand.
GGTAAATTTCAATGAATAAGTACGTTTTAGGGTCCCTACAATACGATTTAACTATTTTTACGATGATGTCTGTATGTGTGTGAGTGAGTGTGTGTGTGTGTGTGTGTGTGTGTGTGTGTGTGTGACTATAATTTCGGCCGCGATATCTTCAATACTAGAATTCCAAAAATTACAATTTTTACTTATTCCTCTTCCTTGCATCAATATACAGACTTGATTAGATTATGGATATAATTGGTCAATCGAAAGTACCTTCATTTGAAGGTTTTAACAGTTTTTCTTGAAAAAATGCTGTTAAATATTTTTTTTACATTTATTGTTACTATAAATATTCAACAATATTCTTATCTATACGAATTGATTGCATTTCATATTTCATATTCAATGGATATAGACTTAAAGAATTATAAAGAAATTAAATCTTATAAATCAGCCAGCTACGCTATAACCATGGAAACTATATTACGAAAATTGTAACTGACTGTTAGTGTTAATGAAAAGAAAATGAATGTGGCAGAGATGAGGATGTTGAGATAGATGTTGTGGAAGACACGGAAAGATACGGTAAGGAATGAAAGAATAAGAGAATAACTCTAGTGTACGAAGTTTCTAGAAAGATACAAGAAAGATGATTACATTGGTTTGAACATGTTATGAGAAGAGATTAAAAATATATTGAAGAAGAATGAATAGCTTAGTAATAGAAGGTTGAAGAAACAGAGAAATACCAAAGATAAGATGGAAGGACTGTATTGCGGAAGACTTGAGAAAAAAGGAACTGAGTGAGAACAAAATTGAAACAGAAATGAATGGAAGAAGAAAATAAAGAATAGCGACCCCTAACAAATGGGAAAAGCTAACGAAGAGTAATTTGCATAGTTTGTTTATGAAATAATTTTACTGAAAATTTAGAACTTTTGCAAGAAAATTTATGTATGAAATTTATGTAATGTACGGGACTGAAGGTATTGTGCTGGCCACATCAGATTTTTGATACCATGCACTGCGCTGTTGTTCGAGAATAATGGTGTGAAGCTAGGTCAGACCATAATTTAATATCTTCGTTTACATGATGTAAATTCATGAAATCGAGTAATTTCGGCTAACAATTTTGTGTATAAACCTCCAACCTAACAAATCCAATGAGCTGTCTAGAGACACCTGCTTCCGACATTGCTGTTCACAACATTATTTTATCTGAACAATTTGCTTTCACTTTAAAATCTATATTGTAACTTTTTAGACGTTTAATTATTAGTACTTGGCCTTCGCCCTCTATAAAAATCATACATTTGAAATATCCAAAAGAAAGAAAATTATAAAATAAATATTTTATTTTTTCATACATATACATAAACAACATAATTCATTTATTATCAGTTTTACATATTTCTGGTAATGAATTCATGCAATGTAGAAACATTAGCATAAACCCCCGGATATTGAGGATCAGCACATCCATACCCCCAAGAGACAACACCAATAAGTCTCCCTTCAGAGGCCAAAGGGCCACCAGAATCTCCTTGACAGGAGTCCTTCTTTGGTGCTTGCGCACAAAGCATGCTTTCGGTGATGGTAGTGTCATCATAACGTTTTGCGCATTCTTCGTTACTCATAACGCGCACAGTTGCTACGCGCAGCTCGTCAGGGGTTATTACTACGCCTTGAATGGTTGTACCCCATCCGGAGACTAAGGCTTCGGCGCCTACGGCCACTGGGTTGTTTTCAGGTTGGAGAGGAATGGGTTGTACTCGAGAGTTGAACTTCAAAGGTCTGGCAAGCTAAAATGAAGCACAAACTTTTAAAAATATTTCATAAATAGTTATTTATTTACTTAGGTTTTAAAGTAGCTATTTAGAAAGCGACTAATTGAGGTCAAAATATTATTTTACGTTGTAGTCGAAAACTTAAATAAATTAGAAATGTACAATCGCAGTTTTTAAATTAATATCTAAGTCTTACCTTTAAAATTGCGATATCATTATTGTATTTAGCCCCAACCAAATAATCTTCGTGTTCGATAATCTTTGCCACTTTGAACTCCTCTCCTTGGGAATGGACTGTAGCACCAACCCTCACAGTAATCCGTTCATAGTCATACCTACACCATGGCACATTTCACATTAATTATTAAATTGAAAAATACACAGCATTGATTGGTTTCGTACCCACGGACGCAGTGGGCAGCTGTAAGAATGGTATCTTTATTAAGAATGGAACCTCCACAGTTGTGACGGCCATTGTAACGTAAGGTGATTTGGTAAGGATGTTCTTCAATAGTAGTCTCAATACCACCGATGATTTTGTCATCAAGGAAAGGGAGGACCCCACCTTTTACGAAAAGAAAGTTAATAATTTTTACTTAAATTTTAGTAACGATGATGTATTTAAACCTTAGATTGACAAATTGTATACCAAGTGTTTGATTTCTACTATTCTGTCATCATAACCGGTACGCGGATCACATTTTAATAAAGATGAAATGATATGTTTTCTTTGCAAACTTACCCAGAGCAATAGCACAAACTGCAGAAAAAACTATGAACAATTTCATTATTGTTGTTTAGATGTGTAGGCAAGCAATATCAACTTACTGAATGAAATGTTCGGCAAATAGGAAGGTATTTATATCACGATGAAACTGTAATTCATAGTATCAATTACTATCTTATATAATCAAATTGATAACTTTATTGTGAATACATTGGTAATTCCAATTAAATCAGTGAAAGGAAACAAGTTTTTTTTTTAAATTTAAAAATAGAATTTGTGAACTTTTGTCTTATCTCTTCCATTGTAAAGAAATATTGGGGATTTCTAGCTAATGCCTCCCGTACACATTTTCGAATTTATACTCCAATCATTAATAGGTTCATTTCACAAATTTCAAATTTGGCCTTAGACAAATCAAAGCAAACATAAAAATACCCCTATTTTTTCTTTTATTTTTCCTTTGCTATAGAACTCAAGTTAAATGCGTCGAAATGTTCCCGTCTTTAAAAACACCCCCACCACTATGTGACGTCGTTATCCGTGTTGACCGTATTCTTCGATATGATCTGTAAAGTTGTCATGTTATAATTAAATTTTCTTGTAATTTTGCAAGTTTTTATATAATCTATCTTTATGTGGATAATAAGTATTTTGGAAAATTGAAAAATAATCGGACACGCAGTCTAGTAAAAATTATTTATTCCCTGGCCTACGTTTCGACTGTAACTACAGTCTTCTTCAGGGCTAGAAATGGTCAAATATTAAAGGTAACATCGGAAACCACCATACGACCCATAAATAATTTTAACTAGACTGCGTGTCAGATTATTTTCCAATTTTCCATTCTGCTACCAGTCGATTATCATATTCAGCCCTTATTAAGTATTTTGTTTGGTTTATGGTACAGAAAATAACATGCAGAGACTCTTCCAATGTAGAATATCTTTAAGAAATTAACTAATACATAGTTACGTTATGTACATAGAACTTAATCTATGAACTATTCTATTAATTAGCGTGATAGTGAGATTCTAAATGAAATATAAAAAATGTATGTAGCAAATAACATATTATTTTCATTCAAAAAACTATCCTATCGACCAACTGTCAAGCTAATGAATACATTTTTTTTACAGAATTAAGAATTACTTTTTATTGTAATCAATATTTGTAGTTATATAACTAATATTCTCACAGCGGTAATAATAAACAAGGGTTAAGTTCAGAATAGCTTCTTTTTAACACAGGAATTGCCATTCCTAGTTTATCACGGGCTTAACCCACAAATGTATAATAACAAACATGGAATAAGACTTAACTCTTGAATAAACTCTCCGTAAACGTCATTTTAACATAGGATTAAGAGATATTCTCGGAATACCTAATCTGGAAATAAGAAATTATTTATTATTACCGCTGCTAGTATTTTAATTTACCCAGTGGTGTATAATTTTTATTCATTAGCAACTATGTAAATCTCACTTGATACTGACGTCTCCTTCTTCTTCTTTAGCTTTTCCCATTCGTTAGGGTCGCCATTTTTGATTTTCTTTTTCCACTCATTTCTGTTTTACATGTTTTCCTCATTCAGTTATTTTTCTCTCATCTTCTGCAATATAGTCCTTTCATCTTTTCTTTGGTCTTCCTCTGTTTCTTCTACTCTCTAATACTAAGCTGTTCATTCTTCTTCCAATATATTAATTTCTCTCCTTTTGACATATTCAAACCAATGTAATCATCTCTCTTGTATGTATCTAGAAACTTCTATCACTCGAGCCATTTCCCTTATCCTCTCATTACTTATCCTATGATTCCATGTGTTCCTAATATTCATCTCAACATCCTCATCTCTCTACCACATTAATTTTCTTTTCATTGACACTGACATCTGTCAATTAGAATTTTCTTAACATAGTATGTTTCCATGGTTATAGGATAGCTGGCTGCTTTTTATTCCTTTATAATTCTTTAACCATTGAATATGAAGTATAAAATGTAGCCAAATCGTATAGATAACAGAATATTTTTTTAATAAGGATGGTCTGAAAAGTTTCCGGCCTAACAAAGATACAAGACATTTTTTCTTAAAATTTATTTTTATTTTTCTACATAGTCTCCTTGTAACTGTACACATTTCTCCCAGCGATGCTCCCATCTCTTTAACCCGTCCAAATAGTACTCGGCGTTCTTCTCTGCAAAATAATTGTTCACGAAGGTGATTGCCTCCTCATTTGACGAAAATTTCTGTCCTCCGAGCGCAATTTTTAGCTGAGGGAACAGGAAGAAGTCGCTTGGGGCTAGATCTGGTGAGTAAGGTGGATGGTCAAGCAGTTCAAACCGTAATTCGTGGATTTTCGCCATGGCAACCGCTGAGGTGTGAAACGGCGCGTTGTCTTGGTGAAACAGGATTTTCTTCTTCTGCAAATGTGGCCGTTTTTCCGCAATTTCTGCCTTCAGCTTGTCAAGTAATGATGCGTAGTATGCTCCTGTAATGGTTTTCCCTTTTTGAAGATAATCGATTAAGATAACTCCATGACTATCCCAAAAAACAGTCGCCATCACTTTCCCAGCCGAAAAAACAGTTTTTGCTTTTTTTGGAGCCGGTTCCCCCTTTGCAGTCCACTGTTTTGACTGTATTTTTATTTGAGGCGTATAATGGTGTATCCAAGTTTCATCTACAGTAATTAGTCGGCGCCAAAACTCGGATTTATTGCGCCTAAACTGCGCCAACAGAGCGTTGGAAATGTTCATTCGAACACGTTTTTGGTCTAACGTCAGCAAACGCGGCACCCAACGCGCGGACAACTTTCTCATGCCTAAATGTTGGTTTAATATGTGACAAACACGTTCTTTGGACATTTTCATAGCCTCTGCTATCTCTCTCACTTTAATTCGGCGGTCGTCTAGCACCATTTGGTGAACTTTAGCGATGTTATCGTCAGTAGTTACAGTTTTTGGACGTCCCGAACGTTCATCGTCTCCCAAGCTCTTACGGCCACGTTTAAATTCAGCTGCCCAAAATTTCACTGTGGTAAATGATGATGCAGAGTCCCCGTACACAGAGTCCAACTCATCTTTGATTTGCATAGGCGTATTACCTTTCTGAAACAAATATTTTATGACAGCTCGATACTCGATTTTTTCCATTTTCACAAAAACACTCACATCGAGTCACTCAAACGACTGTCAAATAAAAACTGCGCGTCCGAAATAGCTGAAACTTTGGTGAATACCTGTCAAAAGATGCACAACTACATTCCCTAACTTTTATTGACGAGTGCTGCCATCTTCACGTTGAGGTCGGAAACTTTTCAGACCACCCTCGTATTTATAATAACATTAAATGTCAAAAAATGATATTAACAGCGTTTTTTCAAGAAAAACTCTCAAAATCTTCAAATGAAGGTACTTCCGGTTGACCAATTATAACCAAAATCTAATCAGATTTTCATATGGATAAAGAAAAGAATATGAAAGAATTATAATTTTTAGAATTGTAGTGTTGGAGTTATCGTCTATGAAAAAATCGTCACACACACATATCCTCACATACAGACATCATCGTAAAGATGATATAAATGTATTCTAGGGACCCTAAAACGTGCTTATTCACTAAACACACAACATCTTTTTTTTGACCAAAGACAATACCTTCCTTACCTAAAGGTAAAAGGTTTAACTAAATACACCTTAAACGTGCCAGATTCTCAATAAAAATGAAATTCACACACATTTAAAAAAATCTGATGTGGGCAGCACATAACCTCTCGCCGTATATTTTACCTGGCTGTATGCATAAAGCAAAGAATATTTTTATAAATACAAATAATATATTCATATAAATCTATGACGTATAAACTTCTTTATTATTCAATAATAGCATGTCTCAACATAAAGATATTTACCATAAATTATGTTACAATAAATTACAAAGTAGAGTTTACCATATATAAATATTAGGCTGGTAACAGCAATTTTCAATTCGAACAACTTTGTTTACTTTCTCTTCATATTCTTCTAGTAAAAACATTAATTTTGGGCGGTCTAAAATGTATATATCTGGATTGTGCATCTATTCTTACATATCTTCTTTTACATTTTATTTTTTCATACTTGTTATATCTAAATAACACTAATTCCTTTTAATAAAGTGACGGATAGATTGCACTCCGATTATTCTTATATCGATGTGTAATTTTGTCAATATTTACAACTTACTTGAGATGAATTTGATAGCTTTTTCGCAATTCAAAGTTACTCTAGTCTACAGTACTGGTGTACATTGTCCCATAATGTTTGAAACAAATTTAAGTCCTTCAACCTAGACTTGTCATCTCCATAATAGTCACAGATCAAGAACTAAGGGATTCTCCAAGTACATTTTTAATTCATTACTCATTATTTCTGACACTGACATTTATCTGTCAGTTACAAATAATTTAAATTATCAACTATTTTTCATGGCATCCTTTCGGTTGTAAAATTAATTTCAACATTATTTTATATATTATATTCCTTTTATCTCTAAATCTATAAAATATGTATAAAAATATTTAAATGTATCAGAAAGAGAATTTATTTTTCTTTAATATTATCAAGAAAAATTTTCAAAAAATAATATTTAGAAGATTTTTTTTCAAGAATCTTCTACTTCCGGTTGTCCAATTGTTACCAAAACCTTATGTATCAGAAAGAGAATTTATTTTTCTTTAATATTATCAAGAAAAATTTTCAAAAAATAATATTTAGAAGATTTTTTTTCAAGAATCTTCTACTTCCGGTTGTCCAATTGTTACCAAAACCTTTTCAGATCTTCCCGGGAATGTCCGATTGGGAAGTACGTTGTTAAACAAATTTTAAGTCTTATAGTTTTTGAGTAACCGTCCTTCCAACATCCCACACACACACACACACACACACACACACATCCACACACACACACACACACACACACACAGACATCATCGTAAAAATGTTAAAATCGGATTGTAAGGACCTTAAAACGTGCTTATTCAATAAAATCTGGATATGCGATTTTTAGCATGAATGCAATACCTCTCTTAGCGAGAGGTAAAAAGTTTTATCAAATATTCCATGTTTTTTCGGCTAACTTTTTCATTTAAAGTTTTACCCCTTCCTGCTTATATTCATCGATATTAAAATAGTGCAATAATTACTTTTCATTTTTAGTCCAATTACATGTTTCAGTTTTAATAGCTTAAACACGAAAACAGCCAATCACATCTGTGACAGTGTAAATTAAACGTGACAAAATCTGGTACCCGGGTTATGACGTCACACTAATATCAGCGCGTTCTGGACTATGTATATTTTAGGTGATATTTTTTATACTCATTTTAACACAAATGACACAGAATTTAATGTTTCTATTTAATGAGATCGTACAGTGTATATTTAAATAATAAGTTTATGTAATTTTTAAAGGAAATTAAAATTTATGAAATGACCGTATTAGAAAATTGGGAAACTACAAATATAAGATAAAATCTGTACTATTATACAACAAAAATTTCATTAAACTATGAACAGAATTGTATTTATAATCAAGTGATGTGATAGTAAAAATTCTGCATCAGATAACGAGAAAAACCTATACCTCTGACCCTAATTACGATTTACAATATCAGTATAAATACGGTAACTTGTAATTTTAATCACATGTGGGTAATATCTTGACTGTGGTCTTGTGGCCGTATTTGACTGGGTGTTTAATCGCAAATCTGGGAACCCAAGTTCATTCCTAACCGACGTCAAAACTATTTCGAATTTTGAATGATACAAGTGACCCCTGTGATACAGTCTTCATGCCAGCAATGAGTGGCCGTGAGGTGACGCCTGATAAACCCCCGCACGGTACGAATATGTCATCATCATTACCGACATCTGTGTGCAAAGCAGAATGGCACACCCAGCAACGAGTAATATGCCATGAAAATATATTGACTTATTAATATATTTTTTGTATATTCAGTACAATTTATGAATATTTCTTTGACTTTTTAATTCCTAACATTAGGATAAAAATACAGAAAACAAATAAAAAATTGTAGTCGGACACTGTTAAACACTGACTATAGAGTCGAACCTTATATGGTTCGTATAAGGTTCTTATATACTCAATCAATAAAATGTAACAGTCAAACATAGAAGTTTTTAATGTTAATTTCATTTTGTCTTTGAAACTCATTAAATTAATTTTTTTCCGCGCCTCTGCCAACTGTCGAATTCAAAAAATAATGTAATACTTACATTAATAAATAATTAAAAAAATAAATTCTTATAATTTTTTTATTATTATATCTCATCATTATCTTTTCTGTTTTATTATTTATACATATAATATAATTATATAATATTTTTTCGGCTTTTCAATTCTGAGTTATAGTCTCTATTTCAGATACTTTATATATTTCATTGTTACACTTTTATGTTATATATTTTAATGTGTTTGAAAGACACAAACATCCATCCCCTGGAGGGAACCAAACCCACGACCCCATTTATTTATTATTTATCAATGTTTGATCAAAGATTTCAATATTAATATCATATCAATTATATTAATTTTTATAAATTTTAATAATTTTAACTATGTGCTTATAAATACAGATCTGTTGTCAATGATTTTGTTTAAAACTTTATATTTATAAAATTATTTATGATTGGCGCCAAAGATGTGTTAAGGCTCATAATCATAAGTAATAAAATTTGTCTTTGAACATGTCTCAGGGGAAGTGCTGCTCCCACATCAGACTGCATTGAGTCTCTGACATCAGCCTCTCTTCTTCTTAGTTTTCTTTCATTAGTTTTCCCGTCAATTATAATTTTCCAAAGACAATCTCTCCTTAAGAAGTAGACATTTGCAAGTTTTAATATAGAGTCACTTCGTATTCAGAAGGTTTCTTACAGCAGGCTAGCTAGCTTTATAGAGGCAGCGGAACTTTATTAGAGCACTCTTGATATATATAGAAAGACGGGTAACACGGTAGGCATAAAGGTCTAATGGCCGGTTGCATCAACGTAACTTAAATTTTAAACATTCTTTAAATTGACAATATTACATCGAATTGAAATTTTAAATGAATTATTCTTCATTGCTGCCCCAATTTAGATATGCTTAGGGTCATTTCATAAATAATACACAGGTTGGCAATACTGCGAATTGGGTGATGCAACAACAGTGACATTTTAGTCAGTTGGAGAAGGAGCGTGTGTTTTGTTTTCAACTATAGCGTAATCTGTTTTTCACAATCGTAAGCTAGAAATGGGGCCTGCACGTGTCTTGGGTATTGCTGACTGTTGAATTTACAATCCAACGAGTGGAGAGGTCCAAAAAAAATTCGGAGAGTACAATTAAGTTAAACAAATGATGATCTTTCCTTATGACTATAAAGGAATTATTATGGACAGACAGAGTTCCATGTGTCCATCATACAAAACCTGCGCAAAAAAATCACAAATCCAATCTCAGTTGCTTGAGGTTGGGCCACTAATTCTCTATGACAATGCTCGCTCCCACATCGGGAATATCGAAACCGAAAAAGTGCGTGAATACGGTTGGGAAGTGTTACCTAATGATCCCTGCAGTCTGGACATGAGTCCACCAGACTTCGACCTATTTCCAAATGTGGTGAAATCATCCCTTCAATATCACCAAAGTGTCTTTCTTTCGGTCTCTAAAATCCGATTTAAGCGATCCCAATCAGATCATACATGTTCTTTTGCTCTAGGATCAAGTTCTCTTACTACCGAATTTTGGATTGCAATCAGTTATCCCCTTGCCCTCCTGAATCGCTGTTTTATAGCGATCCGACTCATCGGATTGCTTGGGATTGCTACTATAAAGTATAAATAAATTTCCTGCTATCATCGCTTTCAGATTCAGAAGATTCTGTCGATGAACTTGAAGATGATGAAGAAGTTAACTGTTTGGTTAATTTATCCTAAAATGTAGAAATAGTAATTAAAATGATATGTATGGTAATTAACATTTATCTAATACTTAAATAGCTACATATTTAATACTTACAATTAACATTTCGTTAATATACATCTTGAGTGTAAAACAAGATTTATTTCTGGTCCTTGGAAAAAACAATTTTCAACTTATCACCATATCAAAACAAAAAAAAAACATGTTCTTTTGCTGTATATATTGCAATCACTTTTGACGTCATCAATCAGATTATGCCAATCCCATCTGATTGCGATGGCGGACCGAAAGAAAGTCACCCAAATGTAGTGGTCTCATCGCTGAACTCCAACGCTAATCAACAAATGTAATATATATAATAACCTATTAGTTATTATCAAAATTTACCTACCTTGGTAGCTGGGGTAGGACTTTATTTTACTTTCAACAATAAATTTATTTCTAATTTTAATCGAGCGGTGTCAAAATTAATAGGAAAGTAATTTTAATACGAATTTAACAAACAAAATATAATTCAAAATAGAAAACAATGTAAATATAAAAATATTAAAATAAACAATAAAATAAATATAAATATTGCAACTGTTACAAATTTTATATAATGGTTACGAATGTTTCAAATGGTTACGCAATAATACATGAACAATAAAAATGGTAAAAATATATAAACGAATAAAATCTACCTTTATTAGATTCTAGGAGTGAAAGAAGTCTACCTGGGACAAACCTTAGTCACACGGATTCGGGTTCACTTGAGTGATTTCTTTTAAAAAATGTTGAACTTTAGAAGACTCTTATTAAATTTTGATCCAACTCAACCAAATGAGTCTAGAAGACTAATCGCGTCCTGGTGATCTCGTGAGTCGCACATCGGTTTGTTTAGATTAAGTACACTCGTACGATCAATTATTAAGTTTGAAATAATAAAACATTCATATTCATTATACAATGCTGAAACAGCCTATGTGTAGACATCGTTTTACCAGACGTTGGGTCGGTCATTAAAAAGCAGAGAGACTATATAGAAGGGAGACAGTATAGAAGAATTGTAAAGAGATAGTGTAATAAAAATAAACAAATGAATAAACTAAAAATAGTGTGCAATATTTGTGAAATGTCTCTCTATAAAGGTGAAATATTTTTGTAGTTTGTCTAATATCACAGTGGTTAAAAAATATAAATAACTTAAAGTATAAACAACCTTAATTAAAATTAGTATGGTGCTATTACTGTAAACTCAATGTATTGAAGAAATTAATAACTTAATGGGTACTTATTATGTGTAATAAAAATTATACTATTGTAAAGTGAATTTTGAATTTATTTATTATGTTATCAGGTCAGAACTCAAAAGTAATTTAAGTGAGTTCAAATATATGATGCTACGTAACGATTAATTTATTTTTGTTTACTTACAATCAACTCCAGCGAAGAAAAGCGAAGACAGTGTTCAGTGTTGCCATTAAGAACACGTTTCAAGCAATTGTTTTACTCCCCATAATTTAATGATACTTGAAAACGTTGTTGAAAAGTAGTTTGTATAATAAAGATAATTGTGCTATACTGTATTTTGTGTGGTACCACCGAAACAACAAAAAAAATATTTAGAATAATTTGATAGTAATGTAATAAAGTTCTCTCTCTTTTTGTGTATACACCTCTAACACATCCAACGTACTATCTACAGACGCATACAACATTATTTTATCTGAAAACTTTGCTTTCACTTTAAATTCTATATTGAAACTTTTTGGGCATTACTTACAAGAAAGATATACAACAAGCCGTAGGAACCCCAAAATAAAAACATTTAAGAAGAAGGATTTTTCAAAAGGTAAACAAAATAAATTTTAAAACTCGCCAAAGACTCATGGGGCAAGTGAGAACTAAACTTCGTCGCCTAGAAGAAAACGGCACTAGCTCTATATCAAACAAGGTTAAAGCTTAAGCTATGTTAATTATTGTATTAATAATCAGATTCAATATACATAAACCACAATATTGTAACACGAGGGGGGGGGGGTGTTACAGAGCTCTGATGATGGTGGTCTTGCACTTCTTTTACCAACGATGACCATGACTTGATTAACCGAAGGACGAACACACATACACTTACACTTAACTTTGATGACCGATGATGATGACTTACATTATGGACACAGACATAGTTAATATTACTAACTTCTTTATTTATACATATTTACATTAACACTAATCAATTATTAGCTATTAAACTTATTATTATTGATTACTAAACTAAACATAACTAAATGAAATAAACTAAATAGTTACATTGTAACTCCGCAGGCGGACGTTTAGCCCGCGCCAGAAACTAAAACGCAGACTACATGTCTCGTCAACACGAGTATCTAAGACAGACTATCCCAAACAAAAACGTTACTTTCGTGAGATGATTATCTCTGAGGGGTTGAAAAGCGTATCATATGGCATCCATATCAAAATATCAGCCCTGCACGTAGGCTTGCAATAACTTCTAGACTTTATTGTCAACAAATAACTGTCTAGTCCGTTGACAGTCATTCTTAAAAAATCGCTTTGGGAAAAATGATAATTATTTCTAAACAGAATTTTGACTAATAAAGATAACAAACTTGAAATATTGATCCTGAAACTATAATTTAGAAAAGTGTATAAAAGTTATATATTTGTTATTGCTCGCCTTGTTACAATATCGTCCATTTATTTTGTTTTTTTCGAAAACTTAGGTTACATACGTTGCACCTCGGAAAAAAAAAACTATTTTTTTTCGTCGATGCTTTGCACGAGTAGTACTCGGCCTTCACCCTCATCATATATTTGAAAGATCCAAAAAAAAAGAAAATTATAAAATAAATATTTTATTTTTTCATACATCTACATAAACAACATAATTCATTTATTATCAGTGTTACATATTTCTGGTAATGAATTCATGCAATGTAGAAACATTAGCATAAACCCCCGGATATCTAGGATTAGCACATCCATATCCCCAAGAGACAACACCAATCAGTCTCCCTTCAGAGGTCAAAGGGCCACCAGAATCTTGTTGACAGGAGTCCTTCTTTGGTGCTTGCGCACAAAGCATGCTTTCGGTGATGGTAGTGTCATCATAACGTTTTGCGCATTCTTCGTTACTCATAACGCGCACAGTTGCTACGCGCAACTCGTCAGGGATTATTCCTGCACCTTGAATGGTTGTACCCCATCCGGAGACTAATGCTTCGGCGCCTACGGCCACTGGATTGTTTTCAGTTTGGAGAGGAATGGGTTGTACTCGAGAGTTAAACTTCAAAGGTCTGGCAAGCTAAAATGAAGCACAAACTATTAAAAATATTTCATAAATAGTTATTTATATAACATAGGTTTTAAAGTATCTAATTGGAAACCGAATAATTGAGGCCAAAATATTACTTTACGTTGTAGTCGAAAACTTAAATAAATTAGAAATGCACAATCGCAATTTTTAAATTAATATCTAAGTATCACCTTTAAAATTGCTATATCGTTATTGTTAGTAGCCCCAACCAAATAATCTTCGTGTTCGATAATCTTTGCCACTTTGAACTCCTCTCCTTGGGAATGGACTGTAGCACCAACCCTCACAGTAATCCGTTCATAGTCAAACCTACACCATGGCACATGTCACATTAATTAGTAAATTGAAAAATACACAGCATTGATTGGTTTCGTACCCACGGACGCAGTGGGCAGCTGTAAGAATGGTATCTTTATTAAGAATGGAACCTCCACAGTTGTGACGGTCATTGTAACGTAAAGTGATTTGGTATGGATGTTCTTCAATAGTAGTCTCCGTACCACCGATGATTTTGTCATCAAGGAAAGGGAGGACCCCACCTTTTAGGAAAAGAAAGTTAATAATTTTTACTTTTAATTTTGGTAACGATGATATATTTAAACCTTAGAATGACAAATTATATACCATAGTGTTTGATTTGTATTGTTCTGTCATCATAACCGAGACGCGGATCACATTTTAAGAAAGATGAAATGATATGTTTTCTTTGCAAACTTACCCAGAGCAATAGCACAAACTGCAGAAAAAACTGTGAACAATTTCATTATTGTTGTTTAGATGTATAGGCAAGCAATATCAACTTACTGAATGATATGTCCCGTGAAATAGGTCAGTATTTATATCACGATGAGACTGTATTTCATAATATATCTTGGTTTTCACATTTGTGAATCACTGCTATCTTTTATAATCAAATTGATAACTTAATTTATTGTGAATATATTCGTAATTCCAATTAAATCAGCGAATGAAAATAAGGTTTTTTTATTTAAAAATGGAAATTGGGAAACTTGTTGTCTTATCTCTTGGGCACAAAATCAGATAACGATCAGATAAAAAAAAAACTTAATTTTTGTAATACTGTTTACGTTAATTTCTTTGACCTTTTTAATCCATACTATTAAAATAACGATGCGGAAAATAAATTATGGAAAACTTGTAGCAAAAGAAAGTATAGTCATTATAAAGCTCGGATTATATGCAAAATGCATATTTTTGCATTTTTTGCATATTTCACCTAATTTTTGCATTTTTTGCATATTTCATTGTGATGTGCATATTTGTGCATATTTTCTAAATTTTAGGTTATTTTTATCAATTTTAATAAAATTCTAATAATAATTCTTGCATTTTTTTTGTATATTTCAATGCGATGTGCATATTTGTGCTTATTTTTAAAATTTACGTTACTTTGTTAATTTCAATAAAATTCTCATATCTCTTGAAGAATAGTGAAGTCACCCAAAATTTCATTTATGGCTGTAACTTCCTAATCCCTTACAGAGAAAGTAACGGTCATTCTAGCTTTAAATATTTCTGTCGGTTTCATTATCTTAGTATAGAGAGGGGGTGGAAATGTACATCACTTTCAATTACATTTTGAAACCATTCATTCAGATTTTACCTACGGAACAATAACGTTTTTAAAATAATGACTTCAAAATTATTTGCGTGGATTCGTCCCTACCCGGAACTGTCTATAGACGGCGACAATATTTTCTGTAAACCTTGTGGCAAGTCGGTAAGTTGTTTAACATACATTTATTTTTAATAACAAATTTAATTGATTTTATTTGTTATTTAATAGATATTCAGCTCAAGAAAGGACCTGATTGACCAGCACTGCAGGATTAAATGATCCACAAATAGGCCAAAACTTGAGTTTTATTAATAACTATTATAAATTAATTATTGAGGCAATGACAAAATTAGAAAGACAGGGAGTACTTTTAAATAAATCAGTTAAATTAGTAGCACAATTAAAGTTAACTGTTAATGAAGCACAGGGGCTTACTGCTCAATCAGTATCAAAAAAATTAGAGGAAGTTCTAAAAAAAAAATCTGTTGTGGCCAGCACAATACCTTCCGTCATTCTCGTGTATAATGTATAAATTCCATAATTTTTCTTACAAAAGATTCTAAATTTCCCGTAAAATTATTTCATAAACAAACTTTTCAAATTGCACTTGACACTGGCATCTTCTTCATCTTTAGCTTATCCCATTTGTTAGGGGTCGCTATTTTTGCATGTCGTTCTCATTCAGTTCCTTTTCTCTCAAATCTTCCGCAATACAGTCCTTCCATCTTATCTTTGGTCTTCCTCTGTTCCTTTAACGTCCTATTATTAAACTATTCATCCTTGTTCCAATATAATTCTTCCTTTCTCCTCATGACATGTTCAAACCAATGTAATCGTCTTTCTTGTATCTTTCTAAAAACTTGTAATACTAGAGTTATTTTCTTACCATATTTTTCCGTCTATTCCCCAATATCTACTTCAACATCCTCATATCTGCCACATTAATTTACTTTTTATTTATACTGACATCTGTCAATTTGAATTATATGAATTTGATACTAGTTCCCAAGTTTGGCATAGCTGGCTGAATTATAAAATTTAATTTCTTTAAAATTCTTTAACTCTGTATGTATTGAATATGAAGTATAAATTGTAATCAAATCGTATAGAGAATAATATATTCTTTAAGTTATAATAACGTTAAATGTCAATAAATCAAATTTAACTGTTAAATCTTCAAATGAGACTACTTCCGGTTGACCAATTATAACCAAAATCTAATCAGATGTTCTTCTGGATGTAAACTTGAGGAATACGAAAAAATTATAATTTTTGGAATCGTGGTATTGAAGTTATGGAATCCGGAAATTTTGCCACACACACACAGACACACAGACACACATACATACAGACATCATCGTAAAAATGGTAAAATCGTATTATATGGACCCTAAAACGTGCTTATTCAGTAAAAACTCATCATTGAATTTTTTGACCAAAGACAATACCTTCCTTACCTAAAGGTGACGGAAAGTAAAAACGAAGATTTCACCACTTTAATTCTTGTATCAAAAATTTTGGATGGGGAATTTTCAGACGAGCTAAGAATTGACCAAAAAATATTGTCATCATTAAAATATGCCCCTATTACATCTGTCGACGTAGAACGCAGCTTTTCTATGTATAAACAAATGCTAAGTGACAGAAGGCAATCATTTAAAATGGAAAAACATTCAATTATTAATGCAAATGAATTTATATTCCGTAGTTCGTAGTAATAGATTGTAAATTTCTGTAAATAATTAATATTAAGCATGTCAATATAACTGTATTTATAAGCAAATAAATTTGTTAAAAACATTATTTTGTTTATATTTTACATAATAAAAATAATTCTATACCGTATTTAAACTTTACGTAGATATTACAACTGATATGTAGATGGGTGAGTATTTTTTTGCTATATTTTTTTTTGTATTCTTGTACTGCACATTTTCCAATAAAAGCCTGCATATATACGCGCATATTCTTCCTATTTTCCTTGCATGTTTAGATTCGTAACTGTTTATAAGGCCTGACTGGCCATCTGGCAACTGGCAAATGCCAGATGGGCCAATGATTATCGAGGCCGGTTTACAAGAGCAGTTTTGGTTTTTTTTTTGTCTGAGCTTCTGGTCCGGATATGAGAGCAGTTTATGATTAATTTACAATAAATGCCAAAACAAAATTTTATCTCCAGTCCGGCCCTGATTGTTTATGCTTTGAGCTTTGAAGAGTTGAAATATTTAACCAATGCCTCCCGTATACATTTGCGAAGTTATATTCCAATCAATAATAGGATCATTTCACAAATTTCAAATATGGCCTTAGGTAAGTGAATGTAAACATAAAAAATTACCCCTGTTTTCTATATATTTTGTACAAATTCTACACAGAAAGTCGCTTACAAAAGATTCTATATTTAAAGTACATTATCTTCCGACAGGTCTATCCATTTTGTATAAATTCCATACAGAAAAATTCTATATTTTCAATAAAATTATAACATAAACATACTATGTCAGTTGCACTTGACACTGTCATCTGTCAATTGATCCATGGTTATAGCATATTTGGCTGCTTTATGAAATTTAATTTCTGTATAATTTTTACCTCTCGCTGAGAGAGGTATCGTATTCATGCTAAAAATCGCATATCCAGATTTTATTGAATAAGCACGTTTTAAGGTCCCTACAATCCAATTTTAACATTTTTACGATGAAGTCTGTGTGTGTGTGTGTGTGTGTGTATGTGTGTGTGTGTGTGTATGTGTGTGTGTGTGTGTGTGTGTGTGTGTGTGTGTGTGTGTGTGTGTGTGTGTGTGTGGATGTTGGAAGGACGATTACTCAAAAACAATAAGACTTTAAATTTGTTTAACTACGTATTTCCTAATCGGACATTCATGGGAAGATCTGAAATGGTTTTGGTAACAATTGGTCAATCGGAAGTAAAAGATTCTTGAAAAAAAAACTTCTAAAACTTATTTTCTGAAATTTTTTCTTGGTAATGTTAAAGACAATTAAATTATCTATCTGATACATTTAAATATTTTATTATATATTCTATAGATTTAGAGTTAAAAGAAATATAATATATAAAATAATCTGTTATAATAAGTTTTACAGCCGAAAGAATGTCATGGAAAATAGTTGAATATTTAAATTGTTTGTAACTGACAGATAAATGTCAGTGTCAGAAATTCGGAGACATTACTGAAGATTTTTTCTGGGAAGTACATATATTTTATTATTTCTTAATGTATTAATAGTTAAATATTTAAAATTATAGGTATATTACATATATCCTTCAAAAATACGGTCAATCCTGACAATGAATTGGAAACATTTCGAAAAATTAGAAGAGGACAAAATTTCTTCATAAAATGAATTTAAAATTAAACAATCTAAATATAAGGAATAGATATATGTAAGTAGAATTTTTGGTGTAGAGTGTAGGTATACAAGAAATGTTAAATACAATCGGGCGCGAGCAGTCATGTGATTTTGTTGGCTTTGACAAGCAGATATGGGGGCCCATGTCAGAATGATAGCTAGTAATTATGTATATAGATGTCAAGTATCAATTTCACATTCTAAATTTAGTGATTTTCCAATTCCATGTGGTTTATTTTCCTCAACAAGTAAATTCCACACTCCTGGTGACAAATTAACTACGTGAATTTAGAAAATCTTGAAATTCTGAATGAAAAATTGACAATTGACATCCATGTATATAATTACTAATTATCATTCTGAAACGGGCCCCCACATCTGCTTGTCAAGGCCAACAATGTAACATGACTGTTCGCGCCCTATACTTATGTAACCAAAAAAAGGAAGTAGCGAGAGGTATTGCGCCTGGCCACAACAGATTTTTTAACTTTATATTCATTGAATATGAAATACAAAATGCAATGAAATCGTATAGAGAATAATATATTCTTTGAAATTTATAATAACATTAAATGTCAGTAAGTGATATTTAACTGCGGTTTTTCAAGAAAAACTGTAAAAAGGTGCAAATAAGAGTACTTTCGATTGACTAATCATAACCAAAACCTATCACGTCGGTATATGGATCTAAACTCTAGAAATACAAAAAAATATAAATTTTGGAATCGTGGTACTGGAGTTATGCAATCCGAAACGATCGTCATATACACACACACATATATATATATATATATATATATATATATATATATATATATATATATATATATATATATATTAGGGTGGACCTTAAATGGGGTGAAGTCGAATTTTAACCGGGCCGCCCCTCAAAATGGTCCCAAATTGGAAAAAAAAATTGTAGTAAATTTTTTTCCGCTTAATATTAAGGTTTAATGATGCCGAAATGCACTTTTCTACTTTTTATTTAAATAAATACGGATTTTTTTACATTTTGGGATTTTATTTCTTTTCGAGGAAATAGGAGGTTTCAAAAATCCACTCTGCGGTGGAATACAGTCTATAATTACCCGATAATGTGTGGTAATGATGCTGATATTATTCTGGAGAGATTTAAAGATGATCAAACTATTGCTCAAAAGACTTGAAAAGCTGTTTTGGCTTAGATGTTGTGATAAAAAGAGATAAAACAATTATATACTTTCAAATCTACAATACAAAAGTTGAATATTAAATGAAAAAGAATTTCAGTCTGACCTCATTTTCACGCACCCTGCAAAATTTAATAATTATACAGGGTGCGTGCAGAATCATTGCATCTGCAGAATGAATAAAATAATTTTATTGAAAAATAAAATATAAATTTTGCAGGGTGCGTGAAAATGAGGTCAGACTGAAATTCTTTTTCATTTAATATTCAACTTTTGTATTGTAGATTTGAAAGTATATAATTGTTTTATCTCTTTTTATCACAACATCTAAGCCAAAACAGCTTTTCAAGTCTTTTGAGCAATAGTTTGATCATCTTTAAATCTCGTCAGAATAATATCAGAATCATTACCACACATTATCGGGTAATTATAGACTGTATTCCATCGCTGAGTGGATTTTTGAAACCTCCTATTGCCTCGAAAAGAAATAAAGTCCCAAAATGTGTAAAAATCCGATTTTATTTAAATAAAAAGTAGAAAAGTGCATTTCGGCACCCTTAAACGTTAATATTACACGAAAAAAAAATTACTACAATTTTTTTTTCCAATTTGGGACTATTTTGAGGGGCGGCCCGGTTAAAATTCGACTTCACCCCATTTAAGCTCCACCCTAATATATATATATATATATATATATATATATATATATATATATATATATATATATACACACACATACATACATACAAACAGACACCATTGTAAAAATAATAAATTCTTATTCTACGGGCCCCAAAACGTGCTTATTCATTAAAAACTTTCTATCGAAGACAATACCTTCCTTACCTAAAGATGATAAAAGGTAAAAAGGAGACACATGTATTAATCATTTTATTCTTCATATTCAGTGGCTATAGAGTTAAAGAAATTAAATTTCATAAATCAGCCAGCTATGCTATAACCATGGAAACAGCTACTGTATTAAGAAAATTGTAACTGACAGATGGTGGACAAATGTTAGTGTCAATGAAAAGAAAATTAATGTGGCAGAGGTGCGGATGTTGAGATAGATGTTGGGGAAGACACGAAAAGATACGGTAAGCAATGAAAGAATAAGGGAAATAACTCCAGTATTAAAAGTTTCTAGAAAACAGGAGAGACGATTACAATGGTTTAAACATGTCATGAAGAGAGATGAAAAATATGTTTGAAGAAGAGTGAATAGCTTAGAAGGTGGAAGAAACAGACGAAAACCAAAGATAATATGGAAGGACTGTATTGCTGAAGGCTTCAGAGAAAAGCAACAGAATGAGGACGACCCGCAAAACAGAAATGAATGGAAGAAGAAAATAAAAAATAGCGATCCCTAACGAATGAGAAAAGCTAAAGAAGAAGAAGAAGTCCGTGTCAAGTGCCATTTGTATAGTTTAGATAATAATTTTATGTAGTTTTTAGAGGAAATTAAAATTTATAAAACAACCCTATAGTAATTTGGGAAAATACAAATATAAGATAAAATCTGTACTATTATACAACAAAAATTTCAGAAAACTATAAACAGAATTGTTATGATAACCAAGTGATGCGATAGTAAAAATCCTGCATCAGATAACGAGAAAAACCTATACTTCTGACCCTTATTACAATTTACAATATCAGTATAAATACGGTAACTTGTGATTTTAATCACATTTTGATATAAATGTGGGTTATATCTAGACTGTGGTCTCGTTGTCGTTTGTCTGGTCGCAAAACTGGGGACCCAAGTTCAATCCTAACCGACGTCAAAACTATTTCGAATTTTAACTGTGGTACAGTATTCATGCCAGCAATGAGTGGCCGTGAGGTGACGCCAGGTAAATCCCACACGGTACGAATATTTCATCATCCTCAACGATATTTGTGTGCAAAGCAGATTGGCACAGCCAGCAACAGGTAATTTATTTATTAATATATTTTTTGTGTATTTACTACAATTTATGAACATTTTTTTGACTGATGTGGCCAGCACATAACCTCTCGCCGTATATTTTACCTGGCTGTATGCATAAAGTAAAGAATATTTTTAGAAATACAAATAATATATTCATATAAGTCTATGACGTATAAACTTTATTATTCAATAAGAGCATGTCTCAACATAAAACAATTTTCACATATATTTACAAAATCTATAGGATATTTTACCATAAATTATGTTTATGTAAATAAATTATAAAGTAGAGTTTACCATATATAAATTTTAGGCTGGTAACAGAGATTTTCAATTCGGACAACGTTCTTGTTTACTTTCTCTTCATATTCTTCTAGTAAAAATATTAATTTTGGGCGGTCTAAAATGTATATATCTGGATTATGTACCTATTCTTACATTTCTTCTTTAACATTTTATTTTTTCATACATGTTGTACCTAAATAACACATTAAATCCCTTTAATAAAGTGATGGATAGATTGCACTCCGATTATTCTTATAACGATGTCAATATTTACAACTTACTTGAGAAGAATTTGATAGATTTTTCGCAGTGCAATGTTACTCTAATCTACAGTGTTGGTGTACATTGTCCCATAATGTTTGAAACAAATTTAAGTTCTTTAACCTATACTTGTCACCTCCATAATAGTCATAGATCAAGAATTAAGTGATTCTCCAAGTACATTTTTCTTTCATTACTTATTATTTCGATGAGATACAATTTTTCTGTATTTTACGTTGCAGAGTGGAGACCATCTTCACTTTCATCTTGTGTTTATAACATTTATATATCGTCTTCCTTCGAACTGTATTCTCGCTTATATAAATTCTTTACATTTACATTTTATATATATAAATTCATTCTATGAAGAAATTTTGTCCTACTCTTCTAATTTTTTGAGATGATTCCACTTCATTGTCGGAAGTAACAGTATTTCTGAAGGGTATGTGTAATATAACTATAATTTTAAATATTTAATTATTAATACAATAAGAAATAATATAATTTATGTACTTCCCAGAAAAAATCTTCAGTAATGTCTCCGGATTTCTGACACTGACATTTATCTGTCAGTTACAAACATTTTCAATTTTCAACTATTTTCCATGGCATTCTTTTAGCTGTAAAATTTATTACCACAGATTATTTTATATATTATATTTCTTTTATCTCTAAATCTATAGAATATATAATAAAATATTTAAATGTATCAGATAGAGAATTTTATTTTCTTTAATGTTACCAAGAAAATTTTTCAAAAATAATATTTAAAAGATTTTTTTTCAAGAATATTCTACTTTCGGTTGTCCAATTGTTACCAAAACCATTTCAGATCTTCCCATGAATGTCCGATTGGGAAATACGTAGTTAAACAAATATAAAGTCTTATAGTTTTTGAGTAACCGTCCTTCTAACATCCCACACACATACATACACACATACATACACACACATACACACACACACACATAGGCACACATAGACACACACACACACACAGAGACATCATCGTAAAAATGTTAAAATCGGATTGTAGGGACCTTAAAGCATGAATCCAATACCTCTCTTAGCGAGAGGTAAATTTGCATAATTTTACTCATAATGAAAAAGTTGATATGTGTACATTTTAGCAAGAAAAAATACCTTTGTCGCGGTTAGAATGTATCAGGAGAAATATCCTTAAAGAGAAGTACCATCACATAGATATTTTCGAAGATTAGAAGCCAGGTTACGTGCCAATACAACTGCATTTATTGAAAAACAAAGAAGTACAATAAATAATAATATTGAAATAGATATTTTGGCGTATTTTGAAACAAATCCAAGGACATCTATTAGAATGGCTGTTACCGAGTATCAGTGTAGTGTAGGAAGAGTACATAAAATTTTAAAAAGAAATAAATACAGAGCGTTTAAACTTAAAAAAGTCCAATATGTATTTACATCTTGAAGACCATGAAAGACGTCTTGAGTTTTGTCATTTGTTGTTTAATGAAGGAAGAGAGTTTTTAAAATTTGTTATCTGGACAGATGAATCAAATTTTTCAAATAATGGCATGTTTAATGCAAG
The DNA here is from genome assembly GCA_951394225.1 of Harpalus rufipes. Classification (NCBI taxonomy): domain Eukaryota; kingdom Metazoa; phylum Arthropoda; class Insecta; order Coleoptera; family Carabidae; genus Harpalus; species Harpalus rufipes. The sequence continues at coordinate 48,417,960 of OX596279.1, forward strand.
ATATAGTCATTACTGGAGTACTGGGAACCCTATAATTGTGCATGAGAAAGGATTTCAAAGATAATTTAGTGTTAACATATGGTGTGCTATTTTGAAAGATAAAATATTTTTACCTCTCGCTAAGAGAGGTATTGCATTCATGCTAAAAATCGCATATCCAGATTTTATTGAATAAGCACGTTTTAAGGTCCTTACAATCCGATTTTAACATTTTTACGATGATGTCTGTGTGTGTGTGTGTGTGTGTGTGTGGATGTGTGTGTGTGTGTGTGTGTGTGTGTGGGATGTTGGAAGGACGGTTACTCAAAAACTATAAGACTTAAAATTTGTTTAACAACGTATTTCCCAATCGGACATTCCCGGGAAGATCTGAAAAGGTTTTGGTAACAATTGGACAACCGGAAGTAGAAGATTCTTGAAAAAAAATCTTCTAAATATTATTTTTTGAAAATTTTTCTTGATAATATTAAAGAAAATTAAATTCTCTATGATCCGAAAAGGTTTTGGTAATAATTGGACAACCGGAAGTAGAAGATTCTTGAAAAAAAAACTTCTAAATAATATTTTTTGAAAATTTTTCGTGGTAATATTAAAGAAAATTAAATTCTCTATCTGATACATTTAAATATTTTATTATATATTCCATAGATTTAGAGATAAAAGAAGTATAATATATAAAATAATCTATTGTAATAAACTTGACAGCCGAAAGAATGCCATGAAAAATAGTTGATAATTTAAATTATTTGTAACTGACAGATAAATGTCAGTGTCAGAAATAATGAGTAATGAATTAAAAATGTACTTGGAGAATCCCTTAGTTCTTGATCTGTGACTATTATGGAGATGACAAGTCTAGGTTGAAGGACTTAAATTTGTTTCAAACATTATGGGACAATGTACACCAGTACTGTAGACTAGAGTAACTTTGAATTGCGAAAAAGCTATCAAATTCTTCTCAAGTAAGTTGTAAATATTGACAAAATCGGAGTGCAATCTATCCGTCACTTTATTAAAGGGAATTAAGGTTATTTAGATGTAACAAGTATGAAAAAATAAAATGTAAAAGAAGATATATAAGAATAGATGCACAATCCAGATATATACATTTTAGACCGCCCAAAATTAATGTTTTTACTAGAAGAATATGAAGAGAAAGTAAACAAAGTTGTTCGAATTGAAAATTGCTGTTACCAGCCTAATATTTATATATGGTAAACTCTACTTTGTAATTTATTGTAACATAATTTATGGTAAAATATCTTCATGTTGAGACATGCTATTATTGAATAATAAAGAAGTTTATACGTCATAGATTTATATGAATATATTATTTGTATTTATAAAAATAATCTTTGCTTTATGCATAGAGCCAGGTAAAATATACGGCGAGAGGTTATGTGCTGGCCACATCAGATTTTTTTTTTAGTATGAAGGTACTCTCACAGATGATCGATATTTGCAATTTTTAAGGACACGTTAGAAAATATGCTAGATGATGTGCAATTAAATGTAGTAAGAGATTTATATTATCAACAAGACGGTGCACCGGCCCATAATGCGCAAAGAGTAACGCAATATTTAAATGAAATGTTTCTGAATCAGTGGATTGGTACATCAAATTTGCTTTACAATCATGTAAAATAATCCATGTGTTATTAAAAAGTAAAATGGCGGGCACGTTTTTATACACCTAGTCGAAAAGACAATAGTGAGCCATGAAATATGAAATAAATTACTACCTTAATAAATAAGCGAGATATTTGCTGGGTCCATTAAAATATAACACCCTGCATATACACAACATACTACCTACCCATTGCTTGCTATGGAAATCAAATAAATTTATTATTGTATATAATTAATTATTTTTCCTGAATTCTAATAGTAATAACATACGTTTCACGGAATTTGCAATGTCCTCATGTACGGATTTCTATAAATTACTATAAAGCATTTTTAACAACCATATAGGCATTTACAGGTAACTGGAATACGGAAATTCGAAATCACTTCAAAGCATTTCTATAAACCACAGTCATCATTTGCATCCTACTATATGAAGGGTCGAATCGTGTCTACCTGGAAGTGAGGCAGGATTTCCTACCCAAAACAGAGATTTGTGTATCGACCTTTTAAAGATCCAAAAAGGTAGCTGCAGCTATATCAAAGCTTTACAGTGTAGTGTTTGATTTTTACCGTATTGTTATGTATGCGGTTCATATTTTAATAAAGATGAAATAATGGTCATGATTTCTTTGTAAACTTACCCAAAGCAATACACAAATTGCCGAAAAACCTATCAATAATTTCATTATTATATTTGTTTAAATGTATAGGCAAGCAAACTTCACTTACTGATGAAATGTCCGTGAAATAAGTTTGTATTTATATCACGATAAAACTGTATTTCATAATATATCTTTGTTTTAAATTTTATCAATCACTGCTATCTTTTATTATTGATAACTATGTTTATTGTGAATATTCGTAATTCCAATAGACACAGATTTGACGTCACACGAAAAAGAGAGATAGAAGATCTTGATCCAAACAAACCCCTCCTCGTTGTCTTACGTCCCTGTCAATTGTACTGTTACCGTTATTCTGCTTGTATCTGTTAGTGTTCCAACCTAATTCTCAATTTTGATTTGTTTTGTGCGCAATCCATATATATATATATATAGTAACAGTTTTTCTTGAAAAAATGCAGTTAAATATCATTTTTCGACATTTTATGTTATTATAAATATTAAAAATTATATTATTTTCTATACGATTTGATAAAATGGTTTTATTTCTTCTTATTAAACATATAGTTAAAAAATTCTAAAGTAATTAAATTTCATAAATCAATCAGCTATGCTATAACCATGGAAACTTCTATATTTTTAGATAAATCAAATTGAAACACGTCAGTGTCAAGTGAAATTTACATAGCTTGTTCATTAAATAATTTTATTGGAAATATAGTAACTTTTGCAAGAAAATTTACACATGAGATTTGTGCAAAATACATAGAATTAACGAAAGGTTATGTGCTGGCCACATCAGATTTGTTTATCTTGTTAGATTTTTCACTTTGTTATCTTTATCTTCACCAGTTGCTAGAGTCGTGATTTGGGGAAAACCTACTTTTATTGACAATGCAATCTCCGGATATGATAAAATAATACGTGATCCTAATAAGTTGATTGAGTATATAAGCTAGTTAAAATAGGAAGGAAGTCACTTCTAAGATCTTCTGTCTAAAGTCACCTCGTGCATATCTTCTCTTGGTAAGTTTGAAATACTTAAATGTTTGTGTGAATGATTGAAAGAGCTCTGATACAGTATTATTAATTCTATCTATCATTTGTTGTTGTTTCGACAGTACCATACCAAAAACAAAATGGCACAATCATCTTCGTTAAGCAAACAACTTTTCAGCAACGTCTCCAACAAGTATCTGTACATTATGGGAAGTATAACAATTGCTGGAAATGTGTTGTTAATGACAACACTGTCTTCACTTTTCTTCGCTGGAGTTGATTGTAAGTATAAAATAATAAATAAATAAATAAAATAATTAAGTTAAAAATAATATGATTTTTGCTTGAGATATTCTGTACTAAGTTATTAAATTATGTATTTTTTTCAGCTCTGAACACAATCAATTTACAATAAGTGACCAGGCTTCATAAGTCTTCCAGTCTATCTTCCACTTTTAAATGCAACCATATGATGTTAAAGAAAATGAAGAATCTATCGAATAATATTGTTAAATTATTCATCGTTCAGGAAGACAAATTCACTGAATTTCCCTGAAGATGTTCCAATTATTGAAAAAACTACTACTGTTATTAACATTAAATTATCAAAATAACGAAAATAACATTATATTGTATGCAATACGAAAAAGAAGTAATTTGAGCTTTTCAATTATATTCTGAAGAATATTTATGTATTTAACAGTGGAAGAAAACCATGTTAATTTTATTTAACTTTGTTTAGTTATAAGTTATTTATTTATATTTTTTAACCAATGTGATATTAAACAAAATAAACAAATATTTCTATTGTACTCGTGTTGTAACAGATTTAAGCCCGCAATGTATCCTCCAACAATTCTACAGGCAAATACCAATGTAGCAAATGTATAGGGGATGATTATTACCACCTGCTCCGGTGGTTATCGAAGGGAAAGGGTTTCTTCTGGAACCACCTCTAGCGTGGCGTGTCGGTTGGACCGAAAATGGGAGCAGGCGATATATGGATAAGGGTACTTACCACGTGCCAGGCTAATGACACGGAACTGCTGGGTGAAACGGCTGGAACCTTATGGATTCCACTTCACTACACTAGTTATCGGGTTTATTTTAATAGAAATAGCAACACCGGATAATTTAGGTATTAGAATAAATTAATCAAGATATGTACAATATACTATAACACAGGCAAATATTTACAATAAGTGCCGGCGTATAATAAACGCGTAGAAAATTGGCTAACACACCAAAACATAGTATTTGTTCTATGAAACGACAATCCCCTTAACCTTCCCCAGGCTCGTCCCAAGAAGGTTTTTGAGCTCTTTTATTTCGAAAAGAGTACGATGAAGGTTGAAAAGCCTAAAATGAGGATGAACTTCAACGCAGAATATACAGAGATTTAGGAATGTGAAATCTAATGCTGGGTGTCCGCAGAAAGTTCGCAAAACAATATCATTTTGGGTACCACTGGTTGTCACATTTAAATACAAAAAAGTTAAAAACTAGTTATGCAGTATTTATTAGCGTAATTAATCATAATTACATTAATGTAATAGTGATTTTACAAACAGGAAAAAATGAAATTTGTAGGTACTTACAGAATGTCACATAATTTATAAAAAAAAAACTGCGAAATTTTTAATTTAAAAATTATTCAATGTTGTCACCATTCACAGCAATACACAATGCAGCACGTTGTAAGTTCACCAAGTTACTGCCAAAAACTTACTGATAGAAAAATATTTGATTAATTTGTGTCTTACACAATACCTATTCAATCTTCTATTAAGTACTTATTAATTATCTAATGTTTCTATCAAATATTGTAATATTAAAAGTTGCTATCAACCCAGTGGCCCAAAACTGTTCATTTGCTTGGACCCATTTTTTAATTTGCGAATTTCAACAAAATTCTTTTTGATTCATAATCATTGCATCCAATACTATACACCCGTAAATTTTGTTACACAGGTTGGGTTACTCCCTATATAAGATTTAAAACATGTACTACTTACAACAAAAATGTAAATAAACTATTGACAGAATCTTATTCATATTCATGTGATCTGATAGTGAATTCCGCATCAGATAATAGCGTGTTCCTTCGGGCTGTAATTCGCAATCATAATGATCAAAGTGATCGTGATTAAGAAGTATGTTTTTTCGTTTCCTATTTGTTATCCCCACTTCCTCATTCTGTGATATTTAGCCAACTTTCCCTTCTGAATCAACCTTTTTGTGTGATCACACGGATTCGTTTCGGAACAAATTTAAAAATGGCTGACGACAATAGCTTTTCAAGCGTTGAAATGTATCAATGTGGGGTTTGTTATAAAATAAAATAGGTGAGTATGCATTGGTCTGCATATAACATTTGACACTAGGTGGTGTTTATATTATTTAAGAATTCAAGTTGTTTTCTTGATATCATTTTTAAATCATGATTCAAAAGGATGACGATAAACTAATCAGGATTCACAAAATCACAATCACAGTCCGTATAAAAAACCTAATAGTTGAATTTTCGTTATAAAAATAACACAGTTATCAGTTTTCCAAAGTTATGATATTTTAATATATGTATTATCAGTTTGCCATGACATTTATGTCTTTTTTATTTGAGAAAATATTTTAACGTTAAAAATAAAAATATAATGAGCCAAATTCAGCACTCTTCTTTAACTAAAGAAGCTTATCTAAAAATAACAAAATAAACAAAAACATGTATATTTATTCATTAATAAGAAAAAGATGCAAACTATTCATTTGGTAACTAGATAGAGACAATCACTAGACTAAAGAAAAATGCTGACATGTCATACAATTCAAAAATTCTAATCACATAAAAAAATTAATTTTATAACGACGTGGTTACGGCAAACCGACGTAAGCGACATAAAATCGAAAAGTGAGTTTTTGGTATCAAATTAAAGCGGACAATGTGATCTATCTGCCTACATGTCTGGCATAAATGGGAAAAAATCCTTCTGGTAGATATTTTGATTCTATTTTGCGTAAGCGACACAAAATATTTTCGTGTGTCGCATACGCCGGCGGTGTAACCAGTATTGACCTGTATACTGTCTGCGTGGTGTATGTGTTACAAGGTTTTTTTACATTTTATGTTGAAATTGTCAGGTAAATATTCAATATTATTATGTTATATTAGTCTGTAGTAGTAGGTTAAAGTATATTGTGAATATTTTGTGAATAATTTGATATATTACTGTTCAAATCCACAAAGAAAACAAAATTTGTCGCTTACGTTTTATACATAGTTTCTATAACTTTTGTAGTAAGCGCCAAGCTTCTATGTAAATCTTATGGGACTAAATCAGACACTTTACTATCGTATTTCTTTCAGAACTATCATTCTTTATAGTAATTTTGCATTGAATATAAACATGTCGCATTTATGTACATTTTACTAAATTCTTACTTAATTCATACACTCTTTGATAGTGATAAAATCTGTCTTAATTATAATGTGTCGCTTAGGCCATAATTTTTGTTTTTTACAGATTGTCAAATGTCTTCGCGCACATTGCATATTTTAAAGCTGGCACAAGCGGAAACACAAAGCAAATTTGTGTGAAGAAAAAAACGTTAATTTTTATAATTTTTCAAATGAAGGATTTGCCAAAATAATGTCTTTTGATATATTATTTGAAGAAAACAATAATTAAGATAGAAATAGAATACAAATATAAAAGAGAGTACTAATGAGACTGATACAAATTTATTTCCAAATATTTTTAATGAGACTAAAACGGACCTTGTCCAAAACACTGAATCTGAAATTAATTTAGTAAAAAATAATATTGAAATTGACACTACTTTAATGCAATGTAACATTATTATTTTGTTTTCTAATAATTAAAATTAATGGTCGCTAGTATGAACAGTGATTAAGGGTCAATCGTTTATAAATTATTTTAGAGAAAAATACTTCAAATAAAAGATATAGACAAATTAATTATACGCGTTTTTTATTTGAACTATTTATTTCTAAAATAATCCATGAACGATGCTAATCAAATGCTCGCTAATCACTTGTTTATACTAGCGGCCAATATTTCTATTTATTTTTGGTGTTTTTATTTGTAATAAATATTTTTAATTTTTGAAATAAATAAATATACATTCATAAGTATAATGATGCATTTTTTACTATTAAAAAGTCAAGTTAATTTGACGTGTCATATGCGACCAAACTATTCCATATCCTACCATATTCCATTGGACATATGCACCGAAGTCATAATCCTTTAGTACCTAATCGACATACGTCTTAATGTCATAAGTTACAATTAATTTATTTATTTAATGTAAACAGGCGTAAACGCCAGAATAAATATTAAATTTAAAATATCTCCAATAATATAAAACAAAACAAGCCTATTTTTTCCCTGCAGTTTAGGAAAATTATATATAACAGTTGTGTAAAAAATAGATAGTTTATTTTGATTCCTTGTTGCAATATACGTTTTTCGTGTTTTCTGCAAAACGAGTTCTATGGCGGATACGTCGTTTTGCCTTAACCACGTCGATAATATCTCATAATCTTTTCTGATTTATTATGTATCAGTATTTGATTAAAGATATCTAAATAGCTATGTAAAATTAATTATATCTGTAAATTTTATATATCTATTTTAAGAGTTTTTACTACATGCTTAGATACAGATCTCTTATCTTTTATTTTGTCTCAATTTTGATCTTATCTTTAATTTGGTCTTTGTAAAAATATTCTTGATTGAGGTCAAAGATGTATTATTTATAATCATTAATAAAATCACTCGCTTGAAATCCGGTAATATTCCAAATTTCCTGTTTTTTTTTGCTCTTCTCGTATGTATCTTCCTTTTAATAATTATACTTTTCTGAAGATAGTCCCGCCTTAAAATATCCAATCCAGCTAGCTTCCCTCTTTCTTATTTCTCTCAAAATTCTTCATTCTTCTTCAATCCTTTTCAACATCTCTTCTTTCCTGACTCTGCCTTTCGCTCTCTCTCTCTCTTTCTTTCTCTCACAAGTCTAAGTGCATTTGGTTTAATTGAAGCCGGAATATGAATATAATAAAGATCAAATACTATGACATGGCGTGATGCGTAGGTGATATGGCGTGAAGTGTATGAATCAGAACCAGACGGGAAAGACGACTAATGGCTCGATTCTGTTAAGTCTTACGGATCTGTAAATCTGTAAAAATGTGAATGAACACAACTATTCTTGTTGATTAATATAAAATTATACATAAGAGTTGCAGCTTTCGTTGCGATTTTGTTCATTATTTACAGGTTTCATATCTGTAAGACTTACAGATGTGAACAGAATCGACGCATAAATTTTGTTAGCTAAAATACATAGCTAGAAGTTCTATCCCGATACAAAGACAGTTTGTGCACAGTAGTTCGATGCCAATCTACGCTACTCGTTTTCATATTCGCCCATGCGTTTATTATACGCACGGACATTAATTTATTCTAATATATAAATTACCCGGTGTGCTATTTTTATTAAAATAAACCCGATAACTAGTGAAGTGTAATGAAGTGAAATCCTCGAGGTTCCAGCCGTTTCGGCTAGTAGTTCCGAATTATTGGCATGACGCGGGGTAAGTACCCTTATCCATAATTCGCTTGCTCCCATTTTCGGTCGAACCGGCACGCCACGCTAGAGGTGGTTCCAGAAGAAACTCTTTCCCTTCGCTAACCACCGGAACAGGTTGTAATAATCATCGCCTACCCCTTTGCTGCAATGGTATTAACCGGTAGAATTGTTGGAGGATATATTGCAGGCTTAAATCTGTTACAATAGAAGTACAATAAAAATATTTGTTTATTTTCTTTAATATCACATTGGTTAAAAAATATAAATAAATAACTTATAACTAAACAAAGTTAATAAAAATTAACATAATTTTCTTCTACTTTAAATACGTAAATAATCTTCAGAATATAATTGAAAAGCTCACATTACTTCTTTTTCGTATTGCATACAATGTATGTTATTTTCGTTATTTTAATAATTTAATGTTAATAACAGTAGTAGCTTTTTCAATAATTGGAACATCTTCGGGTAAATTCCATGAATTGGTCTTCCTGAATGATGAAGAATTTAACAATTATTCGATAGATTCTTCTTTTTATTTGACATCATATTTTTGCATTTAAAAGTGGAAGATAGCCTGGAAGACTTATGAAGCCTGGTCACTCATTGCAAATTGATTGTGTTCAGAGCTGAAAAAATTACAGAAATTAATAACTTAGTACAAAATATCTCAAGAAAAAATTATATTATTTTTAATTCAATTATTTTATTTATTTATTAATTTTTTGGTACTTACAATCAACTCCAGCAAAGAAAAGTGAAGACAGTGTTGTCATTAACAACACATTTCCAGCAATTGTTATACTTCCCATAATATACAGATACTTGTTGGAGACGTTGCTGAAAAGTTGTTTGCTTAACGAAGATGATTGTGCCATTTTGTTTTTGGTATGGTACTGCCGAAACAACAACAAAAGTTAGATAGAATTAATAATCAGAGCTTTCTCACTCATTCACACAAACATTTAAGTATTTCAAACTTACCAAGAGAAGATTTACACGAGGTGACTTTAGACAGAAGATCTTAGAAGTGACTTCCTTCCTATTGTGACTGGCTTATATACTCAATCAACTTATTAGGATCACATATTTTTTATCATATCCGACGATTGCATTATCAATAAGAGTAGGTTTTTCCCAAATCACGACTCTAGCAACTGGTGAAGATAAAGATAACAATCAAAGTGAAAAATTTAATAAGATAAACAAAATCTGATAGCCAGCGCATTACCTTCCGTTAATTTTGTACAAATTCCATATATAAATTTTCTTACAAAAGATTCTATATTTCCAGTAAAATTATTTCATGAACAAACTATGTAAATTTCACTTGACACTGACGTGTGTCAATTAGAATTATCTGAAAATATAATAAATTTCCATGGTTATAGCATAGTTCGCTGATTTATGAAATTTCATTATTTTGTATATTTTTTTTAAATGTATATGTATTGAATAAAAATAAAACATTTTCAATCAAATTGTAAAAAGAATATTATAATCTTTAATATTTTTAATTATAACATAAAATGTCGAAAAATGATATTTAACTGCGTTTTGTTCAAGAAAAACTGTTAATAAATTCAAATAAAGGTACTTCCGGTTGACCAATCGTAACCAATATCTAATCTACTCTTCATATGGATGTAAAGAAGGAATATGAAAGAATTATAATTTTTAGAATTGCTGGAGTTATCGTTTCTGAAAAAAATTGTGATACACACACATACATACACATATACAGACATCATCATAAAAATAATAAAATCTTACTCTAGGGACCCTAAAACGTGCTTATTCACTAATAACTATCGAATTTTTTGACCAAATACAATACCTTCCTTATCTAAAGGTGACGGAAGGTAAAAAGGTTATTATCTTTTTTAAATATTCTTCAAATCGAAAGAGTAAATTTAATACAAATTAAATATTACTCTTTATGACAAAAATAACCCCAGAATTTTTCATAAAAAAAAATCATTGATCGAACTGAAATGGAATTTGTTGTTATGACCTTTCTGGCGAGTTGGGTGCAAATCTAACCGAAGAAGTACCACCTTATACCTTCTTCTGGGTCTTTAATAATCATTCAATAAAACACAAAATAGGGCATAAAAAATAACATAGCATTATCACTATTACAAGTAAGATCTTACAAAATATTACATCTCGTGAACACATAATCCATTATATGTAATATTTTGTAATATTTAACTGGCAGTTAAAATTTCAACCGAAGACCGAAGACTGTTTAAGATTGGTTCTTAGGCCCGGTATTTTTATCTCCTCTGGGTTAACTGACTGCTTACTTAATTGTTTGATAAATTAAAAATGTCACATCGGATTTTTTTTTACCTTCCGTTAGGTAACGAAGCTATTGCCTTTGGTAAAAAAAATCGATGGTAAGTTTTTAATGAATAAGCACGTTTTAGGGTTCCTAGAATACGATTTTATTACTGTGTGTGTGTGTGTGTGTGTCTGTATGTGTATAACAAAAATATCTCCTCCGATAACGCCAATTCGAAAAATTATAATTGTTTCATATTCCTGTTTCGTGGATCCATATAAAGAGTTGATTAGATTTTGGTTATGATTGGTTAACCGAAAATACCCTAATTTCAAGGTTTTAACAGTTTTTTTTTTGAAAAAACGCTGTTAAATATCATTTTTTGACATTTTCTGTTCTTATAAATATTAAAGAATATTTTATTCTGTATTCGATTTAATTATATTTTTCTTCATATTCAATGAATTTAGAGATAAAAAATTAAAAAGAATATGTGGTTGCTCTCCACTGCGGTGTTGAGAAAGAGCTATTCTGCGGTTTAGCTGTACCCTCGCTTGCGGACTAAAGAAGAGTCTACAGTGTGGCTGGGACTGGTTGCTCCCCACCGCGGTGTTGAGAAAAAGCTGTTCTGCGGTTCAGCTATAACCTCGCTTGCGGGCTGAGGAAGAGTACAGTGCGGCTGGGACTAGTTGCCCTCCACTGCGGTGTTGAGGAAGAGCTAGTCTGCGGTTTAGCTGTACCCTCGCTTGCGGGCTGAGGAAGAGTCTACAGTGCGGTTGGGACTGGTACCTAATCCTATTCTAATCCCAAAGCTAGGCCGTGACCTTGCGTCTTTACGTGGCTCCTAAACACTCACTGAGAGTCTGGACCATCCAGGGCTTAGGGATTATTATATTTGTTTGGATCTGTTTTCCATTATGTATTTTTGAGATCTTTCATCAATTAATTATATTGGTTTCTAACATACACAATGCAGCACGTTGTAAGTTCACCAAGTTACTGCCAAAAACTTACTAGTCCAGTCATTTGGTGCTCAGAAAGGGGTTTGCTTGGAAAGTTTAGCGGAAGTTTTGAAAATTGGTAGTCTTATGATTTTGAGGTGCTCTAACCGAATTTCCACTTTGCGACCTTGTACAGGAATGGGAAATGGCGTCATTTTGGAGAAAATGGCACGAAAAAACGGTTTTTTGAAAATATCTTCTTACCGGTTGGTTTATTGACGAAAATAGTTATGTACAAAATTGTTCTCCAGAAAAATTCCAATAATTGATGTCTTATTAATTTTTTTGTCAGATGAATAGTTTCAGCGTACGCACACCGCGAATTGAACAACAACAAGTGCATATTTCTGAAAACTCATTTCCATGCCACGCCATCTTTCTCCGCTTTGCTTTCCCTGATGGACAGGGTTCAGCAGGTTCCTCGACATTGGTAGTGGGCGAAGCTTCGCCTATTTCTTCGACGGAATCCGTTTCCGCCTCAATTTCGTCATGAAATTTGTCAATAATATTTTCCATTTCGTCCCCGTAGCTGTTACGATAAATTGTTCACCTACTTCAGCGATGGTGTTCGGGTTGGCATCTCGGCTTTTAAATACTTCGACATTCTTGACCAATTGTGTATTCTTTTTCAATGCAGTCATGTATTTAATTTTTCCTTGATTAAAGAAAGCTGCTGTTGTATCTCAGCCACTAAAAGCGTGCAAAAACAGTATGTTATCAGCGATTGATATGTCTGTGATGCGTTGCATTGAGTAGATTTGTTGTGAGGTTTTTCCTCTTCCGGGTTGTAGAAGATATGTGTTTGGGTGTATGGAGAGTGCAATCAAAAGAACAAGAAGATCTATGTACTCGCCAACAACTATTGCAGAATCAAACGCAGATGAAACGCTGTTTGCCGTTGTTACTATTAGCACATCTGCATCTGCTGTGGCTTGCTTGACCGTGAAGTTCGCAGCTTCAAATTTTAATTTTAACATTTCAATCAGACAATTTTTGTTTCTGTCATTGGCAAGAAATTTCTCTTGCGGCACGATCGTAATCAAAGTTTCGTCGAAAAGTATTTTTACCGAAGCATATATCCGTGATCTTCGCAATCGCTCCGCATATTTCGTACCACGGTTCTCAGCATTTTCGGGATATCCGTCAAATACGATGATGGCATTCGAAGAATACTTTGACTGAACGAATACGACGTAATTGTTACAACAAAGAATATTTTGATACGAGTAGTTCAAGAATATTGATTACAAGAATGAATCCGATAATTAATCCAATATTTAAATATTAGTATTCTGCGAAGAATCCAATTCTTACTATTTACAATTCTGAAATCTTTATAAGATTTTATTTTCTGCGGATAGTGAATTTCTCTGATTTACTATTAAAGTTTAGTAGAAAAAATCTAATGTGGACACCACACGACTTCCTTGTACAATTATTAAACTATACATATTTTTTTAATAACTAAATTACAAAATATTAATTTTAACTTCAAAACGGTAAGATATATAGCGACCATAATCTAACCCGGTTCTTTTTAAAGAGAGTTTTGATTACAACAAAGAAATATTTAATTACAACAATGAATATGACTAATTTCACAATAAAAATATAATATTTGTTATTGTACGAATCATAAAATTGCACGTATTTAACGTAATTTGACATGAACATTTTTTTATGTTTTTGTCATAATCCATAGCAAGCTTTATTACAAAAACAAAAAAGTATATAATTTTTAAATTTACATATCTCGCTTATACAAAGGGCTAATTTAATAATAATGATGTTCTAAACGCAGGAATTAATTCTCTAAAACTTTTATTTGAAGCATTTATTTCTAAAATCAAAATAAAATCATTTTATTCAAGAAAAACTGTTAACAACTTCAAGTAATGTACCACTTCCGGTTAGCCTATTTTAACCAAAATCTATTATGTTATTTCGATTGACATAAAAGTCTTGTATACCAAATTTGAAAAGTTTTGGATTATATTTTAAAACAGTTTTTCATTAAAATCTATTATAGGCTTCATGTAAAGTGCCACTTCTGGAAATTGTGTAATAACCAGAAAGGGAGGTGCACAACTAGATGTTATAGGAGTCCTAAATACAAAATTTCAACTTTCTACGGCTTACCGTTTTTGAGTTATGCGAGATACGTACGTACGTACAGACGTCACGACGAAATTAGTCAAAATGGATTCAGGGATGATAAAAATGGATATTTCCGCTGAAATATGAAAACCGAAATTTTTCGCGATTACAATACTTTCTTTACTTACGTACAAGGAAATAAAAAAGTAAAAATCCTGCCAAACGGATAATTTTCTAGCATTGTTATGATGTTATGTTGGAACGCAAACATAACCGTAAAATTGTTGATTACAACAAACGATTTTTATAACCTAATAATATTGATTACAAGAATGAATCTAATAAAGATAATTTCATCAATATTTATATCTAGCATTTTTCGAAGAATCAAGGCGCCTTTTATCCACGGAGCGACACTGCGGTCTGTATATAACGCGTAGCGGAATGTTTTCTACCAAAGCATGTGTTGCGGTTCAATTCGCGGCGCTTGTACGCCGAAACTATTCGTCTGACAAAAAAATTAATAAGACATCAATTATTGGAAATTTTCTGTAGAACAATTTTGGACATAACTATTTTTGGTAAAAAATCAACCGGTAAGGATATATTTTCAAAAAATCGGTTTTTGGTGCCATTTTACCCAAAATGGCGCTATTTCCCATGCCGGTACAAGGTCGCAAAGTAGAAATTCAGTTAGAGCACCTCAATATCTATAAGACTACCAATTTTCATAACTTCCGGTAAACTTTCCAGCTAAAACCACCAAATGACTGGACTATACTGATACTGATACAAAAAAATATTTGATTAATTTGTGTATTACACAATACCTATTCAATCTTCTATTCTGTACTTATTAATTATATAATGTTTCTATCAAATATTGTAATATTAAAAGTTGCTATAAACTCAGTGGCCCAAAACTGTTCATTTGCTTGGACCCATTTTTTTAATTTGCGAATTTCAACAGAATTCTTTTTGATTCATGATCAATGCGTCCAATACTATACACCCGTAAATTTTGTTACACAGGTTGGGTTACACCCTGTAAAGATTTAAAACATGTACTACTTACAACAAAAATGTAGATAAACTATTGACAGAATCTTATTCATATTCAAGTGATCTGATAGTGAATTCCGCATCAGATAATAGCGTGTTCCTTCGGGCTGTAATTCGCAATCTAAATGATCAAAGTGATCGTGATTAAGAAGTATGTTTTTTCGTTTCCTATTTGTTATCCCCACTTCCTCATTCTGTGATATTTAGCCAACTTTCCCTTCTGAATCAACCTTTTTGTGTGATCACACGGATTCATTTCGGAACAAATTTAAAAATGGCTGACGACAATAGCTTTTCGAGCGTTGAAATGTATCAATGTGGGGTTTGTTATAAAATAAAATAGGTGAGTATGCATTGATCTGCATATAACATTTGACACTAGGTGGTGTTTATATTATTCAAGTTGTTTTCTTGATATCATTTTTAAATCATGATTCAAAAGGATGACGATTAAACTAATCAGGATTTACAAAATCACAATCACAGTCCGTATAAAAAACCTAATAGTCGAATTTTCATTATAAAAATAACACAGTTATTAGTTTTCCAAAGTTATGATATTTTAATATAAGTATTATCAGTTTGCCATAACATTTATGTCTTTTTTATTTGAGAAAATATTTTAACGTTAGAAATAAAAATATAATGGGCCAAATTCAGCATTCTTCTTTAACTAAAGAAGCTTATCTAAAAATAACAAAATAAACAAAAACATACAATTATGCATTAATAAGAAAAAGATGCAAACTATTCCTATGGTAACTAGATAGAGACAATCACTAGACTAAAGAAAAATGCTGACATGTCATACAATTCAAAAATTCTAATCACTTAAAAAATTTAATTTTATAATATCTCATAATCTTTTCTGATTTATTATGTATCAGTATTTGATCAAAGATATCTAAATAGGTATATAAAATTAATTATATCTGTAATTTTTATATATCTATTTTAAGAGTTTTTACTACATGCTTAGATACAGATCTCTTATCTTTTATTTTGTCTCAATTTTGATCTTATCTTTAGTTTGGTCTTTGTAAAAATATTCTTGATTGAGGTCAAAGATGTATTATTTATAATCATTGCTTGAAATCCGGTAATATTCAAAATTTCCTGTTTTTTTTTTGCTCTTCTCGTATGTATCTTCCTTTTAATAATTATACTTTTCTGAAGATAGTCCCGCCTTAAAATATCCAATCCAGCTAGCTTCCCTCTTTCTTATTTCTCTCAAAATTCTTCATTCTTCTTCAATCCTTTTCAACATCTCTTCTTTCCTGACTCTGCCTTTCGCTCTCTCTCTCTCTCTTTCTTTCTCTCACAACTCAGTATTTTATCCATCGAATCGGTTACCAGATCACCACAAGCAATTATTTGTGATATGAAGTATGTAGGTCTCTTGCAGCCTTGCAGCAAACTAGCTAGTTTCATAGAAACAACGGGCTCTAGAAGGATAGGTAAATACAATACGTCTAATGTCTAAGTGCATTTGGTTTAATTGAAGCTGGAATATGAATATAATAAAGATCAAATACTATGACATGGCGTGATGCGTAGGTGATATGGCGTGAAGTGTATGTATATAGACCAGACGGGAAAGACGACTAATGGGTCGATTCTGTTAAGTCTTACGGACCTGTAAATGTGTAAAAAAGTAACAAAAACATAAAAACACATCTATTCTTGTTAATTAATATAAAACTATACATAAGAGTTGCAGCTTTCGTTGCGATTTTGTTCATTATTTACAGGTTTCATATCTGTAAGACTTACAGATGTGAACAGAATCGACGCATAAATTTTGTTAGCTAAAATACATAGCTAGAAGTTCTATCCCGATACAAAGACAGTTTGTGCACAGTAGTTCGATGCCAATCTACGCTACTCGTTTTCATATTCGCCCATGCGTTTATTATACGCACGGACATTAATTTATTCTAATATATAAATTACCCGGTGTGCTATTTTTATTAAAATAAACCCGATAACCAGTGAAGTGTAATGAAGTGAAATCCTCGAGGTTCCAGCCGTTTCGGCTAGTAGTTCCGAATTATTGGCCTGACGCGGGGTAAGTACTCTTATCCATATTTTGCCTGCTCCCATTTTCGGTCGAACCGGCACGCCACGCTAGAGGTGGTTCCAGAAGAAACTCTTTCCCTTCGCTAACCACCGGAACAGGTTGTAATAATCATCGTCTATACCTTTGCTGCAATGGTATTAGCCGGTAGAATTGTTGGAGGATATATTGCGGGCTTAAATCTGTTACAACACGAGTACAATAGAAATATTTGTTTATTTTGTTTAGTATCACAATGGTTAAAAAATATAAATAAATAACTTATAACTAAACAAAGTTAATAAAAATTAACATGGTTTTCTTCTACTGTTAAATACGTAAATAATTTTCAGAATATAATTGGAAAGCTCACATTACTTCTTTTTCGTATTGCATACAATATATGTTATTTTCGTTATTTTAATAATTTAATGTTAATAACAGTAGTAGTTTTTTCAATAATTGGAACATCTTCGGGTAAATTCCATGAATTGGTCTTCCTAAATGATGAAGAATTTAACAATTATTCGATAGATTCTTCGTTTTCTTTAACATCATATGTTTGCATTTAAAAGTGGAAGATAGACTGGAAGACTTATGAAGCCTGGTCACTTATTGTAAATTGATTGTGTTCAGAGCTGAAAAAATTACAGAAATTAATAACTTAGTACAAAATATCTCAAAAAAAAATAATTTTTAATTTAATTATTTTATTTATTTATTTATTATTTGGTACTTACAATCAACTCCAGCGAAGAAAAGTGAAGACAGTGTTGTCATTAACAACACATTTCCAGCAATTGTTATACTTCCCATAATATACAGATACTTGTTGGAGACGTTGCTGAAAAGTTGTTTGCTTAACGAAGATGATTGTGCCATTTTGGTTTTGGTATGGTACTGCCGAAACAACAACAAAAGTTAGATAGAATTAATAATCAGAGCTTTCTCACTCATTCACACAAACATTTAAGTATTTCAAACTTACCAAGAGAAGATCTACACGAGGTGACTTTAGACAGAAGATCTTAGAAGTGACTTCCTTCCTATTTTGACTGGCTTATATACTCAATCAACTTATTAGGATCACATATTTTTTATCATATCCGACGATTGCATTGTCAATAAGAGTAGGTTTTTCCCAAATCACGACTCTAGCAACTGGTGAAGATAAAGATAACAATCAAAGTGAAAAATTTAATAAGATAAACAAAATCTGATAGCCAGCGCATTACCTTCCGTTAATTTTGTACAAATTCCATACATAAATTTTCTTACAAAAGATTCTATATTTCCAGTAAATTATTTCATGAACAAACTATGTAAATTTCACTTGACACTGACGTGTGTCAATTAGAATTATCTGAAAATATAATAAATTTCCATGGTTATAGCATAGTTCGCTGATTTATGAAATTTCATTATTTTGTATATATTTTTTTTAAATGTATATGTATTGAATAAAAATAAAACATTTTCAATCAAATTGTAAAAAGAATATTATAATCTTTAATATTTTAAATTATAACATAAAATGTCGAAAAATGATATTTAACTGCGTTTTGTTCAAGAAAAACTGTTAATAAATTCAAATAAAGGTACTTCCGGTTGACCAATCGTAACCAATATCTAATCTACTCTTCATATGGATGTAAAGAAGGAATATGAAAGAATTATAATTTTTAGAATTGTTGGAGTTATCGTTTCTGAAAAAAATTGTGATACACATACATACATACACATATACAGACATCATCATAAAAATAATAAAATCTTACTCTAGGGACCCTAAAACGTGCTTATTCACTAATAACTATCGAATTTTTTGACCAAATACAATACCTTCCTTATCTAAAGGTGACGGAAGGTAAAAAGGTTATTATCTTTTTTAAATATTCTTCAAATCGAATTGCTCGTGATAAAGAGTAAATTTAATACAAATTAAATATTACTCTTTATGACAAAAATAACCCCAGAATTTTTCATAAAAAAAAATCATTGATCTAACTGAAATGGAATTTGTTGTTATGACCTTTCTGGCGAGTTGGGTGCAAATCTAACCGAAGAAGTACCACCTTACACCTTCTTCTGGGTCTATAATAATCATTCAATAAAACACAATATAGGGCATAAAAAATAACATAGCATTATCACTATTACAAGTAAGATCTTACAAAATATTACATCTCGTGAACACATAATCCATTATATGTAATATTTTGTAATATTTAACTGGCAGTTAAAATTTCAACCGAAGACCGAAGACTGTTTAAGATTGGTTCTTAGGCCCGGTATTTTCATCTCCTCTGGGTTAACTGACTCCTTACTTAATTGTTTGATAAATTAAAAATGTCACATCGGATTTTTTTTTACCTTCCGTTATCTTTAGGTAACGAAGCTATTGCCTTTGGTAAAAAAAATCGATGGTAAGTTTTTAATGAATAAGCACGTTTTAGGGTTCCTAGAATACGATTTTATTACTGTGTGTGTGTGTGTGTGTCTGTATGTGTATAACAAAAATATCTCCTCCGATAACGCCAATTCGAAAAATTATAATTGTTTCATATTCCTGTTTCGTGGATCCATATAAAGAGTTGATTAAATTTTGGTTATAATTGGTTAACCGAAAATACCCTAATTTCAAGGTTTTAACAGTTTTTTTTTTTGAAAAAACGCTGTTAAATATCATTTTTTGACATTTTCTGTTCTTATAAATATTAAAGAATATTTTATTCTGTATTCGATTTAATTATATTTTTCTTCATATTCAATGAATTTAGAGATAAAAAAATTAAAAAGAATATGTGGTTGCTCTCCACTGCGGTGTTGAGAAAGAGCTGTTCTGCGGTTCAGCTATAACCTCGCTTGCGGGCTGAGAAAGAGTCTACAGTGCGGCTGGGACTAGTTGCCCTCCACTGCAGTGTTGAGGAAGAGCTAGTCTGCGGTTTAGCTGTACCCTCGCTTGCGGGCTGAGGAAGAGTCTACAGTGCGGTTGGGACTGGTACCTAATCCTATTCTAATCCCAAAGCTAGGCCGTGACCTTGCGTCTTTACGTGGCTCCTAAACACTCACTGAGAGTCTGGACCATCCAGGGCTTAGGGATTATTATATTTGTTTGGATCTGTTTTCCATTATGTATTTTTGAGATCTTTCATCAATTAATTATATTGGTTTCTAACATACACAATGCAGCACGTTGTAAGTTCACCAAGTTACTGCCAAAAACTTACTAGTCCAGTCATTTGGTGCTCAGAAAGGGGTTTGCTTGGAAAGTTTAGCGGAAGTTTTGAAAATTGGTAGTCTTATGATTTTGAGGTGCTCTAACCGAATTTCCACTTTGCGACCTCGTACCGGAATGGGAAATGGCGTCATTTTGGAGAAAATAGCACGAAAAACCGGTTTTTTGAAAATATCTCCTTACCGGTTGGTTTATTGACAAAAATAGTTATGTATAAAATTGTTCTCCGGAAAAATTCCAATAATTGATGTCTTACTAATTTTTTTGTCAGATGAATAGTTTCAGCGTACGAGCACCGTGAATTGAACCGCAACAAGTGCATATTGCTGTCCCTGATGGGCAGGGTTCAGCAGGTTCCTCGACATTGGTAGTGGGCGAAGCTTCGCCTATTTCTTCGACGGAATCCGCTTCCGCCTCAATTTCGTCATGAAATTTGTCAATAATATTTTCCATTTCGTCCCCGTAGCTGTTACGATAAATTGTTCACCTACTTCAGCGATGGTGTCTGGGTTGGCATCTCGGCTTTTAAATACTTCGACATTCTTGACCAATTGTGTATTCTTTTTCAATGCAGTCATGTATTTAATTTTCCCTTGATTAAAGAAAGCTGCTGTTGTATCTCAGCCACTAAAAGCGTGCAAAAACAGTATGTTATCAGCGATTGATATGTCTGTGATGCTTTGCATTGAGTAGATTTGTTAAGGTTTTTCCTCTTCCGGGTTTTAGAAGATATGTGTTTGGGCGTATGGAGAGTGCAATCAAAAGAACAAGAAGATCTATGTCCTCGCCAACAACTATTGCAGAATCAAACGCTGATGAAACGCTGTTTGCCGTTGATACTATTAGCACATCTGCATCTGCTGTGGCTTGCTTGACCGTGAAGTTCGCAGCTTCAAATTTTAATTTTAACATTTCAATTAGACAATTTTTGTTTCTGTCAATGGCAAGAAATTTCTCTTGCGGCACGATCGTAATCAAAGTTTCGTCGAAAAGTATTTTTACCGAAGCATATATCCGTGATCTTCGCAATCGCTCCGCATATTTCGTACCACGGTTCTCAGCATTTTCGGGATATCCGTCAAATACGATGATGGCATTCGAAGAATACTTTGACTGAACGAATACGACGTAATTATTACAACAAAGAATATTTTGATACGAGTAGTTCAAGAATATTGATTACAAGAATGAATCCGATAATTAATCCAATATTTAAATATTAGTATTCTGCGAAGAATCCAATTCTTACTATTTACAATTCTGAAATCTTTATAAGATTTTATTTTCTGCGGATAGTGAATTTCTCTGATTTACTATTAAAGTTTAGTAGAAAAAATCTGATTTGGACACCACACGACTTCCTTGTACAATTATTAAACTATACATATTTTTTACCTCTCGCTAAGAGAGGTATTGGATTCATGCTAAAAATCGCATATCCAGATTTTATAGAATAAGCACGTTTTAAGGTCCCTACAATCCGATTTTAACATTTTTACGATGATGTCTGTGTGTGTGTGTGTGTGTGTGTGTGTGTGTGTGTGTGTGTGTGTGTGTGGATGTGTGTGTGTGGGATGTTGGAAGGACGGTTACTCAAAAACTATAAGACTTAAAATTTGTTTAACAACGTATTTCCCAATCGGACATTCATGGGAAGATCTGAAAAGGTTTTGGTAACAATTGGACAACCGGAAGTAGAAGATTCTTGAAAAAAAATCTTCTAAATATTATTTTTTGAAAATTTTTCTTGATAATATTAAAGAAAAATAAATTCTCTTTCTGATACATTTAAATATTTTTATACATATTTTATAGATTTAGAGATAAAAGGAATATAATATATAAAATAATCTGTTGTAATAAATTTGACAGCCGAAAGAATGCCATGAAAAATAGTTGATAATTTAAATTATTTGTAACTGACAGATAAATGTCAGTGTCAGAAATAATGAGTAATGAAAGAAAAATGTATTTGGAGAATCCCTTAATTCTTGATCTGTGACTATTATGGAGATGACAAGTCTAGGTTGAAGGACTTAAATTTGTTTCAAACATTATGGGACAATGTACACCAGTACTGTAGACTAGAGTAACTTTGAATTGCGAAAAAGCTATCAAATTCTTCTCAAGTAAGTTGTAAATATTGACAAAATTACACATCGATATAAGAATAATCGGAGTGCAATCTATCCGTCACTTTATTAAAAGGAATTAGTGTTATTTAGATATAACAAGTATGAAAAAATAAAATGTAAAAGAAGATATATAAGAATAGATGCACAATCCAGATATATACATTTTAGACCGCCCAAAATTAATGTTTTTACTAGAAGAATATGAAGAGAAAGTAAACAAAGTTGTTCGAATTGAAAATTGCTGTTACCAGCCTAATATTTATATATGGTAAACTCTACTTTGTAATTTATTGTAACATAATTTATGGTAAATATCTTTATGTTGAGACATGCTATTATTGAATAATAAAGAAGTTTATACGTCATAGATTTATATGAATATATTATTTGTATTTATAAAAATAATCTTTGCTTTATGCATACAGCCAGGTAAAATATACGGCGAGAGGTTATGTGCTGGCCACATCAGATTTTTTAATAACTAAATTACAAAATATTAATTTTAACTTCAAAACGGTAAGATATATAGCGACCATAATCTAACCCGGTTCTTTTTAAAGAGAGTTTTGATTACAACAAAGAAATATTTGATTACAACAATGAATATGACTAATTTCACAATAAAAATATAATATTTGTTATTGTACGAATCATAAAATTGCACGTATTTAACGTAATTTGACATGAACATTTTTTTTATGTTTTTGTCATAATCCATAGCAAGCTTTATTACAAAAACAAAAAATCTGATGTGGCCAGCACATAACCTCTCGCCGTATATTTTACCTGGCTGTATGCATAAAGCAAAGAATATTTTTATAAATACAAATAATATATTCATATAAATCTATGACGTATAAACTTCTTTATTATTCAATAATAGCATGTCTCAACAAAGATATTTTACCATAAATTATGTTACAATAAATTACAAAGTAGAGTTTACCATATATAAATATTAGGCTGGTAACAGCAATTTTCAATTCGAACAACCTTGTTTACTTTCTCTTCATATTCTTCTAGTAAAAACATTAATTTTGGGCGGTCTAAAATGTATATATATGGATTGTGCATCTATTCTTACATATCTTCTTTTACATTTTATTTTTTCATACTTGTTATATCTAAATAACACTAATTCCCTTTAATAAAGTGACGGATAGATTGCACTCCGATTATTCTTATATCGATGTGTAATTTTGTCAATATTTACAACTTACTTGAGAAGAATTTGATAGCTTTTTCGCAATTCAAAGTTACTCTAGTCTACAGTACTGGTGTACATTGTCCCATAATGTTTGAAACAAATTTAAGTCCTTCAACCTAGACTTGTCATCTCCATAATAGTCACAGATCAAGAATTAAGGGATTCTCCAAATACATTTTTCTTTCATTAATCATTATTTCTGACACTGACATTTATCTGTCAGTTACAAATAATTTAAATTTGCAACTATTTTTCATGGCATCCTTTCGGTTGTAAAATTAATTACAACATTATTTTATATATTATATTCCTTTTATCTCTAAATCTATAAAATATGTATAAAAATATTTAAATGTATCAAAAAGAGAATTTATTTTTCTTTAATATTATCAAGAAAAATTTTCAAAAAATAATATTTAGCAGATTTTTTTTCAAGAATCTTCTACTTCCGGTTGTCCAATTGTTACCAAAACCTTTTCAGATCTTCCCATGAATGTCCGATTGGGAAACACGTTGTTAAACAAATTTTAAGTCTTATAGTTTTTGAGTAACCGTCCTTCCAACATCCCACACACACACATCCACACACACACACACACACACACACAGACATCATCGTAAAAATGTTAAAATCGGATTGTAGGGACCTTAAAACGTGCTTATTCAATAAAATCTGGATATGCGATTTTTAGCATGAATCCAATACCTCTCTTAGCGAGAGGTAAAAAGTATATAATTTTTAAATTTACATATCTCGCTTATACAAAGGGCTAATTTAATAATAATGATGTGTTAGACGCAGAAATTAATTCTCTAAAATATTATTTGAAGCATTTATTTCTAAAATCAAAATAAAATCATTTTATTCAAGAAAAATTGTTAACAACTTCTATTATGTTATTTCGATTGACATAAAAGTCTTGTATACCAAATTTGAAAAGTTTTGGACTATATTTTATAACAGTTTTTCATTAAAATCTATTATAGGCTTCATGTAAAGTGCCACTTCTGGAAATTGTGTAATAACCAGAAAGGGAGGTGCACAACTAGATGTTATAGGAGTCCTAAATACAAAATTTCAACTTTCTACGGCTTACCGTTTTTGAGTTATGCGAGATACGTACGTACAGACGTCACGACGAAATTAGTCAAAATGGATTCAGGGATGATCAAAATGGATATTTCCGCTGAAATCTGAAAACCGAAATTTTTCGCGATTACAATACTTCCTTTACTTACGTACAAGGAAATAAAAAAGTAAAAATCCTGCCAAACGAATAATTTTCTAGCATTGTTATGATGTTATGTTGGAACGCAAACATAACCGTAAAATTGTTGATTACAACAAACGATTTTTATAACCTAATAATATTGATTACAAGAATGAATCTAATAAAGATAATTTCATCAATATTTATATCTAGCATTTTTCGAAGAATCAAGGCGCCTTTTATCCACGGAGCGACACTGCGGTCTGTATATAACGCGTAGCGGAATGTTTTCTACCAAAGCATGTGTTGCGGTTCAATTCGCGGCGCTTGTACGCCGAAACTATTCGTCTGACAAAAAAATTAATAAGACATCAATTATTGGAAATTTTCTGTAGAACAATTTTGTACATAACTATTTTTGGTAAAACATCAACCGGTAAGGATATATTTTCAAAAAATCGGTTTTTGGTGCCATTTTACCCAAAATGGCGCTATTTTCCATGCCGGTACAAGGTCGCAAAGTAGAAATTCAGTTAGAGCACCTCAATATCTATAAGACTACCAATTTTCATAACTTCCGGTAAACTTTCCAGCTAAAACCACCAAATGACTGGACTATACTGATACTGATACAAAAAAATATTTGATTAATTTGTGTATTACACAATACCTATTCAATCTTCTATTCTGTACTTATTAATTATATAATGTTTCTATCAAATATTGTAATATTAAAAGTTGCTATAAACTCAGTGGCCCAAAACTGTTCATTTGCTTGGACCCATTTTTTTAATTTGCGAATTTCAACAGAATTCTTTTTGATTCATGATCAATGCGTCCAATATTATACACCCGTAAATTTTGTTACACAGGTTGGGTTACACCCTGTAAAGATTTAAAACATGTACTACTTACAACAAAAATGTAGATAAACTATTGACAGAATCTTATTCATATTCAAGTGATCTGATAGTGAATTCCGCATCAGATAATAGCGTGTTCCTTCGGGCTGTAATTCGCAATCTAAATGATCAAAGTGATCGTGATTAAGAAGTATGTCTTTTCGTTTCTTATTCTGCGATATTTAGCCAACTTTCCCTTCTGAATCAACCTTTTTGTGTGATCACACGGATTCATTTTGGAACAAATTTAAAAATGGCTGACGACAATAGCTTTTCGAGCGTTGAAATGTATCAATGTGGGGTTTGTTATAAAATAAAATAGGTGAGTATGCATTGGTCTGCATATAACATTTGACACTAGGTGGTGTTTATATTATTTAAGAATTCAAGTTGTTTTCTTGGTATCATTTTTAAATCATGATTCAAAAGGAGGACGATTAAACTAATCAGGATTCACAAAATCACAATCACAGTCCGTATGAACAAACTTAATAGTAGAATTTTCATTATAAAAATAACACAGTTATTAGTTTTTCAAAATTATGATATTTTAATGTACGTATTATCAGTTTGCCATGACATTTATGCCTTTTTTGTTTGAGAAAATATTTTGACATTAGAAATAAAAATATAATGGGCCAAATTCAGCACTCTTTTTTAACTAAAGAAACTTATCTAAAAATAACAAAATAAACAAAAACATATACAATTATGCATTAATAAGAAAAAGATGCAAACTATTCCTATGGTAACTAGATAGAGACAATCACTAGACTAAAGAAAAATGCTGACATGTCATACAATTCAAAAATTCTGTTCACTTTATAATATCTCATAATCTTTGCTGATTTATTATGTATCAGTATTTGATTAAAGATATCTAAATAGCTATGTAAAATTAATTATATTTGTAATTTTTATATATCTATTTTAAGAGTTTTTACTACATGCTTAGATACAGATCTCTTATCTTTTATTTTGTCTCAATTTTGATCTTATCTTTAATTTGGTCTTTGTAAAAATGTACTTGATTGAGGTCAAAGATGTATTATTTATAATCATTAATATCATCACCCGCTTAAAATCCGGTAATATTCCAAATTTCCTGTTTCTTTTTCCTCTTCTCGTATGTATCTTCCTTTTAATAATTATACTTTTCTGAAGATAGTCCCGCCTTAAAATATCCAATCCAGCTAGCTTCCCTTTTTCTTATTTCTCTCAAAATTCTTCATTCTTCTTCAATCCTTTTCAACATCTCTTCTTTCCTGACTCTGCCTTTCGCTCTCTCTCTCTCTCTCTTTCTTTCTCTCACAACTCAGTATTTTATCCATCGAATCGGTTACCATATCACCACATGCAATTATTTGTGAAATGAAGTATGCAGGTCTCTTGCAGCCTTGCAGCACACTAGCTAGTTTCATAGAAACAACGGGCTCTAGAAAGACAGGTAAATACAATACGTCTAAGGTGTAAGTGCATTTGGCTTAATTGAAGCTGGTATATAGATATAATAAAGATAAAATACTATAACATGGCGTGATCCGTAGGTGATATGGCGTGAAGTGTATGAATACCGACCAGAGGGGAAAGACGACTAATGGGTCGAGTCTGTTAAGTCTTACGGACCTGTAAATCTGTAAAAAAGTAACAAAAACATAAAAACACATCTATTCTTGTTGATTAATATAAAATTATACATAAGAGTTGCATCTTTCGTTGCGATTTTGTTCATTATTTACAGCTTTCAGATCTGTAAGACTTACAGATGTGAACAGAATCAACGCATAAATTTTGTTAGCTAAAATACATAGCTAGAAGTTCTATCCCGACGCAAAAACAGTTTGCGAACAGTAGTTCGATGCCAATCTACGCTACTCGTTGTTATAATCGCCCACGCGTTTATTATACGCACGCACATTAATTTATTCTAATATATAAATTAACCAGTGTGTTATTTTTATTAAAATAAACCCAATAACCAGTGAAGTGTAATGAAGTGAAATCCTCAAGGTTCCAGCTGTTTCGGCTAGTAGTTCCGAATTATTGGCCTGACGCGGTGTAAGTACTCTTATCCATATTTTGCCTGCTCCCATTTTCGGTTGAACCGGCACGCCACGCTAGAGGTGGTTCCAGAAGAAACCCTTTCCCTTCGCTAACCACCGGAACAGGTTGTAATAATCATCGCCTATACCTTTGCTGCAATGGTATTAACCGGTAGAATTGTTGGAGGATATATTGCGGGCTTAAATCTGTTATAATACAAGTACAATAGAAATATTTGTTTATTTTGTTTAATATCACAATGGTTAAAAAATGTAAATAAATAAGTTATAACTAAACAAAGTTAAATAAAATTAACATGGTTTTCTTCCACTGTTAAATACCTAAATAATCTTCAGAATATAATTGAAAAGCTCACATTACTTCTTCGTATTGCATACAATATATGTTATTTTCGTTATTTTAATAATTTAATGTTAATAATAGCAGTAGTTTCTTCAATAATTGGAACATCTTCGGGTAAATTCCATAAATTGGTCTTTCTGAATGATGAAGAATTTAACAATTATTCGATAGATTCTTCGTTTTCTTTAACATCATGTTTGCATTTAAAAGTGGAAGATAGACTGGAAGACTTATGAAGCCTGGTCACTTATTGTAAATTGATTGCGTTCAGAGCTGAAAAAAATATATTATTTTTAATTTAATTATTTAATTTATTTATTTATTATTTGGTACTTACAATCAACTCCAGCGAAGAAAAGTGAAGACAGTGTTGTCATTAACAACACATTTCCAGCAATTGTTATACTTCCCATAATGTACAGATACTTGTTCGAGACGTTGCTGAATAGTTGTTTGCTTAACGAAGATGATTGTGCCATTTTGTTTTTGGTATGGTACTGCCGAAACAACAACAAAAGTTAGATAGAATTAATAATACTGTATCAGAGCTCTCTCACTCATTCACACAAACATTAAAGTATTTCAAACTTACCAAGAGAAGATCTACACGAGGTGACTTTACACAGATCTTGAAAGTGACTTCCTTCCTATTTTGACTGGCTTATATACTCAATAAACTTATTAGGATCACACACTATTTTATCATATCCGGCGATTGCATTGTCAATAAAAGTAGGTTTTCCCCAAATCACGACTCTAGCAACTGGTGAAGATAAAGATAACAATTAAAGTGAAATATCTAATAAGATAAAAAAGATGATAGCCAGCACATTTCCTTCCGTTAATTTTGTGTATTTTGTACAAATTCCATACGTAAATTTTGTTATAAAAGATTCTATATTTTGCAATAAAATTATTTCATGTACAAACTATGTAAATTTCACTGACACTGACGTGTATCAATTAGATTTATCTAAAAATATTAGAAGTTTCCATGGTTATAGCATAGCTAGCTGATTTATGGAATTTAATTACTTTATTTTTTTTAACTGTTCCTCTATTGAATGGGAATAAAACCTATTTTTCACTACTAGCTACACAGAGGTACTTTATTGACCGAATATAGTGCCGTGAAATTGAATTTCTCAACCCGTCCATGGTTACCGGTATATAATTTTTCATTATTAACCGATAATAAGTTAATAATGAATAAATTCACATTTTTTGATAATTCTGTGACAGTTTTAAATCGGAAATGTTTATAGCAAGTTTAAGTATAACCAAGAGACTTAATTTATTAATATTTTATGCATTTAAATGGTTGTTTAAACAGCTTAATTCAATATTGAAATTTTATAAAACTGTCACAATGAAATGATAAAATTTCAGTTTTTGTTTTAATAAACAATTTTACTAGGCCAACTATGCATCAATTGGGCCATCACATTTAAAGTAAAATGACATTATGATGGGATTAATTTCATAAATAATTATTAAAATTACGTGCTAGTAGTGAAAAAAATAGTAAATATACCACGGTTATGAAGAGCATTATTGCCCTCGCGAATTATAATCCCTCGGTTCCCTCGGGATTATAATCTTTTCGCTCGGTCAATAATCATACTCTTCACAACCTTGGTGTATACTATTAATCAAATCGTATAGAGAATAATATAATCTTTAATATTTACAATGATATAAAATGTTGTTCGGTTGACCAATTATAACCAATATCCAATCTACTCCTTATTTGGATGTAAGGAAATGAATATGAAAGAATTATAATTTTTAGAATTGTTGGAGTTATCGTCTTTGAAAAAATAGTGACACACATACACACACATACAGACATCATCATAAAAATAATAAAATCTTACTGTAGGGACCCTAAAACGTCCTTATTTACTAATAACTCTATCGATTTTTTTGACCAAATACAGTACCTTCCTTATCTAAAAGTGATGGAAGGTAAAAATATTATTCTTATTTAAATATCCTTTAAATCAAATTGCCCGTGATAAAGACTAAATTTAATACAAAGTAAATATTACCTTGATCTAAATGAAACTGAATTTGTTGTTCTGACCTTTCTTACGAGTTTGGTTCAAATATAACCGAAGAAGTACAACCTTGCACCGTCTTCTGGGTCTATAGTCATTCAATAAAACACAAAATAGTACTTACAAAATAACATAGACATCAGACTTGCAGGTAACATCTTACAAAATATTACATCTCAAGAACACATAATCCATTAAGGCCCGGTTGTTCCAAGTTCAGATAAAGTAGCAGTTTACTATCTATTAGATAAATTTATTCTACCGTCTTACATAGAGAATAATTTTTTTGGGTTGCTCCATAATGTTTATTCTCCGGATAGCTAACTGGAAGATTGCTATCAGAAAGATTAAAATTGTGTTAGGGTAGAGTTATTTTGAAAAGTTGGCAACTTGGCTGTAACAATTTTAATAAAAATTTGGTTACTTTTTCGCTTGTCTGTGTTTTGGTGCAGTTGTAGTTTAAACCACAGTTTGAACGTTTAGAAAAAAAGATAAATACGATTTCCAAAATTAAGTAATGCTGGTTATTACAAAATTTCTAGAAGTCGCACTTTACATGAAGCCTATAATAGATTTTAATGAAAAACTGTTTTAAAATATAATCCAAAACTTTTCAAATTTGGTATACAAGACTTTTATGTCAATCGAAATAACATAATAGATTTTGGTTAAAATAGGCTAACCGGAAGTGGTACATTACTTGAAGTTGTTAATAGATTTTCTTGAATAAAATGATTTTATTTTGATTTTAGAAATAAATAAATCAAATAAAAGTTTTAGAGAATTAATTTCTGCGTCTAGAACATCAAGTATTATTAAATTAGCCTTTTGTATAAGCGAGATATGTCAAATTTAAAAATTATATACTTTTTTGTTTTTGTAATAAAGCTTGCTATGGATTAGGACAAAAAAAAAATGTTCATGTCAAATTACGTTAAATACGTGCAATTTTATGATTCGTACAATAACAAATATTATATTTTTATTGTGAAATTAGTCATATTCATTGTTGTAATCAAATATTTCTTTGTTGTAATCAAAACACTTTAAAAAGAACCGGGTTAGATTAATGTTAATTTAAGAATGATAGTAGTAAATGAATTATTTTTTGTTCTATATCAAAATATTTGTCGGGCTTGGCTTAAGCCTGTCAATATTTTGTAATTTAATTATTAAAAAAATATATATAGGTTAATAGGCGCACAAAGAAGTCGTGTGGTATCCACAGTGCCGGATTACCCAATAGGCAGACTAGGCAATTGCCTATGGTCCCCGAGCCTTTTAGGGGCTCCGCGCCCCGCTACTTTAGATTAAAACAATATTGATATGATTTTGAGATATTTTTACCTTCCGTCACCTCTAGGTAAGGAAGGTATTGTCTTTGGTCAAAAAATTCGGTGGTGAGTTTTCATTGAATAAGCACGTTTTAGGGTCTTTACAATACGATTTTACTATTTTTACGATGATGTCTGTATGTGTGTGTGTGTGTGTGTTCGTGTGTGCGTGTGTGTGTGTGTGTGTATGTGTGTGTGTGTGACCGCGTTTTCGGGCACGATATCTCCAATACTAGAATTCCAAAAATTACAATTCTTGCGTATTCCTCTTCCTTACAACCATATGCAGACCTGTTTAGATTGTGGTTATAATTGGTCAACCGGAAGTACCCTCATTTGAAGATTTTAACAGTTTTTCTTGAAAAAATCAGTTAAATGTTATTATAACTTAAAGAATATATTATTGTCTATACGATTTGATTGCATTTTATATTTGATATTCAACAGATATAGAGTTAAAGAAGAATAACGATATTAAATTTTATATAAATTTCATAATTCAGCCAGCTATGCTAACTTAACCATGGAAACAGCTAAAATATTCAGGTAATTCAAATTGACAGATGTCAGTATCAATAAAATGAAATCAATGAAAGAATACGGGAAGTAACTCTAGTGTTAGAAGTTTCTAGATATAAGAGAGACGATTAAATATTGGTTTGAACATGTCATGAGGTGAGATGAATATATTAATAGAAGATGGAAGAAACATAGGAAGACCAAATATAAGATGAAAAGACTGTATTGTAGAAGACTTGAGAGAAAAGGAACTGAATGAGGACGACACGCAAAACAAAAATGAGTGGAAGAAGAAAATAAAAAATAGCAACCCCCTAACAAATGAGAAAAACTAAAGAAGAAGAAGAATTTGCATAGTTTGTTAATGAAATAACTTTACTGGAAATATAGGATCTTTTGCAAGAAAATTTATGTATGGGGCGCGTGCCCATGACTTTGACCCGTGTCAAAATTTCATAATTTTCTTATTTCATGTGGTTCGTTTGTTATCAGGAGTATGGAATTCAGTTGCCGAAAAAGGGAATCACATAATACCAAAAATTTATAATCTTTTGCAAGAAAATTTATGTATGGAATTTGTACATAATACACAGGATTAACGGAAGGTATTGTGCTGGCCACATCAGATTTTTTTTATTACAAACAAAGAAATCCTTAAATAAAAAAATTTTGATTACAACAAAGAAATGTATATTTACAATAATGGAATCTTGATTACAATAATAAATAATGTCATTAAATATTACAAGACCCTACTGTTATAACTCGATTTTTATAATACCAAAAACCAATGTTTACCATTTTAAGTTGATTTTCATAATAATTCTTTTGCATAACGATTAACGATGCTATAATTTTTTTGTATTTACAATAAATGAAGGGCTTATTGTAATAATGTGACATGCCAAAAAACGAAAAATTCGTAGTAATAGAGATTAAAGTTTTTCAACTTAAAACCATTTTTAAAAATTGTATAGGTAGATTATTAACACTTTAGTAGAGGCAAAAAAACAACGATAAACCTTTAAAAAAATACTTAATTTGAAATAAATTTATTAAAAAAACCATCAAAGATTTCAATCTGTACTTTAAAATTGAGGAAAGTAAATGTTTATATATATTTTATATTAATTTGTTTAAAAGTATGTTAATTTTTTTTTTTATAACAAAATGGTTTAATCCGGCACTGGGTATCCACATCACTCATGCCATTAGTCAATATCATTAATTCAATTAAAAATATTGGCATGTATTTTTTTATGGTCCCTATATATCTTACCGTTTTGAAGTTAAAATTAATATTTTGTAATTTAGTTATTAAAAATATGTATAGTTTAATAATCGTACAAGGAAGTCGTGTGGTGTCCATATCAGATTTTTTCATTTACCGTTTATTTTTCAAAAAACAACATTACATTACATTCTTATATAACAAATTCAGTAACTAACTACTATAAATAATTACCTATTATATTATCATCTCAAATACCCATCAATATGGTCAATTATCCAGCCATGCAAACTAGATATTTTAACGTATACACCTGGATATTGAGGCCTAGCACATCCTTCCCCCCAAGAGACTATACCTACAAGTTTCCCATTGGCCACTAAAGGCCCGCCAGAGTCACCTCGGCATGAGTCGTGCAGAGGGGACATTGCGCATATCATATGAATGGTTAGGAAGTTTGGATAGGCCGTTTCGCAATCTTCGAAGGGGACTATTCGTACGTCCACTTTGTGGATGATGGTGGGTCTGTAATCATCTCCTTCCTACAATAAATAAATAAAATACAATAAAATTGTGTACGAGGGAGGTATAGGGATCGTGCTAAAAATTTTGGTAAATGATCACGTTTTAAGGTTCGTAGAATCAGATTTTAACATTTTCACGATGTTGTCTGTGTGTATATATATATATATATATATATGTGTGTATGTGTGTATGTATGTGTGTATATGTGTGAGTGTGGATCCTCTGGGGGCTCTAGCTCAAATACTATCATTCAGAATATTTTGAAACCATGTATTTCTATCATATTCTAATATGGAAAGAAGTCATAGTATTATAACCGGAAATGGCACTTTATTTTTATATACTATATACGTTTCTTAATACTAGTATTTTTTCTTCTTTTTTTACGTCTCGCTACCCTTGGTAAGAGAGGCCATGTTTTAAGGTCCCTAGAATCTAATTTTAACATTTTCACGATGATGTCTGTGTGTATGTGTGTGTGTGTGTGCGGGTGTGTGTGTGTGTGTGTGTGTGTGTGTGTGTATCCTCTTTACGCTGTAATTCAAATACTATGTTCAGAAAATTTTGAAACCTTGTATTTCTACCTTATTCTAATATGGAAAGAAGTCATAGGATTTTAGTGTAAATCGGATAACCGGAAATGGTACTTTATTTGAAGCTCAAAATAGTTTTTCTTCAAAAAATACTTTTAAATGTTATTTGTTCGCGATTTATGTTATTATAAAAATTAAAGATTATTAAATTTTCTACAAGTTTGTATTAATACTTTTTCTATATATTTTATGGATATATAATCTATAATTTAAATCCCGGGGCCTATGCTTTAAACACAACTCCTTGGTTTCACAGTTCAGCTCAAACGTATGTAATGAACAGATAATTGTCACTGTCAAACAAATAATCAGTTCAAATTAATTATAGTAACGTTTTAAAAAGAAAATTATAAATAAAACAATAGTTACATGAAACGGAACTTAATATAATATTCAGCATTAGTAAATATGTAGGTATGCATTTAAAATAATAAAAATTAAATGGCGGGAGGTATTGTGTTGACCATATCAGATTTTTGAAATTTCTAATACTTCAGAAATAAATTATATGAGAATTAAAAATTTGGTCAAGGACGCCATAACATTTTACTTAAGTAGTAGAATTGATTTAATAAAAAATCTGATGTGGCCAGCACATCACCTTCCGTCCATTCTATGTACTATGTACAAATTCGATACATACATAGCATAGCTGGCTGATTTATGAAATTGAATTTCTTTATAATTCTTTAACACTATATCTACTGAATATGAAGTATAAAATGCAATCAAATCGTATGGAGAATAATATATTATTTCAAATTTATATAATATTAAATGTCGATAAACGATATTTAACTCCTTGTTTCAAGAAAAAAAGTTGCAAATGAGGGTACTTCTGGTGGACCAATTATAATCGAAATCTAATCACGTCTGCATATGGATCTAAACTTGAGGAATACGAAAAAAATATAATTTTTGGAATCGTGGTATTGGAGTTATGAGGTCCGAAACGATCGTCACACACACACACACACACACACACACACACACACACACACACACACACACACACACACACACACACACACATACACAGAGAGAGAGAAAGAGAGAGACATAGAGACATCATCGTAAAAATAGTAACTTCGTATTCTAGGGACCCCAAAACGTGCTTATTCATTAGAATCTCGCTATTGAATTTTGTGACTAAATTTGTGTCAAAACGTATGAAACATACGTTATATGTATACAGATTCTTACATAAAGAGCTCCCCATCCTGCGACTGTAGCATCAACTCCAGGTGGTATTTCTTCATCTTGGGGTTGAAGTTCTATAGGTTGTACTTTTTCATTAAATGTTAACGGCCTCTCAAGCTATAAATACATTTCCAATGTATAATAATTAATTAATTTCAAGGTGTGAGATGAAGTTATACCTTCAAAAGAGCTATATCGTTATCATACATTGCTTCCTTGTTGTAATAATTATGTTCTATTACTTTGGTAACTATGAATTCTTCTCCTTTAGAACGGTCTGCGCTGCCTACTCGAACAGAGAAACTCTTGTGATTTAACCTGGTCATATTAGAAAATAAAAAATATATACTTTTGTAATAATAACCAAAGTAATTATTGAGCGCCGTGATAACACACTTGATAGTTATTGGGTAGCATGATGTCGAGGGATGGTTGAATTGATCGAGAGATAGAAAGGAGAGTGAGTGCGGGATATAAAGTAATGGGTGCTCTGGGTACGTTTGCACGAAACGTTAACGTATCAAGGGGTGCTCGGTTAAGTGTATAATATAGAGTTTCACGGCTTGACTTGATATTCATGTTACTTGACTTGACTTGAAATCAAGTCAAGCTCAAGTCAAGTAATAGAAATCGAAATTCAAGTCAAGTCAAGTAGTAAAATTTCAAGTACTTAAAAAATCAAGTAGTTATTTTTCAATTACTTGAAAAAATCAAGTAGTTATTATTTTAGTTACCAGAAAAATCAAAAAGTTCTTCAAGACTACATTTCATTTTCATATACTTCCTTGTTTTATATCAATAAAAATATCAATAATACCTATACCTTAAAATATAGACTTTTTTTCATAAAAATAAATCATATATTCAAATTTAAAAATTAAAAAAAAAAGATTTAAAAGTAAAATATATAGACTAACAAACAATTTATAGTATATGTATTATGGAGGACCTTAAAAAGGGACAAGTCGAATTTTAACCGGACCGCCCTCTAAAGTGGTTTCAAATAAATAAATAAAAATATACTGGCAATTATTCCGCTTAATTTTAATATTTGACGTGCTAAATGCATTTGATTTTTCCCCATTTAAATAACATTCGGTTTTAGCGCATTTTGCAACTTTATTTTTCTCTGAGATATTAAGAGGTTTAAAAAATCCGTTTATTATTGGAATATATACTCGAATGACCCGAGAATATGTGGAGAAAATCTGAAGTCCCAATTATTATTCTTAATTTGAATGGAGTTTAGCTTTTTGGGCTTTTGTGCGATAGTTTAACCATCTACAGTTATCTTAATAATAAGGATTAGGACTTTAAATTTTGTCGACATATTCTCGAGTCATTCTACTGTATATTCCAATATTGAGTGAATTTTTTAAACCTCTGCACAGATTTTAATTTGCAGTAGTAAATCAGCACAGCATATGGCGCGCCACGCCGTACTACACACAGCTAGGTTATGATTCTACTGGTTCGTGTGTTTTTGTACATAATCGGATCGTTATCAAGTAGTTTGAATATGCTTGAAATTGCTTGATCAAGTCAAGTAGTAACGATAGAAAATCAAGTCAAGTCAAGTAATGAATTTTTGAAAAGCTTGATTTTCAAGTCAAGTCAAGTAATTTACAAAAACATCAAGCTACTTGACTTGATGAAACCCTAAGTGTATATAATGGAGTGCTAATGCCTGCTTTGATGTATGGAAGCGAATGTTGGGCATACACGGGAAAGCATAAAAAGACAGTGACTGCCATGGAAATGAGGTATTTACGTGGTGTATGTGGGTATGTAAGACGGGATCGCGTGAGGAATAATTTTGTGTATGAAGAATGTATAGTTTGGAACAATGTTATTAAGAGAGTTGGTGTGAGTCAGTTGAGATGGTTTGGGCATGTCGAGACAATGGCGAGTGACCAGCTTGTTAAGCGTATATATCTTGGTGAAGTTGAGGGTTTTCGATTGCGTGGCCGACTAATGTGTAAGTGGATGGATGTAGTTGATAGGGTGCTTAAAGAGAGGAAGTTTCCAAGTAAGAAGAGAAGAATAGCATGTATGAATGCGATTATGAGTGTGGCCGAGGCGAAAGAAGTGTGCATAGACAGGAATGTGTGGCGAAGGATGATTGTTTTGTTACTATTATTGCGATCCGGATGTGGTATTTCGCTACCGAAAATCAATCACTTTAATGTGTTTAAGAGTAAGGATATGTTGTATGATGTTGATGTTGTTCTTATTGTTTTCGGGTTTGTGCTAACCCACTAAGTGAGACATGCGTGATTTTTGGATGTATGTATGTATGTATGTATAGTTAAATAACAACGCTGATATACCTACCTGTGAACACAGTGACAAGCAGTCAAAATTGTATCTTCATTCAAAATGGATCCACCACAAATAAATTCTCCATCGAAATGAACAGAAACTTGATAAGGAAGATCTTCTATATTTGCTTCTTCTCCTCCAACAATTCTTCCATCCAACTTTGGTAATGATTTACCTTAAATTTAAATAAATTAATTGCATGCTTGCATGTTTTTATGACAATCGAATAATGCAAAATAAAATAAGTGCATATTTTACGAGTTTACCAATTGATGATTTTAAATTATTACTTGGAAGAGAAACTGGCGGATCGTACTTTATTTTTTTGTAAGTACTCTTCTAAATTTTCGAGATTCTTCTAATTCATTGAGAGAATTGCCGGTATTTCTATATACCTAAATTTTTAAATAATTAATTAATACAATAAGAAATATTAAATGTACTTCCTAGAAAAAGTCGTTGGTTGTGTTAATTTTAAAACCGAGCACACACTACCACCTAATAGGTATTATATGTGCTTTTACAGGCTGTGTCTGGGAAGACGTCCCCTCCCCCAATAACTTTATTATTATAAGTAATAGAAAAAAATGGATCATACAAAAGTTTTATTATTTTAAAACAATTGTTATTATTTTATGTTATTTTATTCTGTTTGATTGGACAAGCTATTTTTATTATTATTTTAAATATAGTATATTTGATGGTAGATATAGTTATTTTTCATAAAGTCCGGTTTACAATATACAAGTATCAACTTTTATTATTTAAATAGCAACCTATAATTATTTTACGAAAATATAAACCGTTATTTTTTGTCTTTTCAACAATGTATTAGTTTTTATTAATGAAAAAAGTCGAAAATAATAAGATAATTGAGATATATGAGAAATAATTTTTATTCAAATATTCTAGGTGGCTATTTGAAAATAAAAAATAAATAAATAGATAAATAAGTAAATAATAAGTAAGTAATAATAAATAACATACAAATGTATACTTTGTTGATATTAACATTGTTAAATTTTGTTTATTTTCAAATAGTCACCTATAATATTTAAATAAAAATTATTTCCCATATATCTAAATAAAAATAATATCTCAATTATCTTATTTTTCTTAAATTTTTTCAAATACATTAATAAAAACTAATACATCGTTGAAAAGAATAAAAAATGGCGGTTTATATTTTAGTAAAATAATTATAGGTTGCTATTTAAAAAAATTATACACACACGCACACACACACGTACATACATCATGGTAAATGTTAAAATCGGATTGTAGGCAGATTAAAAAGTGCTTATTCACTAAAATCTGGATATGCGATTTTTAGCTTTTTTTACTTAATCCAGAGCCTTTGTACCTTCCGGTATCAGGCTTTTGTCATTGAGTTGGGCTGCTTTTCAGGTTTCTTCTTCCAGAATGCTTTCCACATGGTTCTATCTGTGGTGAGTTTTTTAGCGTTATTCCAGTCTTCATTGCGGGCTTCTACAGCTTCTTTCACTTCTTGCGTCCATGTTTTACTTGGACGGCCTCTTTTTCTTTTTCCTATAGGTCTTGCCTCATATATCTTTTTGGTTATTCTATTCTCGATATATCTGCTGACATGTACAAACCATCTTAGTTGTCCTTCTTGCATGGTTTCTTCTATCGCTTTGGTGTTTAATTGGGTTCTAAATATTTCGTTTCGTATTTTGTCCATTCTGGGTTTTCCTTGTATTTTCCTTAGAAATCTCATTTCCATGCTTCTTAGTTTACTTTTTTCCTTCTCTGTTGTAGTCCAGGATTCGCAATTGTAGGTTAATATTGGTGTGAATGCGTTAAAAAATCTTCTTGCAGTTGATGCTCTTTCGTTTGTCATCTTTAACGTTTCCCTTGTCGTTTATAATCGCTCCTAAATACTTAAATCTCTTAACCTGTTCTGTATTTTTCCCTTCTACGCAAATCTTAATTTCTTTGTTAGAATTTACTATCATGACTTTGGTTTTTTCAGCGTTGATGTTCATATTTTTCTTTTGTAATGCATTGTTTAATTTTTCCATATTATGAATAAGGGCGTTTTCGGAGGCGCCGAACACTACCATGTTGTCTGCGTAGTTCAGTGGCTTGTATTTTGTCCATCTTATAGTATCCAACAATGTAAGGCTTACTTTCTCTTTTATATTCTTTTATTGCGTCATATAATAATATAGAAAATAGAACAGGGCTTAGGACACATCCTTGCCGAAGGCTTATTTGTGTATTGATTTTTAGCATGAATCCAATACCTCTCTTAGCGAGAGGTAAAAAATTAAAATAAACAAATAAAATAATAAATGGCAATGTTGAAGTTAATGTTGATTTTGATTCAAGTTTACTTAAATGCTAACTTTAAATTAATCCCTATAACTAAATGCGAGGTTGAACATACATTTTTTTCTTTCGATCTCAATTTTACTGGTAAAAAGGCAAAATCTTAGATTAGATAATATAGAAAACCACTTGGTTATTTATTGTTATAATTGTAATTATTAAATAGATTAATTGATTGATTAGCTTCAAGTAAAAATATATATGTATAATGTATAATATGTATTAATAATAATTAATTATAGAATTGATGATGCCCAAGTGTAAAAATAGGTATTAGAGGAAAGGTTTTAAAATAAAACTTTAAATGTCTTATTTACACTGTTCTTTTAATTTTACTGACCGGTTTCAATCATTTACATGACCATTATCAAAGTCCGGTAGAGACTACAAAATACAAAAATAAACAAATAAGGTACAATGCACATGACAAAAATAATACAAACATACAAAAAAAATTAAAATACTTACACATTACAAACTACAGAAAATTACTCCGCAAAAGGATAAAAGCATATTTTGAAAAAAATATGAAAAAATAATTAATTAAAAGTAAATCGTCAGATACGTACAACTAGTAAAGACAGAATAAAGGAATCAACAGGATAATGCAGAAGGGAACGGAAATTTTATCACGTGATAGCGTCGAGGTTTAAAAGAATATTTATATTCGCGCTATTATTTAAATTAGTTTTATCATTTAAACATAGGGCTTCATTATCAATGAGCGACTTTTTAATTTCTGAATTTTCCAAGAAATCGAGAGCTCTGCTGTTGTCTTTTAAGTGTAATATTTTAACATCAGTTTTAACGTCGAATTTGTGTCCAGAAATATTTATATGTTCGGCAAATGCAGAATTATTAGTATTATACTTTATACATCTCATGTGTTCGTTTATTCTAATGTTAAAAGTTCTACCTGTCTTACCTACATAATTACACCCGCAAGAACAGTTTAATTTATAGACGCCAGATCTCTCTAGGAGAGGTGTATTGTCTATTTTTTGGCAGAGTTCATTTTTAAGGTTAGTCATGGGCTTAAAGACGATGTCAACATTAAATTTTTTCATTAGTTTCCTAATTTTGTAAGGTAGACTACCTAGTCTACCTTTCTTAGGTACTATAAACTACAAAATTAGGAAACTAATGAAAAAATTTAATGTTGACATCGTCTTTAAGCCCATGACTAACCTTAAAAATGAACTCTGCCAAAAAATAGACAATACACCTCTCCTAGAGAGATCTGGCGTCTATAAATTAAACTGTTCTTGCGGGTGTAATTATGTAGGTAAGACAGGTAGAACTTTTAACATTAGAATAAACGAACACATGAGATGTATAAAGTATAATACTAATAATTCTGCATTTGCCGAACATATAAATATTTCTGGACACAAATTCGACGTTAAAACTGATGTTAAAATATTACACTTAAAAGACAACAGCAGAGCTCTCGATTTCTTGGAAAATTCAGAAATTAAAAAGTCGCTCATTGATAATGAAGCCCTATGTTTAAATGATAAAACTAATTTAAATAATAGCGCGAATATAAATATTCTTTTAAACCTCGACGCTATCACGTGATAAAATTTCCGTTCCCTTCTGCATTATCCTGTTGATTCCTTTATTCTGTCTTTACTAGTTGTACGTATCTGACGATTTACTTTTAATTAATTATTTTTTCATATTTTTTTCAAAATATGCTTTTATCCTTTTGCGGAGTAATTTTCTGTAGTTTGTAATGTGTAAGTATTTTAATTTTTTAAATTTTTTTGTATGCTTGTATTATTTTTGTCATGTGCATTGTACCTAATTTGTTTTATTTTTATATTTTGTAGTCTCTACCGGACTTTGATAATGGTCATGTAAATGATTGAAACCGGTCAGTAAAATTAAAAGAACAGTGTAAATAAGACATTTAAAGTTTTATTTTAAAACCTTTCCTCTAATAATAATTAATCATAACGGCATAAGCCATTTTAAGAGCATATTTTAATATATTTCTCATGGATATTTGCATGCATATTTTTAGATTTTTTTAGTGCATATATTCCGATCTCTAATAATAATACATGTACAAAGCCAAACCCATAATATTTCGGCTAGTTTACATTTTCAAGAAACAAATTATAAAACCTACGCAAATAGTGAAAAATTTCAACAAATTTCTTTCGACTACTTTAAAATATAAGTAGATGTTAATCTTACGAAAACTGAATATGTTATTCAAGTATTCCGCCATTTAACATTGGATTACAACGTCTTTATTAGTAATACCAGCTTTAATTCTATTAAGCATTGTATCGCTAAACCCTGCAAATTTTTCTGTGTGGATTATCCCAATGTCTTTCAAGGTAGGTTTTATACTGTACGCATTGGATTTTTACGAAGTTATTTTTCATTGTGCCAAAAATAAAGGATCTCGGTAGAATCTAAGTCTGAAGTAGAAGATGACCCTTAAAATGTCGATCGAATTATTATTACCCGTCATTTGGCCCACAGTTTTTTTACCTCTCGCTACCCTTGGTAAGGGAGGTATAGGGATCGTGCTAAAAATCGCATATCGAGATTTTGGTAAATGACCACGTTTTATGGTCCCTACAATCCAATTTTCACGATGATGTCTGTGTGTATGTGTGTGTGGACCCTCTTTACGCTCTAACTCAAATACTATCGTTCAGAAAAATTTTAAACTTTGTATTTCTACCTTACTCTTATATGGAAAGATGTCATTAGATTTTGGAGTAAATCAGATAACCGAAAATGGCACTTTACTGGAGGCTCAAAATAGTTTTTCTTCGA
Organism: Harpalus rufipes; assembly: GCA_951394225.1. Lineage (NCBI taxonomy): Eukaryota > Metazoa > Arthropoda > Insecta > Coleoptera > Carabidae > Harpalus > Harpalus rufipes. The sequence goes on from OX596279.1 coordinate 48,461,361, forward strand.
AAAATACCTTTAAATGTTATTTTTTCGATATTTATGTTATATAAAAATTAAAGATCATTAAATTTTCTACTGGTTTGCATTAATACTTTTTCTATATATTTTATGGATAAATTTATAAAACTATCTATAATTTTAATCCCGGAGCCTACATTTTAAACACAAAGCATTCACATGGTTCCACAATTCAGATCTTAAATGTTTGTAACTGACAGATATATGTCTCTGTCAACGAACTAACCTTTTCAAATAATAATATTAACGTTTTATAAAGAAAATAGTAAATGGAACAATAATTATATGGAAAGGAACTTAATACAGTTTCCAGCATAAGTAAATATGTAAAAAATTACAAGTAAGATAATAAAAATATATCATCACGGCATATTACTTATTGATTGGTGAGTCAATCTGCTTTGTACGCAGATGTCGGTAATAATGATGGCATATTTTTTGTTCCGTGCAGACGTTTACCAGACGTCATTTCACGCGAATCTTGGGAATGGGTTCGATTCTGACCGAAGCCAAATATTTTAGAATTTGAAATGGCACAAAATTGACCCCTGTGGTGCACTCTCCACGCCAGTAATGAATATAGGTAAGTCTGGGTCTGCCACACTAGTCATTTTTGTGCCATTTAAAATTTGAAATATTTGGCTTCGGTCGGGATCGAACCCGGTATTTATATTTAATTTAATTTTAAGTATTTATATGAATAAAAATTAAATTAAACGGGAGGTATTGTGTTGGCTACATCAGATTTTTTAAATTTTAAGTTTATATTTGAACTAGCCGAAAGAATTTTGTAAGTTTAATAATTTGTTGAAAATGTAAACCCACCGAACTATTGTGGGTTTGGGCTCGTATATAAAACAAAACTTACCATAAGTTAGAACAAAAGAAGAACATAATATTACCAATAGTTTCATGGTAGTTGAGGTTATACACTGGCACATACTACTACACGTGTGAAGTGTTTATATAGAAATCCAACAGAATAGTGCCTCATCATTATCACATTTTATTTCGCAACAAGATGATTATTTATAATTAATAATAAGACGCAAAACAATGCATATCAATCCATTTTTAAATGATAAGACATTTAGAAAATTAATGTGTATACTTATGACTATTATTTTGTTTACGATGCAATCAAAAAGATTTTTTTTTAAATTTAATGTCTGTTACCTTATAAGTGTTTTATTTTTTATAGTAACAACTTGATATTGTTCACGTATTGATAAAATTGATAACCTGAATTTAGGAAAATTTAATAAATATTTAGAAGGAAAACACGGTAATAATATTAATTACAAATATTCGAAATTTGTCATACAGTATTTATTCTTTCACAACCGAAATTTCAATATACAAGTGTTAATTTTAAATGGGCGACCATTGCTATCTCGAGAACTATAAGAGCTACAAAGACGCTGAAGTGGCCAGACAATTTCTATCTCACAAGACAAATTTAAAGAAAAGAAAAATTATTGTTTTCGACAAGTGGTTCTCAAAATACGGGATCTAATTTTTTTATTTTAAATGAGGACATATATTTTTAGTAAAAGAATGTAATTCTTAATTCAGTGTTATAATATTTTTATATTTTACATAATAATTTTTTTTTAAGAAAATTTCAGTAAAGTTTTATATTAAATTGATTAGCTGATCCAGGTGGAGTAGCGGTAGCGCTGTCGCTTCATGTTCCAAGGGTTCTGGGTTCGAATCCCAGATAAGGCATGGTTGTTGTGTGTCTTTCATCAATTCATCCTCATCAAATAAAGGTACAGAACGTAGAAGTTACAAAAATATGGAAGAAAATTGACTCACCCTCATTAAAAATATCGATTGTAATAAGTTAAAAAAAAAAACTTGATATACAATAATAGTATATTATTCAATGAGCATGTAATGTATGCTATTACTCATGAGAATGAAGTTTGCATAGCGAGCCGAAAGGCGAGTGATGTAAATGTAAGTGAGTAATAGCCATTACATGCGAATAGAATACTATATTTTATCCACAACTGTCAAGTAATAACTTACTGTACTATTATGAAATCAGAAATAACCTAACAAATTTTAGAAAATTGTTTACAAACATAAACATAGTTAGCGTTGCACGCTAGGTATTTGTTATAACAAAATTATGAAGTGATTTGACATTTAGCAGAAAATTTTAAACCGACTGTTCAGCTACATTTTAAGCTTAAGAGGAAAATAAAACTATAGAAAATGAGAAAACTATTATAATTTTGGCTTTTTATGTGGAAAAAAATACTAATTAAAAGTAATTTATTTGTACTCTTTGAAAGGTAAGATTTGAATTTGACATAACGATTGAATAATATTACTCCATCGAACTGTCAATATTATTCAATTAGTAACAGTAACTAAGGTCATTAATTGATAAAATACGGTTGAATTATAGGTATATTATTTGACAGTCGTGAATAAAGATTATTATTATTATTAAATTGATTAAAATATTGTTATAATAAGAGTGTCAAAAATGGTAAAAAGAATAAAGTGTTATTTTTTACCTCTCGCTAAGAGAAGTATTGGACTCATGCTAAAAATCGCATATCCAGATTTTACTGAATAAGTACGGTTTAAGGTCCCAAGATTTCGGTTATAACATTTTTACAATGTCTGTGTGTGTGTGTATGTGCATGTGTGTATGTGCATGTGTGTGTGTGTGTGTGTGTGTGTGTGTGTGTGTGTGTGCGTATGTGTGTGTGGGGTTGCTGGATGTACGATTTCTCAAATTCTATAACACTAAAGACCTATGTAACTACTGATTCTTCAATCTAACAATAATGGGAAGAGTTAAATAGGTTCTGGTAATAATTGGATAACCGGAAGTAGTAGTATTTTAACAAAAATCTTCTAAATATTATTTTTTGAAAATTTATGTTATTACAAATATTAAAAAACAAAATTCTCTATCCGACACAATTAATTTTTTTATTATATCTTCTATAGATTTAAAGATATAGAAATATAATCTATAAAATAATCTGTTGCAATAGATCTCACAGCCCAAACATCTCCATGGTAACTACTTGAGAAATTTAATTGTGTATAAATGACAGATAAATATCACTAACGTTAGTGTCAAAAATTCAGAGATAGCACTGCAGGCTTTTTCTGGGAACGATAATTCATATTTCTGATTGTATTATTAATTATATATTTAAAATTATATAGATATATTACATGAACACTTCAGAAATACCGCCAATCCCTTTAAATGAATTGGAAAAACTTCGAACATTTGGAAGAAATGGCGAATACTTGCTCATAGAATAAATTTAAAATTATAGAAAATACGTAAATATAAAGTTTAAGTGTAATTAGAATTTTTTGTGTGTACAAGAAATGTTAAATACAATACGTATACATACCACAATGGAAAGGGCGAGAGGGGTATTGTGATGGCCACAACAGATTTTTACCTTCCGTCACCTCTAGGTAAGGAAGGTATTGTCTTTGGTCAAAAAATTCGGTGGTGAGTTTTCATTGAATAAGCACGTTTTAGGGTCTTTACAATACGATTTTACTATTTTTACGATGATGTCTGTATGTGTGTGTGTGTGTGTGTGTGTTCGTGTGTGCGTGTGTGTGTGTGTGGACGCTTTTTCGGGCACGATATCTTCAATACTAGAATTCCAAAAATTACAATTCTTGCGTATTCGTCTTCCTTACAACCATATGCAGACTTGATTAGATTTTGGTTATAATTGGTCAACCGGAAGTACACTCATTTGAAGATTTTAACAGTTTTTCTTGAAAAAATCAGTTAAATGTTATTATAACTTAAAGAATATAGTATTGTCTATACGATTTGATTGCATTTTATATTTGATATTCAACAGATATATAGAGTTAAAGAAGAATAACGATAATAAATTTTATATAAATTTCATAATTCAGCCAGCTATGCTAACTTAACCATGGAAACTGCTAATATATTCAGGTAATTCAAATTGACAGATGTCAGTATCAATAAAATGTAAATCAATGAAAGAATAAAGGAAGTAATTCTAGTGTTAGAAGTTTCTAGATATAAGAGAGACGATTACATTGGTTTGAACATGTCATGAGGAGAGATGAATATATTAATAGAAGGTGGAAGAAACATAGGAAGACTAAATATAAGATGAAAAGACTGTATTGTAGAAGACTTGAGAGAAAAGGAACTGAATGAGGACGACACGCAAAACAAAAATGAGTGGAAGAAGAAAATAAAAAATAGCGACCCCCTAACGAATGGAAAAAACTAAAGAAGAAGATGTCAGTGTCAAGTGCAATTTGCATAGTTTGTTAATGAAATATAGGATCTTTTGCAAGAAAATTTATGTATGGGGCGCGTGCAGTAACATGATTTTAACCCGTGTCAAAATGACAGCAATTAATTATGTCCATAACTGACAAGTGTTACAATTTTTCAATCAAAATTTCATAATTTTCTTATTTCATGTGGTTTGTTTGTTATCAGGAGTATGGAATTCAGTTGCCGAGAAAGGGAATCACATAATACCAAAAATTTATAATCTTTTGCAAGAAAATTTATGTATGGAATTTGTACATAATACACAGGATTGACGGAAGGTATTGTGCTGGCCACATCAGATTTTTTACGTAGCATTAGAATACCATGAATGAAATATGTGAATATTTTGTTTGCGTTGACATTTATGAACAATTACAAGAACAAAATATACACTTCTTTTTTGTCAGGGCACTCTATTTCTATGTAAAAAATCTGATGTGGCCAGCACAATACCTTCCGTCAATCTTGTGTATTATGTACAAATTCCATAAATAAATTTTCTTGCAAAAGATTCTAAATTTCCAGTAATATTATTTCATGCAAAAAGCACTGACATCTTCTTCTTTAGCTTTTCCCATTCGTTAGGGGTCGCTATTTTTTTTTCTTCTTCCATTCATTTCTGTTTTGCGGGTCATCCTCACGTCCAAATTTTTCATTCAAATTTTCATTTTTTGGTATTTTATGATTCCTTTTCTCGGCAACTGAATTCCACACTCCTGATAATAAATAAACCACACGAAATAAGAAAATCATCAAATTTTGAATGAAAAATTATGACATTTGTCAGTTATGGAAGTAATTAACAGCTGTCATTTTGACACGGGTCCACATATCTGCTTGCCAAAGTCAGCAAAGTCACGTCACATATTTTTTTTTGCAAAAGATCCTATATTTCCAGTTAAATTATTTCATAAACAAACTATGCGAATTGTACTTGACACTAACATCTTCTTCTTCTTTAGTTTTCCCATTCGTTAGGGGGTCGCTGTTTTTTATTTTCTTCTTCCAATAAATTTTGTTTTGGGTGTCGTCCTCATTCAGTTCCTTTTCTCTCTTTTCATCTTATATTTGGTCTTCCTATGTTTCTTCCATCTTCTGTTATAATGGATTCATTCTTCTAATATACTCATCTCTCCTCATGACATGTTCAAACTAATGTAATCGTCTCTCTTATATCTTTCTAGAAACGCCCAACACTAGAGTTATTTCCCTTGTTCTTTCATTCATTTACTTTTTATTGATACTGACATCTGTCAATTTGAATTACCTGAATATATTAGTAGTTTCCAGTAAGGTGGCATAGCTGGCTGATTTATGAAATTTATTATCTTTGTAAGTCTTAAACTCTATATCTGTTGAATATGAAATATAAAATGCAATCAAATCGTATAGAGAATAATATATTCTTTAAGTTATAATAAAATTTAACTGAGTTTTTTAAGAAAAAACTGTTAAAATCTTCAAATGAGGATACTTCCGGTTGACCAATTATAACCAAAATCTAAACAGATCTGCATATGGTTGTAAGGAAGAGGAATACGCAAGAATTGTAATTTTTGGAATTCTAGAATTGGAGATATCGTGACGAAACCGCGGTCACATACACACACACACACACACACACACACACACACACATACACACACACACGTACACACGAACACACACACACACACACATACAGACATCATCGTAAAAATAGTAAAATCGTATTGTAAAGACCCTAAAACGTGCTTATTCAATGAAAACTCACCACCGAATTTTTTTACCAAAGACAATACCTTCCTTACCTAGAGGTGACGGAAGGTAAAAAAAATCTGTTGTGACCAGCACAATACCTCTCATCACTTCTGTTTTTGGTTACAGAAGTATGGGGCGCGAGCAGTCATTTGACTTTGTTTGCGTTGGCAAGTTAGATATGGGGGCCCATGTCAGATTGACAACTAATAATTATGTACAGTGTGTCCACTGTAAGCGGGCCACCATTGCTAACTTTCTTATTTGAAGAGATAGAAAGACGATTAAATAGACAAAGTTGGGTGATATTATACGACAAATTTAACGGTGAAAAATACAAAACAATTGAACATCAAATTCACGACTTATTCAACAAATTAACATTTTTTTAAATGGAATGCCATATTGAAAATGGTACCATTTAAAAGATTTTTATTATCTGAATATAAAAAAAACAAAAGTTATTTCAAGTTGAAATTTAAATATTTTATTTCATATTTTGATACAAATACAATATTGTTGCTATGGAAAAAACAAAAACAAATGACGAAATTAATTATTAACTAGTAAACTTAAAAAATATGTTCTATTGGGTTGAGGTCTATTGGGATATAGTTCTAAATACTTTTGCGCACTGGCTACAGAATTTTTATTGCACTTTGCATAAACAAAAAGCATCCTGTCAAGTATTTCGAAGGTCTTTGAGAAAATTATTTTTAATAGAATTTACAACTCTGTTCAAGACAAAATTTCGAAATCTCAACATGGCTTTATGAAAGGAAGGTCTACTGTAACTAATCTTGCAAATTTCACTGATACTGTTCTGGATTCACTACGTAATAATATTCAGGTTGACGTCATTTACACTGACTTCGCAAAGGCATTTGATACGGTCAATCACTCTGCACTGATACAGAAACTACAATATAACTTTAATTTCTCACCTCACTTAGCTTCTTTTATCTCGTCTTATCTCAGCAACCGCAAACAATTTGTCCGTCTTAACAATTTTACCTCAAATTATTATATCCCCACCTCTGGTATCCCTCAAGGGTCGAATCTTGGGCCTTTGCTGTTCAACTTATTCATTAATGATCTTGTTGATTGTTTAGAATATTCTAACTGTTTATTATATGCTGACGACATGAAAATCTTTAAAACCATAAATTGTGCAGAAGACAGTTTCCAGTTACAGCGTGACATAGAAAATATTATAGCTTGGTCTACTAAATTTAAATTGTTCTTCAATATAAATAAGTGTAAAGTGATGTCATACACAATGAAAAAGAATTACTTGCTATCTAATTATTCAATGGATAATTTAATACTCGAAAGAGTAAAATTATATAAGGATCTGGGAGTGTGGTTTGATATAAGATTAACATTTTCACATCACATTCATATTACCGTCAAAAGTTCATATAAAGCCCTTGGATTTATTATTCGCTGTTCCAAACATTTTCACAAACTATCCACTTTCAACTCCTTGTTTAATTCTTTTGTTCGCTGTAAATTAGAATATTGTAACCTAATTTGGTATCCAATATATCAAAATCATGTTCACGCCATCGAGATTATTCAAAAAAAATTTGTTAAATTTTGCTGGCGTAAAACCAATGGATTCCCTACAATTATGTATAATTATTCTTATATTGATGCATTAGCTGAATTTGGAATTACATCTCTGGAAAACCGCCATAAAGCACAGTCGGCCATCTTTCTTTATAAGCTTGTCAATAATATTGTTGATGACATCAACTTACTAGCTCGTGTTAATTTCTATGTACCTAGAATAAACTCTAGGCATCGAACTTTATTCAAGTACACAATGGTTAAATGTAATTATGAACTAAAATCACCGATCCGTCGCCTATGTTTTTATTATAATGCAATTCATTCGCCACATAATTCCATTGATCTATTTTCAAATTCGTTACAAATATTCAAAAACTTATTAACTTACTACTTTTTGTCTAATTGAATTTCTCACTTTGTATTTAACTTGTAACTTGTAACTTGTAACTTGTAACTTGTAATTTTTTCTAACCCTCAGTAATTGGGACTTTGTCCTGTTGAGTGGTTTCAAATAAATAAATAAATATCAACTAATTCATCATTAGTATATTTTTCCATTTTGTTGACAGCATCTATCAATAAATTGTCAATTGTTCTTTGTTTAATGTTAGTTTCTGTTGTTTCCATAGCAACAATGATATATGTGTATTAAAATATGAAATAAAATATTTAAATTTCAACTTGAAATAACTCTTTTGTTTTTAATTTTAGAGGCATAGTGATAGTAAACTTTTATATTCAGCTAATAAAAGTCTTTTCAATAGTATCATTTTCAATATGGCATTCCATTTTAAAAAAAATGTATTTTGTTGAATAAGTCGCGTATTTGATGTTCAATTGTTTTGTATTTTCCACCGTTAAATTTGTCGTATAATATCGCCCAACTTTGTCCATTTGATCGTCTTTCTATCTCTTCAAATAAGAAAGTTAGCAATGGTGGCCCGCTTACAGTGGACACACTGTACATAAATGTCCAGTGTTAGAAAAAAATGTGGAAAATAAATCACATGGCATTCGAAAGTCACTAAATTTAGAATGAAAAATTGTGTTATTTGACATCTATGTACATAATTACTAGCTATCATTCTGACACGGGCCCCCATATTTGCTTGTGAAGGCCAACAAAGTCATATGAGTGCTCGCGCCTTATTGTATTAAACATTTCTTGTATCCCTACACTCTATACTAAACATTCTACTTATATCTATTCTTTATATGTAGATTTTTATTTTTAAATTTTGACCCACTGAAGAGTGTATGTAATATACCTATAATTTTAAATATTTAACTATTAATACAAGAAGAAATAATATATGTATGTACTGCCCAGAAAAAGTCCAATCAAGGTAATCTGTATCATGAACGAACTAACAAACTGGCATACATTTATCTCTTTCCTTTGCAAATACTACGCTTGCCTTTCAAAAATTCATATTGTTTCGACTAAGTTAGGACATTCCATTTTAAAACGATGCCCGCTGTTGATAATACTTTCTCTGGGACGTAAGTTTATTTATTAATTCAGATGCATTACCTTAATTCATAGCCGTACGAATAACATTATTTTCTGTCAGAGTCACTGACACTGACATTGTGTCAGTATCTTATTTTTCACATATTTGGTTTTATATTTGCTAATAAACTTACAAGTTGACTTATTTTTGAATTTTGAATACTTTTATTGTAACATATATTTTTATAATAATAAAATAACAGTAGTATCTCATTTACCCTCATAAAAACTAAGCAAACGGCACTACTGAAATTGTCATAATGGGCGGAGTAAAAATCTGAATTCATACAATTCGTAGATAACATTGATCGGACATCTTTCAAAATTTTTACTGTAAATACATTCGATTTTTTACAACAAATCTATAGGTATGTATACTTAAATTTGTTTCAGAGCCTGTAATATTTTACTTATCCTGAACCTGAAGGTGTAAATATTGAAACGTTGGTTTTGTAAGAATAAATGCTATATGACTGAGATTTCGAGTAATTTTTATCACCTAATCTACTACAGAACAGTCGAGAAATTTTCCAACATACATTACTTTTAATATTTATTTATTAAAATACATACTCGTATATAGAATTACAAATATTCATTTCTTCACTTTTCTAAATTCTTATCAATCCAACTCCTATATTTTGCCACATTAGTATACACTCCAGGATACGTCGAATCATCACAATCATATATCCAAGAAGCAATACCAATAACTTTTTTTCCTATTACCAAAGGACCTCCAAGGTCTCCTCGACAAAATTCTTGTTCTTCAGCATGAGCACATATCATCATATATGGGAAGATCATGTTCATTCCGTATCGTATGGTACAGTCAATATAAGACAGAGTGGTTACTGGAAGAATTCGAAGGGAAGAAGAAACGTGGGTATCACCAGCCTACGAAACATAGATGGTATATAACTACAATAACCTAACTTAGCGCACAAAACTCGGCCAGAGTTTTCCAAGCTTGATTTTTGTGTGCTAGGTTAGGTTATTATTGTTTTGTTTAAAGAAATATACTAGCCAGAGAATAAAACATAGCTATGTTGACGAAGGTTTAGCAATCTGCCTGCGTTTTAACCACGTTATATTAAAAGACGGGTTTTCGACATATATAATATTACGAGCCCAAAGTCATAATAGTTCGGCCGGTTTACATTTTAAACAAATTATAAAACCTAAATGAATAGAAATTTCTACAACCTCTTTCGGCTACTTTAAATATAGACTTGAAACTTAAAACAAAACTGTAAGCCAAATGACGGGTGATAATAGTTCAACCGGCATTTTAAGGGTCATCTTCTGGTCCAGACTTATGCCCATATTAATAGTGTATCCTCAAACTCAACCTTAAGGTTTCCTTGTCTGAGACGTCCTCAGGTACCTGAGTTAGATGTGTTTTATAGATGTTCCTTCGGCAAACCTCGGCTGAGGAAGCCTCAGCTCTACCTCAAGGCGTCCTTGCCGGGGACACATGCGCAGTTTTAGGTTATAATTGGCGCGATTTGAAACACTTTGGTATATTTGAGGTATTAAGGTTATATTGTTAGAGTTTTTTATACATTGTAATAAACATAGATAATGGCAGAGGATAACTTTGACGACTATTTTGAGTTTGAGGAACATCGTGTAAGAGAACGATTTCGTTTACAAAAACTGAGTTATGAAAGTAAACATGCGTGCTCAAGATAAAGTAGGGTTATAAAAGAACAGAACTGTACATAAAACAATATTTACAATAAACAACAAAAAATATTACTAACGTGGGACCTGTTAGTCCCCACATTTAAATTTAAAGAAACTAGAAGTTTTTTTACAGTTATAAAACAATATTTATATTTTTTTATTTCTATTTTGTTATATAAATACAGAATTAATAATTCATGAAAAGTCTATTGGCAGTTGTAAAATACTAGGGATGATTATACGTTAAAAAGTGCATATAATAAAATATTTATTATTTTTTCGGTAAATTTTATCTTATTCTAACTATTAACATTTAATACTAAAAATAAGTTTTCAAAACGCGTCAGTTATAATTTACAATTGCGTACATGACTCTGCTAAAGAGCCTCAAGGAAGGCTTCAACCTACTTGAGATAAGGAAGCGTTTTCGGGACTCAAGGAACGTTTATTGTACGGGTAAGGTGGCCTCAAGTCTTCCTCCGCCCAAGGAAGCCTTGAGGAGCAACTATTAATACGGGCATTAGCTTCTACCGAGACCCTTTACTTTTGGCGCAATGAAAAACAACTTTGTAAAAATCTAGTGCGTACACTAAACCTACCTTGAATCTGAGTTGGTATTATTAATAAAAGCGATGTAACTCAACATAGGAATGGCGGAATACTTGAGCATATTGAGTTTTTGTATGTTTAAAATCTATATTTTAAACTACTCTAAAAAAAATGTGTAGAAATTTCTCACCATTTCCATAGATTTTATAATTTGTTTATTAAAATGTATAGCGGCCAAAATATTATGAGTTTGGGCTCGTCTTCGTATATAGAGTGTCCGAAATTCAATACTACAAGTGTTATGAGCGATTTTAAATTTAAAAGAAGAGGTCATGACTGAAAGAGGAGGTCCAGCTTTCTGGCCACCGAAGTCACCGCACCTAACGTCTCTTGACTGTTATATAGAATATGAAGAATTTAGTTTATGCAGAAAAATCCGAATCCAGAAATTAATAAATAATTCAGAACAAAATGGCTGCAGCTACATTCGTGTGAGGCGACCCTGATATAGATCGCGCAATCTTGGAACTAATCTGGGTTGCGCAAAACATAACATGTGTGTGTATGTGTTTGTGTAAGTGTGTGTATGTATGTTAGAAGTACGGTTTTTTAAATATTACAAGACATAAGACATGTTTAACTACTAATTCTTTAATCTAACATCAATGGGAAGAGCTGATAAGGTTTTGGTAACAATTGGACAACCGGACGTGGTAGTTTCTTCTCTAAATATTATTTTTTTAAAATTTATGTTATTACATATAATAAAGATTCTTAATTTGATACATTTAAAAATTTTATTATATCTTCTATAGATTTAGACATATAATATATAATAATCCGTTGTAATAAATCCCGCTGCCCAAACAACTCCATGGAAACCAGTTGAGATATTTAAATGTTTATAATTGACATATATCAGTGTCAGTACTAAGCTTATTCTGGGAAGTAAGTATATTTAAAATTTCTTATTGTATTAATAATTAAATATTTAACATTATAGGTATATTAATATTACATATATTCTTAAGAAATACCGCTAATAATGTCATTGAATATGAATAATTTTGAACATATTAGAAGAGTAGTACAAAATTTCTTATAGAACGAAAGAATAGATACAATTTGAGTTATTTGTGTGTACAAGAAATAAAATGGCGAGAGGTATTGTGCTGGTCACAACAGATTTTTTTTATAATGGGTTTTAGAGAGAAAAATATAAAATATTTTTCAATGTAATTTTATACCAAACGATTTGGTAGAGTGCGTACACGATAAGAACGAGCCAACTGTATACTGCGTCATCAATCGTCAGTTGCTGCGGCAGGGGGAAAGACAGTGACGTTGAAGTTTATGATTAGCTACGGTCCGAATTAGTTTTGTTTAAAACCGGTAGCGTATATTTTTGATCATTAATGTAAAATTATTTTGTAGGAATTTTTCATTGTATTTAATGGTAATTCAATGAAAAATCCATCCAAACATGCAAGACAAGAAATATGCAAGAATAAACAGACCAGATTTTTTTTGCAAGAGTAACGCAATACAAGAATTATTTAAATTTATTTTCTTGTTTTGCAAGACAAGACAAGAAATCATGTCTTGTGAAACTCTACGTAAAATTACATAAGGAGTCATGGGATACCTTGCTAAGAACCTCATCCCGATCATTATTGTCGTCTCAAATGAGACTGGAAGTCGGGACCAAACTGCAATCCCTTTAACTTTGAATAGAGAATAGAAAAGAAAAATCGTCTTCCATTCATGGATGTGTTGTTGGAGAGAAATGGCAACAACATCACGACTTCGGTTTGCCGGAAACCAACACATACAGGGAGGTATCTTAGTTACCAGTCCAACCACTCACAGGCGACAAAGATTGGAGTAGCCAGGACCTTATTGGACAGAGCTAGGAGCTACTGCAGCACGGAAGAGAAATACAATGTCGAACTTGAAGAAATAGAGAACAACCTTAGAGAAAATGGATATCCCGAGAAACAGATCAAGGCAATCATCACCAGGCACCAACACCACAACACACCAGGGCAGAAACAAGAGAAGACCCAGAAAGAATTATATATTCCGTATATCAACGGTCTTTTAGAAAAAATTAGAAGAACAGGTGAAAAATACGGAATTACCACCAGATTCCAAAATACTACAGCACTGAAAAACCTACTCTCCTCCATGGCACCTCCGAAATCAGCAGGATCTGAAAAAGGAATCTACCAGGTGGATTGTGAATGTGGGAAAGTGTACATCGGCGAAACTAAGAGGCCACTGGATATCAGGATGAAGGAACACAAACGGCATACAACAAGAGGAGAAACATCGAAATCCGGAATTGCAGACCACGCGTGGGAAAACCATCATAGAATTTTATGGGACAACGCGGAAATCATCTCCAAAGAGGATCATACTTTCAAACGAAAGTTTAAAGAGGCCGCATACATCATGATAAACCGGGAAAAGGTCTTCAGCCATGCCAGTGTAGAAATCAAACCACTTTGGAAGAAGATCATTTCTCAAAACACTTCATTGAAGATTGTAACCAGGGAACCACCAATTGAAGAACCGCCACAGTCCATTGCACAGGAGACAACAACCAATCATGGATCACCAGATACACTTGAACTCCCAACCACGCTTGACCACCCTCATAACACTAGATATAAGACTCGGAATATTAGGAATTAGTTAGTATCAGTTCACCTGATGACGGCAGCAGATATCAGCTACCGAAACGTTGTGACAATTTGTGTTTTTGTTAATAAAGATAATGGAAGTCCAAAAGTCAATTTTATTTAATTGCAGTCCCTTGTCGGAATTTTAAAATATTCTAGTCTAGTACATAACACATACTTTACTGATACCCCATCCAACGAATGTGGCTGCTACATTATCTGGTACAACATAATCTTCGTCTGGTATAATAACCGGTTTGATTTCATTACTCCAAACCAGTTCTTCAGCTAGTTTTGCTATTCCTATATCGTTTTCGTGATATTCTCTCATATAATCATCCTTGGGGTACAATATAACCTTTGCTACTTTTATTTGTTGTCCTGTCGCATGTTCCGAAGAACCACATCTGATAGTTATTAAATTTTTCTTTGTTAAACTGAAAAATATATATACTTTAATGATTAATGCTGTTAATTTTAAGGTTGAAATTAATTTGTACTTACTCAAAAAGGCATTGGTTTGAAGTAAGAACTGTTCTTTTGTCCAGGATAACCCCACCACATACATGATTGTCATTGTAACGTAAAGATACAACATAAGGATGTTTTGTTATATCAATTTCGTTGCCTTCGATAATTCTGCCAATTTCTTCACCTTATACAAATTATTATAAATTTTAAATCTCATTAATTACTTACATAGATATTCATATATTTATACCTGTCGATAAATAAAAGAAGAAACATAAGGTGAAATATACGTACAACATGATGGATTGTGAAAAAATAGTAGTATTTTACGTCAAAATTTAACAATTTATAAAATGTTAATCCTATTTGACACAATCTTATCAATTTAATATGATATATTACTGCATGTACTATATATTTCTCAAAATAGCTACAAAAAATAATTAGTAAAGGAAAAATAAAAATAATACGTTTATCTAAATATTAAGTCATAAATTGTCATTGTTTAAAAATTTCGTATACAGTAGAATCCGTTTAGTACGACTTAAAAATGACTGTGAAAGTATATTCTTTAATAGTACGACTCCGGTTAAAGCGACCAACCGCTTTAAGCGATCTAATTTACTAAAAAACGTCGGATTAGATCGACGCTGCAGAAGTGTTCAATGTATTTGTGCATACAAATTACGATGATGACATTTTAAAAAGTAGTATGTCTCGTCTTTACAATGCCGTGCGTGGTTCTTACTATCAAACAAAAAGCAAAAAAAGCAAACCAAAGTCACAGACTTTTACACCAGTAAATATAGTGTATTGTTTGCATTTCCTGTTACTACTACATTATTACATATGTATGTAGCTCTAAGTTGCTTGTTAGCTGTAGCTATACAGGGTTATATTAAAACTAAAATATATTTCATTTAAATGTTTGTTTTATTTTTAACAATCGTTCATTATACACGCATATTATTTACTCAGAAACAAAGAAACATGAATAAAAAATAAAACAATAAGGATTAAATAAACTGGCCGTTTTGTGCGTCGTCCGGTTAGTACGACGTAATATCGCCGGTCCCTTAACGGTCGCTCTATCCGGATTCTACTGTACATATTTTCCATCGAATTATTTCAACTTAATAAAATATTTTTCCTAATACCATACCGTTATTATGATATAACAGAACTAAACAAGTAACTGAAAAGGAATCTATAACGGACGCCGGCCGTTAAGGATTATAACGGACGCACCAACGAAAAACAAACGTGAAAAGGTGTCTATAACCGCCGGCGTCCGTTATTATAACAGGCGCCTACAATTAAGGATACAGTATTTCTAAAAAAAAATCACAGTATCGTGAAGAGCATTATGGTATTACGAAAAATTTTGAACGCCATATGGTCTATATGCAAATAACGAGCTCGGCTGATTATGAACCGCGGCTATCGCCGCGTCCTTTATTAGCTTTATATCGGCCTAATGACGTTAATAACTATGCCAATAACGTATATAACAAAAGTTTTGAGATAAATTTAAGGCGATTTCGGGCGACATACCCGTTCACTTGCTTGGATTAGTTACGGTCAGTTACGGTATGATATGGTCAGTGGTAGCGCCAAAAATTGTCTGGTTCACTTGTTGACACTGTTCTTGGAGGTTATGTATATTCTGCGACATTTAAAACTGTCAAAAATAGTGTCTGACAGTTAAAATGCACATTAATAAGAAAATTAAATTTTGTTTATATTTAGCACTGGATACAAATTAAATACTTCTGTGTTAAATAATAGTGGATTATTTATATTCTTTAATAAAAAGAATGATACTGTTGTTCTGTAATGTATCTAATATACTGAAGAATAAACATAATAGAATACGAGACTTTAACGTAAAGTGGATATCTAATTATTTAAATTATGATTTTATTACGTACAAGCTTACATTGCTAAAAGAACTAGGAACATTAATACACATTAAACAATCTAGTGGAGGTTTTATTTCGATTCCTTTAGAGAAAGCAATGTTATCTGGCTAAAGGCGACACTTTAATATCAACAAGCGTTGGATTTAAATTGCTGAATCTTCAACATGCTTCATTATTCCTAGAGGTTTTCCATAATACATTTTATAGCATACGTATCATCTACAAACAAATCATTATTATTTTAATTCATTTTTTAAACTTTATTCTGTACGTCTATACATAATAAATTCGTTACTTCCACAGTATCGCATATTTCTACAATATCTCTACAGAGAAAGATAGTTTATCCATATTTGAAATGTCTCAAAAAAAATTCTTTTTTGACATAAAGACTACGACACCGACTGTTCTGACTTTTGACATTTCAAAAGAAAATGACATAATAAAAAGAGATAGAAATAGTGAACTGAAGCTGACCCGGCTCGCAAACCCGTTCAGCTGTGAACACTGATCCAAGCATACCGGGTAAGCTGTTCCTAGCGCCCGAATGTGTGAACGCACCTGAACGCAACATACCGCAAGTGAACGGTTGTCGCCCGAAATCGCCTTTAGACCCCTTCATCAAATACAAAAAAAATTGTAACGTTGACAACCCCATTGGTGTCCCTTATAAAGTAAAGAGTAAAGAAATCTAATTTTACAATACTGATAGGTGACCATTATCTTCAATGCGACGCAGTTTTTTAATACCTGGTCTCATTTATTTCTGGATGATGTTAAATCTACTTCCCGGATCGTCAGAAATGTTATTGTCTGTAATTGTTGTTAATTTTGGTATCCCTGTCATGATATGATACGTTTCTGCTAAGAAATGTACAAAAGTCAATCGCGCCTGAGATTGGAATATTTGGGAGATTATACTCTCTTTCTCTGTACCTCTGGCTCAAGCTAGTCTATGTGGTTACATTATTCCTTTTTCGAAATTTAAAATCATTTCTGATCAAAGTTCTGCTAACAATCATATTTAAAATTCTAGTTGATTTGTGCGATGACATTCTTTGTCTTGAGCACTTTGAATGAGTCGGCTGATTCGATTTTGGAGTAAAAGTTTGGAACGCCCACTTTTTGGTAAATTTTACATATTACGCTTTAGAGACTTACATCAGGTTGGGTACCCGCGGAAACCCGCAGGTTTGCGTTGCGGTTCCATGATCTCTTTTGCGGAATGCGGGTCGGGTCATTTTTACCTTCCGTCACCTATAGGTAAAGAAGGTACTGTATTCGGTCAAAAAAATCGGTGGTGAGTTTTCATTGAATAAGCACGTTTTAGGGTCTTTACAATACGATTTTACTATTTTTACGATGATGTCTGTATGTGTGTGTGTGTGTGTGTTCGTGTGTGCGCGTGTGTGTGTATGTGTGTGTGTGTGTGTGTGTGTGATCGCGGTTTCGTCAACGATATCTCCAATACTAGAATTCCAAAAATTACAATTCTTGCGTATTCCTCTTCCTTACAACCATATGCAGACTTGATTAGATTTTGGTTATAATTGGTCAACCGGAAGTACCCTCATTTGAAGATTTTAACAGTTTTTTTTTGAAAAACTCAGTTAAATGTTATAACTTAAACAATATATTATTGTCTATACGATTTGATTGCATTTTATATTTCATATTCAACAGATATAGAGTTAAAGAATTATAAAGATAATAAATTTTATAATTCAGCCAGCTATGCTAACTTAACCATGGAAACTGCTAATATATTCAGGTAATTCAAATTGACAGATGTCAGTATTAATAAAATGTAAATCAATGAAAGAATAAGGGAAGTAACTCTAGTGTAATAAGTTTCTAGATATAAGAGAGACGATTACATTGGTTTGAACATGTCACGAGGAGAGATGAATATATTAATAGAAGGTGGAAGAAACATAGGAAGACCAAATATAAGATGAAAAGACTGTATTGCAGAATACTTGAGAGAAAATGAAATGGATGAGGACGACACGCATAACAAAAATGAGTGGAAGAAGAAAATAAAAAATAGCGACCCCCTAACGAATGGGAAAAACTAAAGAAGAAGAAGATGTCAGTGTCAAGTGCAATTTGCATAGTTTGTTTATGAAATAATTTTACTGGAAATATAGGATCTTTTGCAAGAAAATTTATATATAGGGCGCGTGCAGTGACATGACTTTGCTGACTTTGGCAAGCAGATATGGGGACCCGTGTCAAAATGACAGCAATTAATTATGTCCATAACTGACAAGTGTTATAATTTTTCATTCAAAATTTCATAATTTTCTTATTTCATGTGGTTTGTTTGTTATCAGGAGTATGGAATTCAGTTGCCGAGAAAGGGAATCACATAATACCAAAAATTTAGAATCTTTTGCAAGAAAATTTATGTATGGAACTTGTACATAATACACAGGATTGACGGAAGATATTGTGCTGGCCACATCCGATTTTTTATATCTGACATTATTAGGGATTTCTGTAATATTGTCAGTATAAAAACGATTATTTGCCTTAATTTCGGAGTTGCGCAGTGTGTAGTCCGAGAAATCCATGTAAATGTCGTCCAAAACCTATTGCTAGGTGTTCGTAGAAAGTTTCGCCTTGTGGAAGAACACGTTCATCTTTATTTAATTCAAGTTCATATTTTTTTGCTTATGACACAGTCAATTATTAAGTATTACAAAACTTTAAGTAAATGCATTTTACATCACAAAAAAAATGTTGAAATTTGTGTCAAATCTTGAAGGACAAATAAATAAAAAATATAAATTAACATCAATAGGCATTTTGTTTTATCCAGTTATATATTGCAGTCACTTTCGTATAGACTCCAGGACAACTAGGCTGTTTACACTCAGCTCCATAGGACACAATTCCAACTAATCGTTTCTTCCCATCTATAGTACACACTAAAGGACCCCCGGAATCCCCATAGAACACTTGCTGACAATTTATTCCACACAAATAACATTTTTTAGTAGTTGCACACATCATACTCGGCGACACACAAAAATACTTCGTACACTCATCCTGTCGTATCACCGTCACGTCCGTAACCTTGAGACTCAAGGATATCTGATCGACTTCCGTATACCGGCCCCAACCCGTCACTTGACAAACGGTACCTGGAGCTGCTTCCTGGTCAGGTTTGGGGAGAAGAATTGGTCGGGTGGTAGGACCGAAGATTAATTCGCGAGATAGTTTCAAAATGGCGACGTCTATGTCGTTTCTGTATTTTTTGGCGTAATCTTCGTGTGGAATTATTCGGTGAACTATTACTTCTTGGCCTTCGTCGTGGAATGTTGCACCGGAACGGACGGAAAATACGTAGGAGCTGTCATATCTGAAGAAAGAAAATTTGGTTAGTAGTATACACAACTGATTATAGTTTTAATTTTCGTGTTTAGCGTTATAGTCTTGTGGTTAGAAAGATAGTTTTTTTTTTGCTAAAGTTGAGTTATTCAAATCTAAGTTCAAATCTCACAAGTGAAAATGTTTTTACATTTTTATTACTTTGTATTTTCATGATTACGCATACAATGTCTTTGTTTGATTAAATTGTATGTCGTTTGTTGTAAAATGTATCGTTGTATTTTGTTTAAAGCTGCTAATATTCATTAATTTGTCATTCATACGCCAGATGCCGCGTGGTCGAGTGATTACCATTACGATCGGCGCTCTAGGAATCGTAAGATCGATCCCATATCCCACAACAGTGAGTATTTGCAGGATGACTAGAATTAAGTTTAAACCTTTTTATGTATTTTTAACGGTTTTTTGCGGTATAAATACGGGTCCGTACGACAGTTTTGAGAGAGAGAGAGTGTGCTCTCTCAAGAGAGCGTTAGCTCTTCATCGAACCTAGACGGTGAATGCCGGGCGAGCAAGTTGGTTATAACCTTGGCTGCCTCTGACCCAGCGCTGTTGGTGTGTGCTGACAGCTCGTGAGAGAGTGCAGAAGGTGTACCGTACCGGTGTCCGTAGGCGGTAGTTTCCGTACAGTGGGGTTTGCCACTGTGTACCGTAATCGCGTAGTCGATGAGTGTTGGTATGTGCCAACACAATCCCGTTTCCGTTCCGAAATCGCGATTGTTTATTAGTGTTGTCGAACGACATCATTGTTGCCGTATCCGTTCCGCTGCCCATAACTTTGGTGTGTACCATTGTTAATCTTCTGTTGTCAACTTTAGTGTGTGCCATTGTTGACCGTCCGTACCGTGGTCCCGTAACTCTGGTGTCTGCCATTGTTGCCCGTTCTTACTCCCCACATTGTTGACCGGTCATTGTTGACCGTCTGCTATAATGAAAAAATCCTGAAAGTATCGCTGATTCAGTTATATGATTATTCGCCGTTTATTTGCTAGCGATTGCTATTTTCATTTTGTTTTGTTATTATAGTTTTTAATATATTATAATAAAATATTAAAATTTATTACATTTGATTTCATTGTCAAAAATCAAACTCTCTCGCCAGTAAGCTACCCGAGCCCGTTTTGGCGTTCAAGCCACTCTTTTCAGCGACGCTACAACAGCGTCCTTTTCAGGATCTACCACCTCTCCTGTGCTGTATTACCGACCGACCGATTGGCGCCCAAGCAACCCGTTTGACAGCACGGAGAACTACAGAGGGCATCAAGTAAAGGTTATAGACGCAGGGGCCATTGTTTGGCCATTATAAAATAGCGCCCGAGCAGGGACCCTTTAGCCATTACAAGATGGCGCTCAAGCAGGGACCCGTTTGGCAATTTTACAAGTTATAGCGTTTTCCATCTATATAGGGTGAATACTGAAAACTATGACAGACATTTAACATGGGAAAACAGTTTTTTCTTGTGCAAAAGCGGCCTATTAGTTTCAGTCAATAATGCATCAAATAAATGTTATAGAGAATTAAATTCTGCAACTAACACAATAATCAGATTTTATTTAGCAAGATTTGTAACGGAGCAAATTAAATTTAAAATTTTATAAAAGTTACATTTTTGTAGTGTAAGCCATGGTATAAGAGTGCGTTGATATAATGGATAATTGGTGTAAAGAAAATGCTGTGATTCTTAACGCTGATAAAACGCAGTTAGTGCATTTCATGTTAAAAGGTAACAATTTCAAGATCTCAGTTTCTCTTCACAATATGACAATAAATCCTATCACAACAACTAAATGTTTAGGTTTAAATATAGATTATAACTTTGTTTGGGCTCATCATTCTCACCATCTCATAAAAAGACTGAATATATCTTGTTATGATCTGGTAAATTACTTGACTGGGATGGATGATGAAGGAGGACGATATTTCTGGATTTCAGTCAATCTTTATTCAAACCCGACTAGTTTCAACTCCTGAAGAAGACTCATGCGGAGTTGAAACTAGTCGGGTTTGAATAAAGACTGACTGAAATCCAGAAATATCGTCATCCTTCATATGTTCTAAGACATTTACGTATATGTGCAAATATGGATGTACTGATTGACTTTTCTCATATTTACAGTATCTTGTGATATTGTATAATATGCTGTGGTAATTCAACCCAAGCAATCAATGTGTTTAAAACTTGGAAAAATGTTATAAGGGCAATTATTGGATGTTCACATACTTCACACAAAGGTCACTTCCTCCGTCTTAATTTACTTCCTTGCATCTTCATCTTTCATTGTGCGCTTTTTGTCAAGAAAAAATCTTCTTTTTACTTCCTTGTACGTAAGTATTGTAATCGCGAAAAATTTCGGTTTTCAGATTTCAGCGGAAATATCCATTTTGATCATCCCTGAATCCATTTTGACTAATTTCGTCGTGACGTCTGTACGTACGTACGTACGGACGTACGTATCTTGCATAACTCAAAAACGGTAAGCCGTAGAAAGTTGAAATTTTGTATATAGGACTCCTATAACATCTAGTTGTGCACCTCCCTTTCTGATTATTACACAATTTCTAGAAGTGGCACTTTAAATGAAGCCTATAATAGATTTTAATGAAAAACTGTTTTAAAATATAATCCAAAACTTTTCAAATTTGATATACAAAACTTTTATGTCAATTGAAATAACATAATAGATTTTGGTTAAAATAGGCTAACCAGAAGTGGTACATTTTTCTTGAATAAAATGATTTTATTTTAATTTTAGAAATAAATGCTTCAAATAAAAGTTTTAGAGAATTAATTTCTGCGTCTAGCACATCAAGTATTATTAATTAGCCCTTTGTATAAGCGAGATATGTAAATTTAAAAATTATACACTTTTTTGTTTTTGTAATAAAGCTTGCTATGGATTAGGACAAAAAAAATGTTCATGTCAAATTACATTAAATACGTGCAATTTTATGATTCGAACAATAACAAATATTATATTTTTATTATGAAATTAGTCATATTCATTGTTGTAATCAAATATTTCTTTGTTGTAATGAAAACTCTCTTTAAAAACTCCTTTTATGGTCGCTATATATCTTACTGTTTTGAAGTTAAAATTAATATTTTGTAATTTATTTATTAAAAAAATATGTACAGTTTACTAATCTTACAAGGAAGTCGTGTGGTGTCCACATCAGATTTTTTTAAACAATCAAACAAGCTACTGCATTTCATAACACTCATAACATCAAACTATCCAGCGTAAGCCGTAACGTAACGTACCGTGCCGTGGAGTATTGTGACTTATCGTAACGTGTGATTTTTCTAAGCTATTTTATACAGAACTTTTACGGTACATTTTCGTAAAAAGTATTCTCATGCTCTGTCGATACAGGTGTACGTCAGATTTGTATTTAACAGATTATTTTATTCGTAATATACTATATTTCATTATATTTCCATCATTTCCATTTAATATAATAATCTAAAGTTTGACACTTGACACATGTCATTCATGTCAGTCACAGTCACACAAAATAGACTATTCGTATTGCAGTATTTTTATATTTATTTCCATTTAATATATTAGCTACATGATGTATGAATGGTAATTAAATTTTGAGTTTTATTATAATTTTTTTTATTTTATACTATGTGGCTTATCGATTTCGCTAATAAGTTGTTAGCATCTTCGGAGCCTAAAGCGTCAGAGAAACTTTAATAAGGCCTTGGTATGTTGGCTGTTTAATATTGAAGAAAAAATTGTTGTGTATTATTGATGTTCATGTTTATGTTGAAAAATTACAAAAGTACGTCTTCTCGAATCCAGAGAATGGAATTTTAAAAAAATCCTTAGAGGCTATCGATTTCTGCTTTACCAAGGGTAGCGGAAGGTATAGGGATCATGCTAAAAATCACATCGAGATTTTGGTAAATGACGACATTTTAAGGTCCCTATAATCCAATTTTAACATTTTCACGATGATGTCTTTGTGTACTCGTGTGTGTGTGTGTGTGTGTGTGTGTGTGTGTGTGTGTGTGTGTGTGTGTGTGTGTGTGTGTGTGTGTGTGTATGTGTGGATCCTCTTTACGCTCTAACTCAAGAAAATTTGGAATCCTTGTACTTGTACCTTACTCTTATATGGAAAGATTTTGGAGTAAATCAGATAACCGAAAATGACACTTTACTGGAAACTCAAAATAGTTTTTCTTCGAAAAATACCTTTAAATGTTATTTTTTCGAGATTTATGTTATGTAAAAATTAAAGATTATTAAATTTTCTACAGGTTTGCATTAATACTTTTTCTATATATTTTATGAATAAATTTGCAAAATAATTTAATTTATAGATCCCGGACTTTATGCTTTAAAGATAAACATATCTCCTTGGTTATACTATTCAGATCTCAAATTTATGTAACTGACAACTATCAATAAATTAATCATTTCAAATTAATAATGGTAGTATTTTAAAAAGAAAATAATAAAAAATGTTTTTTTTATAAAATATCTAATTAATAAATTAATTTTCATAAGTTTGTAATTGAAAAGAAATTAACGTCACTATCACAAAATAAAATTATGGTCAGATTCTGGTGAAGAAAATATGGATAATACATAATAAATTGGAACAATAGTTATATTACTTACTAACTACTAGTAACCATGTAGATATGTATTTAAGTTAACAAAAAGTAAATGGCGGGAGGTATTTGCTGGCCACATTTTTTGTTTAAGGTTCCCTTAAATCTTAAATCTTGTTAGTGCAACTATAAACTAAATTTCAAACATGAAATTATATTTCTATCTGATAATCTGACTAATAATATACGATTTCAGTTCTGTATATTAATTAATTTGAAATTTACCCTTTAACACAGTGAGCTGCCGTAAGAATTGTAGTAGGATCTAGAATAACTCCTCCACATACATGTTCCCATTGTCGATGAACAGAGACTTGATAAGGATGGTATTTAATTCTTGTATCATCCCCATCTATTATACAATCTGAAATAGAACAATAAAGTTTAATCTTTTACACTATTGTTCATGAAAAGAACTTGGTAAATTTGTTAATATTTAAGGGAAATTTTCACTTCAATATTGCACAATATTTTTCTACTTTCAAAATAAAACATTTTTATATAATGAACATCAAAATGTTTAGATTTATCACTAAACAATACAAAATAAATAAAAACTAATGATACTTACGGATAACACTAATACAAAAAAGTAGTGTTAATATAATAAACAAACATCTGTTTTTCATTCTCGTCAACATATTACTGTTCAATTCTCAATAAAAACTAATTTTATCTATCGTTTATGGTTTATATAGTTTCATTCACGATAAACCGATATGTAATCATGTCACCATATTATTATATTAATTAGTTAAAAAAACATCGATTGTATTCGAAACAATTCCACTTATCTGAGAAACAATTTTACATAGGAAACAGTTAAATATTTTCCTTAAGATCAATGAAAGATCAAAACAAGGAAATAAACTTGGATTAAACTATACCGGAGCACAGAAATTTCCTCGCTCAGGCTTGGTATGGCGGAGTCTTTTCCTCGTTATAACATTAGCAAATTAAAATTACTATTACATTTCGGCTTGTCCAAGTACATTAACCGAAATCACTTAACAAGCAAAACCAACCCATCTTGTTCTTCAGAACCAATTCTCATCTTGAAGATAGTGGTACACTTTACAATTTCATTAATCTACATCAAAAATAAGATTATACAAGATGGTGGCGGTTAGGGGTGAACATAGGGATTTAACATGGGATTTTTATTTTTTGCAATTTCCTGCTCTTCTGTTCATTTTCTTGCAAAAACTGTGGAATACAAAGTTGCACAGAATTAAAAGTTGTATACAAAACTGTTCGTATACAGGATGACACTGAAAAACAGACCACTCTAAATTAGTTATTTTTTACACAAGACGATAAAATTATATATTATCGACGAGCGGATAGTTTAATTCACAATCGGTTTCGCGTGTGAATTATTTTTCGCGAGTCATAATTTTAAAATCCCAGTATGTACCTACAGAATTTGATCTACTCTTTTTGTTAAAATGCTACTTTATCTACCATTGCGGGTAAAGTGCTATTTTATCTACTATTTTCAGTAGATAAAAACACACTTTAACACCAGCTATAGAAAGAAACTTTTTATTTATAATTATTTTTTAATTTCTTTGATATATTTGTAAACTGGGCTTCGAGGCTCCCAATTCACGGTATTTGGCATTATGGTAGCACTTTCGGTTCAAGCTGAAGTGGCATTAAGTTTCATATTTCAAATGAGACACCTATATACTTTTATATATTTGGAATCTACGTAAAATTACGAATTCAACAATATGCTTGAAGTGCATTATTGAAGAAATAAATTATTAGAACGTAAGAGAAAATTATTAATAATTAACCTGCTAAGCCATGATATCAGGCATGCAGTGAAAACATTTGAGATAATATGAGGTAATATTTAAGTTAATTGTTTAAATAGTAATTTATTTTTGTAAGATTCTATATTTTGTTAAAAAAAATATTAATTTGGTATCATAGCCTACCTGATATGTTCCCAGGTTAATTATTCATAATTTTGTCATACGATTTTTAAATTTATTTCTTCAATAAAAATTAACTTCAAGCTTATCGTAATTTACGTAGATTATATAGGGTGTCTCATTTGAAATATGTCACTTCAGCTTAAAATCTGAAAGTTAATGTCACTTCCGGTTAAACCGAAAGCGCTACCATTATAACAAATACCAATATTTGTGAGCCCCTAAGGCTAGTTTACAAAGATATCCAAAAAATTAAAAAACAAATATAAATAAAAAAAATATTTCTAGTGTCCCTTTTTTTCAATGTCACTATATTATATTTTGGTGTCAGTTTGTCCTAATTTTAAAAATAAATTTTAAAAGTTCTGCTTATTAATAGCAATAGCCATGACTCATGACATTACAGAAAACAATATTACTTTATTAAGATTAATTTTAAGTTTAAAATAAAACACAGTAACTTTGTTAATATCACTTTTTATTTTACACAATTTTTGTGACTAGTTTCAACCATTTCGGTCATCATCAGACAATGAGCACAATAAAGTTTTGCATGCGAATTTATACATCGTATATATGGTAATATTACTTTATTCATATTCTGTCAATTTTTTTTGTAAAAAGTAAATTAAATAATGAATGTTTATTCGAATAAGCTACGTGTCATTATTAATAAAGAATTATTGTGGTGGAAATAGTCATCGAAGAATACGGGATATATTTTCCATAAGTCTGAATGACGTTTGATGTTTAGAAAATTAATTTCTTGATCAATTGTAACCAAAATCCAAACAATTCTTCATTTGGATGTAAGAATGAGGAATACAAAAAAATGTATTTTTTGGAATTGTAGTATTGGAGTTATCGCAGCCGAAACGATTGTCACACACATACGCAGACACACATGCACACATATACAGACATCGTAAAAATAGTAAATTCGTATTCTAGGGACTCCAAACGTGCTTATTCATTAAAAATTCAACATAGATTTTTTTGACCAAAAACAGTACTTTTCTTACCTAAAGATGACGGAAGGTAAAAATATAAAAATCGTTTTATATGCAACTTTTAATTCTGTACATGTTTTCATTCTACGAAAATGAACAGGAGAGTAGAAAATTGCATAAAACAAAAATCCCATGCTAAATCCCTATGTTCACTCCTTACAGCCACCATTCTGTATAATATTTTTGACTGTCGCGATATGCAATTTTTTGTCGCTCATACGTTTAGTTTTCAAATGAAACATTTAATGTTGTCAATTATGTAAGACCGTAAATACATAAATTTATGTTTTTACTTTAATTATTGAAGTATAATTTTGAGCATCGTAAAATATTTACCAGTAAATAATTATAAATATAACTGAATTGTACTTACGAATAACACTAATATGAAAAAGTATTTGTAAAATCAGTGTAATAAAAACACTTCTACAGTTCATCACGGTCAACAGTCTACTAATAATTGACTCATCACTAAATATGTATATCGCTCTTTTAAGTTTTTTTTTTGTTTATTTCACTGATAGTCACTGTAATTATTATTAATGTATGATTCATTTGTACAAACGAATGTGCAAAATTAAAAAAAAACTAATTTAGAATTAAGCTAAAAACTGTTTCAAATTTTCACACGTTCAACGAACATCGAATGTCTAAGGTAAGCAGCACTTGGTAGACTACCTTGAAAATTATTCATTCATGATATTAATACTACGATATGATAATAATAAACGGAAACATGTGATCCAACTAAACCTTTATTCATCGTATACCAGAGGTAATAAAACTTTTTTGCCGTCTTAAGATGTACCTATTCGTATTTTATACAGGTTTTTACCTTCCGTCATTTTTAGGAAAGGATGGTATTGTCTTTGTCCAAAAAATCGTTCGTTTTTAATCAATAAGCACGTTTTGGGGTCCTTAGAATACGAACTTACTATTTTCACGATGATGTCTGCATGTGTGTGTGTGTGTGTGTGTGTGTGTGTGTGTGTGTGTGTGTGTGTGTGTGTGTGTGTGTATGCGTGCGTGTATGTTTGTGTGACGATCGTTTCGGCCGCGATAACTCCAATACTACAATTCCAAAAATTACAATTTTATCTTTGTCCTCATTCTTACATCTAAATGAAGCCTTGATTAGATTTTGGTTACAATTGAACAATCGGCAGTACCTTAATTTGAAGCTTGTAACTGTTTTTCTTAACGAAAATACAGTTAGATGTCATTTATAAATATTATAGAATATTTTATTCTCTATACGGTTTGATAGCATTATTTTCTTCATATTCAATGTATTTAGAGATAAAAAATTATAAAGAATTTAATTTTCATAAATGTAATTTTTGCTGCGTCTTGCGTATGGAAACAGTTTCAAGAATTCAATATTACTAATTGACAGATGTCAGTGTCAGGTACAATTTACACAGTATGTAGGTATGTGAAATAATTACAAAATACTTTCTGTGTGGAATTTATATTAATACATAGAAATGATGGAAGATATTCGCAATGTAAGGCTATGATATTATTATATTGTTGAATTCAGAAGAAAATTCGCTATTTAATGAGTTAATAAAAAGTATACGATGCTATTTAAAAAAATCTGATGTGGCCAGCACATAACCTCTCGCCGTATATTTTACCTGGCTGTATGCATAAAGCAAAGAATATTTTTATAAATACAAATAATATATTCATATAAATCTATGACGTATAAACTTCTTTATTATTCAATAATAGCATGTCTCAACATGAAGATATTTTACCATAAATTATGTTACAATAAATTACAAAGTAGAGTTTACCATATATAAATATTAGGCTGGTAACTGCAATTTTCAATTCGAACAACGTTGTTTACTTTCTCTTCATATTCTTCTAGTAAAAACATTAATTTTGGGCGGTCTAAAATGTATATATGGATTGTGCATCTATTCTTACATATCTTCTTTTACATTTTATTTTTTCATACATGTTATATCTAAATAACACTAATTCCCTTTAATAAAGTGACGGATAGATTGCACTCCGATTATTCTTATATCGATGTGTAATTTTGTCAATATTTACAACTTACTTGAGAAGAATTTGATAGCTTTTTCGCAATTCAAAGTTACTCTAGTCTATAGTACTGGTGTACATTGTCCCATAATGTTTGAAACAAATTTAAGTCCTTCAACCTAGACTTGTCATCTCCATAATAGTCACAGATCAAGAACTAAGGGATTCTCCAAGTACATTTTTCTTTCATTACTCATTATTTCTGACACTGACATTTATCTGTCAGTTACAAATAATTTAAATTATCAACTATTTTTCATGGCATTCTTTCGGCTGTCAAATTTATTACAACAGATTATTTTATATATTATACTTCTTTTATCTCTAAATCTATGGAATATATAATAAAATATTTAAATGTATCAGATAGAGAATTTAATTTTCTTTAATATTACCACGAAAAATTTTCAAAAAATAATATTTAGAAGATTTTTTTTCAAGAATCTTCTACTTCCGGTTGTCCAATTATTACCAAAACCTTTTCAGATCTTCCCATGAATGTCCAATTGGGAAATACGTTGTTAAACAAATTTTAAGTCTTATAGTTTTTGAGTAACCGTCCTTCCAACATCCCACACACACACATCCACACACACACACACACACACACACACACACACACACACACACACACACACACACACACACACACACACACACACACAGACATCATCGTAAAAATGTTAAAATCGGATTGTAGGGACCTTAAAACGTGCTTATTCAATAAAATCTGGATATGCGATTTTTAGCATGAATGCAATACCTCTCTTAGCGAGAGGTAAAAATATAACATTGATCCATAAGTTCAGTTACCACTGGCTCTAAAATAATAATAGTTAGGCCAGAATGTGTCCCCCTCTATGATTTACAAAATATCTTAATCACTTTTTACCTCTCGCTAAGAGAGGTATTGGATTCATGCTAAAAATCGCATATCCAGATTTTATTGAATAAGCACGTATTAAGGTCCCTACAATCCGATATTAACATTTTTACGATGATGTCTGTGTGTGTGTGTGTGTGTGGATGTATGTGTGTGTGTGTGTGTGTGTGTGTGTGTGTGTGTGTGTGTATGTATGTAGGATGTTGGAAGGACGATTACTCAAAAACTATAAGACTTAAAATTTGTTTAACTACGTATTTCCCAATCGGACATTCATGGGAAGATCTGGAAAGGTTTTGGTAACAATTGAACAACCGGAAGTAGAAGATTCTTGAAAAAAAATCTTCTAAATAATATTTTTTGAAATTTTTTCGTGGTAATATTAAAGAAAATTAAATTTTCTTTCTGATACATTTAAATATTTTATAATATATTCTATAGATTTAGAGATAAAAGAAGTATAATATATAAAATAATCTGTTGTAATAAATTTGACAGCCGAAAGAATGCCATGAAAAATAATTGATAATTTAAATTATTTGTAACTGACAGATAAATGTCAGTGTCAGAAATAATGAGTAATGAATTAAAAATGTACTTGGAGAATTCCTTAGTTCTTGATCTGTGACTATTATGGAGATGACAAGTCTAGGTTGAAGGACTTAAATTTGTTTCAAACATTATGGGACAATGTACACCAGTACTGTAGACTAGAGTAACTCTGAATTGCGAAAAAGCTATCAAATTCTTCTCAAGTAAGTTGTAAATATTGACAAAATCGGAGTGCAATCTATCCGTCACTTTATTAAAGGGAATTAAGGTTATTTAGATATAACAAGTATGAAAAAATAAAATGTAAAAGAAGATATATAAGAATAGATGCACAATCCAGATATATACATTTTAGACCGCCCAAAATTAATGTTTTTACTAGAAGAATATGAAGAGAAAGTAAACAAAGTTGTTCGAATTGAAAATTGCTGTTACCAGCCTAATATTTATATATGGTAAACTCTACTTTGTAATTTATTGTAACATAATTTATGGTAAAATATCTTCATGTTGAGACATGCTATTATTGAATAATAAAGAAGTTTATACGTCATAGATTTATATGAATATATTATTTGTATTTATAAAAATATTCTTTGCTTTATGCATACAGCCAGGTAAAATATACGGCGAGAGGTTATGTGCTGGCCACATCAGATTTTTTTTATTGTGAAATTAGTCATATTCATTGTTGTAATCAAATATTTCTTTGTTGTAATCAAAACTCTTTAAAAAAATATGTATAGTTTAATAATCGTACAAGGAAGTCGTGTGGTGTCCACATCAGATTTTTTTAAAAATGAATGTTATTTTTTCGAGATTTAATATTATAAAAAAAATTTAAATTTTCTACAGGTTTGCATTAATACTGTTTGTATATATTTTATGGATAAATTTATAAAATTATCTATAGTTTTAATCCCGGAGCCTAAGTTTTAAACACAACAACTCATAGACATGGTTACACAGATCTCAAATGTTTGTAACTGTTAACCTACTAATCATTTCAAATAATAATATTAACGTTTTAAAAAAAAGTAGTAAATGGAACAATAATTATATGGAAAGGAACTTAATACAGTTTCCAGCATAAATAAATATGTAAAAATACAGGTAAGATAATAAAAACATATGATATATCATCACTACATATTATCCAATGCTGGGTGAGCCAATCTGCTTTGTACACAGATGTCGGTAGTAATGATGACATATTTGTACCGTGCTGGCGTTTACCAGGCTTGACGCGAATCTAGAGAACCCGACCAACTCCAAATATTTTAGAATTTTAAATGGCACAAAATTGACCCCTGTGGTGCACTCTCCACGCCAGAAATGAATATAGGTAACTATATAAATAAATAAAATAAATCACGACATATTACCCATTGCTGGGAGTGCCAATCTACTTTGTACACAGAATTTGGTAACAATGATATATTTGTATTGTGGGGGCATTTACCAGGTGTCACCTCACGAGCACTTATTGCTGGCGTGGAGAGTGCACCAAATGAGTCATTTTTGTGCCATTTAAAATTCGAAATATTTGGCGTCGGTCGGGATTGAATCCGGTATTTAAATTTAATTTAATTTTAAGTATTTACATGAATAAAAATTAAATCAAACGGGAGGTATTGTATTGGCCACATCAGATTTTTTCTTTCGAAATCCTGTTTATTTATTTATAAATTATTCTTCACGTGGCTCAAAAATAAACTTAATCATTTTCACTATATTACATAATTTACATGTATTTGGTTTGCTTTGACACGGAATTTTTTTATCTTTTTTTGAGACGTTAAACGGGGGGCAACAGTCTGCAAAAATCTGATTTCCCATGTTAATCTCCTATGTGCATCTTGAAAAAGAAAGACACTGGTATGTAGATAAATGTAAAAATATTAATCATACTAAGCAACGAAAGTATTCAAATTGTGTGATTTTTATTATTGCTTGTTGAGTTCACATGTTTCAATGTTGATGATTCACACACATGACGAGTCACTATGAAACACAACAGGAAAAGATAACATTAATTCTCACAGATAAAAACAGATTTTAAAAAAAGTTTCTATGATTTTTTTCTGCAACAATAAAGATATAATTTTTACCTCCCGCTAAAAATTGCATATCGAGATTTTGGTAAATGACCACGTTTTAAGGTCCCTTTAATCCAAGTTTAACATTTTCACGATGATGTCTATGGGTGTATATGTGTGTGTGTGTGTGTGTGTGTGTGTATGAGTGTGTTAACCTTCTGGGCACTCTAACTCAAATACCATCATTCAGAAATTTTTGAAACCAAGTATTTCTATTCTGATGGCAAGAAGCCATTAAATTTTGGTGTCATTCGGATAACCGAAAATGACAGTTTACTTGAAGCTCAAAATAGTTTTTCTTCAAAAAATACTTTTAAATGTTATTTTTCTCAATTTGTTATTATACATAATAAAAGATTATTCCATTTTCTACAGGTTTGCATTAATACTTTCTCTATATATTTTATGGATAAATTATAACTCGGAACTTATGCTTTAAACAAAACTCCATGGTTATATAGTTCAGCTCAAATGTATGTATCTGACAGATAAATGTCACTGTTAAAAAAAATATTATTTCAAATTAATAACAGTAACGTTTTAAAAAGAAAATTGCAAATAGAACAATAGTTATATGAAAAGGAATTTAATATATATAATTTCTAGCATTAGTAAATATGCAGGTATATGTATTTAAATAAAAAAATAAAAAATATATTATCACAGCATATTATCCATTGCTGGGTGTGCTACTCTGCTTTATGCACAGATTTCGGTAATGATAGTGACATATTTATATCGCGCGGGCGTTTACCAAGCGTCGCCTCATTGCTGGCGTGGAGAGTGCAACACATAGGACAATTATTTGTATCATTTAAAATTCGAAATATTTAGCGTTGTTCGGGATCGAATCGGGTTCCCCAGATTCGCAACCAGACATCAGTCACGCGACGAGACCCCATAGATATTTGTTTAAATTAATAAAAATTAAATGGCAGGAGGTATGGTATTGGTCACATCAGATTTTATAATAATAATACAACCTTTAAGTTTATGTTCTGTATATTTATTAATTAGGCAACGTTTCGCCAGCACACACTGTTGCCTTGTTCAGGAAAAAATACATAAATAAATAACAAAACCATAGCAACAAGTAACCAAAGTAACATATTACAAAATATTTAATATAGGAGCCATGCTTAAATAAGTTCTTAACTGTCACAATGATTGAGCTTGTTATCATGGTTTTGAAAACCCTGTTGTTGAGGTGTGTACGTTGCAACACGAATTTTATCCATTGACAAGTTTGGTAGTTAGTTTTTAGGACAAACATTAAAATTTTTGCTATGTTTATTTTCTTGTATCCACTCATACATTTCAGCTACTTTGGTGTAAACCCCAGCATACTTAGAATAGGCGCAAGCTCTTCCCCAAGACACAATACCAATTTGCACTTCATCTACCACCAACGGTCCACCAGAATCACCAATACACGCGTCCTGATTTGGTGTAAACGCACACAACATATTTTCCGTAATTTTATTCTTTCCGTGTCTCGATTTACACTTTTTGTTGCTGATTATATGGACGTAAGTTGCATGTAAGTTCTTTGGAAAGATTCCAGTTTCTATTTTTCCCCATCCAGAAATGAAGGCTTGGGTTTTTATTGGGGTTTCTTCTCCAGGATGTTGTAGGTCGATGGGTTGGATATTTGAACTGAAAGTTAGAGGGAAGTCGAGTTTTAAAATGGCGATATCTTTGTCGAAAAATGAGTCGCGGTATTGTGGATGTTCTATGATTCCAACGACTTTGAAGATGTATCCTCCATTGTTGGATGTTTCACCCACCCGAATGGAATAATTAGAGTAATCTCTCCTGAAAAAAAAATATATAAATGTAAATATAATTTTAGATATAAATGTATGAAAATTTGGTTATTGTATGATATTCGAGGGTAGATTGAAAAATTTCTGGAATGACATGACGTTTTTCTTCGTTGAATCGAAATATCTTTCCCGCGAGGAACGTTTTGAGTTTCGGGAAAAGATGGAAGTCTAAGGGAGCCAAATCGGGCGAGTACGGTGGATGGGGGATGATTTTAAACCTCAGTTCGGTCAATTGTTGTTGAGAAATACGACTTGAATGAGCTAGCGCATTGTCGTGGTAAAACAACATCTTTTTCTCTGCATTCCCGGTCGTTTTTCTTGAATTGCTGCTTTCAGCTTGTCTAAAAGTGTGACGTAGTATTATCCAGTTACAGTTTTTCCTTTGTCAAGATAATAAATTAGCAGAATGCCTTTGGCGTCCCAAAAGACTGACGTCATCACCTTGCCTGCCGATTGAACTGACTTCGCTTTCTTCGGGGTCGACTCATCATATCTAATCCACGCTCTCGACTGAATTTTTGTCTCTGGAGTGCAGTGGCGTATCCAAGTTTCACCGGATTTTTTTCTTAAACAACCAAATGCTCGAATGCGCTTTTGCTCTGAACTAAGCAAATGCGGCACCCATCTAGCGCACATTTTTCTCATGCCCAGATAATTATGTACAATATGAACTATACGTTCATAAGAGATCCCTATGGTTTCCTTAATCTCACGCAGTTTCATTCGGCGATCTTCCAGAACCATATCATGGACTTTATTCACAATTTCCGGTGTGGTATCCGCTTTTGGGCGACCTGAACGTAGCTCGTTACAGGTGTGTGTTCGGCCATGCTTAAATTTTGAAACCCAGAAACTCACCTTGAAAAACGGAGGTGAAGCATTCCTAAGGACAGCATCCAACCTGGTCTTGATCACCGCACTAACTTCGTTATTATATATTATCGATTAACACTAGGTACATCGACACAGACGCTTTTCACGATTAGACTGATAGGCAGATTGTACTGAAATTTCTTGACAGTTCATATGAAGAGTTAAACACAACAACGACAAGATTGTTTGCGAAAAACCAAGGCCTTCTCAGTATTTCCTGAAATTTTTCAATCCACCCTTGTAGAAACCTACACATTTTATCATTTTACTATAAAATGGCTCATAATAGTTTGACCGGCTTAAAATTTTCAACAAATTATAAAACCTGCACAAATGATGAGAAATGTTTACAAAATTCTTTTCACTTCTGTAAATATATACGTAAAACTTTTAAAAACTGTGGGCCAAATGACGACATGCAGTTAAAGGGTTTTCTTCTAGTCCAGATTTATCTTCTATCGAGACAATTACTTTTGATATGAAATAAACTTCGTAAAAATCCAAAATATATAGTAAAATCTACCTTGCAAGACCTATGGGACAATTACTAATGACTAATGACCGAAGAATGTTCGGGGCTTGTGGATCAATGCGTACTAAAGTCAAATTTCTTTAAAAATAACATTCCAATGTGATGGCATAATTTAGTTAATTTATATGAACCAGGTAGTGAAACCAATTGATCTAGTCGATAGTACAATATAACTTTAAATTAAAACGGTATATAATGAAAATTATTTTCTTTTTAATTATAACTGATTACAATAATAATAAGAATTGATTACAACAAATAAAACATTAAGAAGTGATTACAACAATTAACATATAAGAAAGTTCGGAATGCACAACGTAATTTTTAATTTAATTATAAAATAGACTTCAAATTGATTATAAAAATCTGTTGTGGCCAGCACAATACCTTCCGTCATTCCCGTGTATAATGTATAAATTCCATAATTTTTCTTACAAAAGATTCTAAATTTCCAGTAAAATTATTTCATAAACAAACTATTCAAATTGCACTTGACACTGGAATCTTCATCTTCTTTAGCTTTTCCCATTCGTT
The DNA here is from genome assembly GCA_951394225.1 of Harpalus rufipes. Lineage (NCBI taxonomy): Eukaryota > Metazoa > Arthropoda > Insecta > Coleoptera > Carabidae > Harpalus > Harpalus rufipes. Next base: position 48,498,168 of record OX596279.1, read on the forward strand.
AGGGGTCGCTATTTTTGCGTGTCGTTATCATTCAGTTCCTTTTCTCTCAAATCTTCCGCAATACACTCCTTCCATCTTATCTTTGGCCTTCCTCTGTTTCTTTAACGTCCTATTACTAAACTATTCATTCTTGTTCCAATATAATTCTTCATTTCTCCTCATGACATGTTCAAACCAATGTAATCGTCTTTCTTGTATCTTTCTAAAAACTTGTAACACTAGAGTTATTTTCTTACCGTATCTTTCCGTGTCTTCCCCAATATCTACTTCAACATCCTCATATCTGCCACATTAATTTACTTTTTATTGATACTGACATCTGTCAATTTGAATTATATGAATATATTAGCAGTTTCCATGTTTGGCATAGTTGGCTGAATTATAAAATTTAATTTCTTTAAAATTCTTTAACTCTTTATCTATTGAATATGAAGTATAAAATGTAATCAAATCGTATAGAGAATAATATATTTTTTAAGTTATAATAACGTTAAATGTCAATAAATCAAATTTAACTGTTAAATCTTCAAATGAGGCTACTTCCGGTTCACCAATTATAACCAAAATCTAATCACTTGTCCTTCTGGATGTAAACTTGAGGAATACGAAAAAATTATAATTTTTGGAATCGTGGTATTGAAGTTATGGAATCCGGAACTTTTGTCACACACACACAGACACACATACATACAGATATCATCGTAAAAATGGTAAAATCGTATTATATGGACCCTAAAACGTGCTTATTCAGTAAAAACTCATCATTGAATTTTTTGACCAAAGACAATACCTACCTTACCTAAAGGTGACGGAAGATAAAAAGGGCCATAAAAAGCAATTTTCTTTCATTATGCATGTACTCGTAAATAGTAGGTACGTCGAATTGCAGCTAGAGTGTTTCGCATTGATTTTTGACGGATCACTAATTTTTTTGGCGACGAAATACGAAATATAATAGATCCACGTTTAAATTAATTTTTGATATTATTTACCGTTACATTATGACAAATCAAAGCAGTATAAACTCTATGAAATGTAATAATATTCAGAAATAAGTACATAGGAACTACAGAACTGTCATGTGATAACCTCAAAATTTAATACTAACATTTTCTACAGACGGGTATGGAATTAGGGGAACATTTATACGTTTCTCTTCCTCAAATTAAGCAAAAGCATTCAAAATAGTTTCTTTACAACGTTTAGATAATTGTTTTACCGCTCAATTTTTGATTGTCACGAATTATTCATATATCTTAAGTTACGGTATACGGAAACAAACGCTGTGTAAAAATAAAACACTCAAGATAAGCACGTTGTTAAAGACATTTTTGATTTTTCTATTCATACTCTCGTGATTACATTGGAATGCCGTTCTAAGAAATTTTTACTAGAATAGAAGAGGTGAACTGCAAAAGGAAAAGGTTTCGTTACTGATAGTTTTACATTAGTTGAAATAAATTTGTAGGCCATGGCCTCCTACAGAATAATATATTTTTTTAATTCTGTCCAGAGTAATTTTCTGATAAATCAATAATTTTCATTGTTGTACATTTATTTTCCATTTTTACCTCTCACTAAGAGGTATTGGAATCATGCTAAAAATCGCATATCTAGATTTTAGTGAATAAGCACGTTTTAAGGTCCCTAGAATCCGATAATAACATTTTTCAATTGAAAAATTAAAATGTTTGTAACTGACAGATAAATGTCAGTGTCAAAAATCCAGAGACATTACTGATTTTTTTTCTGAGAATTATATATTATTTCTTATTGTATTAATAGTTAAAATTATAGGTATATTACATATACCCTTCAAAAATACTGTCAATCCCAACAATTAATTGGAAACATTTCGAAAAATTAGAAGAGTAAGACAAAATTTCGTCATAGAATAAATTTAAAATTAAAAAATCTAAATGTAAAGAATAGATAAAAGTATTTTTGGTGTAGAGTGTAGGTATACAAGAAATGTTAAATACAATAGGGCGCGAGCCATGTGACTTTGTTGACCTTGACAAGCAGATATGGGGGTCTGTGTCAGAATAATAGCTAGTAATTATGTACATAGATGTCAAATATCATAATTTTTCATTCCAAATTCAGTGACTTTCCAATTCCATGTGGTTTATTTTCCTCAACAAGTAAATTCACATTTCTGGTGGCAAATTAACTACGTAAATTTAGAAAATCTTGAAATTTTGAATAAAAAATTCTGACATTTGACATCTATGTACATTATTACTATTCTCATTCTGATACGGGCCCCGATATCTGATTGTCAAGGCCAATAATGTCACATGACTGCTTACGCCCTACACTTATGTAACCAAAAACGGGAGTGGCGAGAGGTATTGTGCTGGCCACAACAGATTTTTATTGAAGTATTTATTACGGCACTCTGCTTTTACAAATTCACTCTGATACACCGATATACGCAAGTAAAGTGGCGAGCGTGGAGCGCCGAGTCGAAAGGGCGAGGCGGAGAGAGCCAACGAGTCAGAGGCAGGTCGAGCGGCACGACCATCGTGTCATAGGAGGCGTTTTTACACCCGTATAGGCGCGCCATTAGCAGCGATAATAATAAATAATTTCCTATTCCCAGATTAGGTATTCCGAGAATATCTCTTAACCCTGTGTTAAAATGACGTTTATGGAGGGTTTATTCTAAAGTTAAGTCTTATTCCATGTTTATTATTATACATTTATGGGTTAAGCTCGTGATAAACTAGGAATAGCTATTCCTGTGTTAAAATGAAGATATTCTGAACTTAACCCTTGTTTATTATTACCGCTGTAGATGTTTGACATAAAAAAATAGTATAGGTTGTATTTAAATTTACAAAGTTGATGTCGCGTCCGGTTATACCGGAAGTTTCACAATTACTATTTTCACATACTTCAATCACAAAACATTGCATTGATTAAATCATGTCCTAAAAGCAATATGTATCTGCAATAATAAGCGAGAAAAAAGCGTGTATCCACTTTTTTAAGCACACTGTCCGCGGTAATAATAAATAATTTCCTATTTCCAGATTAGGTATTCCGAGAATATCTCTTCACCCGGTGTTAAAATGACGTTTATGGAGAGTTTATTCTAGATTTAAGGCTTATTTATTGTTTATTATTATGCATTTGTAGGTTAAGCTCGTGGTAAACTAGGAATAACTATTCCTGCGGTAAAAAGAAGCTGTTCTGAACTTAACCCTTATTTATTATTACCGCTGTGTATATACTTACCCATGAACGCAGTGCGCCGCTGTAAGAATGGTGCTGGCATCAAGAATGGAACCACCACAATAATGTTTGTTTTTGTATCGTACTGAGACTTGATAAGGAAATTGAGATATTGATGTCTCATTTCCTCCAAAAATACTTTCTGCACAAATAGAACCCATATTATTTTCAAAGAAATTTTTATTATATTTACTTACCTGTGACAATGATATTAAAATTAAAAATTGTTGCACATAAATAAATATTTTTAATTAGAAGAGAGATGAGTATGCTTGTGGAATACATACTACAACAATACTGTCTTATCAATTATTGTCTATTATCAATTACATAGGTATATATTTCATTTCTTATCGTCTATCTTTATCTCATATATTGAATCATTTATTATAATAATAAAGGATTTCCTAAACTATGAAGAATGTATTAATTGTATAATTAATGATTATTTTGAAAACATTCAAAAAGAAGATTTGTTGAGAGCTTGTAAGAAATTGAAGGAAAGAAAGATAAAGTGTATTATTAGGGAATGGAACTACTTTGAACATAAAGTGGAATCTCGATAATCCGAAATAATTAATGCAGAGGAGTGTTCGGATTAGTGAAAAGTTTAGATTATAGAGTATAGTTAAAAAATACAATTTAATATAGCTAAAAAAATATTATGTTTACGTACATATTTGTACCTACATTTAAAAAAACAGTAACCTCTGTTTTTTTTTACCTTCCGCCATACCCTAGGCAAAGGAGGTAATGTTTTCGGTCTAAAAATTCGATACTGAGTTTTCATTAAATAAGCACGAATTAGGGTCCCCAGAACACGTTTTTACTATTTATACAATGATGTCTGTGTGTCTGATGATTTTATCTTCTACGATAACTCGTATCAAAATTCCAAAAAATTATATTTTCCGTATTTAAGCTTTTTGCATTCATATAAAAAGTTGATTATATTTTGGGTAATATTGAACAACCATAGGAGATACTTTTCAATTTTAGTATTAAATGCTTTTATATAAATGACAATAACATAGATTTTGGCTAAAATTGATAAACCGGAAGTGATACTTCACTTAAAGCTCTGAACATAATTTCGTGAAAAATATGTTATGATTTATGATATAATCCAAAACTTTTTAATTTGATATTTAAGACTTTTGTATTAATGAAAACGACATTAAATTGATAAAACGGAAATGGTACTTTACTGGAAGCTCTGATATTCTTGAAAAAAATATATTAAAATATGATCCAAAACTTCTCAAATTTGGTATTTAAAACTTCTATATAATTTGAAACAACATATTACATTTGGACTATATATGATAAACCCGAAGTGGTACTTAATCTGGAACTGAACATATTTTTGAGGAACAACAATAAAATATAATCCAAAATTTCGGATTACTGACTTTTCTATTTATTAAATCAATAAATTAGATTTTGTTTACAAACTGTCAACCGGAAGTGATACTTTACTGAAAGCTCATTGCTATTTTAAACATGGAATTGACGGGAGGTCATGTGCTAGCCACATCAGATTTTTTAAAGATTTTTTCTGTTTTGTCTTTATGATATTTTCTTTTTCTCTCTATTTCCCTCTATTTCTCTCTCTCACACACACACATACACACAAACACGCGCACGCGTACATACACACGCACACACACACACACACACACACACACACACACACACACACACACATACAAACATTCTGTCTTTATCGCACTTCAGTAATTTGCTGCCTTGTATGAAAATTTGTTTGCATGTTATTCATTTTTATTTTTTCTTTAAATAATGTATGTATAGAAATTTTAATTAAATATATACTTACTCTGCAAAACAATGTGCTGCAGTGAGAATTGAAGAATCATCAATAATAACTCCTCCGCGTATATATTCTTCACTTAAATGAACCGATAAGAAAATACTTTTTATTTTTACGTTCGTCCCGACAATTATACATTCTAAAACATTATCTGGGGTGTTATATACAAATAACAGTGGGGACACTGAACAAAAAATTAAAATGACAGGTAGTAAATTAGTTTTTATTGGTTACAAATGTTACCAGGCTGTTAGATTAAAATGGCTTTTATTTTCATAAACTAAACAAAAATATTTCACTTACCTGTTAAATTAAAAACAAAAATAAAGACTAAAACAATAACCAATAATATTGCACGTTATATTAAGACGTAACTCTAAGAACACGCATAACATAAGACATTTTATCTTATCTACCTTTTCTTATATATAAATAAATATTACTCCAAGATATGACATATTGAGTTAGAATCATTTTTGTTACTAGGTATATCTATTTTTCGATTTCTTATGAAGTCAACCTTGAAATTCCGATTTTCACAAAAGTAACTCCTGTGATGCTCTCTCCACGACAGCTTTGTCAGCCCGTGAGATAACGCCAGCTAGACGCCCTCAATGGTACATATCGGGTGGCGCTCGATATCCGTTGCACAGGTATTTAACATGAGATATTAGAATATTTTCGTAAGCATATATTACATCATTTTAATAATAAATTGTTTAAATTTAATAAGTAATAATAAAAAAAATTGAAATATATTATAAAAAATTGAAAATGATAATTTATTATTTGTAAAAGAATGTTTGTCAAAGGAGGCTTGCAGTACGATGGTAACGCTTTTGCTTCTTGTGTTCGTGGGTTCGAATACAGTTAACTTTATTTTTTTATTTTGAAATTTTAAATACATATCAATTTTAATATTACCATTTTTTCTAATTATATTCCTTGAGTGAATAAACATTTTTAACTCACGTGGTTTATAATAGTATATTATTCAAAGAGCATGTAATGTATGCTTATTACCCATGAGAATGAGTTAGCCATTACATGCGAATAGAATACTATACTTTATCCGCAACTGCCAAATAATAACATACTGTACTATTATAAAATCAGAAATAACCTAACAATTTTTAGACAATTGTTTGTTCACGAACATAAACATAGTTAGCGTTGATCGCTAGGTATTTGTTATAACAAAATTATGAAGGGATTTGACATTTAGCAGAAAATTTTAAACCGACTATTCAGCTACATTTTAAGCTTAAGAAGAAAATAAAACTTTAAAAAAATGGGAAAACTAGTATATGTAGTATGACTTTTTATGTGGGAAAAGTTACTTATTAAAAGTAATTTGTTTGTACTTTTTTGTAAGGTAAGATTTGAACTTGACATGACGATTGAATAATATTATTCCATCGAACTGTCAATATTATTCAATTAGCAACAGTAACGAAGGTCATTAATTGATAAAGAACGGTTGAATTATGAGTATATTATTTGACCGCTGTGGATAATAGTATATTATTCAATGAGCATGTAATGTATGTTATTACTCATGAGAATGAAGTTTGCATCACGAACCGAAAGGCGAGTGATGTAAATCATTCGAGTGAGTAATAGCCATTACATGCGAATAGAATACTATACTTTATCCACAACTGTCATATAATAACATACTGTACTATTATAAAATCAAAAATAACCTAACAAATTTTAGAATATTGTTTGTTCACAAACATAAACATAGTTAGCGTTGATTACTGGGTATTTGTTTTAACAAAACTATGAAGTGATTTGACATTTAGCAGAAAATTTTAAACCGACTATTCAGCTACATTTTAAGCTTAAGAAGAAAATAAAACTATAATAAACGAGAAACCTAGTATAATTTTGACTTTTTATGTGGAAATAAATACTTATTAAAAGTAATTTGTTTGTACTTTTTGTAAGGTAAGATTTGAATTTGACATAACGATTGAATAATATTATTCCATCAAACTGTCAATATTATTCAATTAGCAACAGTAACGAAGGTCATTAATTGATAAAAAACGGTTGAATTATGGGTATATTATGTGACAGTCGGGGATAAAATATTTTATTCTATTTTGACGAAATAATAATAAACACTATTATAATGTTTAATTTTGACAAGATAAAAATCTTATCAATTAGTAAGCTCTGCTTGACAATCGTTATCAAGTTGTTTATTTATAAATTATAAACACCAAACAAGCTTTATCTTCTGTCATTTGCAACGTGAAAAATAATGAAAATGGTCAATCTGTCTGGACTGTGGTGAAAGTGTTATTTTCATGCCTGATGTTGTTCTAATGCATTATTTTTTGCAGAGTGAGTTAAAATTCTGTGAGTGACTTAATTGTTATTTACATAATCAGTTATGAAAAGCGTGATAATATTTGATGAACATAATGTTTGCAAATTATGTGAGTCAACCAATATCACGTTTTCATAACGTATTCTGTCCAGAATTTTATCTAATTCCGCTAAAATAATTTAACAATATACAAAATTCCAAGTTTTTCTATGACATATTTCAAAATCAATTTCCCAAAGCTTTGCCGTGAAAATAAATGAATTTATTTTTTTAATTTAATGTTGTCAGTACATGCGTATATCATTGAAAATGAGTCCTGAAAGTATTCTAAAATCTGATGTAGTGAAATTAAGTGTGAGACAATAATTCATAAATTGATATTGAAGATATCATTATTGATATATTTTTGTTTTTTTACCTTCCGTCACCTTTAAATAATAGGACGGTATTGTTTTTGGTCAAAAAATTCGATAGTGAGTTTTTAATGGACAAGCACGTTTTGGGGTCACTAGCATACGAATTTACTATTTCCGATAATGTTTGTATTTTTGTGTGTGTGTGTGTGTGTGTGTGTGTGTGTGTGTGTGTGTGTGCATGTGTGTGAGTGTGCGCGCGCGTCTGTGTGTGTATGTTTCGGATCGCATAACTCCAATAGCACGATTCCAAAATTTATTTTTTTTCGTATTCCTGGAGTTTAGATCCATATTTAGACATCATTAGACTTAGGTTATAATTGGTCCACCGGAAGTACCCTCAATTATAACTTTTAATAGTTTTTCTTGAAGAAATGCAGTTAATTATCATTTATTGACATGGAATGTTCTAAATATTTCGAATTTTAAATGGCTCAAAATTGATCCCTGTGGTGCACTCTTCACGCTAGAAATGAGTGCCCGTACGGTTACAAATATGTCATCATCATTACAGAAATCTGTATACAAAGCAGACTGGCACACCCAGCAATAGGTAATATGCCGTGATAATATATTTATTTATTTATGTATTATTCTCTATACGATATGATTACATTTTACACTTCATATTCAATAGATATATGCCCGGTTGCAGAAAGGTTCATTAACGCTTTGTTTAATTAACGGGCCATCAAAATGAACAAATTCGAATCAGTTTCCTTGTTCTTATGACATTTAAATCATTGCTGTCAAAAAATCGCGTTGCATTTGTTCGTTTTGATGATCCGTTAATTAAACAAAGCGTTGATGAACGTTTCTGCAACCGGGCAATAGAGTTACAGAATTATAAAGATATTAAATTTCATAAATCAGCCAGTTATGCTAACCATGGAACCTGGTAATATATTTAAATAATTCAAATTGACAGATGTCAGTATCAGAATGAACACAACAAGCAAAATAGAAATGAGTGGATGAAGAAATTCAAGAATAGCGACCACTAACGAGTGGGAAAGCTAAAGAATTAGAAGATATCAGTGATAAGTGCAATTTACATAGTTTGTTTATGAAATAATTTTACTGGAAATATAGAATCTTTTGTATGAAAATTTATGTGTGGAATTTGTACATAATACACAGGATTGACGAAAGGTAATGTGCTGGCCACATCAGATTTTTTCACCCTAAATTCACGCACTTCCACTGCTATAGCACGGTTTCTTGGGGTGAAGGAAAATCACTAATAGAAGATCTGCTGGTTATAAATAATCAGTCTAATCTAGATGAAGAATGTTCCAAAAGAAATGGTTAGTTTAAACATTGCTTACAGTTTAATATTTCAAATAAATAAAAATATAAATAAACATCAATATGCATTTTGTTTTATCCAGTCATATAAAGCAGCCACTTTGGTATAAACTCCAGGACAGCTAGGCTGCTTACATTCAGTTCCAAACGACACAATTCCAATTAATCGTTTCTTCCCATCTATAGTACACACTAAAGGACCCCCGGAATCCCCATAGAACACTTGCTGACAATTTATTCCACACAAATAACATTTTTTAGTAGTTGCACACATCATATTTGGCGACACATAAAAATATTTCGTGCACTCATCCCGTCTTATCACCGTGACGTCCGTGACCTTTAGACTCAAGGACATTTGATTGACTTCCGTATACCGGCCCCAACCGGTCACTTGACAAAGGGTACCAGAAGTTACCTCCTGATCAGGTTTGGGGAGAAGAATTGGCCGGGTGGTAGGACCGAAGATTAATTCGCGGGAGAGTTTCAATATTGCGATGTCTTTGTCGTTTCTGCATATTTTGGTGTAGTCTTCATGTTGAATTATTCGGTGGACTATTACTTCTTGGCCTTCGTCGTGGAATGTTGCGCCAGAACGGACGGAGAATACGTCGAAAGAGCTGTCATATCTGCAAAAAGGAAAATGGCTGGTAGTATATATACAGGTTGTTCAATTTAAGTGTTTCACTATTGCTATCTCGAGAATGGTAAGTGATACGAAGTCGGTTAAATTAGCATACAATTTTTACTTCCTTGTAAAGGAAGTATTGTAATCGCGAAAAATTTCGGTTTTCAGATTTCAGCGGAAATATCCATTTTGATCATCCCTGAATCCATTTTGACTAATTTCGTTGTGACGTCTGTACGTACGTATATCGCATAACTCAAAAACGGTAAGCCGTAGAAAGTTGAAATTTTGTATTTAGGACTCCAATAGCATCTAGTTGTGCACCTCCCTTTCTGGTTATTATACAATTTCCAGAAGTGGCACTTTACATGAAGCCTATAATAGATTTTAATGAAAAACTGTTTTAAAATATAATCCACAACTTTTCAAATTTGGTATACAAGACTTTTATGTCAATTGAAATAACATAATAGATTTTCGTTAAAATAGGCTAACCGGAAGTGGTACATTACTTGAAGTTGTTAACAGTTTTTCTTGAATAAAATGATTTTATTTTGATTTTAGAAATAAATGCTTCAAATAAAAGTTTTAGAAAATTAATTTCTGCATCTAGCACATCAAGTATTATTAAATTAGCCCTTTGTATAAGCGAGATATGTAAATTAAAAATTATATACTTTTTTATTTTTGTAATACAGCTTGCTATGGATTAGGACAAAAACATAAAAAAATGTTCATGTCAAATTACGTTAAATACGTGCAATTTTATGATTCGTACAATAACAAATATTATATTTTTATTGTGAAATTAGTCATATTCATTGTTGTAATCAAATATTTCTTTGTTGTAATCAAAACTCTTTTTAAAAAGAACCGGGTTAGATTATGGTCGCTATATATCTTACTGTTTTGAAGTTAAAATTAATATTTTGTAATTTATTTATTAAAAAAATATGTATAGTTTAATAATCGTACAAGGAAGTCGTGTGGTGTCCACATCAGATTTTTATATTATAAGACTATTAAAATGTGCATTACAAAAATTATTTTAAACCAGTGGTTCTCAAAATACAGAATTCAACTTTTTAATTTTAAATGAGAACCTACTTTTCAAATATTCAAATGTTTATACCCTTACATAACGAAAAAACAAGAAAAATGCAAAAGAAAATTATTATTTTCATATTTATTTCGACATGTAATCAGAGTACCATGACAAAAACAATTGAATATTTTGTTTTCATCATTTTTTGGGCAATTTAGATACTTTAAAAAATATTATAAAAATTGTTCAAAATTATTGCCATGCTGATTTATACATAATTCCAGCCTTCTGAACATATTACTTCTTACTTTTCTTAAATTTCGGCCGTCTATGTGGGAAATAATATTTTCGATTGCATTTTTTAAATGCTGAATATTTGGATAGATAGTTTTGTAGACTTCATCTTTAACATAACCCCATAAAAAAAGTCCAGGACCATAAGTACCAATCCACCGATTTGGAAACCGTTCGTTTAGGTAATCCCTAACTTGACGCGAATTGTGAGTTGGTGCACCATCTAGCTGGAAATAAATGTTTCCCAACTCAGCTACTGGTATGTCTACCAAAATAATACCCAGCATATTTAGAATTAAATTCAGGTATCTGTTACCACTCAATGCACCTTCGTACATGTGTACGTAAATATTATCACTGAAATTGGCACACCAAACATTTATATTAAATTTTCGCTGGAAACTTCTCTCTCGTAAACAACAGGATTTTCTCGGCTCCAGTAGTGTGTGTTTTTTCTATTTGACATACCATTATTAGAAAAATTGGCTTCGTCCGTCCAAATAATTGATTTTAAGATATCTGGATCCTCAAATTACAAAATTCTAATCTTCGCTCACGATCACCAAGATGTAAATGGTGAATTTTAATCATTTTCAATGGTCTGTATTTGTTTCTTTAAAATCCTATGGATCGTGCCCACACTTAAATTACACTCAGCGGCAGCCATTCTAACTGAAGCTGTTGGATTAGCTTCAAAATATGCTAATATATTTATCTCAGCTTCTTGATTTTGTACGCTAACTCGCTTCGATACGAATGCATCCGTATTAGCGCGCAGTGCTAATTTTAATTTTCTAAAATACTGACGACAAGGAACTCGCCGCTCAGGATAACGTTCCCTATACATATTCTTTGCAGCAACAGTATTTTTCAGCGATAATATGAAAACTTCGTACATATCATTTTTTTCTTCCTGCGTAAAATTCATTTTAACACAAAAGAAAACAAGAAAATTTATAAACGAACTACTTTGACATGTGATACAAAACAAAATATTCAATTGTTTTTGTTATGGCACTCTAATTACATGTAGAAATAAATATGAAAATAAAAAATTTTCTTTTGCATTTTTCTCGTTTTTACCTTCCGTCACCTATAGGTAAGGAAGGTATTGTCTTTGGTCAAAAAAATCGGTGGTGAGTTTCCATTGAATAAGCACGTTTTAGGGTCTTTACAATACGATTTTACTATTTTTACGATGATGTCTGTATGTGTGTGTGTGTGTTCGTATGTGCGTGTGTGTGTGTGTGTGTGTATGTGTGTATGTGTGTGTGTGTGTGTATGTGACCGTTTTTTCCTGCACGATATCTCCAATACTAGAATTCCAAAAATTACAATTCTTGCGTATTCCTCTTCCTTACAACCATATGCAGACTTGATTAGATTTTGGTTATAATTGGTCAACCGGAAGTACCCTCATTTGAAGATTTTAACAGTTTTTCTTGAAAAACTCAGTTAAATGTTATTATAACTTAAAGAATATATTATTGTCTATACGATTTGATTGCATTTTATATTTCATATTTAACAGATATAGGATTAAAGAATAATAAAGATAAAAAAATTCATATAAATTTCATAATTCAGCCAGCTATGCTAACTTAACCATGGAAACTGCTAATTCAAATTGACAGATGTCAGTATCAATAAAATGTAAATCAATGACAGAATAAGGGAAGTAACTCTAGTGTTAGAAGTTTCTAGATATAAGAAAGACGATTACATTGGTTTGAACATGTCATGAGAAGCGATGAATATATTAATAGAAGGTGGAAGAAACATAGGAAGACCAAATATAAGATGAAAAGATTGTATTGCAGAAGACTTGAGAGAAAAGGAACTGAATGAGAAAGACACGCAAAACAAAAATGAGTGGAAGAAGAAAATAAAAAATAGCGACCCCCTAACGAATGGGAAAAACTAAAGAAGAAGAAGTAGATGTCAGTGTCAAGTGCAATTTGCATAGTTTGTTTATGAAATAACTTTACTGGAAATATAGCATCTTTTGCAAAAAAAAAATATGTATAGGGCGCGTGCCTTTGGCAAGCAGATATGGGAACCCGTATCAAAATGACAGCAATTAATTATGTCCATAACTGACAAGTGTCATAATTTTTCATTCAAAATTTCATGATTTTCTTATTTCATGTGGTTTGTTTGTTATCAGGAGAATGGAATTCAGTTGCCGAGAAAGGGAATCATAAAATACCAAAAAATTAGAATCTTTTAGAAAAAAATTTATGTATGGAATTTGTACATAATACACAGGATTGACGGAAGGTATTGTGCTGGCCACAACAGATTTTTTCGTTATGTAAGGGTATAAACATTTTATATCTTTGTATTCAGAAAAAAAATGCTGAATCCAATAGGCGAATAAAAGTAGGTTCTCATTTAAAATTAAAAAGTTGAATTCTGTTAATAGTCTTATAATATAGAAATTGTTTGCTAATTTCACCAACATCGTATCTCTTATGCCTAGTGCACACGGAGAAACTTTTAGCTAAGTTTCCAGAAATGTGTTTCCCAAGAAGAAGAAGTATGAAAAGTTGCCCGAAAGTTAACGGCGCCGTTAAAACCCGAGAGGTTTTGTGGAAACTTTTTGACGTGCACCTAACTTCTCATCTATTATGACACTTTTAAAGAAAAAGAGGTTAGAATCACAAAAATTTTGATTTTTGGCGTCGATTACAATAATTCTTGTTTATAAAAATTGGTTTATTTCGGTGTAGTTTATTCAGAAATCTTATGTAGTTTAGTTTACTTCATAAATTTAGTTTTGTAAGAATTCTTAGTTATAAGCACATATAGTTTTGTTTATTTCTGCATTTACTTTTAGTTATATTTAATTCCTACATCTAATTTTGTGTACTTCTTGTTCTCTTTCGAAAAAATAATTCTCCAAGAGCCTATAGATTTAGAGAAAAATTACCAGTTTTGAGGAAACTTTTATTTTTCTCGTGTGAACACACGATACGTAGATGCAAAAGTTTCTCCAAAACTTCTTCTTCTTCGGGAAACAAATTTCAGGAAACTTTACTAAAAGTTTCTCCGTGTGCACTAGGCATTACGGTTCTCGAGATAGCAATAGTGAAACACTTAAATAACATAGCGTGCCCTGTCTCTAAGGTTCTTACTAGTGCAATCTGTCAAATTCATTCAGGTGTAAAAGGTATCTATGTAAGTACAATGGATGTAAAAAAAATTAAGTATTCACAGACCAAATCTTGTGTATTGTATCCATTGCTACATAACCCGTCTATTTGATAGTGACTGCTAACAAACTTAGACTGGCCTTTCGTAACATGTTTTATTTAAAATGCAATGGAAAACGCTATTAGATTAACGAAAACTAATCTTATTTAAATTTTGAAGATAATAAATTTAATTGTATTTATTTGTTGGTTAAATTTAGACATTTATATCTTGTACTTTAAAATTTATCTCACGAACAATAAAAAGATAAAACTTAGTTTCCTTTGATCAACATTATTTAATAACATTTCCCTTATACTAAACATGGGTCCTTAAAATTTTAATGTAGGTTACTTTCTAGAATAGATGACAATTGTAAGCATATATTAAATTGCATCGAAATAAAAAATCCAATGAATTAGTATGCATTACTGTCAAAATTTCGATTTGCATTTTTTGTTTGAGACTCACAAAACTACCTAAAAACTAAACTTCAAACATGAAATTATATTTCTTTCTGGTAATCTGGCTAAAAATATAAAATTTCAGTTCTGTATATTAATTAATTTGAAATTTACCCTTTAACACAGTGAGCTGCCGTAAGAATTGTAGTAGGATCTAGAATAACTCCTCCACATACATGTTCCCATTGTCGATGAACAGAGACTTGATAAGGATGGTATTTAATTCTTGTATCATCCCCATCTATTATACAATCTGAAATAGAACAATAAAGTTTAATCTATTACACTATTGTTCATGAAAAGAACTTGGTAAATTTGTTAATATTTATGGGAAATTTTCACTTCAATATTGCACAATATTTTTCTACTTTCGAAATAAAATCATTTTTATAAGCATCAAAATGTTAAGATCTAACACTAAACAATTCAAAATAAATAAAAACAAATGATACTTACGGATAACACTAATACAAAAAAATAGTGTTAATATAATAAACACACATCTGTCTTTCATTCTTGTCAACATATTAGTGTCAATTATCGATAAAAAATAATTTTATCTATCGTTTATGGTCTATTTAGTTTCCTTAAAGATAAACCGATATCTTATCAAGAAACATATATTGTATTCGAAATAATTGCACTTATCTGAGAGGCAATTTTACGTAGGAAATAGTACAATATTTTTCTTAAGATCCATGAAAGATCAAGGCAAGGAAGCAAGAAAATAAACTTGGATTAAACTGAAAGCCCAATTTCATAATAATTCGGCCGGTTTACATTTTCAACAAATTATAAAATCTACAAAAAATTCTTTCGACTACTTTAAATATAGACTTAAAACTTTAATAAACTGTGGGCCAAATGTTTGGTGATAATAGTTCGACCGGTATTTGAAGGATCATCTTCTAGTTCATATTCAGCTTCTACCGAGACCCTTTACTTGTGGTACAATGAAAAGCAACTTCGTAAAAATCTAATATGTACAGTAAAATCCACCTTGTAATACACACATTCACGGTATACGTGGTTTCCGTTTGCTGTTGTAAGCAAACTAACCTCTGAAATGATGACAGGTGACAACAGAGTTAAGAGTAAAGATATGTAAATAAAACATTTATTAAAATAAATATCAAAAGTTGTATGACATATGTTTTTAGTTAACAATATGTTGCTGTCAGAAAATCAAACTGACAAGTGATAACCCAAACAATTATAGTTCCAAACAAAACCGGTAGAGCGCTACTGCCGCATCCGCTAAGCCGTGACGTAGCCGTCCAAATATTTGAAATTAAAGACAACTTTAAAAAATCTGTTCTGGCCAGCACAATACCTTCCGTCAATCCTGTGTATAATGTATAAATTTCATACATAATTTTTCTTGCAAAAGATTCTAAATTTCCAGTAAAATTATTTCATAAAAAAACTATTCAAATTGAACTTGACACTGACATCTTCTTCTTCTTTAGCTTTTCCCATTCGTTAGGGGTCGCTATTTTTGCGTGTCGTTATCATTCAGTTCCTTTTCTCTCAAGTCTTGCGCAATACAGTCCTTCCATCTTATCTTTGGTCTTCCTCTGTTTCTTCAACATCCTATTACTAAACTATTCATTCTTGTTCCAATATAATTCTTCATTTCTCCTCATAACATGTTCAAACCAATGTAATCATCTTTCTTGTATCTTTCTAGAAACTTGTAATACTAAAGTTATTTTCTTACCGTGTTTTTCCCAACATCTACTACAACATCCTCATCTCTGCCACATTAATTTACTTTTTATTAATACTGACATCTGTCAATTTGAATTATATGAATATATTAATAGTTTCCATGTGGTATTGAAGTTATGGGATCCGGAACTTTTGTCACACACACACAGACACACATACATACATACAGACATCATCGTAAAAATGGTAACATTGTATTATAGGGACCCTAAAACATTCTTATTCACTAAAAACTCATCATTGAATTTTTTGACCAAAGACAATACCTTCCTTACCTAAAGGTGACGGAAGGTAAAAAAATCATATCTCTGATTCTAAAGACTTTTAAAGTGTAAAACATACACCTACATATTTAATTTGACCTATTCTTTCAAGAAAAAAATAATTTAGAAAATGTGAAATGATCCGATTCAGAATATTGAATTTGAAATTATAAATTCTATGTAAAAGTCGCTAATATAAATCAAGGCTAACACCTTTTTAATTTCCTACAACGTTCTGAATTACAAATGATGAATGGGGTCATTTCATATTTTCTATATTTTTTTCTTGAAAGAATAGGTCATATTAAATATGTAGTTGTATGTTTTACACCTTACAAGTCTTTAGAATCACAGATATGATTTTTTAAAATTTCAAATATTTGGACGCTGACGTCACGGCTATACGTCACGACTTGGCGGATGCGGCAGTAGTTCTCTACCGATTGTGTTAGGAACTATAATTGTTTGGGTTATCACTTGTCAGTTTGATTTTGTGACAGCAATATATTGTTAACAAAAAACATATTTATTTTAATAAATGTTTTATTTACATACCTTTACTCTTTACTCTGCTGTCATCTATCACAATTTTTGGTTAGTTTGTTTACAACAGCAAACGGAAACTACGTGGACTGTTGTATGTGTGTGAGAGGAATGTCTTTGTGTGAGTAACAAGCCGTAACGTCACGAATTTTACAGCCGCAAAAGTTTATTAGCAAAGTTATGAATGACAAGTCGCATATTTCATGTTATTTTATATTACTATTTTTATTAAATGAGACGCATTTCATGATTTTATAATAATAACAACGATTTTTTTTAAAAAATGACCCCATTCTGAATTACATTTGATGCTTTCTGAAATTAAATTGACTATTTTGAATTACAAATGACGGTTTCTGAAATTAAATTGATTATTCTGAATTACAAATGATGATGTCTAAAATTAAAATGATTATTCTGCTGTACATTTGATGAATTCTGAAATTAAATTATTATTCTGAATTACAAATGACGCTTTCTGACTTACAAGTGGAAATAATGTAGTCGATAGATATTTGTAGCAATTTCTCGCCATTTGCGTAGGTTTTATAATTTGTTGAAGATAGGGACCCAATTTACTAACTTCTTTTATCTACATCCAAAATAAGATTGTATATGATTTTTGACTTTCATGAGATGTAATGTCTTGTCGCTCATATTATTTTATTTGACACTTTTGATATGGGCTCCAAAATGCATAGCACTTCGGCACTTCGGGCCCCCCAAATATTTACATTTTATATAGGACTGATTATTTTGCATATGTTTAATTTTCAAATGAAACATGTTGACAATTATGTAAGACCGTGTATAAATATATGTTGTTACTTAAATTATTGAAGCATATATTCAAGTACCGAAAAGTCTCTACCACTAAACAGTAATAAATATAAATAAATATTACTTACCAATACCACTAATATGAAAAAATATTTGTAGAATCAGTATAATAAAAACACTTCCATCGTTCATCACGGTCAACACTCTACTGTTAAAAATGACTCATCAGCAAATATGTTTATCTCTCATTTAAGTTTTTTTGTTTGTTTTCCTGGTAGTCACTGTAATTGTTATCAATGTGGTATTTATTTGAACAAACGAATGTGCAAAATATTGAAAAATTAAAATTGAATCAAACTAATGTTTAAATTTTAACATTATATTATATCGAATGTCTAAGTTAAGCAGCACTTGGTAGACTACCTTGAAATTTATTCGTTCAAGATATTAATAGTATGCTAGTCATAATAAACAAATACACGTGATCCAACTAAACCTTGATTCATCGTATACAAAATTACAGAACATTTTTGCTGTCTTAAAATGTATTCGTATTCGATTTTTGGTGCTACAATCAGGGGCGGATTAATACTTTTGCCGCCTGTAGGCACAGATAAAATGCCGCCCCTTTTTTTTAGAAAAATGCGTATTGAGCACTAACATAGCTATTGGTTTCTTATGAGGGGGGGGGGATTTCTTGTAGGGTTGGATGAAAAATGTATGATAAAAAAAAGTATGCGCCGCAGGCGATTTTTTGAAAATTTTCAAGGTCAAACGTGTTTTAATGCATTGTAAGGTAATACAGAATTATTTACAATGCGAAGCAAATTTAACAAATTCTTAAAAATTAAAATCCATATTTTATGACAAAAACGCGTATGTACGCTCCAAAAGCGTATAGTTGCCCCTTCTACTAGACTTTATGATGCGAGATGGGAGCATAAGCAATAACTACAAAAACAGAAAATACAATGTTGCATTAAATTAAAATATTATATTACTGAGTAGTAGCAATATCATTATTCTATTGAACTGTTCAAAATAAAACGTATAATAATTAAATGTTAAATTGCGTTCCTCACATAACACGGGACAATTGGGCGTCCCGAACAGTACTTTACGGGACACTCAAATGTTAGCTGAAATAGGGGACAATCCCGTATATACGGGACGACTGGCAATCGTGTTCCCACCGGCACTGTGGCCCATTTTTGGTTTTTATTTTAAGTAGGTACATAATCCCCCAATTTTGTAAGAAAATTATATCCAGCTTAATATCAAACGTGGCAAAATATAACCGATGGGGTGGGGGGGGGGGAGGTTGAACCACCTAATAATAATTTCTACTTGTTCAGTGAAACTACTGTTAAGCTCCATCAAAAGCACTGCATTTCAGTGTCAACTTTAAATTCAATTATCGTCGTTATTTCAATGTGGTTACCTATGACTTGTAATTTACATTCAAATTTTACGATTTGTAGTGAATATTATATACTAATTCTAGTCACATTTCAAATTATGACTATCGACGGATTAACCTTGATGATTAAAAAATTTGCCGCTCTGAAAATTTGCCGCCCCCGAAAATTTGCCGCCGTAGGCAAGTGCCTACTGTGCCTATGCGTAAATCCGCCACTGGCTACAATTTTTTACCTCCCGCTACCCTTGGTAAGGGTGTGTGTGTATATGTGTGTGTGAATCTTCTGGGCGCTCTAACTCAAATACTATCATTCAGAAAATTTTGAAACCATGTATTTCTACGTTATTCTAATATGGAAAGAAGCCACTAGATTTTCATGTCAATCGGATAACCGGAAATGGCAGTTTACTTGAAGCTCAAAATAGTTTTTCTTCAAAAAATACCTTTAAATGTTATTTTATCGCAGTTTGTTATTATAAAAAATCTGATGTGGCCAGCACATAACCTCTCGCCGTATATTTTACCTGGCTGTATGCATAAAGCAAAGATTATTTTTATAAATACAAATAATATATTCATATAAATCTATGACGTATAAACTTCTTTATTATTCAATAATAGCATGTCTCAACATGAAGATATTTTACCATAAATTATGTTACAATAAATTACAAAGTAGAGTTTACCGTATATAAATATTAGGCTGGTAACAGCAATTTTCAATTCGAACAACGTTGTTTACTTTCTCTTCATATTCTTCTAGTAAAAACATTAATTTTGGGCGGTCTAAAATGTATATATGGATTGTGCATCTATTCTTACATATCTTCTTTTACATTTTATTTTTTCATACATGTTATATCTAAATAACACTAATTCCCTTTAATAAAGTGACGGATAGATTGCACTCCGATTATTCTTATATCGATGTGTAATTTTGTCAATATTTACAACTTACTTGAGAAGAATTTGATAGCTTTTTCGCAATTCAAAGTTACTCTAGTCTACAGTACTGGTGTACATTGTCCCATAATATTTGAAACAAATTTAAGTCCTTCAACCTAGACTTGTCATCTCCATAATAGTCACAGATCAAGAATTAAGGGATTCTCCAAATACATTTTTCTTTCATTACTCATTATTTCTGACACTGACATTTATCTGTCAGTTACAAATAATTTAAATTTGCAACTATTTTTCATGGCATCCTTTCGGTTGTAAAATTAATTACAACATTATTTTATATATTATATTCCTTTTATCTCTAAATCTATAAAATATGTATAAAAATATTTAAATGTATCAGAAAGAGAATTTATTTTTCTTTAATATTATCAAGAAAAATTTTCAAAAAATAATATTTAGAAGATTTTTTTCAAGAATCTTCTACTTCCGGTTGTCCAATTGTTCCCAAAACCTTTTCAGATCTTCCCATGAATGTCCGATTGGGAAATACGTTGTTAAACAAATTTTAAGTCTTATAGTTTTTGAGTAACCGTCCTTCCAACATCCCACACACACACATCCACACACACACACACACACACACACACACACACACACACACACACACACACACACACACACAGACACACAGACATCATCGTAAAAATGTTAAAATCGGATTGTAGGGACCTTAAAACGTGCTTATTCAATAAAATCTGGATATGCGATTTTTAGCACGAATCCAATACCTCTCTTAGAGAGAGGTAAAAATTAAGATTATTCAATTTTCTACAGGTTTGCTTTAATACTTTTTCTATATATTTAAATTTATAAAATAATATAAAAATTATATCTCGGAGCTTATGCACACAACTCAATGGTTACACAGTTCAGCTCAAATGTATGTAACTGACAGATAAATGTCACTGACAAAAAATAATCATTTCAAATTAATAATAATGTTTTAAAACGAAAATTTTAAATAGAACAATAGTTATTTGAAAGGAACTTAATATATATAATTTCTAACATTAGTAAATATGCAGGTATGTATTTAAATAAAAAAATAAATAAATATATTATCACGGCATATTACCCATTGTTGGGTGTGCTAATATGTTTTGTATACAGATTTCAGTAATGATGATGACATATTTGTATCGTGCGAGCGTTTACCAAGCGTTACCTCACGGGCACTCAGTGTTGACGTGGAGTGTACACCACAGGGGTCAATTTTATGCTATTTAAAATTCAAAATATTTGCAACCAGACATCAGGCACGCAGCAACGAGACCCCATAGTTATGTATTTAAATTAATAAAAATTAAATGGTGGGAGGTATTGTGTTGGTTACATCAGATTTTTTATATGTAGGTATATGTAAAAATATTAATCATATTAAGCAATGAAAGTGTTAAGATTGTGCGATAAAAAATTGATACCTAACTGTTATAGTTTAAGCAATGTTACTTATTGAGTTCACATGGTTCAATGTTGATGACGAATCACCATAAAATCCGACAGGAAAAGATAACATTAATTCTCACAGATAAAAACAGATTATAAAAAAATCTTCCACGATTTTTTTCTGCAACAATAAAGATTTAATATTGTTATATGTAAAATTACAATAATAATATGTTATACAACGACGCTATAAAGGATAATTACGGATGAAGTTTGCAACACGAATTTAACCCATTTCTCTTGACAAGTTTGGAATTTAATTTTTAGGACAAATATTATAATTTTTGTTGTGTTTATTTTCTTGTATCCACTCATACATTTCAGCCACTTTGGTGTAAACCCCAGCATACTTAGAATAGGCGCAAGCTCTTCCCCAAGACACAATACCAATTTGTACTTCATCAACAACCAACGGTCCACCAGAATCGCCAATACACGCATCTTGCTTTGGTGTAAACGCACACAACATATTTTCCGTAATTTTATTCTTTCCGTGCCTAGATTTACACTTCTTGATGCTGATTATATGGACGTAAGTTGCATGTAAGTTTTCTGGGAAGATTCCAGTTTCTATTTTTCCCCAACCAGAAATGAAGCCTTGGGTTTTTATTGGGGTTTCTTCTCCAGGATGTTGTAGATCGATGGGTTGAACATTTGAATTGAAAGTTAGAGGGAAGTCGATTTTTTAAAGGGCGATGTCTTTGTCGAAAAATGAGTCACGGTATTCTGGATGTTCTATGATTCCTACGACTTTGAAGACGTGGCCTCTATTGTTGGATGTTTCGCCCACCCGAATGGTATACATAGAGTAATCGCGCCTAAAAAAAAATGTATATATAATTTAAGATATAAATTTAGTTTTTCAAGCTAGAATCATATGTACGAGGTGCTATTCAAAATTTCGGAGAATTATTTTCAGGGGGGTAGTAGAGCGCTAGTTCCATTTTTTCTCGCTAGGTGCCTTCGCTAGACAGTCTTTGGGATCTGCTGTCCAAGTGCCCAGGGCTGGTTAATTTGAAATTGTAATTTATAATTTACAATTTTCTGTCTTGTTTATGTTCGATTTTGAAATTATGAATCTGAGCAATAAGTATCTATCATGTGACTTGTCTGCTTGTCATATTTTCACGTTTCACTAGTTCAAATTTTAGATTACGATTTTATGTATTTTCATAGCCATAGATTTGTTAAATGCCAATGAAGATGATTTTTACCTTCCGTCACTTCTAGGTAAGGAAGGTATTGTCTTTGGTCAAAAAATTCGATGATGAGTTTTAAATGAATAAACACGTTTTAGGGTCTCCGGAATACGATATTACCATTTTTACAATGATATATATATATATATATATATATATATATATATATATATATATATATATATATATATATATATATACCGGGTGACCCATTTTAAAAAATCCACTGGAATATCTCGAAAAATATGCATCGGACAAAAAAATATTTCAAACAAAAGTTTAATGGTTTTGAAGGGGCCATCCGATACAGTAATAATTTCTCCTCCCCAGCCCCTAGGGGGTCGGGGAGGGGGGTATCTTTGAAATTTTGAATACAGACCCCCACTTTTTATTCCAGATTTGGATTCTACTCAAAAAAATAAGAAAGTTTTGTGTGTAATTTTTTTTTCGATTTGCAATAGATGGCGCTGCAAAACTAAAAACAAATTTAGTTTAGGCCCCATTGGATGGCCAGCAAGGTCACCAGATTTGACATCTCCGGACTTCTACTTGTGGGGCTTCTTGAAAGATGCGGTTTATAAAGAAAGACCAACTATCAGGGCCAACATGATTCAAAGAATACAGATAGCTTGCGACAGTATTCCTAAAAAGGGCTGATTTCAGCCGACCTTTAAGTAATAAGATGCTCAAAAGTAGCCCCGTTTTCCCGTTGACACAGCTGAATTCGGCGTTTAAAGTTGTTCATCGTTGTCAAAAGCGTTGCACGAGGAATACTGTCGCAAGCTATCTTTATCCTTTGAATCATGTTGGCCCTGGTAGTTGGTCTTTCTTTATAAACCGCATCTTTCAAGAAGCCCCACAAGTAGAAGTCCGGAGATGTCAAATCTGGTGACCTTGCTGGCCATCCAATGGGGCCTAAACTAAATTTGTTTTTAGTTTTGCAGCGCCATCTATTGCAAATCGAAAAAAAAATTACACACAAAACTTTCTTATTTTTTTGAGTAGAATCCAAATCTGGAATAAAAAGTGGGGGTCTGTATTCAAAATTTCAAAGATACCCCCCTCCCCGACCCCCTAGGGGCTGGGGAGGAGAAATTATTACTGTATCGGATGGCCCCTACAAAACCATTAAACTTTTGTTTGAAATATTTTTTTGTCCGATGCATATTTTTCGAGATATTCCAGTGGATTTTTTAAAATGGGTCACCCGGTATATATATATATATATATATATATATATATATATATATATATATATATATGTGTGTGTGTGTGTGTGTGTGGGTGCGCGCGTGTTTGTTTGTGCGTGACCGCGGTTTTGGCCGTGATATCTTAAGTACTAGAATTCCAAAAATTACAATTCTTACGTATTCCTCTTCCTTACACCCATATGCAGACTTCATTAGATTTTGGTTATAATTGGTCATTTGAAGATTTTAACAGTTTTTCTTGAAGAAACGCTGTTAAATATTATTTTACTTAACCATGGAAACTGCTAATACAAGAAATATCAAATTGACAGATGTCAGTATCAATAAAAAGTAAATGAATGAAAGAATAAGGGAATAACTAATGTTTCATGGTTTAAACATGTCATGAGGAACAACATGTTGGAAGAAAAATGAATAGCTTAGTAATAGAACGTGGAAGAAACAGAGGAAGACCAAATATAAGATAGAAGGATTGTATTGCAGAAGACTTGAGAGAAAAGGAACTGAATGAGGACGACACACAAAACAAAATGAGTGGAAGAAAATAAAAAATAGGGACCCCTAAGGAATGGAAAAAACTAAAGAAGAAGAAGATGTCAGTGTCAAGTGCAATTTGCATAGTTTGTTTATGAAATAATTTTACTGGAAATATAAGATCTTGTGCAAGAAAAATTATGTATAGGGCGCGTGCAATGACGTGACTTTGCTGACTTTGGCAAGCAGATATGGGGACCCGTGTCAAAATGACAGCAATTAATTACGTCCATAACTGACAAGTGTTATAATTTTTCATTCAAAATTACATAATTTTCTTATGTCATGTGGTTTATTTGTTATCAGGAGTATGGAATTCAGATGTCGAGAAAAGGAATCATAAAATACCAAAAAATGAAATTTTGAATAAACAATTATGACATTTGTCAGTTATGGACATAATTAATAGCTGTCATTCTGATACGGGCCCCTATATCTGCTTGCGAAGGTCATCAAGTCACGTGATTGCTCGCGCCCTATACATAAATTTTCTTGCAAAAGATGTATATATTTCCAGTAAAATTATTTTATGAATAGCTTAGTAATAGAAGGTGGAAGAAACAGAGGAAGACCAAAGATAAGATGGAAGGACTGTATTGCGCAAGACTTGAGAGAAAAGCAACCGAATGAGAACGACCCGCAAAACAGAAATGAATGGAAGAAGAAAATAATAAATAGCGACCCCTAACGAATGGAAAAAGCTAAAGAAGAAGAAGAAGAAGATGCAAGTGTCAAGTGCCATTTGCATAGTTTGTTTATGAAATAATTTTACTGGAAATTTAGAATCTTTTGCAAAAAAATATATATGGTATTTGTATATAATACAACGGATGGGATGTTTTTACCTTCCGTCACCTATAGGTAAGGAAGGTATTGTCTTTGGTCAAAAAATTCGGTGGTGAGTTTTCATTGAATAAGCACGTTTTAGGGTCTTTACAATACGATTTTACTATTTTTACGATGATGTCTGTATGTGTGTGTGTGTGTGTGTTCGTGTGTGCGTGTGTGTGTGTGTGTGTGTGTGTGTGTGTGTGTGTGTGTGTGTGTGTGTGTGGACCGCCGTTCCGTGCACGATATCTCCAATACTAGAATTCCAAAAATTACAATTCTTGCGTATTCCTCTTCCTTACAACCATATGCAGACTTAATTAGATTTTGGTTATAATTACCCTCATTTGAAGATTTTAACAGTTTTTCTTGAAAAACTCAGTTAAATGTTATTATAACTTAAAGAATATATTATTCTCTATACGATTTGATTGCATTTTATATTTTATATTTAACAGATATAGAGTTAAAGAATTTTAAAGATAATAAAATTTATAATTCAGCCAGCTATGCTAACTTAACCATGGAAACTGCTAATATATTCAGGTAATTCAAATTGACAGATGTCAGTATCAATAAATAGTAAATGTATGAAAGAGTAAGGGAAATAACTGTAGTATTGAACGTTTCTAGAAAGATATAAGAGAGAAGATTACATTGGTTTCAACATGTCGTGAGGAGAGATGAGTATATTGGAAGAATGAATAGCTTATAACAGAAAGTGGAAGAAACATAGAAAGACCAAATATTAGATGAAAGAAGAGAAAAGGAAATGAATGAGGACGACACGCAAAACAAAAATTAGTAGAAAAAGAAAATAAAAAATAGCGATCCCCTAACAAATGGGAAAAACTAAAGAAGAAGATGTTAGTGTCAAGTGCAATTCGCATAGTTTTATTAAATTAATTTAACTGGAAATATAGGATCTTTTATGTGTAGGGCGCGCCAAAGTCAGTAAAGTCACGTCGACTTTACTGACTTTGGCAAGCAGATACGAATGTGGACTCGTGTCAAAATGACAGCTAATAATAACGTCTATAACTGACAAATGTCATAATTTTTCATTCAAAATTTCATGATTTTCTTATTTCATGTGGTTTATTTATTATCAGGGGTGTGGAATTCAGTTGCCGAGAAAATAAATCATAAAATACCGAAAAATGAAATTTTGAATGAACAATTTTGACTTGAGGATGATCCGCAAAACAGAAATGAATGGAAGAAGAAAATAAAAAATAGCGACCCCTAATGAATGGGAAAAGCTAAAGAAGAAGAAGATGTCAGTGTCAAGTGCCATTTGCATGAAATAATATTACTGGATATTTATAATCTTTTGCAAGAAAATTTATGTATGGAATTTGTACATAATACACAGGATTGACGGAAGGTATTGTGCTGGCCACATCAGATTTTATTTCTATTGTTGATTTGTATAATGAAGAAAGAAACAAACGCAAACGTAAAAAAACATAGATGGTCTGTTTGTTAGGCCTACGTACAGATTAAGATTTGTCATCGGGCAATATCATATTACTAAAATATCGATTTGTTACTGTGTATCCATCTTCAAAATTAACATTAAAAATTCAGAGACTCACGCCATAACCAGAACAGACAGCTGATAGATAAAGCAAAGTTATTCCGCTATGTTTAATGATGCTCTCTTGTGATTGGTCGAATTTGAATTTACATTTGGAAATATAAAATATAATTGCCGCTTCGGTGGCCGAGCGCTCTAAGTGACCATCACCGCTCGGATCCTGGGGTCGTGGGTTCAATTCCCACCGAGGGCTTGGATGTTTGTGGCATCTTTCTCATCTCCATCAACGTAACGAATAAT
The DNA here is from genome assembly GCA_951394225.1 of Harpalus rufipes. Classification (NCBI taxonomy): domain Eukaryota; kingdom Metazoa; phylum Arthropoda; class Insecta; order Coleoptera; family Carabidae; genus Harpalus; species Harpalus rufipes. The sequence continues at coordinate 48,525,688 of OX596279.1, forward strand.
AAAACTGCGAGGTTACAAAAAATTGTTAAAGAAAGTTGACACCCCATTTAATCACCAAATGTGATAAGTTGTACAAAACTTTAAAAACAATAAAGATTATTATTATTACCTTTATTATGGGGTCTCGTGGCCGTGTGCCTGAGTGTCTGGTCGCGAATCTGGGGGCCCGGGTTCGATCCCGACCGACGCCAAAATATTACTTCGAATTTTAATGGCACTAAATTGACTCCTGTGGTGTACTCTCCACGCCAGCTCTGAGTTCTCGTGAGGTGACGCCTGGTAAGCGCCCACACGGTACAAATATTTCATCATTACCGATATCTGCGTAAAAAGCAGATTGGCACAGCCAGCAATGGGTAATATGCCGTGATGATATATTTATTTTTTATTATTATTATTATAAAATATAATTTAAACCAAATCTAAATTTTTAAATCATTCATAAACCATCGTATGCGTTTTAAGTATGTTTATATTTTAAAATCTAAACTTTAAATTGTAAATTCGTAAATTAAATTCATCATAAACCAGCCTTCATCCTTGGGGAAATATCTAAGCGATCAGGGTGATTGTTTCGTAAGGAATGTTTGACGTATTCAGCGATTTTGCAATGGCGGACAATAAAGAACATCGTGACATCAAGTTGTGTTTCTTGTTAGGGAAATCAGCAGCAATGCTTGAGAGAGTTTACAAAAAATCCGGTTCTATTTCTGACTGTTCTTTCAAATCCTGGCACACACTTAAATGGTTCGCTCTCTGGTCGTTGGAAAGCACACTTGGAACGAATTTCACTACGACACGTTTTATCAAAATTCGTTGGTATAAACTCCATGACATTTCAGTGAGTTCCTCCAATTCATCGATTATTCTACCGACGATCAGACACTATCGCATTACGGACTTTGCAATGCTTTTGGCTGTTCTGCAAGTCAAGCTTCATCTTTAATTGGTTTTCGGTCATTTTCAAAATAAGAAAACCACTCATAAACTCTTGCGTGGCTTAAAGATTCTTCCCGTAAGCTCTCCAAAGCATTTCGACAGTTTTCTCTGCTGATTTCCCTAAAAGGAAACAAAGTTGTCAAACAGCGTTTACGGAAAAAATACAATGATCGCTCGAATGTTTCCCCAAGGATGACACTTGGGAAATAGATTCAAAAGGGTGTCTAGTAAAGACACCTAGCGGGAGAAATTGAAACTAGCGCCCTACCACCCTCAAAAAAATAATTCTCGGATATTTTGGACAGCACCTCGAATGTATACTTGCCCATGAACGCAGTGCGCCGCTGTAAGAATGGTATTGGCATCAAGAATGGAACCACCACAATAATGTTTATTGTTATATTGTACTGAGACTTGATAAGGAAAATGAGATATTGATGTCTGATATCCTCCAAAAATACTTTCTATAATAATTCAACACATATTATTTTCAAAGATATTTTTATTATATTTACTTACCTGTTAAAAAGATATTAAAGTTAAAAATTGTTGCACATAAATAAAAAAAAAATATTTGAAAAGAACTAAATATAATGTTTGTGAAATGCATACTGCAATAATACTACCTTATCAATTACTGTCTAATATGAATTACATTCATATTTCATTTCTTATCTTCTATCTTAACGATTATCATATATTGAATCATTTATAATTATAAAGTATTGCATATTCTCAAGAAGAGCTTGTTTCTAAACTTAATGATTATTTATTTATTAATAAATCAATCCAACAGGATACAAGATTCCAATTACAGGACCAAGGGCGCCGCCAGGATTTTATTCAGGGGGGTGCAGAAAGATTTCCCCCCCCCCCCAGTCGTTTTTTACCTCTCGCTAAGAGAGGTATTGCATTCATGCTAAAAATCGCATATCCAGATTTTATTGTATAAGCACGTTTTAAGGTCCCTACAATCCGATTTTAACATTTTTACGATGATGTCTGTGTGTGTGTGTGTGTGTGTGTGTATGTATGTAGGATGTTGGAAGGACGGTTACTCAAAAACTATAAGACTTTAAATTTGTTTAACTACGTATTTCCCAATCGGACATTCATGGGAAGATCTGAAAAGGTTTTGGTAACAATTGGACAACCGGAAGTAGAAGATTCTTGAAAAAAAATCTTCTAAATATTATTTTTTGAAAATTTTTCTTGATAATATTAAAGAAAAATAAATTCTCTTTCTGATAAATTTAAATATTTTTATATATATTCTATAGATTTAGAGATAAAAGGAATATAATATATAAAATAAACTGTTGTAATTAATTTTACAACCGAAAGGATGCCATGAAAAATAGTTGAAAATTTTAATTATTTGTGACAGATAAATGTCAGTGTCAGAAATAATGAGTAACGAAAGAAAAATTTACTTGGAGAATCCCTTAATTCTTGATCTGTCTCTATTATGGAGATGACAAGTCTAGGTTGAAGGACTTAAATTTGTTTCAAACATTATGGGACAATGTACACCAGCACTGTAGACTAGAGTAACTTTGAATTGCGAAAAAGCTATCAAATTCTTCTCAAGTAAGTTGTAAATATTGACAAAATTACACATCAATATAAGAATAATCGGAGTGCAATCTATCCGTCACTTTATTAAAGGGAATTAGTGTTATTTAGATATAACAAGTATGAAAAAATAAAATGTAAAAGAAGATATGTAAGAATAGATGCACAATCCAGATATATACATTTTAGACCGCCCAAAATTAATGTTTTTACTAGAAGAATATGAAGTTAGAGTAAACAAGGTTGTTCGAATTGAAAATTGCTGTTACCAGCCTAATATTTATATATGGTAAACTATACTTTGTAATTTATTGTAACATAATTTATGGTAAAATATCTTTATGTTGAGACATGCTATTATTGAATAAGAAAGAAGTTTATACGTCATAGATTTATATGAATATATTATTTGTATTTATAAAAATATTCTTTGCTTTATGCATACAGCCAGGTAAAATATACGGCGAGAGGTTATGTGCTGGCCACATCAGATTTTTTTTTTTCGAAGAAAAAACAACGAATTACATTTCTGAACTACAATCAGTGATATGTTTATTTGATTTAAATAAACCCTTTTTGATGATATGATATGAACCTACTAAAATTCATATGAATAATATCGTAACTTATTCAAAAAAAATTGAATAAGTTACGACACTACTAGAATTCAAATGAATTAGAAAGAATAGCGGGAAATTGATATGAATATTTACGAAAAAACCAAAGTTAGATTTGATAAATCTTGTTCAGAACTAAAAATTTGAACACTTAGTCAGTATTTTCTGGGCAACAGATTGTGGAAGATCCAATAAACCTTTTTTACCTCTCGCTAAGAGAGGTATTGCATTCATGCTAAAAATCGCATATCCAGATTTTATTGAATAAGCACGTTTTAAGGTCCCTACAATCCGATTTTAACATTTTTACGATGATGTCTGTGTGTGTGTGTGTGTGTGTGTGTATGTGTGTGTATGTGTGTATGTGTGTGGGATGTTGGAAGGACGGTTACTCAAAAACTATAAGACTTTAAATTTGTTTAGCTACGTATTTCCCAATCGGACATTCATGGGAAGATCTGAAAAGGTTTTGGTAACAATTGGACAACCGGAAGTAGAAGATTCTTGAAAAAAAATCTTCGAAATATTATTTTCTGAAATTTTTTCTTGGTAATATTAAAGAAAATTAAATTCTCTATCTGATACAATTAAATATTTAATTATATATTCCATAGATAAAGAAGTATAATATATAAAATAATCTGTTGTAATAAATTTGACAGCCGAAAGAATGCCATGAAAAATAGTTGATAATTTAAATTATTTGTAACTGACAGATAAATGTCAGTGTCAGAAATAATGAGTAATGAATTAAAAATGTACTTGGAGATTCCCTTAGTTCTTGATGTGTGACTATTATGGAGATGACAAGTCTAGGTTGAAGGACTTAAATTTGTTTCAAACATTATGGGACAATGTACACCAGTACTATAGACTAGAGTAACTTTGAATTGCGAAAAAGCTATCAAATTCTTCTCAAATAAGTTGTAAATATTGACAAAATTACACATCGATATAAGAATAATCGGAGTGCAATCTATCCGTCACTTTATTAAAGGGAATTAGTGTTATTTAGATATAACATGTATGAAAAAATAAAATGTAAAAGAAGATATGTAAGAATAGATGCACAATCCATATATACATTTTAGACCGCCCAAAATTAATGTTTTTACTAGAAGAATATGAAGAGAAAGTAAACAACGTTGTTCGAATTGAAAATTGCAGTTACCAGCCTAATATTTATATATGGTAAACTCTACTTTGTAATTTATTGTAACATAATTTATGGTAAAATATCTTCATGTTGAGACATGCTATTATTGAATAATAAAGAAGTTTATACGTCATAGATTTATATGAATATATTATTTGTATTTATAAAAATATTCTTTGCTTTATGCATACAGCCAGGTAAAATATACGGCGAGAGGTTATGTGCTGGCCACATCAGATTTTTTTAATTTATTTTCAACAATGAACATAGCTCTTTTAATTTGAATGATTCTTTGTTTCTCACCCCCTTGCACCCCCCTCCCGGCGTCCATGTACAGGACGATCATACGATATACAAATATAAAAACGAATGTGTTGAAATAGAAAGTACATTAATTAATTGATAAACATATAATAAATTTAACAAGCAACTTAATAAGTGTGAATAAAGAGATCTTAAAGACAGCTGTTTAAACAAAATAAAATAAAAATGATATGGATTAAAAAATATTATGCTCGCAAACAATAATATATCACCAATATCAACATTGATGACGCCCCGTATGGTTAATTTAACAAATATCTAATAATTTTAACAAAATTTTAACTTAAAATTAAATAAGATTTGAATATGACAGTCTGACCACACATTTCGAAACCCGAATTTAGTACTTGCAACAGATTCTATATTTGCAGTAAAATTATTTCCGCAATACAGTCCTTTCATCTTATCTTTAGTCGTCGTGTTTTTCTTCAACCTACTATTACTAAGCTATTCATTCTTCTTCCAATATATTCTTCATCTCTCCTCATGACATGTTCAAACCAATGTAATCGTCTGGTGTATCTTTCTAGAAATTTCTAAAACTAGAGTGTCTTCCTTAACATTTTTCTCAAAATCCTCATCTCTGCCACATTTACTTTCGTTTCATTGACGCTGACATCTGTCAATTTAAATTATCTGAATATATTAGCAGTTTCCATGGTTAGCACAGCTGACTGATTTATGAAATTTGATATGTTTATAATTCTTTAACTCTATATCTATTGAATATGAAGTAAAATATGCAATCAAATCGTATAGAGAGTATAGTCTTGAAGTTATAATAACGTTATACTGTTAAAATCTTCAAATGAGGCTACTTCCGGTTTACCAATTATAACTAAAATCTAATAATGTCTGCATATGGATGTAAACTTGAGGAATACGAAAAAAATATAATTTTTGGAATCATGGTATTGAAATTATGCGATCCGAAACATTCGTAGCACACACACACACACACACACACACACACATACACGCACACACACACATACACGCACACACACACACACACAGACACATACATACAGGCATCATCGTAAAAATGGTAAAATCATATTATATGGACCCTAAAACGTGCTTCTTCTTCTTCTTCTATAGCCCTACTATCCAAGATGGATATACGCTTCCTTTACTACTTTCCTCCATTCTTCTCTATTTTTTGCTACATTTCTCCAGTTTGGTATCTTTAGCCGTTTCACGTCCTTCTCCACCTCTTCTTTCCATCTGATTTTTGGCCGTCCTCTTGGTCTTATTAGCATGTGTATTGCATTGTATATTTTACTGACGTTTCTTGTATCTTCCATTCGTGTTACGTGTCCTAGCCATCTAAGACGTTGTGTTTTGATGACAGTGATTATGTCTTTATCATCGAAAAGTTCTACGATCTCGAAGTTCATTCTCGTTCTCCAGTAGCCGTTTTCGTTTATTGCTCCAAAAATTCTACGTAGGATTTTACGTTCAAATATTCTTAAGGCATTTTCATCCAATTTAGATATAGTCCAGGTTTCAGCCCCGTACGGGTCTAATGATTGTTTTATATATATTAATTTTGACTGTTCTACTGGTGTTTCTTGATTTTATAAGATTTAGAAGGCTATAATAGCATTTATTTCCCAGAATAATGCGCCTTTTAATTTCTTCACTGATGTTGTTTTTGTTGTTGATTGACGATCCCAGGGCCCGTATTCTTGAGCGTTCGTCATTTCGTTCGTATTCGCGTTCGTTTTCATGTTAGTAGTCACAGTAGCCTGTGTTTCAAAAACAATACTGGATATGTGATTGTCAGTGTCAAATGTATTGCACCATTTATTCACATCATTTACAAATTAAAAAAAATATTTATTAATCGTTAATAACTTGTAAATGATCTGAATAAATGTGACAATACAATTGACACTGACACCTACATATATTACTTTTGAAACACAGACTACTATCACTACTAACATGAATACAAAAGCGAATACGAATACGAATGTAATTACAAACGCTCAAGAACAGTGCCGGATTACCCAATAGGCAGACTAGGCAATTGCCTATGGGCCCCGCGCCCATTAGATTAAAATAATATTGATTTGATTTTGAGATTTTTTTATTATTACAAATAAAGAAATCCTTAAATAAAGAAATTTTGATTACAACAAAGAAAAGCTTATTTACAATAATGGAATCTTGATTACAATAATAAAAAATGTCAATCAATATTACAAGACCCTACTGTTACAACTCGATTTTTATAATACCAATACCAAATACCAGTGTTTACCATTTTATGTTGATTTTCGTAATAGTTCTTTTGCATATGCTATAAATTTTTTGTATTTACAATAAATGAAGGGCTTATTGTAATATGCCACAAAACAAAAAATTCGTAGTAATAGAGTTTCAAGTTTTTCAACTTAAAACCATTTTCAAAAAGTGTTATAGGTAGATTACTAACACGTATACTTTAGTAGAGGCAGAAAAGCAACAAAAATATTTATTTCCAAATAAATTTATTTAAAAAAAAACATCAAAGATTTCATTATGTAGGTACTTTAAAATTGAGAAAACTGAATGTTTATATGTATATATTTTATATTAATTTGTTTAAAAGTATGTTAATTTTTTTTATAATAAAATTATTTTATTAAAATTGTTGGGGGTAAAATCGTAAACTTATTGGGGGGGGGTAAGATTTCAATTGCCTAGGGGCCTCCACATGGTTTAATCCGGCACTGCTCAAGAATAAGGGCCCAGGTATGTAAATTCGTTAATTACTTCGTATGTGACGTTATTAAACATTATATTTTGGATATTAATATTTTTTTAGTTTTATTTTCGTTAACATTAAGGCCGAATGATTTTGCTGCAATGTCAATTCTCGCCTAGATTTCTTCCATTTCTTGTAGATTTTTACATACTATGACTATATCATCCGCATAAGCTAGGAAAATATGCGCTTTTTGGAATATGGTTCCTTTAGTGCTAGCTTGGGATTGTCTTAGTGCCATCTCCAGTGATATATTAAATTAATGGTGCGAGCGCGTCTTCATGTTTTAGCCCGGTATTAGTCAGGAAAGGTTCTGAGGTATCACCTTGTACTCTTACCATAACTTCTTGATCTTCTGTGCAGATCTTGGCTAGGTGTATCAACTTTTCTGGGTATCCGAGTGTTTCCATAGCTACCCACAATTTTGATCTGGATTATATGGACCCTAAAACGTGCTTATTCACTAAAAACTCATCATTGATTTTTTTGACCAAAGACATTACCGTCCTTACCTAAAGGTGACGGATAATAAAAAACAAAATTATGAGGACCCTCTTAAATATATCAATTTTTTAAAATTTTAATCGTTTAACGCATTTCGCTTGGGTGAAATAATAATTGTAGTAAAAGAAAATAATTTTGATCTGAAGATAAAATTGCTGTGTTATGCATGCATTACGAATGTTTTTTTTTATTCATTGGGTATGCATTTAACATTACTAATATTTTCAGGTGTTACTAAAGTATCAGAAAAATTCGAGTTCTATTTTATTCCTTAAAATTGATGCAACTGATTCATTACCAGAATTGTCAATTGAGTCCAGTTCATTGAAGGCAAAAATATCATTTGCTTCATTATCATTTATTTATTGCATAATTTTGCTTTTTTTTATAATCTTCTTTTGTACCTTGCTTGATGTTAAATACATAACTAACGTTTTTGATATTATAGAAAACCACACGTAATTTAATTTACTCATTCAATGCAAAATATAATTTGAATAGAAGACCTTTTATACACATTTCAATGATGGATCCGACATAATAATCTCTGTCTAGTTAAGTGCAACATATTAAAACTTGCAATCAACTAAATGTAAAAGCAAAGTACTCATAAATTTTTGAGTAATAAGTAACGAGTGCAAAATTCTCAAACGAGTAATGAGTAACGAGTACCTGTAAATTTAAAAATTACTCAGGAGTACTTTTATTCAAATACTTTAAGTACTCAAGTACAAATTTTGAGTACTGCCCAGCTCTGATGGTAGTACATAGTCATGGAAACAGTAAAGCAAACTAATATAAACGAATTAATTATTAATTCGTGGAAATGGGCCTAATGGATCAAGGAGAATTTAAATAAACGATGAAAGAATTTGTGAAAAAATCATAGTCCTCGCTGTGATTTGAACCCAGGGCCTTCCTATATCTATTCGCGCTGTGTATTCATCTCTCCATTTAGAAGAGTGTACTCGTTACGATTTGTAAAATGACTTGTGAAAGATTGACTTCGATGGGAATTCATAAGCTCAGATGGTTAGAGCGTCCTACTAGATATAGCAAGACCCTGGTTTCAAATCCCAGCGAGGTCCATAAATTTTTCACAAATTCTTTCTTCCTTTATTTAAAATCTCCTTGATGTATTAAGCCTATTTCTACGAATTAAACATTTAGGAAAGATCACAAATAATTATTATCTTAATAACATTTTGTTAAAACAAAATATTTAAATAAATTTGATAGATTACACGTAGTATTTTTAGGATAACTTATGAATGTAAAATGATTAACATAAAATATCAAAATATATATGATTCCTTATCTAAAATGTAAAAATATTACACGTTGTAATGTTTACTTATTTTAGAGTACAATATTTGTCAAACAACCATATCATTGTTCTAATAATTTAAATTAAATAATGATGAATCTTTTTTATTATACGGGTATTGTATGTTAGTAGCAAGTTTTATATTCAAAAATTATTCTAACTAATACATGTATTTATTATTCATGTTAGATATTTCATTGAATATGTTTATGCAAATAATATGCAAAGATAACAATTTGTGATAAAAATGTGTTAAAATTTTGACTATTTTGATAAAATTTAGTATAAAAACTGTGAGAAATACAGAGGAAAGCATAGTACCACATCATGAAATTTGTACTAGCTTTCATTTCGCTGTGCACCTTAGCATATGGTAAGTAATATTTTCTAAACGTTATCACGTATAACTTTATTCGCTATTTCGTAAATTGTTTAACTTTTGCAAATATAACAGTACAGTTTAATAAAGATAAAATAAATTACAAAGTTACGTCTAGTTTCACTAGTTTACGAACATGTGAGTCAACTCTCATGGAGCCATCGTCAGAAGTCGGCCAGCACAACAAGTAACTACAGACGCGTTTCGCACTTATTGGTGCTCATCAGTGTGGTGTAACCTGTGGTCTCTGTACGGTCCACATTGATTGGACTCCTGGAGCAGAGATAATGACGCGTTGTGCTGGCGGTGATCATATGATCATCTATAATGGTAAAAGGCTTGTAGAAGTATGTTAATACCAGCAGAGCCCTCTACCGAGAAATATTTTGACTGCCGTCAAACTGCAAAAAGCAAATTGTGAATGTCTCTGTGAAACAAATACATAAAATAAATTACAAAGTTACTTCTACAGGCCTTTTACCATTATACAGGGTGATCACGCGAGAATGAACCAGCAATTATCTTCGTTATTAAGCGAGATAGCGATTATCTCCAAATAAACAAAGTTACTATAGACAATATGGGCAATAAGATGTCGTATCAAGAAGCGTTCTATTACTTCTGGTTCCGGAGTATGTGATACCAACTTTGAAATTTCAAATGGAACATACTATATTTTTTATATTTTTGAAAAGTACATAAAAAAGTAAAATGGCGGATATTTGAAATATCTTACAAAATAAGCCAAAAAAGTGTGGAGATTTGTTTTATGGGATTTGTTGCCTAGGTTACGTAATATAAATGAATTTATCTCAAAAAATATCATCATCTACGACAAAAAAACAATAAAATCTCACCCACTTGATTTTTTTTTCATTCGATATTTTTATATTTCAAACGTCCGCCATTTTATTTTTTAATAATACAATGTACTATTAATTTACCACCATTGTAAAGAAAATTTTGTGTACTTTTCAAAAATATAAAAAAATATAGTGTGTTCTATTTTAAATTTCAAAGTTGGTATCACATACTCCGGAACCGGAAGTAATAGAACGCTTCTTGATACGACATTTTATTGTCGATATTGTCTATAGTAAATTTGTTTATTTGAAGATAATCGCTATCTCGCTTAATAACGGAGATAATTGCTGGTTCATTCTCGCGTGATCACCCTGTAGATGATCATATGATCACCGCCAGCATAACGAGTCATTGTCTCTGCTCCAGGAGTCCACTTACCGTGAACCGGACAGAGACCAAAGGTTACACCACACTGATGAGCACCAATAAGTGCGAAACGCGTCTGTAGTTACTTGTTATGCTGGCCGACTTCTGACGATGGCTCATGGGAATTAACTCAGATGTTCGTAAACTAGTGAAACTAGACGTTACTTTGTAATTTATTTTATATATTTGTTTCACAGAGAAATTCACAATTTGCTTTTAATAAAGATGTCTGACCAAGGTCATCTTTGAATTATATTAGTTACGATAAGCTCCGTTCATTCTGTCATATTTTATAGTGCCTTTTACTTAGTTTCTATCAGGGTATATATATTTTTTCTTTAGGCTACGTTCCTCTACTGGATGGCCGTATTGTTGGAGGCGAAGCCGTAACCATCGAACAATATCCGTACCAAGTTTCCGTCCGAGTGTACGACCAACACATTTGCGGTGGTAGCATTCTCGATTCAACTACCATCCTCACAGCTTGTCATTGTGTTGACGGTATGGACCATTCTCAATACTCAATTCGTGCTGGATCTACCACCCATCGCCAAGGAATTAAAGCCAAAGTCGCCCAAGTCATCCCCAATAAGAACTACAATTCTCGTCTATACACCAATGACATGGCTATCTTGAAATTGGCAACGCCTTTGGTGTTTAATTCGAAGATTCAACCTGTTAAGCTACAGAAAAAATGGCAGGAACTTTCTGCAGGGACGAAAGCTTGGGTTTCTGGATGGGGTGTTACTAAAGAGGGCAGCACGGGCATTCCAGCTTCCCTGAGAGCAGTGGATGTGGCAGTTTTAAGTAATGCTGTTTGTAGCAAGAAATATGGTTCTGGGAAGATTACCAATCAGATGTTGTGTGCGCAAACTTTGTATAAGGATTCTTGTCAAGGAGATTCTGGTGGTCCTTTAGTAGCCAATGGAAAACTTGTTGGGGTTGTCTCCTGGGGATATGGATGCGCTAGGCCACAATATCCTGGTGTATATGCCAAGGTTTCTGAAATGTATGATTGGATTATAGCTAATATGTAAGTGTTGAATTTTATGGCTGTGAATAAAATTTAAAATAATTTTATTGTTTTAATTTATCTTTAACCTGTATTACTCCTTCGTCCTAGATTAACAACTACTTAGAAGATTTATGTTACTCGCTGTAGGGTTCACAAACGAGGTCTATCCGGAATGAACGCCCACATTTGCGTGTGTCGCATTTCAAAATAAACGAACGCGTCGAACAAATCTACATTAAGTTTTCCAAAAACTAGGCCATTCTTTTTCTAAAACAATCGGTATGATTCGTAAAGTTTACGGTGACAAATTGTATCAACCAAAATCAATGGGAAAACATATATTTCTGAATGTAAGACGATTATAACAGGCGTACCGCAGAGAAGTGTATTGGGTTCTTTGCTATTCCTACTTTACATAAACGACCTACCGACAAACATTGAAGAAGCTGATATTTGCATTTTCGCAGATGACACGTCATTTATTGTAGCTGAGACAACAATACATGAACTGAAAGAAAAACTAAAATCTTGTGTGTCAGCAATGGAATCATGGTGCAATGAAAACGGAATTGTTCTTAATGCTAGTAAAACTAAATTACTCGAATTTTCATCTCGATTCAATAATTATTATACATCGTTCGAATTGCAGAACATTACAATTACTCCAGTTGAATCAACTAAATTTTTGGAGTTATATCTATATTGACTGTAATACATACTGGTTTACCCACACAAAATTTCTTAACGTGAAACTAAATACTGCCTGTTATGTTATTAGACAGTTACGGGGAAAGGTACTTATTGCACATTATATGCTGGGGTAATTCATGCTATGCTTAAGAAGTTTTTACCGCCCAAAAAATAATTATTAGAGCTATGTTCGGCTACAGTTCATTTTGATTTATCGAGCAACCATTTTTTCCGTATTTCAATGTCCAAACAAGTTATTAGGTACCTTATAAATTGTTTAATCGCTATTAAATTTGAAAGGAACTTGCAGTAAATAATAAATTTGTTAGCTACCTAATAAAATTATATGTGAAATAAAAAATATAGTAAAATGGAAATGTGCTGATGAAATATATTATATTATATTGGAAGAAGAATTTTGTTACGTGCCTATATGTCTTTTGTTATTTTCCTTATTGTGTTCTATTTCTCGTTTCTTTCGTACCTAAAAATATACTGTTAGCTACTTGTCTTCTATTTATTTTTCTATTTTATAATTTCATACTTTGTTCTTACTCTATTTGTTTAATTTATTGTTGTTATTCTTCGTAATGTGAGGTTATCGTTTGTGTCACTTGTTATTGTTTTAGTAACTTTTCTTATTATTATTTCTTCTTATTTCGCCCAACTTAGTAATTTTTATAGTTTTTCGTTTTTACAAGCGTTCGTGTTGCGCTGTGCGCGCGTGTTCTTCGGCCGTGGTCGTGTGTTTCCGGTCATCTTCGTCTCGTCTGCGTTTATCTCTCTCCCTCTCTCGTAATTTTAGCATCGTTCATCTCATTCCTTTTTCTTTTGTCTATTTGTTAATTTTAAATGCATTTTGGCGCAATTTTGTGTACTTTCTATCTTTCTTCTTCTATATCTCTGTTTATGCGTAATGCATTTTGTTTAGTAAACATTTTAAAAAAATTGCAAAACCCGGCAAGGGGTAACGGGTCAGATACGGGTGTATTTCTGCAAAGGCAGGTTGATAGTTTTTTTGGAGCGTAGTTTTTTTGGAGTTGCGTTGCGATATTTTTTTTCATATCGAAGTTATTTTTTTCGATTCCAAATTTTGGGATAAAATTTATTCGCGCTTTTATTTTCCGTGAGTGAGATTTTTCGTTGCGTACTTACCCGGAAAGCCCGCTGAGGGGATTTTAACGCTACCAATCAAACGTCGTTGGAATTGAGACTTCCGGCTTGTCCACACCGTCCCGTGAGCCCATCCTGATTCGTACCACCGAGAGCCCGTACATCTGGCCCCGCTGTCCACGTCCTCCGCGCTTTTACGAGTCCACCTGCAGACCACGTGCGAGAGGGAAAACAGCTAAGTGTTGTGCGATAAGTGGGTGTGGTTGAGTTTTATGTTTTCAAGATTAAAAAGTTATCTATTCTTCGAAAACCTTTTTTTGTATTCACGACTTTTAATTCATTATTAATTTTGAATCTTCGGACTAGTTTTTGTAGCACTAAGATTTTTCTTTTGTGCAAAACCAAGCCTTCCGCTTGCGCTTCTTTAGTAAATTTAATTTCTTTAATTATAAGTACGTTGTGTGAACGTGGATGTTTGTGGGTTGACGCCCTTAAAGTAATTTTATTCTCCCTTTTAGTTTTACCGTTATTCCTTGTATTTTTGTGTTGCGCCTGCGCCGTATTTCGCAACGGTTCTCCGCGATTACTCCCGCCATTTTGTTGTGAACCGACTGGCCAGCTTCGGTAGTTAGGGCCCTTGTAGTACCCAAGGTTTCTAGGGTTTAGTCCGAGAGCTTGCGGGAAATATAGTCGCCGGTGTCCGCGCTGCTACCCTGTTTTCTCCTCTTCCTATCTCCCTTCTCTCCCCTTTTTTTTGTGTTGGCGTCGCGAACATCCGTTGTCCTTGTTTTATTGTTTATTTGGTTTCTCTTTATGCTTATTACATTAATTTGTATCATTTATTTGCCATCTTTTCATTCAATATATATTTCACTTAATTTAATTTTGAGTATTATTACCAAAACTACCCAAGGATTCCCTCTCAAACAAACTTTGCAGGTTTTCCTTTGCGTTAAGCACTTTAGTTTTATTTGTCCTTCACACTACCGTGGTCTAGAGGGTGAGGGCAGCTTGTCCGATCACGTGGCGCCCATCATATTGAACCACCCCTTCTCCCTGAGGAGCCGGCAGCCTCATCCTGGTGAGGACATTTGTTACTAACCACCGAGGTACGTAATAAATTTGGCGCCCAACGTGGGGCCCCATTATCTGTGCACGCATTCCCGGTATAATAAATATTTATATTTTTTTTGAATTTTTTTTTTCAATTTTGTCTCTATCCTTTCTCTTTGTGTTCCTTACTCGTTCTTAAACTAGTTTTCAATTTCATTGTACTTACCGTTTTCTTTTTTTATTTATTTAGGATATATCGTAGGAATTTAAGAAAAGGTTTAGGGTTTTGTTAGTTATTTAATAATCATTTATTTTACGGTTAAAAATAGTTATATTTCCTTACGTTTATTACACTTTCACAAAACATGGATATTAAAATTGATCCCAATAGACTTTTGTCGGATGAACTTACTTATGAACTACTTCTGAGAGGGGGCAATGTTACCGGTACAGTCCAAGAAAAACGAAGTCGACTTCGCGAATATTTTAAAGCTGAACGAGCGGGTGAATCTAACATAGTAAGCAATCCTTTCTTACCGGAATTGGAATTAAAGATTTGTGAGAGAAAATTACAAGATTTGGTAGAGTCTCTTGAGAAATTTGACGTCGCGAATTACCAGAATGAGTATGCACGTATCGGAGCTCGGATTACTCATGTTAAATTACGTCTTAGTCGAATCACTTCTTCTGAAAAAGTCGAACAAGAAAAACTGGCAGAGTTAATACAGAGTTGTGAGAACCACCTTCGACAACTACACTTGAAATTCTCCGCACAAGCTTCTGCTCTTCTATTGGAGGAACATGAACAGTCTTTGCTGGATGGAGGAGACGACTCTCAAGACCAGGAGAACGTTGCTCCCGAAAAGGACAATTCCAAACCTGAAGCGTGCTCTAGTCCTCGCCCCAAAATTGATTTTGAAGATCGACTTACGCAGGCTCTGGAGTCAATATCGTTAAGTTTATCGGTTTCGCGTCAATCGACTCCAGAAGCGCATAAGGAACCGGTTCATGAGTGGAACCTTAGTTACAATGGCGGTCCGGGTTTGTCGAACTTTTTAGAGCGGGTCGAAGAGTTACGAGTAGCGCGAGGTATTACTAAGGCTCAGTTATTCGGATCCGCGATTGACTTATTTACGGGGCAAGCCTTGACCTGGTTTAGGTCAAAAAGACAAATAGTTGCGACATGGGACGAGCTGGTGGTTCATTTGAAAGCAACTTTTTTGCCGTGTGACTATGATTTGGATTTATGGGAAGAAATCCGAAACCGGACACAGGGCAAAGATGAAAAAGTAGCACTGTTTATTGCGAATATGGAGGGCCTATTTAACCGATTGAGCAAAGTGCCAGAAGAGATTGATCGGGTTAAACATATTCGACGAAATCTGCTACCGTATCTCCAAAAAGCACTTGGACTTGAATTCGTGAGAACGGTAGATTCTCTGGACGATATTTGTAGGCAGCTAGAGGACATCCATATTCGCACACAACGTTTTAGGCCACCATCATCCGCGAACCAATCCTTAGAGCCGGATCTCGCATACCGTAACGTGGAGTACCGATCCAATACCGCCCGAGTAAACTCTATACGCAATAACGCCGATTCTGCTTCGCGCTCGTCCATGAAATGTTGGAACTGCAGCAAGGTGGGACACAGGTCATCCGAGTGTAAAGAATCTGCACGGAGACACTGTTATCGATGCGGCGAACCTGACGTCACCACTCGTAGTTGTCCAAAATGTTCGGGAAACGCTTCCGGAAGGCGCTAAGTGGTCGTGTCGCGTCCCCTAAGTTATCGACCAACAATAAAATGCAAACAAATACCGCCATAGTGAACTACATATTATCGCATTTAGAACATGACCAACGTCCTTACCTGGAAATATCAATTTTCGGTACTAAATTTCTCGGACTGCTTGATTCTGGCGCTACATGTTCCATAATTGGTAGGGATGGTTGGGAGTTTTTAAGGAATTCCGATTTATGCTTGGACACTACGGATACACCCTCTTGTCAAGTTGCGAATGGTAAGACTTGTTTATCAATTGGTTCGATTACGGTTCCCGTTGTACTCATGGGAAAACTGAAGCTTATTCGTTTTGTCGTTGTCCCTGATGTCACGAGCCCCATTATTCTTGGTATGGACTTTTGGTGCTCCATGGGTATTGTGCCGGACTTGAAGAGTGATGAATGGAAATTCTCTGCAACTACAGCCACTATTAGCGTTAATTCCGCCGTAGTATCTCAAACAGAGTTAACCCCTACACAACAGCAAAAACTTGAGAATTTTGTAGAAACTCAATGGGAACGGATGAGTAGCTCGCTTGGATGTACTACCGAAGTTGAACATGAAATTATCACAGACTCCAAGCCCATAAAACAGCGATACTATCCCGTCAATCCGAACATGCAAAAACATATAGATGGTGAACTCGATAAAATGCTAGCGGATGATATTGTTGAGCCATCGAATAGCCCCTGGTCTTCACCAATCTTGCTAGTCCCCAAAAAGGATGGAGGTTTTCGCTTCTGTGTGGATTTCAGGAAGCTGAATAAAGTTACTAAAAAGCATGCATACCCCATTCCATACGTCTCTATGATTCTTGACCGCTTGAGAGGAGCTCGGTATTTGTCATCGCTCGACATTAAATCCGCGTACTGGCAAATTCCGATGGCTGAGAATAGTAGAGAGTATACTGCGTTCACAATCCCCGGAAGAGGCCTCTACCATTTTAAAAGAATGCCATTTGGGTTAACAAACGCACCGGCTACATGGCAAAGCCTTATCGATAGAGTTCTGGGTCAGGATCTTGAACCCCATGTATTTGTGTACTTGGACGACATTATTGTATTGTCCGAAGATTTTGAGGAACATGTAACTATATTGAAGAAAATTTTCGATCGATTATTTAAAGCAGGATTGACGTTAAGTCAGGAGAAATGTCAATTTTGTCGGCCAGAATTAAAGTACTTAGGGTATGTTGTGAACAAGAGCGGATTAAGAGTAGATCCCGATAAAATCCAAGCCATTTTAAATATCCCGACTCCCTCTTGCGTTTCTGATGTGAGAAGATTTTTAGGCATGGCGTCCTGGTATCGGCGTTTCGTGAAGGATTTTTCTACAATTAGCTCTCCTCTTACAAACCTTTTGAGGAAAAAACAAAAATGGCAATGGACGTCAGAATGCCAAGAGTCATTTCGCCTGCTACAGGAACACTTGATCTCAGCTCCTATTTTAGTATGTCCAGATTTTTCGAGGCCCTTTACCGTACAGACGGACGCTAGTAATTATGGGTTAGGAGCTGTGTTAACGCAGAATATCGATGATGAGGAGCACGTCATCTGTTTCTTGAGCAGATCACTGAGTAAGCAAGAAAGAAATTACTCGACTACCGAGAGAGAATGTTTAGCTGTTGTGTGGGCGTTGGAAAAACTCCGTCAGTACCTGGAGGGTTCCCATTTTACGGTTGTGACGGATCATCACTCTCTAGTTTGGTTAAATAACCTGCAGGATCCATCAGGCAGACTGTGCCGCTGGGCAGTTCGGCTGCAACAACATAGTTTCGATATAGTACATCGAAAAGGGAAAGATCACGCCGTACCTGATTGCTTATCGCGTGGGGTAATTGCGGAAACTATGGAGTTATTTGCGGCTAATGTACGTGTTATCAGCACTGATAAGTGGTACAATTCGATGCGCACACGTATTCAGGCGAAGCCTCATAAATTCCCGGAATGGAGAGTAGACGAGAATGGATTACTATATCGACATGTTGAACCAAAGATTGCCGAGCTCGCCGATAACGACCTTGATAGTTGGAAACAGGTAATCCCTAAAGATCAACGCAAGCAAATACTATATCAGGCACATGACGCACCAACCAGTGGACACCCCGGTATCAAAAAAACTTACCGAAAATTATTACAAAAATATTATTGGCCGAAAATGAAAGCTGACGTTGCTGCGTATGTACGTAATTGTGTCACTTGTATAGAGCACAAAGCTATACAACTACGACCACCAGGCTTTATGGGCTCTCGGCCTAAAATATTTCGCCCTTTCCAACTATTAAGTATGGATTTGATAGGCCCTGTTCCGCGATCTTCCCATGGTAATCGTTATATTCTTGTAGTCTCTGATTATTACAGCAAATTCGTATTAACTTTCCCTCTTCGTGAAGCTACCGCCCCTGCTATTGTACGGCATATCGAGGACAATATCTTTTTAATTTTTGGCGTACCGCAATATATCATTTGTGATAATGGAGTACAATTTAAAAGCAGGCAGTTTCGTAACCTCTGCAATCATTATAGTGTGTGGTTAATGTATAATGCCTTATATCACCCACAGAACAATCCAACCGAAAGAGTCAACCGTGTCATAAAAACCATGTTATCATATTATGTTAACGATAATCAGCGAGTATGGGATAAATACTTACCGTCCATCACGTGCGCCATACGTACTCTCGTTCATGAAGCCACTGGGTATACGCCTTATTTTGTAAACTTTGGTCGCGAACACATCCTCTCCGGAAATGAATTTAGGGCAGGTGCAATCGACGACGAAGGACTTATTGAGTACGATCGTCAAAATATTGCCGAGCAGCGTCCGGCTGGATTTCGGAAACTATATGCCGATGTACGTAAACGCTTAGATAAAGCCTACGAACAGAGTCGCACTCATTATAATTTACGTCGTCGTGCAGTTCATTATGATATCGGTCAAACTGTTTGGCGACGAAATTTTGCACTGTCGAATGCAGCTGACCACTTCACCAAAAAAACTCGCACCAAAATATGTTGGACCGTTCATAATAAAGAAGAAAATATCGAGCACTACTTACGAACTTGGCGATCACAACGGTAAAGAGCGAGGAATTTGGCATGTAAAAGATCTTAAACCAGGCCCTTCTGTTGACGACACTCTTTCGGACACTGACGAATGATTTTGGTATATGTTTGTCTTCTCTGTTTGAGTATAATTTGTATTTTGGTTTTATGAGGAAAAATTCTTCTAATTTTCCCTCAACGAGGTGAGGGGGGAATTTGTTACGTGCCTATATGTCTTTTGTTATTTTCCTTATTGTGTTCTATTTCTCGTTTCTTTCGTACCTAAAAATATACTGTTAGCTACTTGTCTTCTATTTATTTTTCTATTTTATAATTTCATACTTTGTTCTTACTCTATTTGTTTAATTTATTGTTGTTATTCTTCGTAATGTGAGGTTATCGTTTGTGTCACTTGTTATTGTTTTAGTAACTTTTCTTATTATTATTTCTTCTTATTTCGCCCAACTTAGTAATTTTTATAGTTTTTCGTTTTTACAAGCGTTCGTGTTGCGCTGTGCGCGCGTGTTCTTCGGCCGTGGTCGTGTGTTTCCGGTCATCTTCGTCTCGTCTGCGTTTATCTCTCTCCCTCTCTCGTAATTTTAGCATCGTTCATCTCATTCCTTTTTCTTTTGTCTATTTGTTAATTTTAAATGCATTTTGGCGCAATTTTGTGTTCTTTCTATCTTTCTTCTTCTATATCTCTGTTTATGCGTAATGCATTTTGTTTAGTAAACATTTTAAAAAAATTGCAAAACCCGGCAAGGGGTAACGGGTCAGATACGGGTGTATTTCTGCAAAGGCAGGTTGATAGTTTTTTTGGAGCGTAGTTTTTTTGGAGTTGCGTTGCGATATTTTTTTTCATATCGAAGTTATTTTTTTCGATTCCAAACTTTGGGATAAAATTTATTCGCGCTTTTATTTTCCGTGAGTGAGATTTTTCGTTGCGTACTTACCCGGAAAGCCCGCTGAGGGGATTTTAACGCTACCAATCAAACGTCGTTGGAATTGAGACTTCCGGCTTGTCCACACCGTCCCGTGAGCCCATCCTGATTCGTACCACCGAGAGCCCGTACATCTGGCCCCGCTGTCCACGTCCTCCGCGCTTTTACGAGTCCACCTGCAGACCACGTGCGAGAGGGAAAACAGCTAAGTGTTGTGCGATAAGTGGGTGTGGTTGAGTTTTATGTTTTCAAGATTAAAAAGTTATCTATTCTTCGAAAACCTTTTTTTGTATTCACGACTTTTAATTCATTATTAATTTTGAATCTTCGGACTAGTTTTTGTAGCACTAAGATTTTTCTTTTGTGCAAAACCAAGCCTTCCGCTTGAGCTTCTTTAGTAAATTTAATTTCTTTAATTATAAGTACGTTGTGTGAACGTGGATGTTTGTGGGTTGACGCCCTTAAAGTAATTTTATTCTCCCTTTTAGTTTTACCGTTATTCCTTGTATTTTTGTGTTGCGCCTGCGCCGTATTTCGCAACGGTTCTCCGCGATTACTCCCGCCATTTTGTTGTGAACCGACTGGCCAGCTTCGGTAGTTAGGGCCCTTGTAGTACCCAAGGTTTCTAGGGTTTAGTCCGAGAGCTTGCGGGAAATATAGTCGCCGGTGTCCGCGCTGCTACCCTGTTTTCTCCTCTTCCTATCTCCCTTCTCTCCCCTTTTTTTTGTGTTGGCGTCGCGAACATCCGTTGTCCTTGTTTTATTGTTTATTTGGTTTCTCTTTATGCTTATTACATTAATTTGTATCATTTATTTGCCATCTTTTCATTCAATATATATTTCACTTAATTTAATTTTGAGTATTATTACCAAAACTACCCAAGGATTCCCTCTCAAACAAACTTTGCAGGTTTTCCTTTGCGTTAAGCACTTTAGTTTTATTTGTCCTTCACACTACCGTGGTCTAGAGGGTGAGGGCAGCTTGTCCGATCACGTGGCGCCCATCATATTGAACCACCCCTTCTCCCTGAGGAGCCGGCAGCCTCATCCTGGTGAGGACATTTGTTACTAACCACCGAGGTACGTAATAATTTTTTTAAATAATTGATAATATTAATACGGAAACTTTATACTGTACGAAACAGACCTAATAATTTAAATTTGGACGAATTTTTTCAAAGGATTTTAAAACCTACCTATATATTTTAGAAAATATGTATATATAAATAAATATGTCATCATGGCATATTACCCCTTGCTGGATGTGTCAATCTGCTTTGTACACAAATTTTGGTAATTATGATGACTTATTCGTACCATGTGCGAAACGACTAGAGCAGTGATATTGCATAAAATTTCCCCAAAAGCTTGGTGAAACCCAAACGGAAACCATTCAGAAAATTCAACAAGCTTTCGGGGACGGTGCTATAAGCATCGCACAAATAAAGGAGTGGTACAACCATTTCAAAGATGGCTACATGTCAGTGGACAGGAAATCACATGCCGGTAGACCCTTAAAAGTCGAAATGACACTGTTAGTGAGGACTTTAGTCATGCAGAGGACTTACGAACGAGATGGGGGTAAAAATTGAATCGATACATTATATTTTAACATTTGATTCAAGATTCCTTGGCCAAACAGAACATTTCCCTCATTCGCCAGGCTCCCTACTCTCCCAACATGACTCCTTGTGATTTTTGGCTGTTCCACATGTTAAAAATCCCGCTTAAAGGGACCCAGTTTGCGTCATAAGAAGACATTATGCATAATGCGATAGCTCGGTTAAACACCATTCCACAAGAAACCTTCCAGAAATGATTTCCAATAATGGCGGGACCAATGGGAGATATTATGTGCATTACCAAGAAGACTACTTTGAAGGGGATTAGGGTCCTAGATCTCGAAGTGAATAATTGTATTTCTGCCAACCAAAGGTTCGAAACTTTCTGAACAGACGAACAGACCTCGTATATCCCTCATACAGGGTGTACCAGAAATAAGTATATTAAATTTAACTCGTCGATTGTAACAATATGTCTTAATAACTTTTTCTCGTAAACCGTCTAGATATTGAGTTAAAATTCTTCAAAGTTTTGTCACAAATTTCATTACTCCCCTATGGTCGAATAAAATAACACCTGAATGTCGGAAAAGTAGAGTGCGTTGCATATTCAAAATGGGACTATACTGCGTGTGCGTCTACGAACAGCTGTTTCTGGTTTGTTTCAGGTTTGTTTTGAATGAATACAATAAAAAAATGAATTACACGAAAGATAAAAGATACGGGTAGAATATAATAACTCGATTAATGTAACAAAAAATCATACGTCAAATTTTTATGTTACAACTGGTTGGACAATCCAAAGATGAGGATATTTATAGGGTGCAATCGACCAAGAACAACTCTACAATTGACGGAACAAGAAAACGCAAAAAGATGATTAAAAGTGATGCAGGCATAAATGAAATCACAATAAATGTTCAAAATGGCCACCGTCATAGTCAATACAACCCTGAAGGTGCCAACGACATGAATGATGTAACTGTTGTTCTTTCAATATCTTCCAAATTACCATATATGACACTCTATATTGACAACTGAAACTGTTCCTAATGATTGATCCGAAATCCAGTTATTCATGTTACATAAAAAAAGGTAATACGGAAGATCCATCCAATTATCGGGGTTTAGCCATGGTAAATACAATTACAAAAATCTTTACCACCATTATCAATAGTAGAATCACAACATGGCTTGAAAATAACTTACTAGATGAATTTCAAGCTGGATTCAGGAAAACGAGAGGAACAATCAACAATATATTTTCCCTGAGTTGTATTATCCACCTTCAAATTAGATTAAAATCTAACTCTGCATTTGCAATATTCATAGATTTCAGCCGTGCCTTTGACTCCCTTAACCACAAGTTACTCTGGCACAAACTTTACAAATCTGGTATAAGCGCAAAACTAATAAGAATCATTTCCAGCCTTTACAAAAATTCAGAAATCTGTATCAAATATAAGAATGCTACCACAGAATATGTCCGTTTATCCCAAGGTGTACTTCAGAGCGAAGTACTCAGCCCATTGCTTTTTACATGATATCTAAACGATATCGAAGAATACTTCCGCACAAGAGGAGCCGTTGGATTAAACATCGACGGAAAAAATTATTTGCTTATGTTAGCCTATGCTGACGACATCGTTCTTTTGTGCAACACGCCCAATGATGTTCAGCTTAAACTTGATTTACTAAAATTATATTGTCAAGAAAACTTTCTTGAGGTAAATATTTCTAAAACCAAAATTTTAAGTTTTTATAAAGGACGTAAACAACAACTTAAAAGATCATTTTTATTTAACAACCAAATTATAGAGGAAGTAAGCAGTTACATGTACCTAGGTGTTACCTACACAAGCTCTGGGAAATTCGTTGAAGCCGCTAATCAAGCTATAAAAAAGTCAAATATTGCAATAAGCAGAGTAAACAATATTTTATCCAAAGGAAAATCGAAAGCATGGAATGAAAAAACTTTACTTTACAAATCTATCATACTTTCTACAGGATTATACGCATCCGAAATATGGAGCCTTCGTTATATAGGCAAATTGCAACAAATTACATAAAAAATTTATTACGATCCCCCCGTAACACTCCAGGATATATGTTGCGAGCAGAAACCGGATCGGCACATATTCAAACAGACGTCATAAGAAGGGCCTTAACGTGGTGGAAAAAACTCCTTCTAATGGAAGAATCAAGATATCCTAAAATGCTAATGATCCGCCTCACAGCTCTAGACAAATACGACTACAACAAAATAGAATTCAACTGGATCTCACAAATAAAAAATATACTAATAGAGCAAGGTGCTCATACCGCCTGGGATACACAATTTATCACTAAATCTATTATTGATGAGATTTGTCTCAAATATGAACTGCAACTAACAAATTCCGACCTAGATAAAATTAAAATCTCGTCTTATAATGACCATTATGCAATGCTCAAGAGTAACTATGCAATGGAAAGTTACTTAGAAATGAATATTAATGTGTCTATCACTAGAATCCTTGCACAAATCAGACTTTCAAGTAAAAATGGGCTAATTGTATACTATAATCAATTAAAATATACTTTAGATGGAACCACTCTCTGTACAATATGCAATATGCATAAAGAGGAAAGAAAACCTATATCACTTCTTTATAAAATGCCCCATTTATGAACCTTATAGGCACACACATTTAAGCCCTATCATTGACTTGTCGGAAGCCAATGAAAATAACTATATTACTTTGTTCAAGCTATCTGATGAAAACTCACTAAAAAAATTGTTCTTTTACACAATTCAATTATTTAAGTTAAGAAGTTTTTGCATGGGGGAATAACTATGTATATTATTATGGTAAAGTTTATTTTAAATGTTTAAATATAAAACATACCATCCAATGTCAGTAAAGTTTATTTCTAAATGTTCAAATTTATAATTTAATATATAATGTATTGTTCTCTGGTTTACTTATTATAATTATTATGTAACTATATTCTACCACTCATTGTAATAAGCTAACGCTTTATATACAATAAAGATTATTATTATTATTATTATTATTATATTGAAGTGCTATTCTTCGAGTACTAGACCCTGGCGTTCAGCATCCTCTTCAATATTCTCTATGTGATCAGTACGTAGTCTACCACGATCTTGAGCAGCAAACTTGAAGGACTCATGATCTCGGAAATTTATTTATTTTATTTACATACATGTACAAAGGTGCGAGCGTTTAGAAGATGACGATTCGGAAAACGTGCCAAATATTTTTGATGGACCCCGGGAACGTTTCCCTGAGCTTCAACATAGGTCAGCACAATGTCTGATGTCTGTATACTCACTATCCGTTACAGGCAGGCATTTTTACTGATTATAACTTTTATAATAATTATTAATCGATTTATTTGAAAAAGTTGACATCTCATATTTGTCAAAAACATTTATTTCATTGTTAATACTGCAAGAGCAAATTATTATGAAAATACCTAAACGACTCGTTAATTTAAAGAGCGGGTGGGGAGGTAAAAATAGTGGTGAGATCCGGATCCAAATCTCAGTATCGGATTATGGATCCGGATCTGAGTATCGGTTTTTGGATTTAGATCTGAGTATCGGATTTTGGATCCGGATCTGAGTATCGTATTTTTGATCCGGATCTGAGTATTGGAATTTGGATCCGAATCTGAGTATCGAATCTTAAATCTGGATCCGAATATCGAATCTTGTAAACTACCTGGCTATTTTAGAGGGGCATTATAAAATGTATTACTGTTTGTTTACTAGTGTTTACAGACCGCTGTAAAGATAAACAGGCCCACTTTAACAGTTTGAAGTTTGGATTTGAACTCAATTCCAGATGTTAGCCTTCACATTCAAAATGAAGAATCTGATCCAGAATTAAAATTTGGATTCGGATCCGTAAACAAAACATTGAATCGGATCCAAATCCAGATTCGGATCCGGTAAACAAAATATGGAATCCGGGTCCAAATCCAGATCCGGATCCAAGTCCAGAACCGGATCCAAATTCGAATTAAATTTTGATATCCGGGTTCTCGGATCCAACTTTTGTCGGATCTTCACAGCACTAGTTAAAAAAGTTAAAAAAAAATGAAATTCGAAAAAAGTTATTAAGATATATTGTTGCTCTCGGCGAGTTTTATCACTGGTTAAATTTAATGTACTTATTTCTATTACACCTGTACACTCCGCCGATTAAATGAAATTGCGATATTACCTATATCGCTAGGGCTAGGAAAATAACCAAACTTGATTATTTAGAGGAAGCAAAAATCGTAATAATGTTTACTTAGGTAAACCTAAGGAAGAATCATTACCCATATCTATAGTATCAATGAAACAGATCAAATGTATTTATTGCTTATTTAGTACAATAGCGAATACAAATTATAACATATATGTTAAAGATTTTTCAATATCCAACCAGACATCTCTGACACATCGGTATAGACTCCTGGATATTCGCGCCTAGCACATCCAAACCCCCAAGATACAACTCCTATCAGCTTTCCATCGGCTACTAAAGGTCCTCCAGAATCTCCTTGGCATGAATCATGAGCCAATGTATGGGCACACAACATCCGACGAGTTATTTTTATGCGCCCTTGGTACTTCTTGTTACATTCTTCATTGGTAATCACAGTCACATCTGTAGCCTTCAGACCAGAAATAACGTTTATATTTCCTTCTTTTGTCACTCCCCATCCGGACACCCAGGCATGAGTACCTGTATAATAAAATTATTTATAATCTAGTCATTTCACATTTTCTAATTTATTTATTTTTTCTTGAAAGAATAGGTCAAATTAAATATGTAGGTGTATGTTTTACACTTTATAAATCTTTAAAATAAGAGATATGATTTTTTAAAAGTTGTCTTTAATTTCAAATATTTGGACGCTGACGTCACGGCTTAGCGGATGAGGCTGTAGAGCTCTACCGGTTTTGTTTGGAACTATAATTGTTTGGGTTATCAGTTGTCAGTTTGATTTTGTGACAGCAACATATTGTTAACTAAAAACATATTTCATACAACTTTTGGTATTTATTTTAATAAATGTTTTATTTACATACCTTTACTTTAACTCTGTCACCTGTCACAATAGATGAAAATAATATTGATTTAATTTCGAAAGAAAATTGCAAGCAAGGTTTGCTGTTTCCCAAAGATAGAAAAAAATATGTAAACTCAAAAACGCACTATGACCTTAGTTCTAACTGGAAGTTAAAACTGTTGTTCGCATCGCTTCTAACCTTCAGTTTAATTCTTAACTAATAGTTAATAAACTATCATTTTAACTAGAAGTCTAATCATCCTGCTGCTAATGAAGCACATGATAGAATTCTATTGGCTACTAGGGCTAACAGGGTAGAGTGGTACTTGAATAACAAAACTTCACACTGCTTTTACTGTGAAAGCAAGTACTTTTGTGGTATCAAAATGGGTATTTAAAAAAAAATGTAAATCGGTAAATATTAAGTACAGAGAAATGTGTAACGATAAAATTGCTTTGTATTCCGAATAGTTATATTCAGGGCCATCGAATGTACGGGTGTAGGTTGGGCACCGCAAAAAGGCGTCTAGTTATCGCCATAATAATTAATACTATTTTTTTTTCTTATTAAAATTTAGAATCTAATATGCAAACTTTTTTTTTGCACAATCAGTTTTTTTTTAAACTTTACCGATAGGGTTTCCAAGGCAGTAAGTTTTGTTTACATATTACTGATCAGTAAGTGATGTGGTATTGATCAGTAAGTGATGTGACTGACCGGTAAGTGATGTGACTACTTACCGATCTGGAGGCGGTGAAAATTACATAAATAAAAAATCTGATGTGGCCAGCACATAACCTCTCGCCGTATATTTTACCTGGCTGTATGCATAAAGCAAAGATTATTTTTATAAATACAAATAATATATTCATATAAATCTATGACGTATAAACTTCTTTATTATTCAATAATAGCATGTCTCAACATAAAGATATTTACCATAAATTATGTTACAATAAATTACAAAGTAGAGTTTACCATATATAAATATTAGGCTGGTAACAGCAATTTTCAATTCGAACAACTTTGTTTACTTTCTCTTCGTATTCTTCTACTAAACACATTAATTTTGGGCGGTCTAATATGTATATATCTGGATTGTGCATCTATTCTTACATATCTTCTTTTACATTTTATTTTTTCATACTTGTTATATCTAAATAACACTAATTCCTTTTAATAAAGTGACGGATAGATTGCACTCCGATTATTCTTATATCGATGTGTAATTTTGTCAATATTTACAACTTACTTGAGAAGAATTTGATAGCTTTTTCGCAATTCAAAGTTACACTAGTCTACAGTACTGGTGTACATTGTCCCATAATGTTTGAAACAAATTTAAGTCCTTCAACCTAGACTTGTCATCTCCATAATAGTCACAGATCAAGAATTAAGGGATTCTCCAAATACATTTTTCTTTCATTACTCATTATTTCTGACACTGACATTTACCTGTCAGTTACAAATAATTTAAATTTGCAACTATTTTTCATGGCATCCTTTCGGTTGTAAAATTAATTACAACATTATTTTATATATTATATTCCTTTTATCTCTAAATCTATAAAATATGTATAAAAATATTTAAATGTATCAGAAAGAGAATTTATTTTTCTTTAATATTATCAAGAAAAATTTTCAAAAAATAATATTTAGAAGATTTTTTTTCAAGAATCTTCTACTTCCGGTTGTCCAATTGTTACCAAAACCTTTTCAGATCTTCCCATGAATGTCCGATTGGGAAATACGTTGTTAAACAAATTTTAAGTCTTATAGTTTTTGAGTAACCGTCCTTCCAACATCCTACACACACACATCCACACACACACACACACACACACACACACACAGACATCATCGTAAAAATGTTAAAATCGGATTGTAGGGACCTTAAAACGTGCTTATTCAATAAAATCTGGATATGCGATTTTTAGCATGAATCCAATACCTCTCTTAGCGAGAGGTAAAAATAAATGTACAATTTTTAAATCTTTAACGATAACTAAACAACGATCATAGCTTACTTAAAAAAACTACTATTTTTTTAAAAATGTCAAAATATTTTTTAAATAATTCTAAACTTTAATTTGTTATTATTAAGACGATCGGGCAAAAAATATAATAAACATTGCGGGCATTAAGTGCTTCTTACCGATATCGGATGTATTGGAGATCTCGACTTCGTCTCGATCTCCAAACTAATCCTCAACCGGTAAGGTACACTTACTGCCCTTAATACTTAAATAACTATTATTACAAGCAAAAGAATTCTTGATTATAATGAAGAAATTTTGATTTCAACAATAAAATGCATAACTGCAATAATAGAAACGTGATTACAATAATAAAAAATCTGTTGTGGCCAGCACAATACCTCTCGCCATTTACATTTTATGTTGCATAGGGCGCGAGCAGTTATATAACTTTGGTGGCCTTGGCAAGCAGATATGGGGGCCCGTATCAGAATGAGAGCTAGTAATATACATAGGTGTCCAGTATCATAAGTTTTCATCCGAAACATTATGATTTTCCAAATCCATATGGATTATTTTCCTCGACAATGGATGACAAATAAACATCAGAATATTTTGAAATTTTGAATGAAAAATTATGACATATGACAATTGTGACATCTATGTAAATAACTACTAGCCGTCATTCTGACACGGATCCTCTTATCTGCTTGCTAAGGCTAACAAAGTCATATGACTGCTCGCGCCCTATACGTAACGAATTTAACATTTCTTGTATACACACAAATAATTGAAATTGTTTCTCTTCTTCCGTTCTATGAGAAATTTTATCCTACTATTCTAATATGTTCAAAATTCTTCAAATTCATTGACGGTATTAGCAGTATTTCTTAAGGATATATGTAATATTAACATACCTGTAATTTATATACATATTAAATTAATAATACAATAATATATATTAAATGTACTCATACCTCCCAGAAAAATCTGACACTGACATTTTGCATTTATTTGTGAATTACAAAAATTTGAATATCGCAACTGTTTTTGGGGCAACGAGATTTATTACAACAGATTATTATATATTATTATATACTATATCTCCAAATCTATACGTGATATAATAAAAAAATTAAATGTGTCAGATTGAGAATTTAATTATCTTTAATATTTGTAGTAAGAAATTTTCAAAAAATAATATTTAGAATTTTTCTTTTTAGAAACTACCACTTCCGGTTGTCCAATTGTTACCAGAACCTATTCAACTCTTCCCATTACTGTTAGATTGAGGAATCCGTAGTTATACAGGTCTTTAGTCTTATAGAATTTGAGAAATCGTGTCTCCAACAACCTCACACACACACATCCACAGACACACACACACACACACACACACACACACACACACACAGACATTGTAAAAATGTTAAAATCGGATTCTATGGACCTTAAATCGTGCTTATTCAATAAAATCTGGATATGCGATTTTTAGCATGAATCCAATACCTCTCTTAGCGAGAGGTAAAAATAATCAATAGTATTATATTATATTATTTAAATTTTATTTCATATTTATTATAGTAATATGTTGATTCCTAACATATTAGAAGTTGGGAAATACGTTATTCCTAATGCGTATTAGGGGGGGGGGGGCAAAATTTTAATTGCCTACAGGAAACGGAAACCACGTGGACCGTAAATGTGTGTGTGTGAGAGGAATATCTTTGTGTGAGTAACAAACCGTGACGTCACGAATTTTACAGTCGCGAAAGTGTATTAGCAAATTTATGAATGAAAAGTCGCATATTTCATGTTATTTTGTATTACTATATTTCTTAAGTGAGACGAATTTCACGATTTTATAAAAAAAACAACGATTTTTTTTATATGACCCCATTGGTACTCATAGAATATCAAGCGAGGTCAGTAGAATTTTAGAAAACAATAACACCATAAATGCTATAACAGTGTAACCTCAAAGAACTTTTAATTGTACCTACCTTTCCCCACTTTCTTTTTAAACTGCTGCAAATCAATAGAATTTATATACTTATTGAAAACCAAATTCCTATTGAGTTTCAAGATAGCAATATCGTTATCATAAGTTGTAGGATTATACGCATTGTTCTTTCGAACTGAAGCTACTTTATACCAGAGTCCAGCACTATGTCTGGTGTTTCCAACGCGTACAGAAAACAACGAAGGATCCATTTCATGTACGCAGTGTGCAGCAGTAAGAATGGAGTTATTGTTAATTATGGTACCCCCACAAATATGGTGGTCACTCACACGAACAGATACTTGGTAAGGAAAGTTGCCGATTTCGACATCGCGGCCACCTACGATTTTGGACTCGATGGGATCTTGACCTTGAAAAACATTTTTCATAATTATTGCCACAAAATGTGGTCAAATAGGATGCCTCCTACTTGAAGACAAATAACGTATGTCCCAAAAGTTTTGGCACAAATTTCAACAATTTTTATTTTTATTATAAAATGCCTTTATTTAAAGTTTTGTAATACTTAATAATTAACTGTTTCATAAGCAACAAAATTATGAACTTAAATTAAATAAAGATTGGCGTTTTCTTCCACAAGGCGCAACTTTCTACGGACACTTTGCATTCCGAAATTAAGGTAGTTAGAACATGAAGTAAAATCCATAAAATCTTAATAATCTTTGGCGTAGATCGGAGTTATTGAACTCCAAAGTTGGAAGACTTAACATGGCGAGTATAGAGAAGCTCAACAAATCATCAACATAATTGCCTCTAGAATCTCGATAACCCATAAACTATTAACGAAAAGCTAGGAGAATATAAATGAAGGTCTGGAGAAAAAACTAGTTAAGAAAAAATGCAAACCCATACGGTTTCAAAGATATAACAAATTCAAATTGGAATTTCATCAGATATTTTCAATCTCGCAAATTTTCACGCGCATTGTTGGTAGCACTACCGCTCATGTTAACCTCGCGATTACAATCATTTGCTGTGCGTTACCTAGCAGTATAAATATAATATGCAAATAGACATCTGACTTGAAGCAGGCAGGCAACTCTAGAGTTTGTCTAAATCGTTCGACATGGAATCAATAGATGACATTGTTTTCATGATCCAACTACCTTAAGAGAAATGATCATTTTTATACAGAAAATATTGTTGGGGGCCAATTTTGTTACTAGAAAGCGATAGCAAATACAACTCATACTGAATAAGATAATCCCCACTACTTTTTGGCAGTCATGTTACCTTATTCCGACTGAATACGTATTCAGCTGGTCCGACCCTCATGAATACGGTATTCATTTATGAATAAGCATAAATTATCGGCTTATTTATTTTACCTAGTGTGTAGTTTGCTATTGATTCTATTATTATGTAATTTTTAGTGCCTTTTATTTATTATTATTTTTTATTTATTTTGTTCTATTGCAAATTAATTAAAATATTCATCGTGTGATGCATAAAGGAAATATAATCACAAAATGCTACAACTTCAAATAATGCTACTTTTCAAATGAACTAAAATTTTCCTTACGCGAGAAATTTGAACAAATGTCAGATTAGTACTGAATATGTATAGTGTACAAAATACGATATAAATCAGTCATATGAATACAAAATAAGATGACGCTTATTCAACCGACATATTGCATTCGTATTCGCTGTCGCTTTTTAGTTACAAAATTGGCCCCTAGAAATCCCTAATCATGTCAGATATAAACAAAAGGCCAAATTCGCAGATAAGATGTTGGTGTGGTGCGTTATTTCCACAAGAGGTGTATCCAGGGGCCAGTGCCGGATTAAACCATGTGGAGGCCGTTAGGCAATCGAAATCTCGCCCCCCCCCCTCCTCTTAATAAGTTTACGATTTTACCCCCAACAATTTTAATAAAATAATTTTATTATAAAAAAAATTAACATACTTTTAAACAAATTAATATAAAATGTAAATAAAAGAATATATATAAACATTCACTTTTCTCAATTTTAAAGTACATAGTGAAATCTTTGATGTTTTTTTAATAAATTTATTTTGAAATAAGTATTTTTTTAAAGTGTAGTACACGTGTTAATAATCTACCTATAACACTTTTTTAAGTTAAAAAACTTTAAACTATATAATTACGAATTTTTCGTTTTGTGACATATCTCGTTATTACAATAAGTCCATTTATTGTAAATACAAAAAATTTATAACATTGTTATTGTTAATCGTTATGCAAAAAAAATATTACGAAAATCAACATAAAATGGTAAACACTGGTATTTGGTATTGGTATTATAAAAATCGAGTTGTAACAGTAGGGTCTTGTAATATTGATTGACATTTTTTATTATTGTAATCAAGATTCCATTATTGTAAATAAGCATTTCTTTGTTGTAATCAAAAATTTTTTTTAAGGATTTGTAATAAAAAAAATTATCTCAAAATCAAATCAATATTATTTTAATCTAATATAGGGGGTCGCGGGGCCCATAGGAAATTGCCTAGTCTGCCTATTGGGTAATCCGGCACTGCCAGGGGCCCGTTTCTTGAAATCAGGCGGAATTTTCCGCACGCGATAAAATTCGTTTGGTTTGTTTCGTGCACGAACAGTACTATACACGTGAGTGGTATTCTTGAATACCAAACGAAACTCGGCCGAAGCCTACGTTTACGATGCTCGAAAGCAAACGAACGTAGAATGTTGCAGCCAATCAAAACAAAACGTTTGTATCACGTGAATGCTTCATCATTTGATTATCACAAAGCTATCATAAATCATAAGTATTATAGTTTCAATATTCAAAATTTATTATACATATATTATTTTAAATAGTTATCATTCTTTTAAAGTTACAGTATGCACGTACAGAGTATGGCAATATTAATATGCAATTACTATGTAATAATTAAACATGCATTAATAATTTTGCAAACCATTTCAGGTTTGGAATTCAAAACACGTTAAAAGGCACCTACAATTTTAACAATCCATTACATCGTTCTAACAATGCAAGAGCACACATTTGTCGGATGTTATAATAATGATACTCAAAGTGTATGGATACCCTAGATTTATAATTAGCGTCAATATAAATATACTATAAGATCGTAAAACGTACCCGAAATTGTTTAAAATCATAATTTGATTTATATGACCTGAATAAAGTACTAATAAACCAATTTCAAGTGACAGTGAGAGTATGGCAGACACAGTTTCGTGTGCGAATGATACATTCAAGTGATTCATATCCATGCGATGTAATTATACGCGGAATTACCGCGTACGACCACACGATTTCGATTCAAGAGTACCAATATGCAGTTCTCATACGCATCTCTTCCACTTACGCATGCGTGAAATTTCGAGAATCGAGCCCCAGACCTTATGTGGGCCGAGTGAAGTGAAAAAAATACATCTAACAAAATTGGTCATTTTTTTTGAAAACCAAGTTGGGGATGATTTTATTTTCTGGTCAGACCTTGCGGCCTCTTACTATATAACACAAACTCAAAATTGACTAACTGATCTAAACGTTACATTAGTTCCGGGAAACGAAAATCCCATAACCTTCCCCAGGCTCGTCCCATAGAAGATATTTGGGCTCTTTTATCTTGAAAAGTTCACGATGGAGGTTGGGAAGCCCAAAATGAGCACAAACTTCAACACAAAATATACAGGAATTCAGAAATGTCCGAGAAATCTAGTAGGTGTCCATAGAAAGTTGCGCCTTGTGAAAGAACAATACTCATCTTTATTTAATTTAAATTTATAATTTTGTTGCTTATGAAACAGTTAATTATTAAGTATTACAACACTTTAAGAAAATGCATTTTATATTACAAAAAAAATCTGATGTGGCCAGCACATAACCTCTCGCCGTATATTTTACCTGGCTGGATGCATAAAGCAAAGATTATTTTTATAAATACAAATAATATATTCATATAAATCTATGACGTATAAACTTCTTTATTATTCAATAATAGCATGTCTCAACATGAAGATATTTTACCATAAATTATGTTACAATAAATTACAAAGTAGAGTTTACCATATATAAATATTAGGCTGGTAACAGCAATTTTCAATTCGAACAACTTTGTTTACTTTCTCTTCATATTCTTCTAGTAAAAACATTAATTTTGGGCGGTCTAAAATGTATATATCTGGATTGTGCATCTATTCTTATATATCTTCTTTTACATTTTATTTTTTCATACTTGTTATA
Source organism: Harpalus rufipes (assembly GCA_951394225.1). Classification (NCBI taxonomy): domain Eukaryota; kingdom Metazoa; phylum Arthropoda; class Insecta; order Coleoptera; family Carabidae; genus Harpalus; species Harpalus rufipes. Next base: position 48,560,973 of record OX596279.1, read on the forward strand.
TCTAAACAGTGGCGTAACTACCGCCCCCGCAGACCCAGCGACGCGGGGGGGCGCGGCTATCCGGAGGGCGCAGTCATAGTTACAAAACGTTTGTATCTACACCTTTCTTAAAAATTTTCAGCATATACACGCCACTGATTCAAGCAGTACCTAGCCAATATCGAAGTACGGGCACATTTGAAAATAATACATATTTACAGCGTATGGGCGCCCTTACCAACACTGATGTTCAAAATGTATTGTCAGTTTATTTAAAGTAATTATAATACTTCAAAATTTAAATATTCAAATTAATGTTTATTTTTGATAGATTTCTCGAAATGGTAGGTACAATGTTACGCCGGGCGCGGCGCCACTTCTTGCCATGTACATTTATATAACGTACAAGTACAGATGTCTGCGAAGTTGGCGCGCTTACACAAATTCCTTCTTCGCGCGTTCACAAGTTTAAAAGTATGTACACTCTGGGCTACAAATTGAATCAGAATAGATTGAGTTTGTGTTATTGGTAGTATTATTATTTACAATTTGTACTCTGGAGTATACAATTTAAATTTTGAGTGCACGAAGGAGAAATTTGTATAAAATTTTATGACCCCATGGCCCACCTCGTCGAAATCTTGGCCCACCTACTAATCTTGCATCTTAAACAGTAAACACGCAAGCGCGAAAAGCCTAGTACCTAGTAGAATGGGCAACTGTACGCTTTTGGAGCGTACATACGCGTTTTCATCATAAAATATTTATTTTATTTTTTTAAGAATTTGTTAAATTTGCTTCATTATAAAGAACTCTATATTATCTTACTTTGCATTAAAACACGTTTGACCTTGAAAATTTTCAAAAAAACGCCTGCGGCGCATTCTTTTAAAAAATATCCTAATTACGTTCCTGCGTATGATGGGCGCAGACCTAAGTCCCGCGGGGGCGCGCAATTCTACGTAGTTACGCCACTGTATCTAAATAACCTTAATTCCCTTTAATAAAGTGACGGATAGATTGCACTCCGATTTTGTCAATATTTACAACTTACTTGAGAAGAATTTGATAGCTTTTTCGCAATTCAAAGTTACTCTAGTCTACAGTACTGGTGTACATTGTCCCATAATGTTTGAAACAAATTTAAGTCCTTCAACCTAGACTTGTCATCTCCATAATAGTCACAGATCAAGAACTAAGGGATTCTCCAAGTACATTTTTAATTCATTACTCATTATTTCTGACACTGACATTTATCTGTCAGTTACAAATAATTTAAATTATCAACTATTTTTCATGGCATTCTTTCGGCTGTCAAATTTATTACAACAGATTATTTTATATATTATACTTCTTTTATCTCTAAATCTATGGAATATATAATAAAATATTTAAATGTATCAGATAGAGAATTTAATTTTCTTTAATATTACCACGAAAAATTTTCAAAAAATAATATTTAGAAGATTTTTTTTCAAGAATCTTCTACTTCCGGTTGTCCAATTATTACCAAAACCTTTTCAGATCTTCCCATGAATGTCCGATTGGGAAATACGTTGTTAAACAAATTTTAAGTCTTATAGTTTTTGAGTAACCGTCCTTCCAACATCCCACACACACACATACACACACACACACACACACACACATCCACACACACACACACACAGACATCATCGTAAAAATGTTAAAATCGGATTGTAGGGACCTTAAAACGTGCTTATTCAATAAAATCTGGATATGCGATTTTTAGCATGAATGCAATACCTCTCTTAGCGAGAGGTAAAAATGCTGAAATTTGTGCCAAAACGTTTAGGACATATGTCATTTGCACGATTTATCATGGAAGCATAGTTTTTAAATTTCAACGCAAGGTATCTCCAATTAGTTATGATTCTGACATAAATTAATTAGGAAACCTATAGCCTGTTTTACACAATCATATATTTACAATTAAATTTATATGCAAAATATTTTCATTTTTACATAATAATTTTTGATCAAAATCTTTTCGTTTTACACGGCCAAATATTTGTGACATGTTTGATTGTTGCCAACTTAAGTACATTTTTATATGTTGGTAACAGTTTACTACTACTGTTTACTAACTTCTCAAATGTTTACAGCTGATGTTTTCATCTGTGTCGCGCTCGGTTACACTTCAAAATCTTATTTCGTGCATTAACAACTGCGACATTTACAAATATTTTTTTAAATTTTTCTATTCATTGTTCTTCATTTGAACTTGACGTTTGGTTTTGTGAAAAGTTTCATAGAACAGAGTAGCCAATTACCTGCAATTACACATGAAATGTAAACTTTTGTTTAATGAAAACCCTAAATATCACCAAAATGTGAAGCAAATGACCTTCAAAATTAGAACATGCCCTATTTGAGATTTTTTTACAACATCGTATGGTACCATAAGAAGTTGTAAATTTATTACCGTGTAATCATTGAAATTTTGTGATCAAATACGAAGTTGTAAAAATGCATGTAAATTTATGATAATGTAAAACAGGCTTTAGTCTCGTGGCCGTGTGCCTGAGTGTCTGCTCGCGAATCTGGGGACCCGGGTTCCATTCCCATCGAATTTTAATGGCACAAAATTGACCCTGTGGCGCACTCTCCACGCCAGCAATGAGTGCCCGTGAGTTGACGCCTGGTAAGCGCCCGCACGGTACAAATATTCCATCATTACCGATATCTGTGTACGAAGCAGATTGGCACACACAGCAATGGGTAATATGCCGTGATGAAATATTTATTTTATTTATTTATTTATGTTCAAATTTACACCGCTGTGTTATTAATAAACAAAAATATGCTATATAGAACGTTCATGCTTGCATAATAAATCGTATGAATCGAACTAGAAAGTAACCTATTGAAACACTCTGTACAAATAACAAAAGAAAAATGTCATTGTTAACTTACCATTAACTACAATAAAAACAGAATGTATTAACAGTAATAAAATCATTTTATTTGTACATATCATTTTTATTTTTGCAGATTAACAAAATACAAAATTTACAATTTATTAAATTTCATATGTAATCATCAACACTAACTCCGAATACAAATTAAAAGAAGAACTTTGGAAAATTAATACTGGTATTAAATGTCATTAATTTTACATTTAAAATTCATTTAGATTACATATAATTTATTGAGAATTAACCTATCATAAGTACATATCACAAAATTGTTTGATATAAAAAAAAATATTAATTTTACTTGATTATGAATGAGGATACAGTGAGTGGAAGACTAGAATTGGTATTTTAATTACCTATAAAAATATATTTATAGTTTATTTTTAGCTATTTGCGTTTTTATAAAACCTAAAAATATTTAATTCTCTACAGATTCCTTTGAAATATTTTCCTAATTAAGAATATTAAACAATTTGGAAACCTGTTGTTATTAATTTTAAGGTGATATACGAGCCTAAACCCATAATATCAGCCGGTTAAATTTTTAACAAATTATACAACCTATACAAATGGCTACAAAATTCTCTCCGCTATTTTAAATATAGACGTAAAACTTTAAAAAAATCTGATGTGGACACCACACGACTTGCTTGTACGATTATCAAACTATACATATTTTTTTAATAAATAAATTACAAAATATTAATTTTAACTTCAAAACAGTAAGATATATAGCGACCATAAAGGAAGTTTTTAAAGAGAGTTTTGATTACAACAAAGAAATATTTGATTACAGCAATGAATATGACTAATTTCACAATAAAAATATAATATTTGTTATTGTACGAATCATAAAATTGCACGTATTTAATGTAATTTCACATGAACATTTATTTTTTATTTTTTTGTTCTAATCCATAGCAAGCTTTATTACAAAAACAAAAAAAGTATATAATTTTTAAATTTACATATCTCGCTTATACAAAGAGCTAATTTAATAATACTTGATGTGCTAGACGCAGAAATTAATACTCTAAAACTTTTATTTGAAGCATTTATTTCTAAAATCAAAATAAAATCATTTTATTCAAGAAAAACTGTTAACAACTTCAAGTAATGTACCATTTCCGGTTAGCCTATTTTAACCAAAATATATTATGTTTTTTCGATTGATATAAAAGTCTTGTATACCAAATTTGAAATGTTTTGGATTATATTTTAAAACAGTTTTTCATTAAAATCTATTATAGGCTTCATGTAAAGTGCCACTTCTGGAAATTGTGTAACAACCAGAAAGAGAGGAGCACAACTAGATATTATAGGAGTCCTAAATACAAAATTTCATCTTTCTACGGCTTACCGTTTTTGAGTTATGCGAGATACGTACGTACGTACAGACGTCACGACGAAATTAGTCAAAATGGATTCAGGGCTGATCAAAATGGATATTTCCTCTGAAATCTGAAAACCGAAATTTTTTGCGATTACAATACTTCCTTTACTTACGTACAAGGTAGTAAAAAACTGTGGGCCAAATGACTGGTGATAATAGTTTGACCGGCATTTTAAGGGTCATCTTCTAGTCCAGACTTAGCTTCTACCGAGACCCTTTATTTTTGGCACAATACAACTTCGTAAAAATCCAGTGCGTATACAGTAAACCTATTTTGCAAGACATATGGAACCAAACAGAAATAAGTGCATTAAATTTAACCAGTGATAGAACTCGTCGAGAGCAACAATATTTCTTAATAACTTTTTTTTCGAAATCTCGATATATTTTGCATTTAAATTTAATTTGATCATCTTTATGCGTTTTCTTGTTCCGTCAATTGTAGAGTTGTTCTTGGTCGACTACATCAGTACATCCTATAAATATCCTACCATTTTTTTGATTTCCAACGGTCCAATCTATTGTAAAATAAAAATTTGACGCATGATTTTCATGTTACCTTAGTCGAGGTATTCTATTCGATTTATGTATAGTTTAATCTTCTGGTGTATATATCAATTTATTCAAGTTTCTAATCATTGTATTCAGTCGCAACGCATGGCGCATAACGTTCGTTACAAGTCATAACGTCACATCCACAACGGACATAGCTGTTTGTAAACGCATGCGCAGAATAGATCCATTTTGAATTTTGGCATTATGCAACGCGCTCTACTCTGCCGAAATGCATTTGTTTATTTTATTCAACCATAGGCGGGTAATGAGTAATAAAATTTGTGACAAAACTTTGAAGAATTTAGATTTAAAAGAAAAAGTTATTCAGAAATATTGTTGCACTCGATTAGTTCTATCACTGGCTAAATTTAATGTACTTATTTCTATTACATTCTGTATAATATAATTAAAGTTGATGTTACTAATAAAAGCGATGTAATCCAGTATTAAATGACAAAATACTTGAATAACATATTCAGTTTTAGTTAGTTTAAAATCTATATTTTAAACTAGTCGAAATAAATTTGTAGAAATTTCTCACCATTTGTGTAGGTTTTATAATTTATTTGTTGAAAATATAAAGCGGTCGACATATTTCGGATTTAGGCTCGTACATATTTTCTACAAAGTATACCATTTTTTCGGTCAATTCAGAGTAGAGGTGGGCGCGGGTCGTGAATTTTGTCGGGTCACGATGGGTCACGACGTGACCCGCGTGATCGTGAATATATTTAAAATTTTGCTTCGTGATTGGGCGTGAGCGTGAGGGCCTAAAAATATATCGTGAGTTATCGGGCGTGATTGCAATTTATTTCGGCGTGAGCAATATGATTTTTTCTATTTTTTTATCTAAAAAAATTGTAGTTTTAATATATTTTACGTTATAATATTATTATTAGCATGTCGAAACATGTGATTTTTTCTTGAAAATATTTTTCTAGTACCCATAATTGTATACATAATTAGCTTCAATATCATTCAAGATATACATATTGTAAATATAGAAACAATTACGTGACACGAACGTGACCCGCCGGGCGTGATCGGGCATAAGTGCGAAAATAAATTCGTGAGCGTGAGTGATCGTGAATCAAACATAAAAAGTCGTGCGTGATTGGTCGTTAAATTTTTAGTTTCGTGAAAGTGCGTGATCGTGAACAAAAAGTTACTCACGCGCCCACCTCTGATTCAGAGAGATATTAAGTTTTATATGTAGTATTAAAGTAGTTGCATAAATAAATACATCATCACAGTTTATTACTCATCTTTGGATTGCCAATTTACTTCAATTCGCAGAGTTTGGTAATGACTAATGACGGTGTATTTGTTCTGTTGAGGGAGCTTACAAGGCGTCAACTCACAGGCACTCAACGCTGTTCTGAAGAAAGCACCATTCACGCGACCCAAGTTAAAATAGATCATCAGATTTTAATCTAGTTGAAATTAAAAATGTATCCCTTGTCTGAGAATTAGCGCGCACTTAGTTTATACGTGTACGCAGAACAATTAGGTTTTTTAAATTCCTTGTACATTTTATGGGATCTAGTCACGTTTAGTGTGGGTGCTTCTGAAAGAATGGTGCCACTTGGCACAATAAAAACGCATATAAGTATTCGGGGTGCACCCTAACCTGGATTTAGAATCAACGTCACATAGCAGTGGCGGGGAGAACATAAACTTTTTTATCCTTCGAAGTGGACTCCCGACTTTTGCAGTAACAGTATATTATTGACTCTTTGTATACCTGTAGTAAATTATTGAAGTCGTAAGATATACCATATTGACTACATTAGATTTTTCATTTTTACCTTAGGATACATAGAAATCTTCCCCATGTGTGCGACTATGTATTTCCACGACGAGTCGTTTAGGCCGATGCGTGGCCAGGTGAGGCTGCGACCCTTGTGCATTGCCCCTTATCATATGTCGTTTAGGGCAATTCTGTGCTGCCCCCAGTCCCAACACACACGTTTCAGCTAGCGCTTTAAATTACTTTTTATGTTTTCACGTCTTCTCTCATATGTGCGCTACAAGTTTAATTACTAACATAAAAATATATGTGGCTTCTTAACTTATTTTCATCTAAAAAATTGGTACAAAAATTAGTTAAAAAATTCTAACTTTTTAAAATTATTTATTTGTTTTGTTATTATAAGCAAAATTAAAATTATACACCGTTTTAGTTTATGATCTGTATATTTATTACATAGCCAACGTTTCGACAGCATGCACTGCTGCCCTCTTCAGGAAAACATACATAAATGAATAATGTAGCGCGTGCCCAACTACGCGCCCGAATGCGAACGCCGCCACTGGTAGAATGTTCTCGACAGGGGAAACCCATACGCGTCTAGACTGGTTTAATTACATCCGGTGGGCTGATCTTTGTATTCGGTCATTGTCGCGACGGAAAGTTCCAGAAGGATACTGGGCTGTATAAATACCGTCGGAAAGAGAGCCGAGGGGACAGTCTGTAATATAGAAGCAACGAGCAATGAACAGTGGGTGATATAAATAAATAGTCTAGAAGTTGTGAACATAAATAAATGTAGTTATATAAATAAATAGTGAAATAAATATTGTATAAATAAATAATCTTAGTGTTCAAGCATATAATAATATTCTTAGTCTTAAATTAGTGTTTATAATTGTTTAACCACACTGTTAGTTATTTTTTATTACCTTTTTAATATATATCCTAATATTATTTTAATTAATAATATTTCTCTGATTTTTACACTTCACCCATATAAATAAACGTTACAATAATAACAAAAACAATAGCAACACGTAACCAAGGTAACATATAACATATTTAATATAGGAAGCCATGCTCAACTATGTTCTAAACCGTCACAATGATTGAGATTATTATTCTTGGTTTCGAAAATCTCAATGGCTTCTCTAATTAACCTGTTGTTGAAGTGTGTAGATCTTGCAAGAATTTTTGTTTCTTCGAATTTGATTCGATGGAATTCTTCAGCGCATGCTCTGCAACTGAAGATTTACCAGGGTGGTTCAATCTGATCGATCACTGGTGTTTATTCATTCTTGTTGAAATAGTTCTACCAGTCTGGACAATGTAAACTTTCCCGCAGATACATGGAATCTGGTAAATCCTAATAACTGAATAGGCATGACGTCTTTTACTTGTCTCAAAATATGTGGAAGTTTAACATATGGAGAAAACAAAATCTTTATGTCCTTTCTATGAAAAATTCTACCAATCTTGTCCATGACATTTTCGACATAAGAAAGCGAAGGAAACGTTCCTTTCATTAACATTGTTAGTTGATTTTTCGCTTTCAGACATCATTCAATTGAATAAATAGAAAATCCAATCTTCATAAAAATATTCTTAATTTAAATTATTAAAAAATCTTTCAGAACTCATATTTTAATTAAAATGATATAACCTTTTTTAGTTTTAGTTCTGTTTATCAAGGTCATCTATACCATGAACTAATTAACAAATTAGCATACATTTACTCGTATCTCTCTCCTTTGTAAAGGCTATAAGCGTGTGCGATAAGGATGAATATAACACGCTTGTCTTTCAAAAATTCATATTGTTTCGACTAAGTTAGGACATTCCACTTTAAGACGATACTCGTTGTTGATAATACTTTCGCTCTAACGTAAGATTATTTATTAATTCAGATACATTACCTTGATTCATAGCCGTACGAATAACGTTATTTTCTGTCAGTGTCACTGAAACTGACATTGTGTTAGTATCTTAATATTCACATATTTGATTTTAGATTTGCTAATAAACTTACCAGTTAACTTATTTTTGAATGCTTTTATTGTAACATATATTTTTATGATAATAAAATAACAGTAGTATCTTATGTACCCTCATAAAAACTAAGCAAACGACACTACTGAATTTGTCAGAATGGGCGAAGCAAAAATCTGTATTCACACAATTCGTAGATGATCTTGACCGGACATCTTTCAAAATTTTTACTGTATTTAGATAAATCATAAGTTCAAGAATTAATACAATTCACAATCGAGCGTTGTGGTATATCTTTCTTATGTACTTTCGGTAACCATAAAATCGAGAAACATATGGGTCTTGGAGAATAAGGTTCTTGATAATATCTTAATAATTTAATAAATATACAGAACATAAAGTAAGAGGTTGTATAATTTTAATTGTATTATGAGTTCTGAAAGATTTTTTAATAATAAGTAAAATAATTTTTTTTCTAAAAAAAACTGAATCAGAATAGTAAATAAACTAAACGGTACTGTTTCGGATATAGGTAATTAAATATAGTTAAATCGTTTTATTTTTGATCCATAAATATGTAGTAAAACTATATCGACATATTTTAGAGACACTTGTATATTACCATAGACGCTGACTTTGTGGGTGCCCAAAGGCTTGAGCCCCACATGAACAGTTCCGTATGGGGCGGAGCCCCACGTGGAATTTATAATAGGTTAAATTTAAAAAAATGTAAATTCTGGTGACTGATCAATTTTAATTTTAAATAGTGGCGTGTTGTCTAAACTGATAATAGTGAATCGGCAATCGGGACCCGGTCTGTTCTAACTCTGAAGTAAATTTAGAAAATAACAATGCAAGTAACAATAGTACTTTGGATATAAATAAAAAGAGTTGCCATAACAACAATAAAGATAAAAGTAACAGGAAATGCCAATCTAGTTGGAACTCAAATATCCATGGATATTAAATAAAAATAATTAAAAAATTGCGGTACTTAAAAGCAATTAAAATAATAAAATAATAAAAACAGCATTTTTTCGATTAACATTAACAATACGATTTTTTTGACAGCTAATAGTCTGCAAAATGTCACTTACTGCATAGATTGTAATAGTATATTATTCAACGAGCATGTAATGTATACTGTTACCGGCTCGTGATGCAAATCAAATAGAATACTATACTTTAACCACAATTGTCAAATAATAACATACTGTAATATTATAAGATCAGACATAACCTAACAAATTTTAGAAAATTGTTTACAAACATAAGCATTGATCGCTAGGTATATATTATAACAAAATTATGAAGTGATTTGACATTTAGCAGAAAATTATAAACCGACTATTCAGCTACATTTTAAGCTTGAGAAGAAAATAACACTATAAAAATGAGAAAACTAGTATAATTTTGGCTTTTTATGTGGAAAAAAATACTTATTAAAAGTAATTTGTTTGTACTCTTTGAAAGGTAAGATTTGAATTTGACATAACAATTGAATAATATTATTCCATCGCACTATCAATATTATACAATTAGCAACAGTAACTGTCATTAATTGATAAAAAAAAAACGGTTGAATTATGGTATATTATTTAACAGTCGTGGATAAAAATATTTTTACTGCCTGTTACATAGCAACCGCTCAACAAATGCGTAGCAACCGTTCAACAAACGCATAACTATAAAATTTGATAGCGATAACTATCAAAGTAGGTATTAAAAAGAATTACTAAATTAATATAAATTCTAAAATCGGCAAAAAAATGTGTTCAACATAGATTCACAGCTTTAGTAGAAACTACTATAAATCTGGTATTTTAATGCGTAAATAAACAAGTAACTATTGTCTCACAGTCATCAAATGATACGTTCATAAGATCGAAACAAAATGTTTGGACAAAGATAAAATTGCAAATGAAATAAAAATAATCACCAAAGAAATTTATTTTATACCATTGCAGAGCAATGATTTATTTTCTTTATTCTTGTCAAGTATCTATACATGATAGTATACTTACTATATGAAATATATGGTATATTTTTGTTTTATTCTGATAATAATAACAAAATTTTGTTTTCTTTAATACCCCCCCCCCTCTCTTCCTACATTTTAACTTGAAGTCGAGCCTCCATGAATTTTTCGAAAGTCGGCGCCTATGTATATTACTAATAATGTATTTGCATGTTGACTAATTTTATTGCAAATGAACTGATTTTCTCATCTGAGGAAGTCTTAATAAAGTACACGAGCCGTGACTTTTAAAGAAAAATAAAGTAAATCCGAAACTGTCGAATTATCAAAATTATAAAGTTAAGCAGTAAATTGCCGGAGGTCCGCGTTGCATGAATAGGAAGCCAAGTCAATACAGTGGGACATGCATGGAACACAATTTTATTCTCCTGTAATGTCTAGTTCGCGTGTCCACAATACACAACACAACGATCCCAGTTTACATTGGCTACGAATGCACTATTTCAACTTGTATTCAAACTGTCACAACGAGAAATAACATTTTGCTCATGTGTCAAACGTAGGATTTTCATTTTCTTATGTTTCCCAGAATTTAGTAATCACTTACTAGGGTTCTACTTTTTAATGTAAACTAATTTCATTTATAAAGCTGCTTTTACAAAAAAGAAGTGCTTTCTATTTCATTTTTTTGCAACCGATCTTGGATTGAATAAGTTTGAAATATCAAACCAAACCCGACATTTTAAAAAGCTTGTAATTTTAAGCCAAGCCAAATGCAACATTTTTATAAGCTTTAAACTCTAATCCAAGCCAAGCCTTTGGCTATCGAATAGCTTGGTTAAAAACAAGCTTTTTCAAACTTTTCACAAGAATTGTGGTCGAAATCTGTAATGGGGAAGTTTAGCGTGATTGAAATTACATGTGAAATAATTATAACTTAAAATGTAATTGAAAGTTAAAATTATGTTACCATTTATTTATAATTAATTATTTATCATCGAACTTTTGTGACGTCACAAGTAACTTATGCGCATGCTTAGAAAGGATGGTAAGACCTGACTTTTTGAACGTATGTTGAGGAATTACACTACACATTTAGTCACGTGGGTTTGTTTACGGTTACGCAGAGTGTGGTTATGAGTTTTTAGTCGAATTGGAATTGTATTTGTTTTCAAAACTATTATACAATACTTACTTTTTAATATTGAATATAATAATACACTAAATGAAATAAATAGAACCAGTTGTTTGCACAAGAAGAACAACAAAACTACCTTTCCGTGTCTTCCCTAACATCTACTTCAACAAGCTCATCTCTGCCATATTCATTCCCTCTTCATTAATACTGAAATCTGTCAATTTGAATTATCTGAACATATTAATAATTGTCATGATTAGCATAGCTGGCTAATTTATGAAATTTAATATCTTTATTATTCTTTAACTTTATATCTGTTGAATATGAAGTATAAAATGTAATCAAATCGTATAGAAAATTTAAGTATAATAACGTTAAGTGCCAATAAATCAAATTTAATTGTTAAAATCTTCAAATGAGGCTACTTCCGGTTGACCAATTATAACCAAAATCTAATCACTTGTTCTTCTGGATGTAAACGCATACAGACACACACACACACACACACACACACACACACACACACCACACACACACCACACACACACACACACACACACACACACACACCACACACACACACACACACACACACACACACACACACACACATACATACATACATACACACATACATACATACATACATACATACATACATACATAAATCATCGTGAAAATGGTAAAATCGTATTATAGAGACCCTAAAACATGCTTATTCTGAATAAGCATATTGAACTTTTTGACCAAAGACAATATCTAAAATATCCAGCAACGCAAGATTTTCTAGTTTAGAAAAATTTTCGCCCTTCCCTTGTTCATTTCTCACAAAATAAGTGAATACGTATAACAGTTATAACACTAACACTAAAAAACCAACATTACCTAGAAGGAAGTTTGATAGCAGAATTTGTGTTATGTGTAGTGCAAAGTCTGATTTACAAAACACTTTACATAATCTTAAATTGTTTCAACTCAGATTAAATTATGACCGTGCATATAAAGATATAATAACCTAAGATTAATAATTTATCTAAGATAAGTTGATCTAAGTTTTTCCCATTGTCTTTACATATGGGTACAATTTTAAATCTAAAGTAGTCTAAAAAATTCTCAGCATTTCTCTGTGTTTTATAATTTGTTGAAAATGTAAGGCGGCCGAACTATTATAAGCCTGAACTCGTTTACGTATTATTTTAGTTATTAATATGTATCTAGAAATAATATTAAAAGACGCAATTCCAAATGAATATTTAGTAAGAAATACGTCACGGATAGCTTCTCTTTCTCGTTTTCATATTTCCCATCGGTGTGCACGGGCACCCGCGATGTTTTGCTACAGATACTGCCGCGTCATGCCGCCCTCGCGTCTCCGAACAGCTCTAGCGCTGGCGGATCGGATGCCACGCTACTGTCTGTCAGTGTAAACCGTCTCAAACAAGATGGATGACTGCCGAATGGAAATCATGTTCTCGTGCGGTGCGGTGCGGCAGGCTGAGAGACAAGGACGCCGAGGGGCCCTATCTGCCGTGCCGAAAGGGTGCCAGCCTACCCCACTCTGTGATTCCAACAGTGGTAGCCAAAATTTCCACCCTTAGCAAGGAAAGAAGTGGATTGGAAAAAGTTAAAAATGTTTGACAATGATGAGAAAGGCAGCGGTATCGCTTCGTGAATTAAGGGTTGTGGGTTCGAATGTCACATAAGGCATAAAGTTTTTATCTTATCGGTTACATTTACCAGACCCGTATAGAACACATCGCAAGAGCACCACAGTAGCATTTTATGGCCATTATTATGAGACGATTAAATAATGTTAGCTCCTAAATAACTTAAGAAGATTGACAAATGTTACTGTCATTAAAAATTGACATTTAGTTGGATAGATAAAATTTATATTAAAAATTACGCGATGCAGTCACTTAGATTTTATTTTTACCTCTCGCTACCCTTGATAAAGGGAGGTATAGGGATCGTGCTAAAAATCGCATATCGAGATTTTTATGAGCACGTTTTAAGGTCCCTAGTATGTGTATGTGTGTGTGTGTGTGGATCCTCTTCACGCTCTAACTCAAATACTATCATTCTGAAAATTATGAAACTGTATATTCTTACTCTACTTTAATATGGAATTGAAGCTCAAAACAGTTAAATTACATTTTTTCGCGATTTGTGTTATTATAAAAAGTATGATTATCAAATTTTCTACAGATATGCATTAATACTTTTTTCTATATATTTTATTAATAAATTTATAAAATAATTTATTCTATAAATCCCGGATTCTATGCTTTAAAGATAAACATATCTCCAGGGTTACACATTCAGATCTCAAATTTATGTCACTGTCAATAAATTAATCACTTCAAATTAATAATGACATTATTTTAAAAAGAAAATATTAAAATATGATTTTATATACTATCTAATTAATAAATTAATTTCAATATGTTTGTAATTGAAAAGAAACTAAGCTCACTATCAAAATAGTTATTTAACTATCAAGTGTGTTAATGAGCGCGATTAATGATCGAGACATTTTAATTGTTGAGTTCATTAATCGCCAATTTAACACACGTGTTAGTTACAATATTTTTTCGCTGACCGTATCTTACTTAAATGGAAAATCTAATTTTATTCCATGACAATTTTTTTTAGGTTAGTAATGGTTGACCAAACGTCAAATTTTGTCATCAATGCTAACCATGTTAACTGCTAATATATTCAGATAATTCAAATTGATATATGTCAGAATCAATGAAAAGTAAATGCATGTGGCAGAGATGAAGATGTTGACATACATGTTGGGGAATACACGGAAAGATACGGTAAAGAATGAAAGAATAAGGGAAATAACTTTAGAATTACAAGTTTCTAGAACGATGCAAGAGAGACGATTACATTGATTTGAAAAAGTCATGAGGGGAGATGAAGAATATATTGGAAGAAGAATGAATAGCTTAGTAATAGAAGGTTGAAGAAACAGAAGAAGACCAAATATAAGACGGAAAGACTGTGTTGCGGAAGACTTGAGAGAAAAGAAACTGAATGAGGACGACACGCAAAACAAAAATGAGTGGAAGAAGAAAATAAAAAATAGCGACTCCTAACGAATGGGAAAAACTAAAGAAGATGTCAATGTCAAGTACAATTTGCCTAGTTTGTTAATGAAATTATTTTACTGGAAATATAGGATCTTTTATAAGAAAATTTATGTATAGGGCGCGTGCAGTGACGTGACGTTGCTGACTTTGACAAATATAATTTACATTCAAAATCTCATGATTTTCTTATTTCATGTGATTTGTTTGTTATCAGGAGTGTGGAAATCAGTTACCGAGAAAAATTATGACATTTGTCAGTTATGGACATAATTATTAGCTGTCATACTGATACTGATTGCCATGGTCAGCAAAGTCACGTGACTGCTCGTGCCCTATGGAATTTGTACTTAATAAACAGAATCGACAGAAGGTAATGTGCTGGCCACATCAGATTTTTTTAGAAGAACTTTGAAGCAGAATACTGCTAAATGGTACACTTTTGGTTTCGGATAAAGGTGAGTTTAGTTAAATCGTCTTATTTTAGTCTCAGGAATCTATAGTTAAGCCATGCCCCCCCCATTTTAGAGACGGCTTGTATATAGACTATTCTGCAGTTGTAATACGTACAAAGGGATAACTGACTTGTAATAATGGGCAGTACTACTGACACAGATCTCAATTAATGATATATTAAGTCACAGATTAACCACCCCTTATAATAGACATACACTAGTTAGAGTATAGTACAGATCTGCATTTCTAAACTGAAAACATCATTGTCAACTGTGATCAATTATATTGTTTCGAAAAACTTTGTATGTTGTCTATACCTATAATTATATAGGTAGACTCTTTGACCATCAAAATTTGATTTTGAATTTGAGATTATAATGTTTAAAATCACATTAAGTAATCGTTTCTCGTCTTGTACATATTTTTTGCTTTTCGCTTCAATCAAATTTTGATATTCTAATACAAATAAAATTTTGTAATCAAATTTACATCCATTTCCTGGAATAATCTTATCGATTGTGGAAAAACAAAAACAGTATATACTTGCATGACACTTTCGACTAACCTTGAATTTTATTTGAAGAACGTTGATTACAGTCGTGACGGCCATCTAAAAATAGTTAAATTTTATTTTACTTTCACCAAATGTGTTCACGGGAAAATGATTCGCGCGAACAAATTTTATTGATTTTAACAAAAAAAAAAATCTGATGTGGCCAACACAATACCTCCCGTTTAATTTAATTTTTATTCATGTAAATAGTTAAAATAAAATTAAATATAAATACCGGGTTCCATCCCGACCGATGCCAAATTTTAAATGGCACAAAAATTACCCCTGTGGTTCACTCTCCACGTCAGCAATAAGTGCTCGTGAGGTGACACCTGAAAAACGCCCGCACGGTAAAAATATGTCATCATCGTCACCGAAATCTGTGTACAAAGCAGATTGGCAGGGGGTAATATGCCGTGATAATATATTTATTTTATTTATTTATATACTTACCTATATTCATTGCTGGCGTGGAGAGTGAACCACAGCGGTCAATTTTGTGCCATTTCAAATTCTAAAATATTTTGCGTCGGTCGGAATCGAACCCGTTCCCAAGATTCGCGTGAAGTGACGCCTGTTAAACGCCTGCACGGAACAAATATGTCATCATTATTACCGACATCTGCGTACAAAGCAGATTGGCTCACCCATCAATGGGTAATATACCATGATGATATATTTTTTTATTATCTTACCTTTTTTTACATATTTACTTATGCTGGAAACCGTATTAAGTTCCTTTCTATATAATTATGGTTCCATTTACTATTTTCTTTATAAAACGTTAATATTATTATTAGAAATGATTAGTTCGTTGACAGTGGCATATATCTGTCAGTTACAAACATTTGATATCTGAATTGTGTAACCATGTGTATGAGTTGTGTATGAGTTGTGTTTAAAACGTAGGCTCCGGGATTAAAATTATAGATAGTTTTATAAATTTAGAAAAAGTATTAATGCAATCCTGTAGAAAATTTATTAATCTTTAATTTTTATTATAACATAAATCTCGAAAAAATAACATTTAAAGGTATTTTTCGAAGAAAAACTATTTTGAGCTTATAGTAAAGTGCCATTTTTGGTTATCTGATTTACTCCAAAATCTAATGGCATCTTTCCATATAAGAGTAAAGTAGAAATACAAGGTTTCAAAATTTTCTGAACAATAGTATTTGAGTTAGAGCGTAAAGAGGATCCACACACACATACACACATACACAACAGACATCATCGTGAAAATGTTAAAATTGGATTGTAGGGACCTTAAAACGTGGTCATTTACCAAAATCTCGATATGCGATTTTTGGCACGATCTCTATACCTCCCTTACCAAGGGTAGCGAGAGGTAAAAAAAATATTTTTCAGCCAGTTATGATGTCTCATTTATGACGACGGAAATGATATATAGGATGACACTGAACAACTCAAAATAACTTTTATTTATAATTATTTTTTAATTCTCTTTATATATTTGTAAGCTAGGCGAAGGCGCGTAGGGGCTCACAAATCATGGTATTTTCCATGATGGTAGCACTTCCGGTTTGACCGAAATTAACAATTAACTTTCATATTTGAAATGGGTACCAATGTATTTTTTATAAATTTGGAATATTCGTAAAATTACGAATTCAACAATATGTTTGTAGTGCATTTTTATTGAAGAAATAAATTACAAAAACTTAAAAATCATGATATCAGACAGGCTGTGAAATAGTTGATATAATATTAAGTAATATTTTTTAAGTTATTGTTTTAATGTAAAGTTAGTTTTGTAATATTCCATATTTTGTTACAAAAAAATCTGATGTGGCCACTACAATACCTCTGGCCACTTCCGTTTTTCCGATGTCAAATGCCAGAATTGGAAAATCACGAAATTTAAAATTAAAAATTATAATATTTGACATCTATGTACATAATTACTAGCTTCCATTCTGACACGGGCCCCCATATCTGCTTGTCAAGGCCAACAAAGTCACATGACTGCTCGCAACCTTTTGAATTTAACATTTCTTGTGTACCTACACTACACACCAACAATTAACATTAGGATCACGTTAAGAACTTTATTTCCTAAAATCAAATTATAATTTTAAATGAAATATCTAAAATATTCAGTATCACTCACAAAACTTCTAGGTTAGTTTAGTTTTGGTGGTCAACCTGTCAGTTGTCAGACTCTTTCTTCTTGTTGTTGTGGGGCTATGCTAGAACTACTACTACCATCTGTAGATAAATTGGGAAGCTTGCGCTACGCGCTAGAAATAAAAACTTATTAAATTATTTTAACATTACCTTGCTAAATACTATAATATGACTGGTTTTTGAGATCACTATTCAACATAATAATAATTTTATTTTGACACAAATAAAAATACTGAATTATTGACTAAACGTTTATGTAACGAGTGGTTTTTCTAGTCGTTAAAAAATAACTTTATCGTTATCTTTTTTGCGTTATGTAGAATTAAATTATTGTTTACCGAATATCACTTTAACGATTATTGTTATAATAACGTTATAACAATGCATTATGTCATAACGATTTTTGTTATTATTATAACGATATAACGTTTTAACGATTTGTTATGTTATAACGATGCTTACAGAATAGCGCAGTAAGTTTATAATTTTGTTGCTTATGTTAAGTAAATGCATTTTATATTAAAAAAAAAATATTGTTGAAATTTGTACCAAAACTTTTAGGACATCGTTATCTAGCGGGAGTAAATAATTTTATCCACGACTGTCAAATAATATACCCATAATTCAACCGTTTTTTATCAATTAATGACCTTAGTTACTGTTATTAATTGAATAATATTGACAGTTCGATGGAATAATATTATTCAATCGGTATGTCAAATTCAATTCTTACCTTTCAAAGCGTACAAACAAATTACTTTTAATAAGTAATTTTTTCCCATAAAAAGCTAAAATTGCAGTAGTTTTTTCATTTTTCATTGTTTCCTTATCTTCTTAAGCTTAAAATGTAGTTGAATAGTCGGTTTAAATTTTTCTGCTAAATGTCAAATCACTTCATATTTTTGTCACAACAAATACCTAACGATCAACGCTAATTATGTTTATGTTTGTAAACAAACAATTTTATAAAATTTGTTAGGTTATTCCTGATTTTATAATAGTACAATATGTTATTATTTGACATTTGTGGATAAAGTATATTATTCTATTCGCATATAATGGCTATTACTCACTCGAACGATTTACATCACTCGCCTACCGGCTCGTGATGCAAACTTCGTTCTCATGAGCAATAGCATACATTACATGCTCTTTGAATAATATACTATTCGTTAGTTTTGGGTATCCCCTCGTATTATAATTAACCAACCAACTATCTCGTTTTTGTTTTTATTTTGTTTGAATACCTCTTTATACACCCTCCCACAGTGCGCCGTGACGCCGCCGATGAAGAGCGTCCCTATAACGTTGAATATGTGCGGACGTGGCTCGTATGTGTCAGCCCTACTACAGCATTGAGACAGCCGATGACGCCGCAGACTTACCGGATTATAAACATGTCGCATGTCTGACAGATGCTTACAGGATATGCTGACGCAGGAGTACTTGATTAGCAAATTGTTTTATTTCAGAGTTATATGTATCATTAATATTCCATTCAAAGTTGCTATTTAAAATCAAGGTCACCCCATTTTCTAATTACCAACAAAAACCTAGAAATTCCTTTGGTGTAACCAATGTTACAAGAAACCACCACTAAGTTGCGTTAAGCGCCACTGTAGCTGAGATCTTATTTAGTTGACGCGTGTGGCACGCGGATAAACAAACGCGCGTCGCAAGCTTTTTGCGCGCTTTTGTTTTGCGCGGTGTAAAGTTTGTTTCGCTGAGAAACACGGTTACTAACCGCTAAAGCATAACCAGCGTCCTAGCAAAAACTCTACGCCAGATTTTGATAAGGAGTAGCGGAAGATATTTTAGAAGATTTTTGTCCAAAGATTGATGTATCAAAATGTTTCAAAATGGCGATAATTTGTTTTCAAAATGTGTAATTAATAAATTCCATACAAAATGAAACATAGCAAGCTATGGAAACTATTTTACAATCTTAAACCAAAAGAAAAGTGAGGATACCTCTCTGCATAAAGTTGAAGAGCTCTAATAGAATTTCTTTCTCCAATATTAAAAATATATCAACCATTTCTTCATTTGTATATTTTGGTTCACGAAAGATGACTGTTCAAGGTCACTTGTTTCAAGAAAGAATACACAACACTTTAAGCAATAGCTTAGCAACATT
The DNA here is from genome assembly GCA_951394225.1 of Harpalus rufipes. NCBI lineage: Eukaryota > Metazoa > Arthropoda > Insecta > Coleoptera > Carabidae > Harpalus > Harpalus rufipes. The sequence continues at coordinate 48,581,089 of OX596279.1, forward strand.
TCATGTTAGAAAGAGACAGATTATTAGACTTAGGTCTAATTTATGTTGTGTGCCAGATATACGTAAATGGTGACATTACTTTCTAACATACTACAATCATGGCAACAAACCCGCGAAAAACTGGGTTCGGTTCAGGTTAATTTGTATTTTGAGAGATGGGTTCGGATGCGGTTCTGGTTCAAACATTAACACAATTGGCGGTTTTGCTCCGGGTTCAGGTTTGGTTCGACCCAATTAAAATATAAGTAATGTTTTTTGAATAACAATATTCATATAAAAATAATTTAAACAGTTTTAATAAACAAACATAACAGGCGTCGATTATCGGCTGCATTACGATTATACTTACGTTTCGAATTCCAAATGAATTTGAACCGGACCTGAACCCTGAATCCGAATTTTAATACCCGGTTCGGTTCCGAATCGAATTCTATTAAAAAATATATTTGAGGTTCGGTTCTGGGTTTGGGTTCGCTAAAATGTTTGATTCCGGTTTTTTTTCGGTTCAGGTTCGGGTTCGATTCCCTGCTTCAAATAATAATAACGTATGTCGTAGATCTACAGATATCTAATTATCTACTACACTACCTTATGTGCTAATGTTTACCCAGTGACGTTGACATTTAAATCAAATTATTTTCTCATGGTTTATGACAAGTTCATGTTATTGTGTTTCGCAAATACATAGGTGAAGAACATATATCTTTCAAAAAAGCATTATTTAAAAAGAAATATAATTTTCAAATAAATTACTTTTTACCTCTCGCTAAGAGAGGTATTGGATTCATGTTAAAAATCGCATATCCAGATTTTATTGAATAAGCACGTTTTAAGGTCCCTACAATCCGATTTTATCATTTTTACGATGATGTCTGTGTGTGTGTGTGTGTGGATGTGTGTGTATGTGTGTGTGTGTGTGGGATGTTGGAAGGACGGTTACTCAAAAACTATAAGACTTTAATTTTTTTAAACTACGTATTTCCCAATCGGACATTCATGGGAAGATCTGAAAAGGTTTTGGTAACAATTGGACAACCGGAAGTAGAAGATTCTTGAAAAAAAATCTTTTAAATAATATTTTTTGAATTTTTTTCTTGATAATATTAAAGAAAAATAAATTCTCTTTCTGATACATTTAAATATTTTACAATATAGAAAGGAGGTTATTTCTTGGCTGGGATTGAAGATGGAAATAAAACAATTTCTGGATGTCAGCCAAATTTATTGAAATTTCGTACTCTACAGTTTCGACCCCACTTGGGTCATCCTCAGGAGCTATATACACAATTGAAAAATTAAAATACAATTTGTTAAAATACAGAAATGAACTTACTGAATTTTTTTTTTTTATTTAATTGTTATGAAGCATGAAAAATTTCAATAAATTTGGCTGACATCCAGAAATTGTTTTATTTCCATCTTCAATCCCAGCCAAGAAATAACCTCCTTTCTATCAACACGCAGGATCACAGCACCCACGGACACACCATCATTGACAACATGGAAATAATAACAGACATCACACACACTTATGGAAACTTAGCTAAGTACCATATCAAACAAATTTTAAACATAAATTTCAAATTAACATCAGCAATACAACCTTGGATAGGTCTTCAACTTTCATCAACTTTACAGGTCCATACCGTACTTAGTTTAAGTGTCCATTAGGGTGTGATAACACGATTTTTTATATTTTTCACTTATTTTTTTTGTATATTGTTATATTTTGTGTTATTTATTAAAAATTCTCGACGTTTAATATTCCATGTACAATTATTACATGGTGTATTATTATTATTTTATTTTATTACGACTGTGTTAAGCGATGCTTAACGATATATTTTCCATGTTGACATCACATTTTTCATGCTTCATAACAATTAAATAAAAAAAAAAATTCAGTAAGTTCATTTCTGTATTTTAACAAATTGTATTTTAATTTTTCAATTGTGTATATAGCTCCTGAGGATGACCCAAGTGGGGTCGAAACTGTAGAGTACGAAATTTCAATAAATTTGGCTGACATCCAGAAATTGTTTTATTTCCATTTTACAATATATTCTATAGATTTAGAGATAGAAGAAATATAGTATGTAAAATAATCTGTTATAATAAATTTTACAGCCGAAAGAATGGCCATGGAAAATAGTTGAAAATTTAATTTGTTTGTAACTGACAGATAATGTCAGTGTCAGAAATCCGAAGACATTACTGAAGACTTTTTCTGGGAAGTACATACATTATATTATTTCTTAATGTATTAATAGAATTGGAAACATTTCGAAAAATTAGAAGAGGACAAAATTTCTTCATCAAAAATGAATTTAAAATTAAACAATCTAAATATATATGGAATAGATATATGCGTAAGTAGAATTTTTGGTGTAGAGTGTAGTTATACAAGAAATGTTAAATACAATAGGGAGCGAGCAGTCATATGATTTTGTTGGCCTTGACAAGCAGATATGGGGGCCCATGTCAGAATGATAGCTAGTAATTATGTATATAGATGTCAAATATCATAATTTCTCATTCTAAATTTAGTGATTTTCCAATTCCATGTGGAGCAGAATTAAATGTTAAATATCTAAGGCATACAAGTAAACTTTAAACTCCTGGTGATAAATTAACTACGTAAATTTAGAAAATCTTGAAATTTTTAATGAAAAATTCTAACATTTGACATCTATGTACATAATTACTAATTATCATTCTGAAACGGGCCCACACATTTGCTTGTCAAGCCCAAAAATGTAACATTACCGTTCGCGCCCTATACTTATGTAACCAAAAAAAGGAAGTGGCGAGAGGTATTGTGCTGGCCACAACAGATTTTTTTCAGTTAAAATGTATCCATAAATATTTCATGTTGCACGGCTATACAGATAAAATGCAGTGAAGTTATCTGCAAGTAATATTATATCGGCTTATAAATGACCTTGAATAGTCATCTTTCGTGAATCAAATTATATAACGCACTCGGACCATAATAATTATAACAATATTCTTACTGTCACATTAAATAACAAAACTAATGTAGGTAAATACTTTTCTTTTGTTTTAAGGTAATGAAATTATTTTCATAGCTTTCTGTTTTATTTTGCATGGAATTTTATTAATAACATGAATGGTCGCAATTTTGAAATGGTTGAAGTAAAACCATGAATATACAGATTTTGTCTTGTTAAACTTAGTTTATTAACATTTTTTTGTATCTTTCGAAATAAACGAAATATTCTTGTTGCCAAATTTACGCCGACCACCCTGTATATTTGCTCGCTGGGATACTTGTACGCTTTAAGACAGATGTAGAAAGAAAACAGACAGTTTTAGCAAAATAAATAAATTTATTGTCGCATTCATTTAAAATCATCCACATATCTATTAAGTAGAATAAAATAATATTAAAATATTAAATAAAATAATTCTCAAAACACATTAGAAATATACAATAAAACTTAGTGTCATAAATATAAAATAATACTAAATAAAATAAGAACACATAAATAAAATATAAATGTAGAGAAATGTTTACAAAATTATCATATAAAATCTTAAATTTTGTGAACACTTCTCGGTCCATAAAACAAAAACCATTTTTACAGTTGAGTCAAAGTCGGACCCGCAGGAGTTTCGGGAACATTATACCAGTTAACATTAACAGAAGGATTGTAGTTATAATCCAATTTCAAGTTATTATCAAACATGCCAGTATTTTTATCAAACAAACAACTAGGATACAGCTGAGCATCACATTCTTTAGATACAGGAACATCGATTTTATTGTACAAATTCTCTGGATAGGGCGGCAATTGTACATTATTATATTGACTAGAATTCGCATACACATAAGTATCATTCGTATTATACATCATTGGCTCACTTGTCGGTAAAGAATTAGGAACATATTGCTGAGCAGGAATATTATACTGAGGGTATGGATAGCTAGGAGCAGCCCTAACATAATGTTGAGGCACTGCAGGTGAATGTGACATCAATCTATCAACAATACTTTGTTGCTCATTTAATATCTTATTCACAATTTTCGGGCGACCACTCGGCGAAGAATGGTTCGAACAAGAAGACAATGTCGGTGAAGATGGGTTCTCAGGGCTGGAAGATTCGTTTTGTTTTGGTTTTTGTTCTTTCTTGAATTTCATGCGGCGGTTTTGGAACCAGATTTTGATCTGGCGTTCGGTAAGGTTGAGCATATTGGCCATTTCGATGCGGCGAGGACGACATAGGTAGCGGTTGTAGTGGAATTCTTTTTCTAGTTCGACTAGTTGGGAGCTGGTGTAAGCTGTTCTGGCGCGCTTGCTGGTTGGTTGAGGTTGAGGAGTTGGTTGGTGGTCCACATATTCTGAAAAGAAGAAGATTTTATTAGTTTTTTTGGCATTTGTACTAGTAAATATTGCAATGAAGTATTAAAAATTAAACTGAACATATTATTATATAAAAGATAAGGATATTCCTGGATTTCAGTCAACTTTAATGTCATACCTAACTTGTTTCTACACCACATGTGTCTTCCTCAGGCGCTAAATTTGCAGACCAAGAATTTTTTTAATGCAATAAAAATTCACCTAATTCCATTGGTGTCTTATTTAGTATTGATTATTTACATGGTTTTACTTAAAAGTTTGTAACGAAAGTTGAAAATAGTAAAATTGTTGTGTGATGTAAAATTACAGTACATGGAAATAATGTTTTTATAACAATATTATTACAGTTACATGAATTTAAGTCAAGAATAAAATAAAAATGTATGCTTAAACATCGTTTCAATCCCCCTAACAGCTAGCTATCGCTAAGTCAAGTTTAAGAGTTAAGTCATATTATTTTAAAACATTGTATTTACCGCCAAATTTTTGAAAATTGAAACCAGAAAACATATTAATATACATGTTTTTAAATTATGTTTTTGTAACTTTGATATTAGTGGCTATTCAATTTTATGTATTGTATTTTAATGTTTGTTTTTTATTACCTTCCGTCACCTATAAGTAAGCAAGGTATTGTTTTTGATTAAAATTCGATGGTCAGTTTTTAATGAATAAGCACGTATTAGAATCCTTACAATACGAATTTACTGTTTTTACGATGATGTCTGTATGTGTGTGTGTACTCGTACGACAAAAATTTCTGCTTTGATAACTCCAATACTACAATTCCATAAATTATAATTCTTTCATATTCCTCTTTCGTACGCCCATATGAAGAGCTGATTAGATTTGGGTTATGAAGTACCCTAATTGGAAGATTTTAATAGTTTTTCATGAAAAAACGCTGCTAAATATCATTTTTTGAACTTTTATGTTATTATAAATATAATAATATGTTATTCTCTATTCGATTTCATTTTTTTTTTTCATATACAATGAATTTAGAGATAAAGAATTATAAAGAAATATCTTGCAACTTAATGCTGCTAAAAGTTGCACCATGGAAACAGTTACAATATTGAAATATTACTAAATTGACAGATGTCTGCGTGAAATAAAATTTACATAATATCTTTGTAAAATAATTTTACTAGAAATATAAAAATGTATAATAATTTAAGGTGGCAAAAACAAATCACATAAGGTAATACAACAGATTTTAGCCATAAACTAATTCAGCAGAATATTATGTTATAAATGCTATATTTGTTTTTATTTTAATAAACATACTTTTCTTTTTAGGAATGGTTCAATTTAGTTCATTACGAGGTAAGATCAGTTCATTTCTATCCTAAAAAGAAAACGCAAACAGAATATTTTCCAAAAAAACTCTGTGTGGAATTTGTATAAAATTCGTAGAATTAACGGAAGCTATTGTATTGGCCACATCAGATTTTTTTTATATAGGTGTCATCTGTATTTTAAAATATTGTTAGATATTTTGCTAATATGCATTGTGTCCGTTTTTAAATTAACATTGTTTTTATTATTATATATATGCAGTATTTCTAGTGTGTCTTTTGTGCAAAATACTTATAGGGCAAACAAAAAGATATCTACATACACGTCGAATACACGAAGGAAATAGAAAAAACTGTACAAAAATCACAAATAATCTAAACAGATGCGCTCTTGTCACACACAAAATTGACTTTGAAAAATCTAAGATATTAGACGCTGAAAGTAATTTGCACAAAAGACACACTAGAACTTCTGCATATAAATAATGACAAAAACAATATTAATTTAAAAACGAAACACAATGCATATTAGCAAAATATATAACAATATTTTAAAATACAGATGGCCTATATAAATATAAAATATAAAACATTAAAATACAATACACAAAATAGGATAACCACTAAAATCAAAATTACATAAACATAATTTAAAATCAGTTTTTGGTTGATATCTTCAATAATTTGGCGGTGAAAACAATGTTTTAAAAAACCTTTTTTAAGATTAGTATAATTTAATGTACAGTAATTTACTTAGTGGTAGCTAGCCGCTAAAGGTGTTGACACGATATATATATTTTAATATTTAAAAAAAAATAGTACTTTATAAGTATACTTTTTTATTTTACTCTTGACTTTGTTAAATTCATTTAACTATAACAATATTATTCGATTTATAAAAACATAATCCCCATATATACTGTATATATCACACAACAATTTCACTATTTTCAACATTCGTTACAAACTTTTAAGAAAAATTATGCAAGTAATCAATACTGAATGAATAAGGAACCAATGGAATTAAGTGTATTTTTATTGTATTAAAATAAAAATAAAACTTGTTCTGTAAATTTAGCCCCTGAAGAAGACACATGTGATGTCGAAACTAGTTGAGTATGACTTTACTGAAATCCAGGAATATCGTTATCCATCCCAGTCAAGTAATTACCTAGATCCCATATTACAGTATCTTATTGTAACGAAGTGTGAGTTTTAAAAATCGCGTTGGCGTGATGAGGAGCCCCAGTATTGGCAAAATAAACCGAATTGAATGGAGCACATGGCTGTCGAGGAAGGGATCACTATTTAGCATAACAATACAATTCTAAATACGCTTTTTCACAATTCTTCACCGTCTCCATCTCCCCGAAGACTTATTTCTCCAATTCCCCGGGCGTCCGATCAACAGAGAAGAGAAAACTTTTCCCCTTTTTATTCGCGGAATCAGACGCATCGAAAGGCGACGTCCGTCTGTTAAGACTATTGTTTTATTCATAAACGTCAGAGAGGCTTTCGATATTCGCGGGGGTCGGGAGGTTGGGGGTGCATCTCTTATTGACTTATCCGCCTCTGGTCGAGCGATACGCGCCGCGACGCGACGCGAAGCGGGTAAATGTAAATACACTTCCGGTGAATTTCAAATTCTTTATATTGGTTTTGTTTGGATTGAAGCTAGTGATATATATATTGTTCACGATGAAATATGGAAGGATATTGAAGCTTTCCTATCTGCTATTACACTATTTTCTTTTATTTTTATTTTTGGCCTCAATATTTTACTTATCCCAGAAATTTTATTAATCCATTTTGTGCCAATTACATTATCACGAAACTAGTACACTACGTCTTATCCAATTGAGGAGCTGTTAGTAAAAAAACCTTATTTTTACGATGATGTCTGTATGTAAGTGTGTGAGTGTGTTTATGTGACAATCGTTTCGGATCGCATAACTCCAATACCATGATTCAAAAAATTATAATTTTTTCGTATTCCTCAAGTTTAGACCCATATGCAGTACCATCATTTGCAACTTTTAACAGTTTTCTTTTAAAAAAACAAGTTAAATATGATTTCTTTAATGTTATTATAACTTAAAGAATATATTATTCTCTATACGATTGGATTGCATTTTATACTTCATATTCAAAAGATATAGAGTTAAAGAATTATAAAGATATTAAATTTCATAAATCAGCCAGCTATGCTAAAAATGGAAACTGCTAATATACTCAGATAATTCAATTTAATAGATGTCAGTATCAATAAAAAGAAAATGTATGTGGCAGAGATGAGGCTGTTGAGATAGATGTTAGAGACGACACGGAAAGATAGGGCAAGGATTTAAAAGATAAGGGAAATGGCTCAAGTGAGAGACGATTACATTGGTTTGAACATGTCATAAGGAGAGATGAAGAATATATTGGAAGAAAAATGAATAGCTTAGTAAGTAAAAGGTTGATGAAACAGAGGAAGACCAAATATAAGATAGAAGGAATGTATTGTAGAAGACTTCAGAGAAAAGGAACTGAATGAGGACGACACGCAAAACAGAAATGAATGGAAGAAAAAATAAAAAATAGCGACCCTAACGAATGGGAAAAGCTAAAGAAGAAGATGTCAGTGTCAAGTGCAATTTGCATAGTTTAGTAATGAAATAATTTTACTGGAAATATAGGATTTTTTGCAAGATAATTTTCATAATACACAGGATTGACGGAAAGTAATGTGTTGGTCACATCAGAGTTTTTATTTGTATTGTAGTAGCATCAGTCTTTTTATTTTCCAATATATTTAAAGATAGTTTTCCTCTTTCGCGTACAAAAAAGTGAACTTTATGCAACTGTTTTGTCGAAAACAATGTTACAATGAATAAATGTTTTTTTGGAGATTTTTTGAAATTATGAAATTGGTAACTCTTAGTGTCAAATAAATATCATTAATTTTAATTGTCATTACCTGTCATTGCTCATGGAAAATTACTGAAATTAGATTTTTTTGTAGTAAAATATTTACATCAAACAGTAAATCCTTCTTTTAAATTAAAATTCACGATATATATTTATAGATACATAACATAATAAATACTGTTGTCAAAATGTCAAATGTCAAAGTTTGTAATCAATCTTGATATTTTAATATATCTTTCAATAATAATTTTGAAATAAAAGTAAAGCGAAATAAGAAAAATAGTATGAAAAATATGTATTACAATGTCCATTTGTAATACTCGTATTAGAATAAGGATCATTGTAATACTTGTCTTTCAATGCACTCTTTTGCGATAAATAGTTTTACCAAACTGTTTGGCATTCTTGCATAACTCATGTTTACAATATTTGGACTATGATTGTTTTTGTCAAAAGCTCTTCAATTGTAAATAAATAAATCAGGAAATACGTTTTAAAAATTTAAAAGAAACTCATATTATTTTTGTTTCTCTGTCTGTGGGAACATATTGCCAGCACATGCAAACTAACATCTTCGTCTGACTCCTCGTCAAAGACTGACAAATTTATGGTTTCGTTGTTTGGGGAATAATGTCCCAATCTGGCAGACTTACACTTTATTTAAAAGGATTATATCTTTAACCACAGCACAGCAGTCTTTGAGGCTACCGGAGGCGGTCCGCTCCGCCCAGAAACACAACATGACATAACTAAAATTTTGCCAGTTGGGCCATCTGGGAATTCTGAAGGCAGAGTTTCTCACCATTCCGAAAGAAAAACCAAAACCGTTAGGAAATGAGGTGTTATGAAATATTTTTATAATTTAACCGACTTCGTATCTCTAGCCTGTTTTACATTATCATAAATTTACATGCATTTTTACAACTTCGTATTTGATCACAAAATTTCAATGATTACACGGTAATAAATTTAAACTTCTTATGGTATCATACGATGTTGTAAAAAATTCTCAAATAGGGCATGTTCTAATTTTGAAGGTCATTTGCTTCACATTTTGGTGATATTTAGGGTTTTCATTAAACAAAAGTTTGCATTTCATGTTTAATTGCAGGTAATTGGTTACTCTGTTCTATGAAACTTTTCACAAAACGAAACGTCAAGTTCAAATGAAAAACAATGAATAAAAAAATTAAAAAAATATTTGTAATTGTCGCAGTTGTTAATGCACGAAATAAGATTTTGAAGCGTAAACGAATTTGGGTCAAGCGGTGGATTCAAAGGCGACAAAATAGAAGTATACTAAATTTAGTACAAATTGAATTGTTGCACGAAGACACTGAAAAATATAAAAATTATATTTTTGCACAACACTCCACAACTTAGTTTACAAAAACAAGCGCGCCACAAACAGATGAAAACATCAGCTGTAAACATTTGAGAAGTTAGTAAACTGTTACCAACATATAAAAATGTACTTAAGTTGGCAACAATCAAACATGTCGCAAATATTTGGCAGTGTAAAACGAAAAGATTTTGATTAAAAATTATTATGTAAAAATGAGAATATAATTCCTTAGTCACGTGATATGTTTTCCGCCAATCAACATTCAGAATCTCCCTAGCTACGCGTTTATCACAGCGATGATAAAAAACAAAGAAATAAACACCGTATTTATAATCGTTACTAAGGGATTTGCTTTCTTTATTTATGACATTGACAGTTAATTTTGAGTATAAAAATAAATAATAACAATAATTCAAACTCCGAAATATTAAATAAAACTCGTAAGTACCATGTTTTAATACAATATGAATATGTATATCAAAAGTTAGGTTAGGTTAGATTGCAAAAATTCATTATATTCTCTCATTAAATATAAGCTCGTGATATGATTAATAATCGAAGATATTGCTCGTGAAACCGAAGCAGCACATTTCAACTCGTCCTTCGGACTCGTGAAATCTGTTGCTCGGTTTCACTCAAGAATATCATCGATGATAATCATATCACTTGTTATATTACGTATGAAAATATTTTGCATATAAATATATTATTGTGTAAAACAGGCTTTAAAGTTTACGTTATTCTGGACACCTGTATTCGTGATAGTGATACATTTCGCTATAATTTGAAACACACAGTTTCTTTCAATGATTCTCCAATCCTATAACAATAAACCACTTATCTCCATCCAAGCATTCCTGGCCATGTATGTTACATCCCCCTTGTCCTGTGTACACGACAGAGACAAACTTATCTCTTTCTCTCGAGTATGACAGAGACATCCTAAGCGTGGGAAAGCGACACCGTTGGAAGCTGTCCCCGTGACAATTTACTAGCCTGTTGCATGCGTGGCCTCATGCTCAAGCTCGCACTCACGCGTCCTGTATCACGCGCCCCGCGTGGTGAAGAGATGTTCTTTAGATTTATTACGCAACGCGAGGAAGCCTCAATGAAAACAAATTTATTTCCCGCAAAAACGGATTTCGGCATGGGGGATTTTGTTTGTGGTACTGTGGCTGTTAAAAAACGAATTCTATTTAAAATTCCTTAACTTCGGACTGCATTGAGATATCGATTTGAAATTTTATCTATTGCAGGGTTTGTTGAAGGGTTGATAAGTATTTTTAGAAAATTTCAAACATTTATAGAGAAAAAAAGTGAATAGCGATTTTGTAAATTAACATTCAAATATTCCTATCATTACACATTGATAATTTCATAATCAACTTAAAACGAAATAGGCTATTATTGAAACAAATGTAACTTGTCAGTAACATTTCTAGTTAGTTGTAATATTGTCGCATAAATTTTGTCCAATTATCTCGAGATTTATCCAATAACTTAAATAAGTCTGCCTTAGAGATCATTGCAACTTTTTATCAAGTAAAAAATCTGTTGTGACCAGCACAATACCTCCCGCCACTTCCGTTTTTCGTTACATAAGAATAGGCCGCGAGCTGTCATGTGACATTGTTTAGTAATTATGTGCATAGATGTCAAATGTCAGAATTTTTCATTAAAAATTTCAAGATTTTCTAAATTCAAGTAATTAATTAAATAAATCATATGGAATTGAAAAATCACTAAATTTAGAATGAAAAATGATGATATTTGACATCTATGTACATAATAACTAGCTATCATTCTGACACGGGCCCCCATATCTGCTTGTCAAGGCCAACAAAGTCACATGAATGCTCGCTCCCTATTGTATTTAACATTTCTTGTATACCTACACTCTACATCAAAAATTCTACTTATATCTATTCTTTATATTTGAGAGAAAAATAACTGAGTGATGACGACGAATAGGAAAAGCTAAAGAAGAAGAAGATATCAGCGTCAAGTGCAAGTTGCATAGTTTGTTTATGAAATAATTTTACTGGAAATTAAAAATCTTTTGCAAGAAAATTTATGTATGGAATTGGTACATAATACACGCGATTGACGGAAGGTAATGTGCTAGCCACATCAGATTAAAAAAAAACTATCGATATTATGTTTATAGCGTTAAATGGTGATGTTGTAACTGATATATTCCAAACATTTAAATAATAAATATTTATTCCTATTCTTATTCCACTCATTCAAAACCCACCCTTATCATGCCACCCCTATCCCCTGCCGGAAGTTTGCGGGCTGTCAATCAACGCGGTGACGCAGGGCTGACGCCTGGTCGAACGGCGGACGCCATGTTGCACACATCCCGATGACAACTGACGTCTCTCAGCACCAGAACACAGCCCGCTAGTCCGACCAATCCTATACGTGAACCGCGGGCCGGAAACCGCCGTAACTATGCCATGCATGACCGGAGAGATTGACAGCCGACAGGACAAGGGTGGGATGAGACACTATGGTGGGTTTTTAAAGTTTAGAAACATACCAGTATTCTCAATTTCAACTACGAGTATATTTTTTTTATTTTAATCTGCAACACGGTTACGCCGTTTCGCAATATAATGTAATTAGAATATAAATATATAATAAAAGTTCTTTCCAAAGATGTAACAAAAAATTAGATTACCATCAAATAAAAAAGAAATTATACATTCACTAATGGTGCCTATTTTTCGGCCATATTTCTTCTCTCACGAAAACCTTGGTTGGTCACGCACTGGTTATTCAAGCGATATTCAACCGTATTCCAGTAATGTTTAGGGGTTATTTTAACCTAGGCTGTACTTGTATAAAGTTCTCACATGTCGATAGCATGACTGATATAAACAACGAAATCGGGAGCATTCAAACGAGATGTAGAATGATAAAATTATTCCTGAATATAATTTTCTTTCGGACCACTTTTTTGTTCTTGAACACGATTGCTACGCACGGAAAGTTTTACACTAAAAATAGCTCCAACAATATTTCTCGAACCAACTGCCATTCTTAAGCATATTCTACAATGTGTTCAATAAAACCTTATTTGCAGTAGGCTATGTACAGAGAATCGTATGTCTTTATTTAATATTTATTTATGTATCAAGACACTGAAGTCTATTTCTTTCACGAATGTGGTACAGTGGCTTGCAAAAAAATCGCGTACACCTATTTTTTGCTGTATTGAGTCTGTCTTGAATTTTAACTTGTCATCGTCATTAGTGCCAATTTCTATGTCAAAGTTAAAAGAAAACGAGAAATACATACTTGGTTGTTCTTTACTTTTTCTGGTTATATAAGTATATGTAACTTAGTAACATAAAACACAATTAAGAACTTGCTCTACAATATATAAAATACTGACGTGATAGTGACAGCAGTGACAGTTCCATTGACAGTTGATTAAAAAATCGTATTTACATAGCTGAAAAACAGTAAAATCTCGGTTACTTGATTTTTAAGGTGTACGAAGGTGTACGCTATTTTTTTGCATGCCAGTGTACTTCCGACGTCCTTAGTGAAAAATAAACCACATAAGGTGCATATTAACTTTTATTTGAAATCGAAAATTTATGAAAATTAAAGGATTATTTATTTTGATAGGTTACGTTGACAAATCTGTCAGTTCAGTGTTGCGAACCTCCGGACATTAAAGTTATCGTAAAAAACGCTCAAAATTATGTGTGTTATTTCAAACTTATTCATTGGAATTATTTAATTCGTTGTTCTTGCATATTTTTTGTCATTTTACATACAAATTTACTATTGTACCATCTTACACCTACCCAAATTACAATAATTATCATAATGTTGGCAATACTGCTTTAGCATGTTTAATGGATTATTTTAGTGCCGATTTTTGAACTTTTAATGACGATTTTTGTGCAATTTAGTGACTCAAATAAAAGAATTTAATTAAATGTCGATGTGACACGAGATATTGTCAAAAATGTTATCTAAAGAAATCAAAGCTTTTCTTCTTGAATCCTATTTTAGAAACGGAAATAAATTAGAAAACGGCGAATGGGAATATTATGTTTCTTTCTTTATTATCTTTTCTCCTCAAAATTACATTTCAAGATCAATTTTGACAACATGACTTTTGAATTGGATAATGATCAGACATACGTTTTTATGGTCATAGCCTACTCCGACTTAGTTTTTTTTTATCACGAATATGGAATTTATTTATCGAGGCCCATAGGTCCGAGAAAAATAAACCATATGAGTGGTAAACAGGAACTTCAGGCTGAGGTGCATATTAAATTTTATTTGATATCGAATTTTTTTAATTGCCTTTCTCAAAGATTCATGTTCTTCACCTATGTTTTTGCAAAACGCAAAACATAGACTTGACATAAGCTATGGAAAAATAATTTAATTTAAATGTCAACGTCACTGGGTAAACATTAGCACAGAGAGCAGTGCAGTAGATAATTAGATATCTGTAACTTTACGACATACGTCATTATTATTTGAGTATGTTAGAAAATAATGGCACCATTTACGTATATATGTCACACAACATAAATTATATAGACATACGTTGAATAATCCTCCTCTTGTTAACATCAAATGTTGCTAAGCTACTGCTGTATAAAATGATGCGTATGTTTTTTATTTTAAACTTGTTCATCAGAATTATTTAGTTCATTGACCTTGCACATATTTTTTGTCATTTTACGTACAAATTTATTATTGTACACCGTACAATACCCAAATTATCCTACATGTACAATAATTATTATAAGATTGGCTACACTGCATTTGCATGAAATTTTCGTATAATGGATTACTTTAGTGCCGATTTCTGAGCTTTTAATGACGATTTTTATTTGTTGATTTTATTTTATAAATACAAAAAAAAATCAAAAGAAAAAGTGGAAATCCCCATTACAACACAGAATTATGAAAATAGTTATTTATTTACTAACTAAAGAGTTACGGAACCTGAATAAAGTGAATGTAAATTGACCCCGCGCATTAATTAATTAATGATAGATATAAATAAAAAACCTCCTCGTGTCATGAATACTGTGGCATCGTCGGTGATGGAAACAAAGACGGCGCATAAAAATTTCAGTATCGTGTGAAAGGCAACGTGCTCCATCTGGGCAGTGGCGCACCAACTAATTGTATTAGTTCGTGTTTCCAACGCATGCATTATTAAATACCCTACGCTGCTTTTTCAGAATTCCTGGTATCGACACTCTTCATTATTTATATCATATCGTTTTGATTAAACGATTGCTGGACGAGGAACGAGAAGCAATCCCCCATAGAATGGAAGAATCGAATACGAAACGAAAACGAGGTTAAATTTATCGTAAATTACAAAAAAAAAAATCGAAATGACCAGGCAATGAAAGATGTAGGTAGTTTAATAATGGTAAAACGTAATATCTAAAATAAATTTCTATCGTGTATATACAGGGTTTTTCTATTAGCATGCTCACTATTGATAACTTTTTTTATTTGAAGAGGTATTTTGAATAAGAAAATTGGTGATATCAGCAAAAAAATGTTTCAACGGTTCCCAAAATATGGGACAAAGACAAAATATATAGTTTTTAAATGAAATCATGCATTTTTATTCTTTTATTAGAAAGAGTATTTTCTTCTCTTTGCCATAAGGTACAAATAAATGAGTTATTTATGTTTAAAAATAAAAAAAATGTATACTGTTTTTATTAGTTAATTTAGCCAAGTAAGTCATGGAAACATTTTTTTTTTATAAATTTGTTATTTTTTAACTAATTTGCAGTAAGAGTGTTTAATTTGAATATTTACTTTAATTATTTTATTATTACTGTAAAATAAGTTAATAAAATAATTAGAGTGTTAAAGAAATGCGGGGAAAAAATGGCTTGTCAATATGTAGCTTGATATCATTTACGTAGAACGGTAGAATTTCTTTATACCACACGATTACAAAAATTATAATTTTTTCGTATTCCTCGAGTTTAGATCCATATGCAGACGTGCTTCGATTTTGGTTATAATTGGTCCACCGGAAGTACCCTCAATTGCAACTTTTAACAGTTTTTCTTGAAAAACGCAATTAATATCATTTATTAACATTTAATGATTATAAATTTTAAAGAATATATTATTCTCTATACGATTTGATTGCATTTTATATTTTATATTCAGTAGATATAGAGTTAAATAATTATAAAGATATTAAATTTCATAAATCAGCCAGCTATTCTAACCATGGAAACTGCTAATATTTTCAGATAATTCAAATTGACAGATGTCAGTATCAATGAAAAGAAAATGAATGTGGCAGAGACTAAGATATTGAGATAGATGTTGGAGAAGACACGGAAAGATAGGGTAAAGGAAATGGCTAAAGTGGTAAAGTTTCTAGAAAGATACAAGAGAGGCGATTACATTGGTTTGAACATGTCATGAGGAAAGATGAAGAATATATTGGAAGAAAAATGAATAGCTTAGAAATTGAAGGTAGAAGAAACTGAGGAAGACCAAAGATAAGATGAAAGGACTGTATTGCGAAAAACCTGAGAGAAAAGGAACTGAATGAAGATGATACGCAAAACAGAAATGAGTGGAAGAAAATAAAAAAAGACCACGACCCTTAACGAATAAGAAAAGCTAAAGAAGAAGCTGTCAATGTCAAGTTCAATTTGCATAGTGTGTTTATGAAATAATTTTACTGGAAATATAGAATCTTTTACAAGAAAAATTATGTATAGGGCGCGTGCAGTGACGTGACGTTGCTAACTTTGGCAAGCAGATATGGGAGCCCGTGTCAAAATGACAGCTATTAATTACGTCCGTAACTGACAAATGTCATAATTTACATTCAAAAGAAAACTTATGTATGGATTTTTTTTGCTGATATCAACAATTTTCTTATTCATAATGGCACAATTTTGTTCATTCAATTCTTCAAATAAAAAATTATCAATAATGAGCACGCTTAACACCCTGTAAAGCAAGATATTTTTAAAAAAATTCTAAGATGCTGCAAAGATGCGCCTGAACAATCTATAGTTATTATTTTAATAATTTATTTACTACCGAAATTAAAATATTTGTTAAGAAATATTTCATTACTTCGAACAAAATATAAGACAGTTATCATTTTCTTCCTGCAATCGTAGCCCAGTTCATTTTTCAATTTAGTCCGAGGTGGCTGAGTCCTGCTGTCAGAATTCTTTAGATTTGGTTAGTGTCGATAGCTCGTACAAGTGATAATGCGGCAGGTTAAGCGATACAGAGCATTTGTCAAGTAATGAATGATTGGGAGACGTCCGTTTCGTTATTATACATTAGCGTTACACGTATACATAAAGCACATATGGAGGGATTGGATTTGTTTTTTTGTGAAATTTTCCGCATCCGTGTAGGATTTTATTGCTGAGCGTTTCCGGCCGAACGGAATTGATTGATCGGTGTTGTGATGACGTTTGACCCTTTTCACTCCGAATAACGTGACGTGAGAATGTCAGCTATGCTCTGATAAAATTTGCCGTTTTAAATAGAAATTATGCTGACATGTGCACCAGAGTTTCACTTTAACGCCAATAAACACAAACGACCAATTTGATTCGCAATTATATTTACAATTTTTATTTTCCAAATTAACAAAAAGTGTTTTGTACTATAGCTATAACTTCTTCAAATAATTTTCTTATCCATTTCGTTTAAATACGTTATTGCAATTAAATTTTGAACGTACAAGAGCAACAGCGTGAAAAATTGACAGGGAACAGATTTTTTCGTTTTATAAGTATTAATTGGCAAAATAAAAATTATGCATGTGTAAATTTTTCATGGAACATTTTTTGTTTCTTTAACAGAGAGTTTAACGAGTTATAAAAATACCGGCTCTTGGGCACGCTCCTACCACCTCTAGTTAAAGGGACAGTAATAATTAGTTGTGGAATCCGGATAGTTTCGGTTTCGGATACAAAAATATTCGGATATCGGAATAATTGAGTGTTAAAGTATCCGGATCTCGGATCCAAATCTCAGTATCAGATTTTGGATCCGGATTTGAATATCGGATTTTGAATCCGGATTCGAATATCGAATCTTGGAAATGGATTTTAGTATCGGATCTTAGATAGAATATGAGTATGTCATATTAATATGTTACTTTATATGTGAAATAATACAAATTTGTATTTTTACCTTCCGTCACCTTTAGGTAAGAAAGGTATTGTCTTTGGTCAAAAAATTCAATGATGAGTTTTTAGTGAATAAATACGTTTTAAGGTCCCTATAATACGATTTTACCATTATTACGATGATGTCTGTATGTATGTAAGTGTGTGTGTGTGTGACGAAAGTTTCGGATCGCATAACTTCAGTAACAAGATTCCAAAAGTTATATTTTTTCAAATTTCTCAAGTTTACATCCAGAAGAACAAGTGATTAAATTTTGCTTATAAATGGTCAACTGGAAGTACCCTCATTTGAAGATTTTAACAGTTTTTCTTGAAAAAACGCAGTTA
Source organism: Harpalus rufipes (assembly GCA_951394225.1). Lineage (NCBI taxonomy): Eukaryota > Metazoa > Arthropoda > Insecta > Coleoptera > Carabidae > Harpalus > Harpalus rufipes. Next base: position 48,599,555 of record OX596279.1, read on the forward strand.
AATATCATTTATTGACATTTAACGTAATATAGTATTCTCTATATGATTTGATCGCATTTTATACTTCATATTCAATAGATATAGAGTTAAAGAATTATAAAAATATTAAATTTCATAAATGGCAATATACTGTAACCTTCTTTATTATCTATTCTGCTTAAAATTACATTTCAAGATCAATTTTGACAACTTGACTTTTGAAATGAATAATGATCAGACATGCGTTTCTCTGTTCATAGCTCCGAGTTAGGTTTTTTATTGAACATACTGTATAAATGTTTACGTGTAGCAAAATTTGAATTCTGTCTAATTTTCTTAAAGATTGTTTATCTATTCCAATAGATTCCGTCTGAAGCTTATTTTTCTTGTTTTCATTCATTTTCCTAGCTTTTCAACTACCTTTGGTTTTTTATAGTGATTAGCTGTTGTCAACTATTATTTATATCATACATAGTCTGCCGTGGTATTGCCATTAGAACAAAATAATTGACAGTGAATTATTTTTGCTATAATCAATGTTTTAAATAAAATTCGCCAGACTTGCTTTCGAATATATTATTTCATGAGATTTATTTCAGTTTTTGTAAACAGGTCAAAGAAATATGATATTATTTTTGTTATTTGACTAATGTAAACTTCAAACCAAAGTAAAATTGTACGTTTTAAAGAATATTAATAAATTAAACTTTGTGCAGATATCTTGTTAACACACCCTGGATGGAAAACGTAACGATACCCGGTAACGTTATAATAACGTTTCATTTTTTTTTTAATAACGTCATAATTACAAAATAACCTTTTGTAACCGTAACATAACAAATAACGTTTCACTATAAGTTATCCAAATTTACAAATTTTACAAGATTTATGCCGTTTGAAAGTATAATTTCGTGATAATTTATTTCGTGTATTATTAAATAGATGTCACTAGTGGTCAAGTACAAATTTTGAATACTTTATTTCATTTATAGAATAAGATGAGTGTAAGTTTTTTTAATACATTGTTTTTAATTTTAATTTTTAATGAATTTGTATTACAAACTTGAGAAAAATACGGCTATTGTAACGTTATAATAACGAAACAAAAATAACGTTATTATAACGTTACATAACGTTATTTTGTTTTTTATTAAGTTATTTATAATGTTATGTAACGAATTAATATTTTTATATAATGTTATGGAATAACGTAACAATTCGTTAACGTTACCCCATCCCTGCTTTTAACCTTCAATTTAATTCTTAACAGTTACTTTACTAGATGTGGTAGGATCGGGCCTTAATGACGTAAATTTTACTCAAAAAAGAACTTTCATTATTTGAATATATTGTGTAGTGTATAAAACGTTTAAATAATATTAACCATTATTTTTTAATTATTAAAAATATAAATAATAGTGAACATACCTCCATGAGACAAAGGTGAACGATCGCTCCTAATGTCAATGCCATGTGGTCTATTGTCAACAAGATTTTCCATGTATCCATTGTCCAGTCGTTGATCTTGTTGCTTCCAGGATTCTTGGGCGAATGCAGAATTTGGAATACACTGTAGAAAACAACAAAATTATAATTTGCACAAACACTAAATATTAAATATTTAAAATATTATTACAACAAAATATTATTTAAAAAACTTTATAATTTATTGAAAACTTACCGGTAACTGATGCTGTGCAGCAGAGCCGTTGTACAAATCCGCTGAAGAAGACGCCATAGCCACACTATTCGGAATGAACTTGTTGTCAAAATACGGATTGTCTTGTTGAAAACTATCGTTGTATCCAGTATATGGAGGCGGCGATCTGGATCCCACTGTACTTGGAGATAACGATGCCAAAATGGAATCCTCCAGTTGAGAACTCTGGAGATGATGTCCATTAACTTCACTAGCCATACCTTGCTGATATTCTTTCAAAGTCATATCTTTGCTGTCTACACTTTCTGATATATTCACGTCAGGACTTTTAGAGTCAGACTGAAGAATATCATGTCTTGTCCAGTATTTATCATTGTTAGTTGTCTTCGTTGCTTCTTCCTTATTTTGCTCTGTCACTTGTTCCATTCTGGCCAATGAGAAAGCAAGGTGAGAGTTAATCTCTATGAACACACCCCTTTCACTTGTTTCGCAGAAATAGAAGAATGTTTAATCCGGATTAACGAAGAGAGAGAAAGAGCGATTGTGGTTTGTGTGTAATAAAGAGAGATGGGAGATTTGTTCTTCACCTGTAGAGAAGACGTCTAGATGTTGGTCTGGACCTAGAGACAGACGTCTGCTGAAAACAAATAAATTTTATTATTTAAAGTGACGATTGTGGCCACAAGTTGCTATAAAATCATAAGTATAAATTATTACTGTCTATTGCAGCGGTTCCTAAACATTTTTACCTCTCGCTAAGAGAGGTATTGGATTCATGCTAAAAATTGCATATCCAGATTTTATTGAATAAGCACGTTTTAAGGTCCCTACAATCCGATTTTAACATTTTTACAATGATGTCTGTGTGTGTGGATGTGTGTGTGTGTGTGTGTGTGTATGTGGGATGTTGAAAGGACGATTACTCAAAAACTATAAGACTTTATATTTGTTTAACTACGTATTTCCCAATTGGACATTCATGGGAAGATCTGAAAAGGTTTTGGTAACAATTGGACAACCGGAAGTTGAAAAAAAATCTTCTAAATATTATTTTTTGAATAATTTTCTTGGTAATATTAAAGAAAAAATTAAATTCTCTATGTGATACATTTAAATAATTTATTACATATTTTATAGATTTAGAGTTAAAAGAAATATAATATATAGAATAATAGGTAGTAATAAATTTTACAGCCGAGCGAATGCCATGGAAAATAGTTGAAAATTTAAATTATTTGTAACTGACAGATAAATGTCAGTGTCAGAAATCCGGAGACATTACTGAAGACTTTTTCTGGGAAGTACATACATTATATTATTTCTTAAGGTATTAATAGTTAAATATTTAATATTACAGGTATATTACACATACCCTTCAGAAATACTGTTACTCTCGGCAATTAGAAGAGTAGGACAAAATTTCTTCATGGAATGAATTTAAATTTAAAAAATCTAAATATAAGGAATACATATAAGTAGAATTTTTGGTGTAAAGTGTAGGTATACAAGAAATGTTAAATACATTAGGGCGCGAGCAGTCATGTGACTTTGTTGGCCTTGACAAGCAGATGTCAGAATGATAGCAAGTAATTATGTATACAGATGTCAAAAATCATAATTTCTCATTCTAAATTTAGTGATTTTCCAATTCCATGTGGTTTATTTTCCTCGACAAGTATATTCCACACTCCTGGTGACAAATCAACTACGTGAATTTAGAAAACCTTGAAATTTTTAATGAAAAATTCTGACATTTGACATCTATATACATAATTACTAATTATTATTCTGAAACGGGCCCCCATATCTGCTTGTGAAGGCCAACAATGTAAAATGACTGTTCGCGCCCTATACTTATGTAACCAAAAAAGGAAGTGGCGAGAGGTATTGTGCTGGCCACAACAGATTTTTAATCATGGAACCCTTAAGAAACCGCCTGCGTTTCGCGGAACCCTAACTTCATCCTACATTTTTATTGGCCATTGTTATTCCAAAACTTGGTGCAATTAATACCGATATATCGGCGATTAATCGGAATGAACGATATTTATTTGTCGATACACCAACCAATACACGTTTCGAGTTATTATAATGCGTGGGGAATCTCAACATTTCGTTTTGTTCGAACAACCCTCCGACACCTCACACATGACTACCGGTTAAGGTTCGAAGGATATAATTGATATACAGGGTGTATCACATAGACGTTTAACATGGAAAATCAATTTTTCCGTGCACATTGCTCCCCTAATTATTTTAGGATGTTTCAAATGGATGTTGTAAAGCAAAAATTTCTACATTCGAATCAATAAAAAATCTGTTGTGGCCAGCACAATACCTCTCGCCACTTCCTTTTTTTGGTTACATAAGTATAGGGCGCGAACAGTCATGTTACATTGTTGGCCTTGACAAGCAGATGTGGGGGGCCGTTTCAGAATGATAATTAGTAATTATGTACATAGATGTTAAATGTCAGAATTTTTCATTAAAAATTTCAAGATTTTCTAAATTCACGTAGTTAATTTGTCACCAGGAGTGTGGAATTTACTTGTCGAGGAAAATAAACCACATGGAATTGGAAAATCACTAAATTTAGAATGAGAAATTATGATATTTGACATCTGTATACATAATTACTAGCTATCATTCTGACATGGGCCTCCATATCTGCTTGTCAAGGCCAAGAAAGTTACATGACTGCTCGCGCCCTATTGTATTTAACATTTCTTGTATACCTACACTACTTATATCTACTCCATATATTTAGATTTTTTTAATTTAAATTCATTTTATGAAGAAATTTTGTTCTACTTTTATAATTTTTTGAGATGTTTTCAATTCATTGTTGGAAGTAACAGTATTTTTGAAGGCTATGTATAATATACCTATAATATTAAATATTTAACTATTAATACATTAAGAAATAATATAATGTATGTACTTCCCAGAAAAAGTTTTTAGTAATGTCCCCGGATTTCTGACACTGACATTTATCTGTCAGTTACAAACAATTTAAATTTTTAACTATTTTTCATGGCATTTTTTTTGGCTGTAAAATGTATTACAACATTATTTTATAATTTATATTATATTTTTTTTATTTTTAAATTTATAGAATATATAATAAAATAGTTAAATGTATTAAATAGAGAATTTAATTTTCTTTAATATTAACAAGAAAAAAATTTTAAAAAATATATTTAGAAGATTTTTTTTCAAGAATCTTCTACTTTCGGTTGTTCAATTGTTACCAAAACCTTTTCAGATCTTCCCATGAATGTCTGATTGGGAAATATGTAGTTAAACAAATATAAAGTCGTATAGTTTTTGAGTAATCGTCCTTCCAACATCTCACATACACACATACACACACACATCCACACACACAGACATCATCGTAAAAATGTTAAAATCGGATTGTAGGGACCTTAAAATGTGCTTATTCAATAAAATCTGGATATGCGATTTTTAGCATGAATCCAATACCTCTCTTAGCGAGAGGTAAAAATTCATTCTTGGCTACTTCGTAACTGCAGAAATAAAATTTGAAAATTCACGGAATTACAATTTAATAGTATTAGCCATGGAATTATGATTGTCAAAATAAATACCAATAATTTGACGTATAAAATGTTACGCTTTTGTTCGTCTTTTGTTTCTAATTCCATGTTTAATACTATTAAATTGTAATTCCGTGAATTTTCAAATTTTATTTCTGCAGTTATGAAGTAGCCGAAATGTTTTTTTTATTGATTCGGATGTAGAAATTTCTGCTTTACAACATCCATTTGAAACTTTTTGTCTAAAATAATTAGGGGAGCAATGCGCACGGAAAAACTGATTTTCTATGTTAAACGTCTATGTTTCACTTTCCGTGATACACCCTGTATATTATGTTAGATATATACAATATATATCCCAATATAAGCAAAATTATTTAGATTGGATTTGGGAAAGAGTATAAAGGGCCTGAGGAAGGTTCCGAAACATCTGATAATGTTTCTTAGCTTAACTTGAATTAATTATTACTGATAGAAGTATTATTTTATTTATTTTATTCAACTTTTTTACGTTCATTATTATTATTATTTTTCAACACAATTTTAAAAAGATATTTGAAGTCATGTTAATTAGATAACTCGGTTACTAAAGTCCCTAAATTTTAAAATTTTGACACTAAAATATTCAGAATTTTCTTTGCTATAACAAACTGTTTAACTGTATTAGTGAAAATAATTAGTAGAAACGATATTCGAACATTTCGAAATTAACATTGAAATCGTTATGATATACATACGTCTTTAGATGCAGCACCCTGTATATAAATCTGTGGCTTAATGCTAGAACAACCATTGTTATGAGGTTGATTGTGTAATCGATTAATAAAAAAGCGCTTATGTTTATAAGATGCGTTCTCGCCGTCCTAATGTATATGCTCTATTTCACTATTATATAAATTCATTAATTATCACATTTTATTAATTGGTATTATTATATACAGGTGTTTCAATACCCCAGGAAAAATTTAGATACTGAATATATTGATCAGGAATCAAAATTCGCAAAATTAAAAGCCTGGTTCTTGAAGCGTACATTTTTAATGCCTCTGGCTGACACTTTTAATAAAAATATTTTGGGGGTATTTGTTATTAAAAAATTTAATCGGCCAGTAGTATTAAAAATGTACACTTCAAAAACAATTTTTCATATTTTAAGCCTGTTTACAAATTTTAATAATTATGATACTGTCAAACGGGCTATAAACACTTTATAAATAAAAATTAAAGGTTTATTTTTCCAGAACTATATATACAAAAGATTAAAATATGTTTTCATTTGTATCTGATATAATCATTTTTGACAGGTAAATACCATTTTCAATATATATAATAATATTTCTTGCCAGTTTCCTTATTAATAAAATACAATAGTATACTTTTAAGTATAATACGAGTACAATATAAAAATTATTTTGTAGAATAAATAACACTACATACCTTAAATTTAAAATATATTTAATTTTTCGTCGTTGTAATAAGCTGTGTCTTCGATGTACACCACTCACTGAAAATTTTCTAAATAGTTATTTCTCACTAATTTGTCACCTTATGTTAATTACTTTTCCACCAGAAATTAAAAATAAACGTTTAGGTGGAGGGGAACATACATATCTGGAGAAAAGTTACTTTACGACTGAAAGAAATTTTAAATTCATCAAGCGAATATTAAATATACCTAGTTAATTTTTGATGAAACAAATAATAAAAACTAGATTAATTAGCAATGCTATTAGAAGTGTAAGTTAATTCGTTTGGTCATTTTATATTATTAGTATTTGATTTACTTAAAATTAAATTAATTTGACTATTAATTTGTAGTATTAGTAAATAGTATCATTGACATAGTCAATGAACAATTAACATAGAATTAAATCATGATAAATTGAATGCATTTTGTCATTTTCTTTATACTATATTAATTTTTACCTTCCGCTACCCTTGATAAGGGAGGTTAGTAATCGTGCTAAAAATCGCACATCAAAATTTTGGTAAATGACGTTTTCTGATTTTAATATTTTCACGATGATGTCTGTGGGCGTGTGTGTATGCATGTGTGTGTGTGTGTGTGTGTGTGTGTGTGTGTGTGTGTGTGTGTGTATGCATGTTTGTGTGTGAGTGTGGATCCTCTGGGCGCTCTAACTCAAATACTAAAATTCAGAAAATTTTGAAACCATGTATTTTTACTTTATTCTAAAATGGAAAGATGCCATTAGATTTTGGTGACAATCGGATAACCGAAAATGATACTTTACTTGAAGCTCAAAATAGTTTTCTTCATAAAAAATCCTTTAAATGTTATTTTTCGCAATTTGTGTTATAAAAATTAAAAATTATTAAATTTTCTACAGGTTTGCATTAATACTTTTAAATAATATAAAAATTATATCCCGGAGCCTGTGCTTTAAACACAACTCCATAGATACACAGTTCAGCTGATTACATATATTTATTATATTTAAAAAACAATTATAAATAGAATAGTTACATGGAAAGGAATTTAATATAGGTTCCAGCATTAGTAGATATGTAGGTATGTATTTAAATAAAAATATATATCACAGCATATTACCCATTGCTGGGTGTGTTAATCTGTTTGTACACAGATTTCGGTAATGATGACATCTTTGTACCGTGCGGGCGTCACCTCACCATTTAAAATTCGAAATCCGGTCCCCAAATTTGCGACCATACACTCAGGCACGCGACCACGAGGCCCCATACGTACGTATTTAAATTAATAACATTAACATGGTGGGAGGCCAGCACATTACCTTCCGTCAATCATGACAAATTCCATATATACATTTTCTTGCAAAAGATACTATATTTCCATTAAAATTATTTCATAAACAAACTATGCAAATTGCACTTGACACCGACATCTTCTTTTTTAGCTTTTCCCATTCGTTAAGGGTCGCTATTTTTATTTTCTTCTTCCACTCATTTCTGTTTTGGGTGTCGTCTTCATTCCTTCTACTACTAAGCTATTCATTCTTCTTCAAATATATTTTTCATCTCTCCTCATGACATCTTCAAACCAATGTAATCGTCTCTTTTGTATCTATCTAGAAATTTCTACACTCGAGCCATTTTCCTTATCCTTTAATTCCTTACCTATCTTTCCGTGTGTCCCCAAAATCTATCTCAATATCCTCATCTCTGCCACATTCATTTTCTTTGCATTGATACTGACATTTATCAATTTATATTATTTGAATATTTTAGTAGTTTCCATGGTTAGCATAGCTGGCTGATTTGTGAAATTTAATATCTTTATAATTATTTAACACTATATCTATTAAATATGAAGTATAAAATGCAATCACATTAAGAAAAATTGTTAAAAGTTGCAAATGAGGGTATTTCCAGTGGACCAATTATAACCAAAATCTAAACTCGAGAAATACGAAATAATTATAATTTTTGGAATCGTGGTATTGGAGTTATGCGATCCGAAACGATCATCATGTACACACACACACACACACACACACACACACACACACACACACACACACACACACTCACACACACACATACAGACAAAATCGTAAAAATAGTAAATTCGTATTCTAGGGACCCCAAAATGTGCTTATTCATTAGAAACTCACTATCGAAATTTTTAACTGAAGATAATACCTTTCTTACCTAAAGGTGACGGAAGGTAAAAATTATGATACCATAATATATAAATAAATCATGTTTTTTAAACTTAAGGGCCCGTACTACGATCACGATTTTAACTAAAACGTTGTTTTAAGAAGTGTCAGATATTATTATTTAATAACAATAATAAATAATATCGAATTTATCAAAATATGTTTTAAAAGCAGAACATAGTTTATATTCAAACAAATATTTTTTAAAAAATCGATCTTCAAACATACGTGCAAAATTAAATGTTGAAATTTGAATTTGACATTTCATAAAACAGCGTTTTAGTTAAAACCGTGATCTACGATCGGGCCAATGAGATTTACAAAATTAGAGTTTTATATAGGACAATAAAATTTAATTATCTACTCGCGAAAAATAATTCTGTAAGCATAAAAATGCCTTTTCGATCTTTTAAATTTAAATGTAACAATTTTATTTATTGCTTAAAACTATTGCTGTACATTATAATTAATATTTTACCATATATTTTAAAATAATCTTGTTTTAAGTGAATGCATGTCATATGCGTTTATCTGGGAATTTGGATAGGCGACCGGACACCTCGGCAGCTCGAACATTCCTGCCGAAAATACATACGTTATCAGCACCGTCATATCACACTGCCACGGGACATATTCTCATAGTGTATTCTTTTCGGCCTTTCTAACTAGTTCCACGTAAATAACTCACACTATATAGCTAATGTCCATCGAAGAGAAATCGAAGGTTTTTCCATAAATACGGATTTGTATGGAAACAACCCAGAATGAGAAAAGAGTCATTGATAATGGAGAATGATTTAACAAAATCAATTTTATGTTTTAAAGACTTCTAACAAAAGGAGTTTTTTTACACGAAACAATAATGATAGCTCCAATTACTTTTTACCTTCCGACACCTTTAGGTAAGGAAGGTATTGTCTTTAGTACAAAAAAATCGATGGTGAGTTTTTAATGAAAAAGCAAGATTTAGAGTTCCAAGAATATGATTTTATAATTTTTATGATAATGTCTGCATGTGTGTGTGTGTATGTGTGTGTGTGTGTATGTGAGTGTGTGTGTGTGATGTCTGTGTGTATGTGTCTAATGATTTTTTTCATAGACGATGACTCCAACATTACAATTCTAAAAATTATAATTATTTCGTATTCCTCTTGTTTACATCCATATGAAGAGCTTTTTAACTCTATATCCATTAAATATGAAGTATAAAATGCAACCAAAACCTATAGATAATAAAATATTCTTTAATATTTATAATAACATTAAATGTCAAAAGATGATATTTAACAGCGTTTTTTCAAAAAATAACTGTTAAACTTTTCAAATGTTGGTACTTCTAGTTGACCAATTATATCCAAAATCATCTCTTCATATGGATGTAAAGAAAAGGAATACGAAACAAATATTTTTTTAGAATTTTAGTGTTGGATTTATAGTCTAAGAAAACACACACACACACACACACACACACACACACACACACACACACACACACACACACACACACACACATACACTGACATAATCGTAGAAATAGTAAATTCGTATTGTAGGGACTCTAAAATGTGCTTATTCACTAAAAACTCACCATCGAATTTTTTGACCAAAGACAATACCTTACTTAACGGCGACAGCGTGACGGAAGGTAAAAATTATAAAGAAATTAAATTTCATAAATCAGCCAGCTATGCTATAACCATGGAACAAGCTACTATATTAAGAAAATTGTAATTAACAGATGTCAGTGTCAATGAAAAGAACATGAATGTGGCAGAGAGATGAGGATGTTGAGATGGACGACACGGAAACATAGGATAATGAATGAGAGGATAAGGGAAATTGCTCGAGTGATAGAAGTTTTGACGATTACATTGGTTTGAACATGTCATGAGATATGAATAATATATTGGGAGAAGAATAAATAGCTTAGTAGTAGAAGGTAGAAGAAACAGAAGAAGATAAGACGGAAGGACTGTATTGCGTAAGACTTGAGAGTAAAGGAACTGAATGAGGACGACACGCAAAACAGAAATGAGTGGAAGAAGAAAATAAATTAGCGATCCCTAACGAATGGGAAAAGCTAAAGAAGAAGAAGAAGATGTTAGTGTCAAGTACAATTTGCTTAGTTTGTTTATGAAATAATTTTACTGGAAATTAGGATATTTTGCAAGAAAATTTATGTATGAAATTTGTACATAATACACAAGATTGCCGGAAGGTAATATGCTGGCCACATCAGATTTTTTTAAATGTTAGTCAAACAATTTTTTTAAATATCGTTCTGAGTGAAAATATAGAATTAATCAGACAATATTATCTTTCTTCAAAAATGTAAAAGTATTTATATGATTTATCAATATTTCACTTTTGGCTATTTTTTGTAAAAAAAAATACTAGGTAGAAGGTTTTCGACGTGTAATAATGCAATTCATAATTATTTTGAAAATATTCCAAAAGAAATTGGTTGGAAGCTTTTAAGATGTGAAACAAACGAATAGTAAAGTATATTATTGTTGAAGGAAACTGCTTTGAACATATATAAAATAAAATTCTGAATAATATGAACAATATATCACATTCTCAATCATTCTAGCGTGACCCTATTGTTTCTCGTAGTGATTTTTAAACAGCTTTAAAACATTAAAATATTTAATTCTCTTTGAATTTAAAAGTCAATTATAAACACAAGTAATGAATATTATCATTTATTTCGTTAATTTCATAATTTGACATATTTCGAGATATCGATCCAATATATCGATCTTCAGTGCTCATATAATATAATTTACAATGTAAACACTTGTCTAGGTGTGAATCCTAATCAGACGATCAGGCGGCTAGAAAGAAAGGAAACCACGACTAGTATGGGGCACAGTTTAAATAGGGATCAGTAACCCATTGTTAGTTTTGGAGCCTAGTGGATAATGTTTACCTGGCCAACCCTTAATCTTAATCTTATTAATGTTCAGTTATATAGGGTTGTGCAAAAATAATAATTTAAATTATGTAATTGATATACAAGGGTTCGCAGAGACGATAATTTTTGTAGTGTTTCCATTTTTGTAGCTTAATGCAAGAAGAATCAATATCAATTGTTGATCAAAACTCATTCAATCATAGAATCTAATATTTATTTACTTTGAGTTTATCAACACAAAATGCAAACCAACAGTTGTAAATTATTGCACTTGCAAATGAATTATTTATCTAGCATAGCCCTAATACAAAATAAACATTAGGTGAAAAGATTCAATCCCATGTCTGTCTGCCTGATTGTCTGCCTAAGGATTATCCATTGTGCAAATATATCCAGCACGTGTCTAACAGCTCGCTTGTCGTAACTTGGCCCAGTCAACTTACGACCACACTGGCGTCGTACAGTAAATCGACTCCATAATGTATACGCAAACACAAATTACGACATAATTATCGAAGTTATTATTTTCCGTCTGCAGACCACGTTTCCCTGCAAATTATCGTCTCAGATCTTATCGAAATTAGACGAATAAAGGGAATTTCTAAAGTATTTTAGATTCTGTAGATACAAGTAATTGGTTATGAATTTGTTATATGGAATTGAAAGAAGACATGCAGAGGAATAATGATTTGAAGGAAATATGAAAATAACTTGTTTATTGACTGTTTTCTATTATATATGAGGATGATTTTGAAAAGTGATTCTCAAACTTATTATAGGTACTCCCTGCCCCTTTTCCCAATAGTAATTTGTATCACTAATCTATAAACTGCACTTTTGCGAGTGTGAGTATATTTTGACAGGCCGAGCCGGAAGTGAGGCTTTTAAATACGAGCACTCGCAAAGCAGTTTCTGGACGTGTAATACACAAGATTTTTTGTGCTGACCTCCATAAATTTGTTAAATAAAAATAAATAAATAAATAAATATTTCATCACGGCATATTACCCATTGCTGGGTGTGCCAATCTGCTGTTTATACAGATATCGGTAATGATGGAATATTTATACCGCGCGGCCCTTACCAGACGTCACCTCACGAGTTTGATTATTGTCTAAATATTAAATACTAGGGATTTTACATGTTGGTAATATCAGTAAATTTGAATTTCAAATGACATGTAGACATTTACGAACATAACCTGAAAAATCAACAAACATTTTTTATTCAAAGTTGTAAAAAATTTGAAAATTCTTGTGTTGAAATATTCCTAAATTAACAACAGTAATGCCAACTTCTTTTGCCGGCCTAGACATTATAAATGTTTCCGGACAATTTGGAGTTATGTAATACTACTCATACCGGACGGAGGCACAAAAAATATATATTTTCAACGCCCCCTCAGAAAAATTTAATCTTATCTATATAAGTAATCTCAAAGTATCAAAAAAAAAACGATGACACACACCTGTACTATAAAACTACAAAGAAATCTCTTAACAAGCTTACCAAAAATTGCTTAATGCCTAAAAGATTTGTACAAATACGAGGTTTAAATGTTTTCCCTCTATTTATGGAATTTTGGCAATAGCAAACTGCTAATTTCGATAGTTAATAAAAAAATTTATTGTGGCCAACACAATACCTCTCACCACTTCCGTTTTTGGTTACATAAGTATAGGACGCGAACAGTCATGTGACATTGTTGGCCTTGACAAGCAAATATGAGCGCCCGTGTCAGAATGACATTTAGTAATTATGTATATAGATGTCAAATGTCAGAATTTTTCATTTAAAATTTTAATATTTTCTAAGTTCACGTGGTTAATTTGTCACCAGGAGTGTAGAATTTACTTATCTAGGAAAATAAAATACATGGAATTGGAAAATCACGAAATTTAGGATGAAAAATTGTGATATTTGGCATCTATGTACATAATTACTAGCTATCATTCTGACACGGGCCCCCATATCTGCTTGTCAAGGCTAACATAGTCGCATGACTGCTCGCACCCTATTGTATTTAATATTTCTAGTATACCTACACTACACCAAAAATTCTAATTATATCTATTCTTTATATTTGGATTTTTAATTTTAATTTCATTCTATGAAGAAATTTTGTCGTACTCTTCTATTTTTTCGAGATGTTTCCAATTCATTGACAGTGTTTCTGAAGGGTATATGTAATATACCTATAATTTTAAATATTTAACTATTAATACAATAAGATATAATGTATGTATGTACTTCCTAGAAAAAGTCTTTAATGTCTCCGGATTTCTGACACTGATATTCTTGACATTTATCTGTCAGTTACAAACATTTTATTTTTTCAATTGGTTTCCATGACATTATTTGGGCTTTATTACAACAGATTATTATATACCTTATATTTATTTATCTCTAAATCAATAAAAGATCTAATAAATTATTTAAATGTATCAGATAGATAATTTACTCTTCTTTAATACTAGCAAGAACAAAAATTTTCAAAAACTAATATTTAGAAGATTTTTTTTAAGAAACTGCTACTTCCGGCTCTCCAATTGCTACCAAAACCTTTTCAACTATTCCCATTAATGTCCAATTGAGAAATAAGTAGTAAAACAGTTATTAAGTCGTTTAATTTTTGAGACATCGTCCTTCCAATATCCACACACACACACACAAACACACACACACACACACGCACACATACATACATCTACACACACACACACATACACACACACACACACACACACACACACACACACACACACACACACACACAGAAATCATCGTAAAAATGTTAAAATCCGATTGTAGGAACCTTAAAACGTGTTTATTCATTAAAATCTGGATATGCGATTTTTAGCATGAATCCAATACCTCTCTTAGCTAGAGGTAAAAATGTTGAAAGATATTTTATTCGGTTAAATTTTTTGCCCGTTTTCTTGTTACTCTTTTTAGCTCTCATCGCCAATTTACTGGCCTAGTGAAATGACTAGCAGAATTTTAACTATGTTAATCGTTTATGGTTTATTTTAGAGAAAAAAACTTTAAATAAAGGTTATAGAAAAATTAATTGTACCTACGTAACTTTTATTTGGAATATTTTCTCTAAAGTAAACGTTTGACAGAGTTACTAGTCATCTCCTAATCACCATTCATCCCACCCAATATTTTAAATGATTAAAACCCGTATGACGCCATTTATTAAATTTATCAACATAATTATGTGATCGCAAGACAAATAAGTATTTTATAATTTATAATGAAATTTGTTATGAAGTAGCGCATCCTATTTGTAAAAACATTCGTTTCCAATGAATCCAATTTGTTACTAAATTTATTAACAAATTTGTTAACACGTATGATAACAATTTATTACCTTGTCACACAGCCTTTAAAAATAATTAACGGTGTTATAAAAAATCGGATATAGCCTGCACATTACTTTCCGTCAGTTTTATGTATTTTGTATAAATTCCATACAGAAAGTTTCTTGCAAAGGACTCTATATTTTCAATAGATTACCTTTTCACAGTTCTGTGTATTGTGTAGAAATTCCATACAGATTCTATATTTCCAGTAGAATTATAATATAAAACACATACTATGTAAATTATACTTGACACTGACATCTGTCAATCAGAATTATCTTAATATAGTGGCTGTTTTCATGGTTATAGCATAGCTGGCTGATTTATAAAATTTAGTTTCTTTATAATTTTTAACTCTATACCAGGGCATCGAACCCGAACCTGGACCGAACCAAAACCGGGACCAAACCGTAACATTTCAGTGAACCCAGACCCAGAACCGAATCTCTTATACAGGGTGTTATATTTTAGTGGATCCAGCAAATATCTCGCTTATTTATTAAGTTAGTAATTTCTTTCATATAACATGATTTATACAGCAGCATGTAAGCTACTTAATAATAATAATAATAATAATCACTTTTATTTCAAGAGACACTGATAATACAATGTATAGGAATAAGTCAAAGAGTACAGAAAATTATTTACAATAATCATAAAATTCGTTCAAGTTGTAAAAACAATTTAGAACAAGAAAACGTTTCAAATTATTTTTAAGGTGATTGAGGCAGTTCACAGATTTAATTTCTTGTGGTAATAAATTATAAATGTGCAACCCAAGAGAATGAGGGGCCATTTGCCCTATTTTATTTTTACCAAAGGGTACTCGAAAGTTGTCTTTCGTTCTTGTATTTATCGAATGAAAGTCACTTTGTATTGAAAATTTTGATTTATTTTTATGGACGAAACAGCATAGTTCTAGTATGAAAATGCCGGTAAGAGGAAGAATGCCAAAATTCTTAAACAAATTTCTGCAACTCTGAGTTCTACTAGAACCAGCTATACATCTTACTATTCTCTTTTGCACTAAGAACACATCATGAGCTTCTGCAGATGTTCCCCAGAATAATACACCGTATCGTAATTTGGATTCAACTATAGCGTAATAATACCTTAGCAATTGTTGTTCAGTTAAGAAACATTTCAAATGTCTAATTTGATAACAAGTACTATTAAGTGAAGCAATGATTTCCCTACATTGCGATTTCCAGTTAAGATTTTCATCTACTGTCAAACCCAAAATTTTAGTTTTTTGAGATCTGTGTAATTTATAATCATAAAGAGAAATATTCAAATCGGGAATATTTCTCTTTTGATAATTGTGAAATTGGACAAAAGTAGTTTTAGTCTTATTAAGAAATAAAAAGTTATCATTGCACCAGTTCACGATACTAAGTACACAAGTATTACATTTTTGTTGAAGTTTCTCACTATCTTTGTCTGAGACAACAACTGACGTATCATCAGCGTAAAGTGATATTGCAGAATGGTCTTTAAGTGATAGATTAATATCATTTGTATAGAAAATAAAAAGAATAGGAGCTAAAACCGTTCCTTGAGGTAGACCCACATTACTGGTAAGATAATTTGATGGGACTAGTTTTAGTTCATTTGCATTCTTGCAAGTGTAATCAAGTGATACATACTGGAGTCTATTTTGTAAGAAGCTTCGGAGCCACTCCAAGGGTGCTCCACGGATTCCCATACATTCGAGTTTACCCAAGAGACGATCATGATTTACGCAGTCGAAGGCCTTACTTAAGTCGCAAAATACCCCGACTGGGCATTCACCGTTCTCTAAAGCTTGAACCAATTTTACATAAAAATGTTGAATTGCATCTAGTGTGGACGAGTTGGCTTGAAAGCCGAATTGATTTTTATCTAAAATGTTAGTTTTTTTTATGAACAAATCTAATCTTTGCAGATAGCAATATTCAAAAAGTTTAGAGAACACAGATGTTAAAGTTACAGGTCTGTAGTTATTCAAATCATTTCTATTTCCCTTTTTGTGAATAGGAATAATTTTATTTATTTTCAGTTTCTCTGGGAAAAGTCCAGTTTTAAATGAAAGATTAATCAAATAAGTCAAAGGTTTACATATGGAAGAATATACTATTTTTATTAAAAAGCTAGGTATCGAATCATGCCCAGATGATTTTTTATTTTTAATTTTATTTTTTATTAGTTCCTCGATTTCCCTTTCGCAAAAAGGGAAAAGGAAAAAATTTGCGTTATTTTGACCTTGAGATGATGGTGTAGTTGGATTATTTGTAGGTAACCGTTTCAGTAAATCCAGTGGGGCATCTCTGAAAAAATTATTAAAGCTGTTTGCTACTATATGCGGATCGTCTGTAATAGTATCATTATGCATTATGCTTATGTTACTTTTTTCAGTATCTTTATTACTTAATTTATTAATTATCGCCCACGCACTTTTGGATGGATTATCAGAGTTGCAGATTTTGTTTTGATAAAAGGATCTTTTTGTGTTAGAAACTAGGGTTGAGTGACATTTTTTCATACTTTTATAAAGTGGTACAAGTTCAGTGAATCTTAGTTTAAGATAGTACAAGGATTTTAATTTATGACTGGATATTTTAATTTCTTTATTGACCCAATCTTTATTTGATTTCTTTTTAAATTTTTCAATTGGAAAATATAAATCAAAATAGCCTAGAAAAACATCATAAAAAGAATTAAAAGCCTTGTTAAGATCATTTTCGTTATAAATATTTGCCCAACTAACATTTGATAAGGCTTCATAAAACTTACCAATATTATTATCACTGAACATCCGTCCAACCTTCTGAGTACTTTGAGAAGATTTATCAACAGTAATTTTACTGGAAAGAAGAACGCTTCTATGATCCGATATTGGAGTGGGTTGCACAGATATAATAGTTGAGGTTAAGTTTGTGTAAATATGGTCCAAAATTCTGTTTCCTCTTGTTGGAGTTTTAACAATATTTGTTAACCTATAAGTCAGTAGTACATTAGTTAACTTCTCATATTCCCGAGTATCTCTAAAAGGATCTATATTAAAGTCTCCTAATAGAACTATATTAAATGAAGGTTTAAAAATTTGATCTAGGACGACTGAGATTTTATCACAAAATATATTAATGTCACCACATGGTGATCTATAGCATGTTAAAATAACGGTGGTTGTGTCAGAATGTGATTTCCAGATAATACCACAAAATTCAAAGTGTTTTTCGATGCAATGATTGTTAAGATTAAGAGGTTTAACATCTAAATTCTGGCGACACCAGATTCCAACACCTCCTCCTTTATACACTGAGCGACAATAATTAACAATATTTTTAAAATTTTGAAAGTAGAAAGAATTTAACGAGAATGGATTACACCATGTCTCTGTAAGACATAAGATTTTTAATTCATTGTTACTACTTATATAGTCATGTGTTATAAAATCTATTTTGTCAAACGTCAATGCCTGGCAATTTAACAATAAAAAGTCATTTTTGTTACTTGAGTTAGTTGAAGATTTTAAGTCACTGGATTGTTCGTTTGTTTCCTGTGAAAAAACCTTGACACATATGTACCTGGGGGCCAGAGTTCAGCATTCATTAATTTTTCATAATTATGTCTGTGCACTACTAGTTTGAAAGAGGTGTAAAACTGGGGAAATTTGGATGCAATTTCATCGCAAACTATTTCTGGAAAATCTTCCTGCAGGTATTTGAGCAGATTATCACAATTTGTGCCAGGTTTTAATCTAGATACATAAACAAATGCCTTCTTTGGAGCGGTTTCCAAGATTGAGGTTTGTCTTGAGGTACCAATTATCGCTGTTTTATTGTTGGGCTTTTTGTTTTTTTTCTTCACGACCTCCGACCAGCCCTCTGCAATATGAGTATTGTCTTCGACACTGACTTCCTTCAATCGTTTGTCTGAAACTTTATCAGAACTTTTTTGTACATTTTGGCAAGTAACCTCACTTTTTTGTTTATCACTGTCACTGTTTTTTAATTTATTTCCAGAAGTTGCTGCTGGTGGCGACACATTACCGGTCGATTGCGAGTCAATGTCTGATTTCTTATTTTTATTATTTTTGCTATTGATGATCTTTGGAGGCATAGATGGAGTTGTAGTATTTTCGATTATGTTACACTTTTTATTTAATTGTGTGGTTAGTAATTTAATTATGTATTCTTTATCATTAATAATTACACATTTATCTTTGATGATGCTTTCTTTTTCTTGAATTATTTTTTTTAAAAGTTTTATTTCCAATTCCAGCTTAGGAATTATTGTTGGAATTTCGCTATTACTTTGTACCACATGGTCATGGTCTTCACAACATCTTGTTGTATTGTCACATATTTTTAAATTCTTTTTTTCACAGCAGTATTTATGTAGATCACTACCACAAATCTCACATTTCACTTTATTACTTATACAATTTCTATTACAGATCTTACAGATAATTTTATGTAATAAATCTGACGGTTCACCACCAGTGTTAGCCATTTGCATATTTTTTTTGACGTTTGTACATTCATGACACCACTTCCGGTTTATTAGTAATTAATATCAACTTTGAAATTTCAAATGGAGCATACCTATTATATGTTTTTACAAAGTTGAAAAATACATCAAATTTGCTTTACAATCATGTAAAATAATCCATATGTTACATTATTAAAAATTAAAATGGCGGGCACTTTTTTATACACCTAGTCGAAAAGAGAATAGTGAGCCATGACTGTGGCTTGGAATTAAACAATAAACTAAAACTATTGTAACTATTATTATTAAACGAAATAATATTTTTTTTGTCGTAATAATACCTACAGAAAATAAGAATAAGGAACATATGGCTCACTATTCTCTTTTCGAATAGGTGTATAAAAAAATTGCCCGCCATTTTACTCTAGTATGTTCCATTCGAAATTTCAAAGTTGATATTAATTACTAATAAACCGGAAGCGGTATCATGAATGTACATCCGTCATCAAGTAGCATACATGTTGTTGTATAAATCATGTTATATGAAAGAAATTACTAAAATAATAAATAAGCGAGATATTTGCTGGGTCCATTAAAATATAACACCCTGTATAATTTTCAATTGAACCTAAGTTTGAACCGAACCGGGTATTCTAATTTGGGTTCAAGGTGCAGCTATGGTTTAGGTTCATTTTCAGTTCGAAATGTAAACGTAATCATAAAACTTACAGGCAATCATCGACGCCTTCTGCGTTTTCGTTGCTGCCTGTGTTGATTGTTCGAGAAAATTGTGTTCATGTCTTGTCTTGCGTTACATTCCGGCTCGCATTTTAATTATTTCTATATAAAGATTGTTATTCAAAAAATATTAATTCACTTTTCAGAACCCGAACAAAATCGCAAACAAACCCACTTTTCAAAAAATTAATTAACCTGAACCTGAACCGAACCTATTTTTTGGCGGGTTCGATGCACTGCGCCAATTGAATATGAAGTATAAAATGCAATCAAACCGTTTAGAGAATAGAATATTATTTAATAATTATAATAACATAATGTCAAAAAATTATATTTAACTGCGTTTTTCAAGAAAAACTGTTAAAATCTTCAATGAGGGTACTTACGGTTGACCAATTATAATGCAAATCTAGTCACGTCTTCTTTTGGATGTAAATTTGAGGAATACGAAAAAATGATAATTTTTGGAATTATGGTATTGCAGTTATGCGATCCGGAAGGATCGTGACACACACACACACATCATCATCATCATCATCGTAAAAATGTTATAATCGAATTCTAGAAACCTTAAAACAAGTTTATTCACTAAAATCTGGATATCAGATTTTTAGCATGAATGCAATACCTCTCATAGCGGGGTAAAAAAAAATTGGTGTAGGCTATGCACAAAGAAACGTACTGTATTATAATAATTTATTCCACATAAGAAAATAGCGTCGGTTTGGTACATTTTTATAGATAAAAATATTTAATATTGATAAAGTTTGGTGAAATGAATTTAAATTATTTATTTAATGCATGTAAAATCGGTTGTCACTCAAGTCATTTGCTATTTTCTTACGCGAAATAAATTATATCATAATGAACAAATAAAAAATATTTTTATTTTCGTTTATTTCATGATTTTTTTTTAAATGGATAGATAATTAGTAATTTTAGCTCATTGTGTAAAAACCTCATACATTCATAAACCTTCCAGGTCCAAAATTTCCATTAATTGTCAACGGAACTTACTTGGCACGCGCCAGAAGCATTAGGAAAATTTGAGTATTAGAGCAAACCAAAAATGGAAATTCTCTCCAGATGGACTAAAATTTCACACTTCTCCTATTGTTTGATTGTTTGATTGTGGTTATAATCTTCTATAAGCTACGGAAACACGGGATTAACTATTGTTCATAGCTCAATATTTTACTAGGAAATACCAGTACTCCTCAGGTGTCCAATGTTGAGAGTATAAATATTATATTAGTGCATCGTTAAGGAGCACAGCATGGATCATTCATTTTGAGGAACAATTGTCGTTAGATGGAATTGTAATAACGGATCACTAATCTAATTCATTCATAAATAATTTTGACAGTACTTAATGTAAATCTTACATTATAATATAGACACATATCTAAGTGCCAGTTCTCAGCCAAAAAAGATTTTATTCAAATTTGCAAATTAAAATTAAGAGTCATGGTTCTTCAAGTGTCAATTTTAGTTTTTGTTGCTCTGGTCTAAATATAAAATACAAAAACAATAAAGAAATATAATCACGTAACAGCAACATTAGTGGATTAAATAATTCGTTACTTTCATTAAAAATTCGTTGTTGGCTAGTGGTACTGAAAATTTGCACTTTATAAACAATGCCTTTAATCACCTGGATTTTGAAACAATCTTTTTCATAGAATCAGCTCTTCGAAAAGTATATATACCGGATGATTCAAACAAAGTTTTTTTCAAATTAAAATATCAATAAAACTGCAGTATAGGTTTTTATATGGGTTTTTTCATTCTGACGCAATGGTATGTAACTTTATAATTTCAAACGGAACAACCTCTACATGCATTTATGTACTTAGATGAAATTTGCTATCCTGTAGTAAAAAAATAATCCTATGTTATATTATAAAAAATGTGGCCAGCACAATACCTTCCGTCAATTCTATGTATTATGTATAAATACCATAGATAAATTATCTTGGAAAAGATTCTAAATATCCAGTAAAATTATTTCATAAACAAATTGCACTTGACACTGACATCTTCTTCTTTAGCTTTTCCCATTCATTAGGGGTCGCCAAGTTTTATTTTATTTTTATTTTATTTTCTTCTTCCACTCATTTCTGTTTTGCGTGTCGTTCTCATTCAGTTCCTTTTCTCTCAAGTCTTCCGCAATACACTCCTTCCATCTTATCTTTGGTCTTCCTCTGTTTCCTCAACATTCTATTACTAAGCTATTCATTTATCTTCCAATATATTCTTCATCTCTCCTCATAACATGTTCAAACCAATATAATCGTCACTCTTGTATCTTTCTAGAAACTTCTAATACTGGAGTTATTTCACTTATTCTTTCATTCCTTACTGTATCTTTCCGTGTCTTACCCAACATCTATCTCAACATCCTCACCTCTGCCACATTCATTTACTTTTCATTGGTACTGACATCTATCAATTTGAATTATCTGAATATATTAACAGTTTCCCTGGTTAGCATAGCTAACTGATTTATGAAATTTAACAACTATATAATTCTTTAACTCTATACCTATCTATTGAATATGAAGTATAAAATGTAATTAAATCATATAGAGAATAATATATTCTTTAAGTTATAATAACGTTAAATGTCAATAAATGATATTTAACTGCGTTTTATCAAAAAAAAAAAAAATTGTTAAAATCTTCAAATGAGGATACTTTCGGTTGACCTATTATAACCAAAATCTAATCACCTCTTCTTCTGTATGTAAACTTGAGGACTACGAAAAAAATATAATTTTTGGAATCGTGGTATTGAAGTTATGCAATCCGAAACTTTCGTCACACACATACACACACACACACACACACACACACACACACACACAGACAGGCACACATACATACATACATACAGACATAATCGTAAGCTTATTCGCTAAAAACTCATCACTGAATTTTTTGACCAAAGACAATGGTGACGAATAATTAAATTGTTACATTTTTATCAAATACAGAATAGATTAAATATTTAATTAATTAATTTTCTTTAAATTTGAAAGGTGTAATTTAAAAATAATAAAATACAAAGTCTTTCGTATTTAATAAAAATATATTAATCGCCATTGAATTTTTTTAATAATGTAACATATGATTCATTCTAATTGTAAATTGCATATGCTTTTCAAATTTGAGTAAATATATAGGCTGTTCCATTTGAAAATATAAAGTTACGAGTATGTACCATGGCGTAAAAATGGAACATCTTGTAGAAAAATATACCGGTTGTCCTAAGCAATTCTTGACCTAGGCGTTTAACACGGGAAAACAGTTTTTTTGTAAATAAGAACTGTTCGACAGAAAGCCATGATATTGGACTGTCCAATAAGGTAATGTATGTTATGTATTATTAATTACTATATTATAATTGTTCAAAATAGAAAAAAAGTATAAAAACTTATAAATAAATAATTGTCTCAATTTTTAATGACGTAATATGAAAGGATTAACAAATGTCTTCCATGACACAATGGTTAGCGTAGATGCTTTTGGAATATTAAATTTTATATATTTGAGTTCGATTCTTCAGCAGGACAATATTTTTATTTTTTTTGCAAAAAATATTAACTTTTAAAAATCTATCTTTTATTTCCTATTATGAACATTTAGAAATAATAATATCTTTGTAATAAATAAAGAGAAAATAATTAACAAAAATTGATTACAACAATGAAAACAGTGATGCATTATAATTTATTTTCATGTAAATAAAAATTATCTGAGATAGGTGTAATTTTTTTCTGTATTTATAGAAAACAAAGTTATTTTTCATTAAAATCAAAAGAATATATATATAATATAATTTTTATTATATTACCTACTTTTTTGATTGTTGTAATCAATTTCTGTTAATTATTTTCCCTTTATTTATTATAAAGTTATTATATCTAAATGATTGTGATAGGAAATAAAAGATTTTTAAAAGTACAGTATTTGTTTCTCCTGTTCGAGAAAAATAAATCTATAATATTTAATATTTCAAAAGTAGCTATGCTAACTATTGTGCTACGGAAGATATTTGAGAATCTCTTTATATTTTTTTCCTATTTGTGCAATAATAATAAAGTAATTAATAATATATTATGGCTTAATTTTCTACCGGTCACATTTTATTTGCAAAAACCTGTTTTCCCATGTTCAGAGCCTACGTCAAGGATTTGCTTGGGACACCCGGTATACTGCAGTTTTACGTCGGATTTTAACATGTAAAATCAGACTTTCTTAATTTCCTGCTTCCCTAATTATTTTAGGTAAAAAAATCTGATGTGGACACCACACGACTTCCTTGTACGATTATTAAACTTTACATATTTTTTTAATAAATAAATTACAAAATATTTATTTTAACTTCAAAACAGTAAGATATATAGCGACCATAATCTAACCCGGTTCTTTTTAAAGAGAGTTTTGATTACAACAAAGAAATATTTGATTACAACAATGAATATAACTAATTTCACAATAAAAATATAATATTTGTTATTGTACAAATCGTAAAATTGCACGTATTTAACGTAATTTGACATTTTTTTAAGTTTTTGTCCTAATCCATAGCAAGCTTTATTACAAAAACAAAAAACTATATAATTTTCAAATTTACATATTTCGCTTATACAAAGGGATAATTTAATAATACTTGATGTGCTAGACGCAGAAATTAATTCTCTAAAACTTTTATTTGAAGCATTTATTTCTAAAATCAAAATAAAATCATTTTATTCAAGACAAACTGTTAACAACTTCAAGTAATGTACCACTTCCGGTTAGCCTATTTTAACCAAAATCTATTATGTTATTTCGATTGACATAAAAGTCTTGTATACCAAATTTGAAAAGTTTTGAATTATATTTTAAAACAGTTTTTCATTAAAATCTATTATAGGCTTCATGTAAAGTGCCACTTCTATAAATTGTGTAATAACCAGAAAGGGAGGTGCACAACTAGATGTTATAAGAGTCCTAAATACAAAATTTCAACTTTCTACGTCTTACCGTTTTTGAGTTATGCGAAATACGTACGTACGTACAGACGTCACGACGAAATTAGTCAAAATGGATTCAGGGATGATCAAAATGGATATTTCCGCTGAAATCTGAAAACCGAAATTTTTCGCGATTACAATACTTCCTTTACTTACGTACAAGGAAGTAAAAAGTTTCAAATAAAAGTTGTAGTATAAAATTCTGCATCTTACTCAATCAGCAAAATGCAATATATATAGAGTTAAAGAATAATAAAGATATTAAATTTCATAATCAGCTAGCTATGCTAACCATGGAAACTGCTAATATATTCAGATAATTCAAATTGAAAGATAGTCAATGAAAAGAAATTGAATGTGGCAGAGATGAGGATGTGAAGATAGATGTTAGGTTAGGCATAGAAAGATACGGTAAGGAATGAAAAAATAAGGGCAATGGCTCGAATGATAGATATTTCTAAAAATATATAAGAGAGACGATTACATTGGCTTGAAAATGTCATGAGCAGAGACGAAAAATATATTGGAAGAAGAATGAATAGCTTAGTAGTAGAAGGTAGAAGAAACAAAGGAAAACCAAAGATAAGATGGAAGGACTGTAATGCGGAAGACTTGAGAAAAAATTTGTTGTGGCCAGTACAATACCTCTCGCCACTTCCTTTTTTTGGTTACATAAGTATAGGACGCGAACAGTCATGTTACATTATTGGCCTTGACAAGCAGATGTGGGGGCCCGTTTCAGTATGATAATTAGTAATTATGTACATAGATGTCAAATGTCAGAATTTTTCATTAAAATTTTTCTAAATTCACATAGTTAATTTGTCACCAGGAGTGTGGAATTTACTTGTCGAGGAAAATATACGTATACCACATGGAATTGGAAAATCACTAAATTTAGAATGAGAAATGATGATATTTGATATCTATATACATAATTACTAGCTATCATTCTCACATGGGCCCCCATATCTGCTTGTCAATTTAACATTTCTTGTATACCTACACTCTACACCAATAATTCTACTTATATCTATTCTTTATATATAATTTTTTTAAATTTAAATTCATTCTATGAAGAAATTTTGTCCTACTCTTCTAATTTTTCGAGATGTTTCCAATTTATTGTCGGGAGTAACAGTATTTCTGAAGGGTGTGTGTAAATATACCTATAATATTAAATATTTAGCTATTAATACAATAAGAAATAATATAATGTATGTACTTTCCAGAAAAAATCTTCAGTAATGTCGTCGGATTTCTAACACTGACATTTATCTGTCAATTACAAACATGTTAAATTTTCAACTATTTTCCATGGCATTCTTTCGGCTGTAAAATTTATTATCACAGATTATTTTATATATTATATTTCTTTTATCTCTAAATCTATAAAATATATAATAAAATATTTTAATGTATCAGATAGAGAATTAATTTTTTTTTAATATTACCAAAAAAAAAAAATTCAAAAAATAATATTTAGAAGATTTTTTTTCAAGAATCTTCTACTTTCGGTTGTCCAATTGTTACCAAAACCTTTTCAGATCTTCCCATGAATGTCCGATTAGGAAATACGTAGTTAAACAAATATAAAGTCTTATAGTATTTGAGTAATCGTCCTTCCAACATCCTACATACATACACACACATACATCCACACACACAGACATCATCGTAAAAATGTTAAAATCGGATTATAGGGACCTTAAAACGTGCTTATTCAATAAAATCTGGATATGCGATTTTTAGCATGAATCCAATACCTCTCTTAGCGAGAGGTAAAAAGGAAATAAATGAGGACGACACGCAAAATAGAAATGAGAGGAAGAAGAAAATAAAAAATAGCGACCCCTAACGAATGGAAAAAACTAAAGAAGAAGAAGAAGATGTCAGTGTCAAATACAAATTGCATAGTTTGTTAATGAAATAATTTTACTGGAAATATAGGTTTTTTTGCAAGAAAATTTATTTATGGAATATGTCCATAATACATAGGATAGACGGAAGGTAATTTGCTGGCCACATCACATTTTTTTAATACTTATACAGTATTTTTTTTAAATATGTCCTATCACGGTCATCTGTATCATGAACAAATTAACAAATTGGCATACATTTATCTCTATCCTTTGCAAAGGCTATAAGCGTGTGCGATAAGGATGGATATAACACGCTTGTCTTTCAAAAATTCATCTTGTTTCGACATTCCACTTTAAAACGATGCTCGTTGTTGATAATACTTTCTCTGTAACATAAGTTTATTCATTAATTCAGATACATTACCTTGATTCGTAGCCGTACGAATAACGTTATTTTATGTCAGTGTCACTGACATTGACATTGTGTCAGTATCTTATTTTTCACTTATTTGGTTTTATATTTGCTAATAAATTTACCAGTTGATTTCTTTTGAATTTTGAATGCTTTTATTGTAACATATATTTTTATAATAATAAAATAACAGTAGTATTTTATGTACCCTCATAAAAACTAAGCAAACGACATTACTGAATTTGTCAGAATGGGCGGAGCAAAAATGTGAATTCATACAATTTGTACCTTGATCGGACATCTTTCAAAAAGATTATAATTTTTTTAATTAAAAATGTTATACAATATATTTGTTTTGGTATTTAAATGTATCATTTTCAAAATAATTCAAGTCAAATATCTTTTAGTTATTTTATTTTTTATTTTTATGGAACAAAAGTAAATTTTATAAGATTCCAGTATCAACCGTGTAATTTTATACTTATTTATTAAGGATCAAAAAATACTTTTCTAACTGTAGTTTAAAATAATTATTAATGGATCATTTATTAATTTTTTAAAGTGTATTCCATTGTGATGATAACCTCCTGGGATGATTCTATCCACGTTTACGTTGAGTTTGGTTGGGTCTTCTCGACATATGCTTTTATCTAAATTAAACACAGAGGCGGCTGAATTTTCATTTCCTGACGGCTGGAGGAGATGTTATCCTGCAGGATGCGCCGCGACGCCGACGCCGGCGACGCGATCTCGCCATTGATAGATAAATTCTCAGGCTCAACTCCAACCAAACCGGAATGGATTGCTTGATTTGTAGAGATGCTCACTTCAGATCAAATAGTCGAGAGAAGTGCTTGGAGAGTTGTAGAAGAAATTGTTATTGAGAGATAACAAAAAATGGTAGAGATTGTTTTCGTTGGTTTATCGAATATATAGTATTATTCTTTTATAGGTAGTTCAATTCGCTCTAAAATCTGTGCTGACTTCTACTACGGAACTATCTTTTTCTGTATTAAAAAACGCACATGTACAGTATTTTTTTTAAGGAAATCAAAAATAGCGACTTCTAACGAATGGGAAAAGCGTAAGAGGAAGAAGAGGAAGACGAAGAAGAAGAAGAAAAAGACGTCAGTGCCAAGTGAAATTTACATAATAAATAATAGCTATTTGTGTATCAAAAATAGCGACTTCTAACGAATGGAAAAAGCGTAAGAGGAAGAAGAGGAAGACGAAGAAGAAGAAGAAAAAGACGTCAGTGCCAAGTGAAATTTACATAATAAATAATAGCTATTTGTGTATCAAAAATAGCGACTTCTAACGAATGGAAAAAGCGTAAGAGGAAGAAGAGGAAGACGAAGAAGAAGAAGAAAAAGACGTCAGTGCCAAGTGAAATTTACATAATAAATAATAGCTATTCGTGTATCAAAAATAGCGACTTCTAACGAATGGGAAAAGCGTAAGAGGAAGAAGAGGAAGACGAAGAAGAAGAAGAAAAAGACGTCAGTGCCAAGTGAAATTTACATAGTAAATAATAGCTATTTGTGTATTAAGAGCGCAAAATCGACAATGTCCATTTGTGCTCGAAACACACACAAGATTTTTTCTACAGTCGTCACAGTGGTGTCCTCCACCATAACAAAAATTAATAAAATGTACATTTTGTACTTAACACTACTACTCAATTAATAAGGATGAATATAAAGAAAAAACGTCTTTCATATTTCATTTTATTTTATCGTTATTTCCCATACTTCTTGATCTATTGCTTCAATCTAATCTAAACATTTTATACTTTCGTTTTTGTAAATGAATACCCTATTTTATTTTCACAATAGTGCGGCATTTTTTTTTGGTTATGTAATATACCGACAGAGCAGTTATATCAGATTTATTTGTAAAGGTGATAAACGTGTTACTACAGTGCCATTAGTTCCTTGACTAAAAGTTTCCATTAATAATGTAAACAAGTGACATTTCTCACCATTGTATAGTTACAAATTAGGACAGCGAGCGTTTTTTCTAGTTTTTCGCGCTAGAGCGGCAAAGTGACATTTTGCGTTAACAAAAGAGAGCGCAAATGGCTACTTTCTATGTAGACTGTAGAAAAATAAATATATAAATATATCATCATGGCATATTACCCATTACTGGGTGTGCCAATCAGCTTTGTACACAGATTTCGATAATGATGATGACATATTTGTACCGTATGGGCGTTTACCAGGCGTCGCCTCACGGGCACTCATAGCTGGCGTGGAGAGTGCATCACAGGGGTCAATTTTGTGCCATTTAAAATCAAAATATTTAGCGCTGGTCGGGATCGAACCCGGTTCCCAAGATTCGCGACCAGACACTCAGGCACGCGGCCCCGAGACCCTATATGGTTTGTTTATGAAATAATTTTACTGGGAATATAAAATCTTCTGCAATAAATTGTATGTATGGAATTTGTACATAATACCAGAAATTACGGAAGGTAATGTGCTGACCACACCCGATTTTTTTTATGATATTATGGATAAATCAGATAAATCAATAAAAGAAACAACAATTCTAAAAATACGCCAATGTAACGAACTACGTTGACAATCCTAAATTATTGCCTGAATATAAGTCGCCTTTGTGTGACAAAAAGAAATTACTTCAATTACGTATTATGTCGTCAAGAATCATACAGTTTTTCTTGTACAATGCCATTCTTACGTGAAGAATGCTATATGTACTATATTGTTTTAAAAACTGTTACGTGTTTGTTATTCAAATTTGAAACTTGCGGTTGTCCTTGACGATTCCACGAACAACAAAATCATCGTAACATTTATCGGTGACAGGTTCTGTTGCTCCTAACAAGAACCACAACGAGTTTTCGTTATCTAGAGTGGGTATTTTACAGAGGCAAACAGACGTCCTCAGGCATCGCGCTATCATAGCTACATGGAGATACTTCCATTGTTTTCACAGCCAATTTGATCATATTTCCACGGTTCGTGATATGTAATCATAAGATTCAAATTTTTAACTAATAACTTAATGGCTTTTTGATAGGATTAAATATTGAAGGATAATTTTTAATATTCGAAAGATAAAATAAATAAAAAATATATCATCGCGGCATATTACCCATTGCTAGGTGTGCCAATCTGCTTTACACATAGATTTTGGTAATAAATATTGTTGACAAATACAAATTATAATATTGCATTTAATTTAATAAGATAAGTAAATAAATAAATAAATAAACAAGTAAGTAAATAATAAGTAACAAGCAGATATACTTTTCTGATATTAATTTAACTGTTTAACATTGTTATATTTTGTTTATTATCTCATAGCCACCTACAATATTGAAATAAAAATTATTTCCCATATTTCTCAATTATCTTATTTTTCACGAATTTTTTCAAATACATTAATAAAAAATCTGATGAGACCAGCACATTACCTTCCGTTGATCCTGTGTATTATGTACAAAATACATAAATTGTCTTGCAAAAGATCCTACTTTCCAGTAAAACTATTCCATAAATAAACTATGCAAATTGCACTTGACACTGGCATCTTCTTCTTCTTCTTTAGCTTTTCCCATTCGTTAGGGGTCGCTATTTTTTATTTTCTTCTTCCACTCATTTCTGTTTTGCGTGTCGTCCTCATTCGGTTCCTTTTCTCTCAAGTCTGCCGCAATAGATTCCTTCCATCTCATATTTGGTTTTCCTCTGTTTCTTCTTCCTTCTACTACTAAACTATTCATTCTTCGTCCAATATATTCTTCATCGCTCCTCGTAACATGTTCAAACCAATGTAATCGTCTCTCTTGTATCTTTCTAGAAACTTATATCTTTAGAGCCATTTCCCTTATCCTTCCATGCCTTATCCTATCTTTCCGTATTTTTCCCATAATCTATCTCAACATCCTCATCTCTGCCGTATTCATTTTCTTTTCATTGATACTGACATCTGTCAATTTGAATTATCTGAATATATTAGCAGTTTCCATGGTTAGCATAGCTGGCTGATATGAAATTTAATAATTTTATAATTCTTTAACTCTATATCTATTGAATATGAAGCATAAAATGCAATCACATCGTAGAGAGAATAACATATTCTTTAAAATATAATAACATTAATAGGGCTATTCTGTAAGATCGTTATGACATAACGAATCGGTAAAACGTTATATCGTCATGGTAATAACGAAAATCGTTTAACAGGCTTATTCTGTAAACGATCGTTATGACATTTTTCATTGTTAAATCGTTATCATAACGATAATCGTTCAAGTGGTATCCTGTAAACAATAATTTAATTCTACATAACGAAAAAAAGATACCGATATCGTTATTTCTTAACGATTGGAAAAATCATTCGTTATCTAAACGTTTTGTCAATAAATCAGTATTTTTATTCATGTCAAAATAAAATTGCTATTATGTTGAATAGTGATCTCAAAAACCAGTCATATTACAGTTTTCTGCAAGGTAATCTTAAAATAATTTAATAAGTTTTTATTCGTAGCGCCTAGCGTAAGCTTCCCAATTTGTCTACAGATGGTAGTAGTTGCTCTAGCATAACCTACAAAAAGAAAAAGAATGGTTCGACAACTGACAGGTTGACAGCAGACTCCAACCAGAATTAACCTAACCTACAAGTTTTGTGAGTTATATTGAATTATTTTAGATATTTCATTTAAAATTATAATTTGATTTTAGGAAATAAAGTTCTTAACTTGATCCAAAGGTTATTATTTTTCAAAATGTGGATACGGATACGAAGATAACGACTATCGTTAAGTAGAAATAACGATTTTCATAATAACGATTTCGTTATGGTAACGATTCGGTTTTACAGAATAGGCCTGTAAATGTTAATAACCAAAATCTTGTCATGTCTGCATATAGATCTAAACTCGAGGAATACGAAAAAATTATAATTTTTGGAATCGTGGTATTGGAGTTATGCGATCCGAAACACACACACACACAAAGAGACAGACGCACACACGCGCTCATACAGACATCATCGTGAAAATAGTAAATTCGTATTCTAAGGACCTCAAAACGTGCTTATTCATTAGAAACTCACTATTAAATTTTTTGACCAAAGACAATGCCTTCCTTACCTAAAGGTGACGTAAGGTAAAACTAATACATCGTTGAATAGAGAAAAAATGGTTGTTTATATTTTAGTACAATAATTACAGCTTGCTATTTAAAAAATTAAAGTTGATAGTCGTATTTTGTAAACCTAACTTTATAAAAAATATCTACATCTGCCATCAAACAGTATATTATAAATAATAAAACCTTTATATGAGCCATTTTTTTGTATTACTTATAATAAAAAAATTAAATTGGGGCGTCTTCCCAGACTCATCCTGTATAAAGAAATATGTTTCTTTTCTGTACTTACTCGCTAACATGTAAAATAATTAAGGTTTTTGTACTACTATTTCTATGAATTAAACGTAATTTCACGGCTTACAAATGCGCTTTCCGATGAGAAAGACAATTTGCCACAATTTGCAATTGTAGGTAGTTGTGTACAATTGTCACAATTACCACCGAGTGTAAGAAGATAATCATATATTATTAATTTATGTTTCATGATTCTATTCGCAATCGAATTTAAAGTTGGTGGCGCTGATTTTCAAAACAAGATAGCTGCCATATGATTTGTTTGACATATGACAGTTCATTTGTTTACTGTGTTTCGTAGACTGTGTATAGAAATCTTAAAAAGTTATTTAAACTAGGGTGATAAGTTTAAATATTTAATTATTAATTATTACACTAATCACTCAGCTGTCACGTATTCAATAGGGCGTTTCTATGATTGCGTTCCATAGTACAGATTTGCTCCACTAGAGTGCAAATTTTTATCTACGATTGGGAATGTTATTTAGAAGTTTAGAAAAATATATGAGGTGTACTGACTGTAGCTTCCATCATTAACAATAATTTCAGCGGTCGTTACTCTTTTTTTGTGTAAAAAAAACTGGCATGATTTTTCGTGATTCTAACCTGGTTTTGATAAATCCATGTCGTCTTGAATGATCACAAACTATAGCAGAAGCTTTCAGCTGCATATGTGTGACGAAGGAAATTGGCAATTCTAAACAAAACGAGAACATGATAATTATAAAATTTGATTTTAATAGTGGCGCATCTTGACGGTAATTTATATCTATCCTGAGGGTAAGCGAGCAAAATCACCATGGTAGGGTTATAATAGAGTAGAGGGTCGTTTATTTGTCAAAAGAAAGTAATTGTAAGCAGGGATGGAAAACGTAACGTAACAATACTCGATAACGTTATAATTACTAAATAACGTTATATAACCGTAACATAACAGATAAAAATTCACTATAACGTTATCCAAGTTTACAATTTTTACAAGTTTTTTGCCGTTTGAAAGTATAATTTCTTGATAATTTATTTCGTGTTTTATAATAAATAAATAGATATCCCTAGTGGTCAAATTCAAATGTTGAACATTTTATTTCACTTCTATAAGATAAGTGCGTAAGCGTTTTAACATTGTTTTTAAGTTTAAATTTTAGTGAATTTTTATTACAAAAATACGGTTATTGTAACGTTATATTAACGTTATTTTGTATTTTATTAAGTTATTTATAACGTTATGTAACGATTTTTTTTATGAAATAACGTAACAATTCGTTAATGTTATCCCATCCCTGATTGTAAGTAGACATTCTTAAACAAATGCTATAGAAAATTAAGTTTTATTCTAACAATGATGCAACTTGAGGGTGATTTATCCTGAGGAATTTCCACCTTTCCCTATTAATAAATATGTGCTTTGCCTTTTTTAAAAATAATAAGTCAGATCTCTTAAAAAAAATATTATACAGGGTGTCTACGAAAATGTCTCCCCCTACCCCCTTTAGCTTTTTACCTTCCGTCACCTATAGGTAAGGAAGGTATTGTCTTTGGTCAAAAAATTCGGTGGTGAGTTTTCATTGAATAAGCACGTTTTAGGGTCTTTACAATACGATTTTACTATTTTTACGATGATGTCTGTATGTGTGTGTGTGTGTTCGTATGTGCGTGTGTGTGTATGTGTGTGTATCTGACCGCCTTTCATGCACGATATCTCCAATACTAGAATTCCAAAAATTACAATTCTTGAATATTCCTCTTCCTTACAACCATATGCAGACTTGATTAGATTTTGGTTATAATTGGTCAACCGGAAGTACCCTCATTTGAAGATTTTAACAGTTTTTCTTGAAAAACTCAGTTAAATGTTATTATAACTTAAAGAATATATTATTCTCTATACGATTTGATTGCATTTTATATTTCATATTCAACAGATATAGAGTTAAAGAATAATAAAGATAAA
Organism: Harpalus rufipes; assembly: GCA_951394225.1. Taxonomy (NCBI): domain Eukaryota; kingdom Metazoa; phylum Arthropoda; class Insecta; order Coleoptera; family Carabidae; genus Harpalus; species Harpalus rufipes. The sequence goes on from OX596279.1 coordinate 48,634,569, forward strand.
AAATTCGTATAAATTTCATAATTCAGCCAGTTATGCTAACATAACCATGGAAACTGCTAATATATTCAGGTAATTCAAATTGACAGATGTCAGTATCAATAAAAAGCAAGTAATTGAATGAAAAAATAAAGGAAGTAACTCTAGTGTTAGAAGTTTTTAGATATAATAGACACGATTACATTGGTTTGAACATGTCATGAGGAGAGATGAATAAATTAATAGAAGGTGGAAGAAACATAGGAAGACCAAATATAAGATGAAAAGACTGTATTGCAGAAGACTTGAGAGAAAAGGAACTGAATGAGGACGACACGCAAAACAGAAATGAGTGGAAGAAGAAAATAAAAAATAGTGACCCCTAACGAATGGGAAAACTAAAGAAGAAGAAGATGTCAGTGTCAAGTGCAATTTGCATAGTTTGTTTATGAAATAACTTTACTGGAAATATAGGATCTTTTGCAAAAAAATTATGTATAGGGCGCGTGCAGTGACATGACTGTGCTGCCTTTGGCAAGCAGATATGGGGACCCGTATCAAAATGACAGCAATTAATTATGTCCATAACTAACAAGTGTCATAATTTTTCATTCAAAACTTCATGATTTTCTTATTTCATGTGATTTGTTTGTTTGCAGGAGTATGGAATTCCGTTGCCGAGAAAGGGAATCATAAAATACCAAAAATTTAGAATCTTTTGCAAGAAAATTTATGTATGGAATTTGTACATTATACACAGGATTGACGGAAGGTATTGTGCTGGCCACATCAGATTTTTTATTATAAGTAATAGAAAAAAATGGCTCATAGAAAAGTTTTTTTATTTTAAATATACTATTTGATGGCAGATGTAGATATTTTTTATAAAATTAGATTGACTAGACACTACTATCAACATCAACTTTTATTTTTTAAATAGCAACCTATAATTATTTTAGTAAAACATAAACCGCCATTTTTTGTCTTTTCAATAATATATCTAGTAGTTTTTATTAATGTATTTGAAAAAAATCTGTTGTGGCCAGCACAATACCTTCCGTCATTCTCGTGTATAATGTATAAATTCCATAATTTTTCTTACAAAAGATTCTAAATTTCCAGTACAACAACAAACTATTCAAATTGCACTTGACACTCGCATCTTCTTCTTCTTTAGCTTTTCCCATTCGTTAGGGGTCGTTATTTTTGCATGTCGTTCTCATTCAGTTCCTTTACTCTCAAATCTTCCGCAATACAGTCCTTCCATCTTATCTTTGGTCTTCCTCTGTTCCTTTAACGTCCTATTACTAAACTATTCATTCTTGTTCCAATATAATTCTTCATTTCTCCTCATGACATGTTCAAACCAATGTAATCGTTTTTCTTGTATCTTTCTAAAAACTTGTAACACTAGAGTTATTTTCTTACCGTATCTTTCCATGTATTCCCCAATATCTATTTCAACATCCTCATATCTGCCACATTAATTTACTTTTTATTGATACTGACATCTGTCAATTTGAATTATATGAATATATTACTAGTTCCCAAGTTTGGCATGGCTGGCTGAATTATAAAATTTAATTTCTTTAAAATTCTTTAACTCTGTATCTATTGAATATGAAGTATAAATTGTAATCAAATCGTATAGAGAATAATATATTCTTTAAGTTACAATATCGTTAAATGTCAATAAATCAAATTTAACTGTTAAATCTTCAAATGAGACTACTTCCGGTTGACCAATTATAACCAAAATCTAATCAGTTGTTCTTCTGGATGTAAACTTGAAGAATACGAAAAAAATATAATTTTTGGAATCGTGGTATTGAAGTTATGGAATCCGGAAGTTTTGTCACACACACACACACACAGACACACGGACACACAGACACACAGACACACATACATACAGACATTATCGTAAAAATGGTAAAATCGTTTTATATGGACCCTAAAACGTGCTTATTCAGTAAAAACTCATCATTGAATTTTTTGACCAAAGACAATACCTTCCTTACCTAAAGGTGACGGAAGGTAAAAATCGAGAAGTATAAGATAATTGAGATATATGAGAAATAATTTTTATTTAGGTAGCTATATGAAAATAAATAACAAATAAATAAATAAGTAATAATAAATAACAAACAAATGTATACTTTATTGATAATAATTTAACTCTTCAACATTTTTTTATTTTCATTTTTGAATAAAAATTATTTCCCATATTTCTCAATGATCTTATTTTTCTCAAATTTCTCAAAATGGCCGTTTGTATTTTAGTAAAATAATTATGCTATTTAAAAAATAAAAGTTGACAGTCGTATATTGTAAACCTGACATTATAAAAAATATTTACATCTGCCATCAAATAGTATATTTAAAATAATAATTCTTTTATATGAGCCATTTTTTTCCTATTACTCAATAAAAAAGTTAAAAGGGGGCGGGGCGTTTTCCCAGATTCACCCTGTATTTGTAACAAAACAAAAATAGACAAAAAAGTTAATATTCACGATTATATTAAAATTTTAGGCACCTTAGGGCAGTATTGAAAATAAACATTTTTGAATTTTTGGTTTATTTAGAATTTGTACTAATTGGAGCAAATTATCTACACTGACCCATTTTTCTAAAAAAAAAAATTGTTTTTTCTTCATATTGAACCGATCCACCATAATGTATATATTTTCTTCATTACCGATATCTGCACTAATCAAGGCAAGGTGTGATCTTGAGACACTTAATAAATGTGTAGTACCTTTACTAGGTCTTACTCTCTCCACAACAACTTTGAGTGGCCGTGAGGTGACGTCTGATATACGTCTCAACGGTACATATTTGTCTTCATTACCAAAATCTGCACTACTTTAAGATGTGACCTTGACACACTTAATTGTAATACCTTTACTAATATCTGCTCTCTCCACGGCAGCTTTGAGTGACTGTGAGGTGACGCATGGTAAACGCCCTCAGAACTCTGCACCATTTAAGGGATTCCCTTAAGGTAGTTATATCGTGAAATCATTTTCAACAGAATTAATTGAAATTTTAAGTACATCTCAACTGAAGTATAATGTACCTGCTCTACAAGTTTTAAAACAATTGACCGAGCGGTACCTGAGTTATTTGCAATTAAATTTGGCCTTTTTAACACGTGAAGAATAGGAAATGGCAAAATAAACACAACATTTTAAATTATAACTTTTATATCCACTATGACATTTAATCGAAAAACTAGTATGTTATAGTAAACTAATTAACGGATTTTATGTAAAAATTAGAAAATTATTTACCACCCAGATTTAATTTTATTGTCTCTAGAAAATTTTAATCTGAAGATATGATAAATAGGTAGAATTATGCTTGACAACCATGTACAAGCGTTTCAGATGAAGTATCAGATAAGTTAACACCCGCTTGGTATTAGCGAATAAGAGGTGATCTTAGGCTAAAGGAATTTCAGACGTACATTCGAAAGAAATATTTTTGAAATTGGTATTTTACGTGAAAAGCATGAAAACTTTAAACAGTATAATACTACTTTTGTAATTTTAAGAAAGAAATATATTAATTTGTTTTGCAGTTTCCATTTGTAGTTTAGAATTACTATTATATCTTAAAATATCTTATTATTTTTATACCCGAATGTACCAATAAATGTCTAGATACGACGATGCCACAGTTATTCTTCAACATTGAAATACGACACTTGTGTATGTGTTAGTGCGAGTGGTACAGTTCAAAAAAAAAACTTTTCTACGGAAAAATAAAGAAAATTCATATGTTACAGTCGTTGATATTAGCTTTTAACTATTTTGATGCAATCTGTTTATATAATATAATGTTAAAAAATATAAGTTATTGCAAATATAAACTGCATTAACTTAATTTTTATTTTGAACATAGAACAAGTTTTTGAATAGGTACACTCGAGTGACAACTACCTTAACGCATTACGAGTATTACTTTTATCAATTTCTGGGTGACTTAAAAACTGTCAAAAGCTGTCACTTTGAATAGAAACATTTTTCAAATTGCGAAAATAAAACAAATAGATAATAGAGACTGTACTCACGAAACCTATTTAAGGTGTAACCTAGACTGGTGCAGTCTACAAATTCACTTTAAAGCGAAAATTTTAAAAATAAAATATGTAAAAACAACCCTTTTTAAACACCCTGGGTGATATCCAAATTATTTAGAATTTTCGAATGACATATAACTGTCCACTATGGTGCACTCTCCAAGCCAACAATGAGTGTCTATGAGGGGACGCCTGCTAAACGCCCGCACGGTACGAATGTCATCCTCATAACCGATATCTGTGTAAATACCCAGTAATGGATAATATGCCACGATGATGATGATGATATACGAGCCCAACCCCAAATGTATTCGTACCCTCTGAACTAAATATATTAACAACATTTATGTAAGGATTACCTATAAAACTAAGGGTAAAGGTAACTGACAATATACTCAATTAATTGCCATCTTTAATTTTATTACTTTAATAAAAATTATTTGCGAATTATTAAAGACGAAACTATTTGTCAATATGCAAACAATGGTTTATTTGCAAATAAATTATTATTAAACCTAAGAGATTTTATTATAAGCAATGTAATCTAGCTCTATACAATATTAATACACCATATCAAAATTTGATGAATTGGAGTAATAATCATAGCATCCAGAAGTTTATTTATTCTTGTTTTTAATATAATTGTAGGTGGTACTTTAATAAATAAATATCCGTTTGCAAATAATTTTACTAAACAAATAAAATTTAATATAGTAATTAATTGAATATATTGTTAGTTTCCTTTACCTTCAGTTTTATAAATAATACTAACATAAATATTGTATTATTTACTGTTGGAACTAAAAAAAATCTGTTGTGGCCAGCACAATACCTTCCGTCATTCTCGTGTATAATGTATAAATTCCATAATTTTTCTTACAAAAGATTCTAAATTTCCAGTAAAATTATTTCATAAACAAACTATTCAAATTGCACTTGACACTGGCATCTTCTTCTTCTTTAGCTTTTCCCATTCGTTAGGGGTCGCTATTTTTGCATGTCGTTCTCATTCAGTTCCTTTTCTCTCAAATCTTCCGCAATACAGTCCTTCCATCTTATCTTTGGTATTCCTCTGTTTCTTTAACGTCCTATTACTAAACTATTCATTCTTGTTCCAATATAATTCTTCATTTCTCCTCATGACATGTGCAAACCAATGTAATCGTCTTTCTTGTATCTTTCTAAAAACTTGTAACACTAGAGTTATTTTCTTACCATATCTTTCCGTGTATTCCCCAATATCTACTTCAACATCCTCATATCTGCCACATTAATTTACTTTTTATTGATACTGACATCTGTCAATTTGAATTATATGAACATATTACTAGTTCCCAAGTTTGGCATAGCTGGCTGAATTATAAAATTTAATTTCTTTAAAATTCTTTAACTCTGTATCTATTGAATATGAAGTATAAATTGTAATCAAATCGTATAGAGAATAATATATTCTTTAAGTTATAATAACGTTAAATGTTAATAAATCAAATTTAACTGTTAAATCTTCAAATGAGAGTACTTCCGGTTGACCAATTATAATCAAAATCTAATCAGTTGTTCTTCTGGATGTAAACTTGAGGAATACGAAAAAATTATAATTTTTGGAATCGTAGTATTGAGTAAAAACTCATCATTGAATTTTTTGACCAAAGACAATACCTTCCTAACCTAAAGGTGACGGAAGGTAAAAATAGCACGTGTCTGTTGTCATATATTTGCCTGTAGATTATTGTTAAAATGATAAATTTAGGTAATAACATTATATTTAAATCCAGTATACTTTATTAATACATAAAATAAAAAAAATTCCCAAATATAGTCTTAACTATTGTAATCTAAAAATTTATTTCTTCTTGCTGTTAATATATTTTTTTCAGAGGGTACGAATACATTTGGGCTCGTACATAATTATTTATTTAGTTTTCCTCACAAACAATCTAAAGATCTTGTCATTGCATCTTCCCATTGTTGAGGGATAAAACTACCCGAAACTGGAACGGAGTTCGTAGCTGATGACGTCACGTCACGTCATGTCACGTCTCACCCCTGCGTCGTGGCCATGTTGAATGATATATGGCGCCAGTTAGAGATCGACGGCGGCCATCACTCAAAGCGCGTCGCGACGGTACGACATGCGCGATACGAAAATCTCACTCGTAAGAATGGGAAATACTAAAGACGTACGTCGGTGATTGTAACATGTTGACAGATACAACGGTTATATTAATTCTTTGTACGAAGGAAGTGTGTTAGTGTGATGGTTTAATATTCTGACAGATTTCTGTCTTTGGCGATTGATGGATGGCTGTAGATGTGTTTATGGGATTTGTTTTATGGCGGTGGAAAAGAATGAATTTGATTACAAATAATAATTTACTCCCAATTTCATTTATCTTTTGTCCAATACCATGGCGTATAAATATTATAGATGATATGAATGGCATATTTATGTGTATTATTTTCATTATTGTAATCAATTTTCTTTATTATAATTAAGCATTCTTTTTTACCTTTCGCTACAATCCGATTTTAATATTTTTACGATGATGTCTGTGTCTATGTGAGTGTGAGTGTGTGTGTGTGTTTGTGTGTGTGTGTGTGTATGTGTGTGTGTGTGGGGGGGGGGGATGTTGGAAGGACGATTTCTTAAAAACTAATACTTAATATCTATTTAAATACGTATTTCTTAATCGGACATTACTGGGATGAACTAAAAAGGTTTTGGTAATTATTTGACAACCGGAAGTAGCTGATTCTTAAAAAAATCTTCTAAATATTATTTTTTGATTTTTTTTGTTCTTGTTCTCTATCTGAAACCATGCCGAAGGCGTTGTATAGGCATAGTCAAGAATTAGTGGCTAATTTAATAGTGTATTTCGAAGCAGAAAAACATAATAATGGTGCTATTGCATCGCTATGCTATATTGTACAAATGAGGTAATGTTTATAACACATAATCGTTATACATATTTGTATCTACATACGGTGCAGTGGAATAAATAGAACTCTTGGTCCCCTATGCGAAAAATTTTCTGGGTCCCCCCTGATTAACACAATGAAATAAAATTAAGAACAAAAAATCCTAATTTTTGCAAAATACTGTGACAGTGATAATAATTATAATCTCTTTTTTGCATAATTAGTCATTTTGATTATTGTAATCAAATTTTCTTTGTTGTAATCAAGCATATTATTTTACTTTGACTCGCACTATAGGCAACATTCACAACATGAAATGATCTTCATATAAATTAGCTAAAAAGTTTAGTAACTTTCTACTAATGATTTAAATCGATTGTTATCGTGGAACGACCATAGCAACAGTCAATTAACATTATCGAAAATATCACTTCACCTTTTAAACGTCATTGTTTACCTCGTGGTATATTTAAAATACTTCATTTGTACATAAGTTAAATCTGTCAAAATGAAGTTCTGTGGTCCAAAAATGACCCTATATTGTTGTGTTATTAGTATATGGGGCATAATTCAATTGGTACGTATAAGATAACCTATAAATATTTACACTCAAATTTTATTTTTAATATGCAGACACTTATGGCAATCTTCTATTACATGCAATGTGTAGGATTACTCCATGATATAAATACAAATTATATTGAGGGTGAAAATCACAAGCAAAAATATTCAAATCCTGAAGAATTTTATGAACTAATTGGCGAAGCATATACGCATGTAAGTATAAAATGGTGGAATTTTTATCATATCACACAAGTTTCAAGTAAATAGCTTCAATTTAAATTTAAAAACTAAGGGGAGCCCGTCACCCATTAAAACCTTGATTTAACAGACTTCAAATTAACAGGCCTATTCTGTAAAATATTCGCTTAACGAATCGTTATAACGAAATCGTTATCATGAAAATCGTTATATCTACTTAACGATAATCGATATCCTTGTATCCGTATTGTTTCTCATTTAAAAAAATAATAACCTTGGGATGAAGTTAAGAACTTTATTTCCTAAAATCAAATTTAATTTTAAATGAAATATCTAAAAAAATTCAATATCACTCACAAAACTTCTAGGTTAGATTAGTTCTGGTGGGAGTTAACTGTCAACCAGGGGGGTGAAACTGCATTCAGAAACGTGATAACAAGTTTTCAATATAGTAGCATTTGGAAATACTTCCTGACCCTTTCATAGATGTCATAAGTAGTACAGTTTTTACAGTGATTCTCAAACTTTAATGTCAAAATACTATAAAAAGGTAACATAATGTTTGAGAACTGCCGTAAATTTCCCCCAATTCTCTATTGCATCGTTCGAAATACTTTGACATTTAAAACTATTATTTGTGAATTGGTATCTTTATAGCAATACAGTACTTTATCATACAATATATTTTCGGTAAGTATATTATCTTTCATATTAGCATTATTATACGGGGGGTGATATAAAAACTTAATGACAAATTAATAATATTTCAGAAAAAGATCACATGAAATATTGGTAACTTCTGTGTAGTGAAGAGACATTCCTGCAGAAGAAGTTGATAGTACCGAGTAGAAGAAATGGTGTGTATAAGTGGACTAGGAGAATGTACATCATGGCGGTACTCTTAGAAGTTTGGTTGTGGGAAAGCAGTAAGATATCACGAATTTTTGGCAAAATGACACAAAGCTTTATAAGATTCATCAGAGAATGTTGGAATAGTATGATGTTGCCAGTTTTAATAAAAAAAGAGTGTAAAATGGGATAATTAGTTAAAAAGTAGACGACCATCGATGACGAGGTCAAAGAAACAGTGTATTTCTGGCAGACATTTAAATTAACATCCCTTTTTTGCAATAAAATTATCTCTTGTAATAATAATATTTCAAATTTTTGGTTCCTTGAGTAGTATGAGCTTAAATTTTAGTAGTTGTTGCCGCGTAGTTTGAGATTTGTAATTATTTATTTGATTTAAATAGTGTAATGTATACCTTTTTAAATAAAGACATTAACATATTAATTATTTTAATTAGTTTTTATAGTGCAAGATATATTTCATATTTCTTGATAATGTCTTTAATAAATTATTTATTTTCGATAGATTTTTTATTAATTACATTATGAAGAAATAAAATGTAAAGTTTAGAACAATTCGAAATGAATTTATATTTCCCGCCACCTTGTCGGCTGTCAAATTTAGTTCTCTGACCTTTTCATAGACGGCACTAAACTTGTTATCACGGTTTAAGCCTCGTACAGACCTGCGAACCGTTCGGCGAACCGTACGCCGAACCGGTCGCCGAACCATTCGGCGAACGGTTCGACTACCTCTAGCAGATGATGGTGGGGGAACGTTCGTCTCTTTTCCATTATTGTTGCAGATACATTATGTATGTTTTGTGGATTCCAAATAATATCATGATTTCTGTACAGTTCGATAAATTTTGAAGTATTGTCTTTAGACCATTCCATTTTTGGTAAATGTAGTATTAATGAAGAGCAAACATCTACTTCGAATCAAAGAATAAAGTGTAATAAAATATTTTATTGCAAGTATCCGTTCGCCGTCGCGTCCAGACTAGCTGCAACATGTTCGCGCAACATCCTTTGATCTTTCGTTGAAATCCCGACAACGGATGGATCGCGCAAACGTTGCAGGCAAAAGTTGCACATGTTGCAGTGCTTTGCTCGGATCGCCGTTTTGTTGCGCCGGTCTGGACGGGGTTCGCCGAACGGTTCGTCGAACGGTTCGGCGAACGGTTCGCAGGTCTGTACGAGGCTTTTTAAGGGAGATACCCAATCTTCTACTATATATTTTCCTTAATCTATGCTGTCAACCTGTCAGCTGTCAGACTTTTTTTTTCGTTCTTGTTATGACATGGCTCGCGTTTCGTCCGCCATTTGCGGGCCACTGTCATATTCGTTGTTGTTGTGCAAATTATTATGTATTTTCGTGGTTATTTGTTTTATTTTAATGCAAAACACATTTAAATATACTTCTAATGTTTATTTAAAGTGTAAATAATACTTCTATTTTATTTATTTGTGTTATTTTTTTCGAGATACTGACTACAATGACTGGTAATATTGAAAACACATAAAAATTACCAATATTAAGCACAAACATTTAAATTTTTAAAAGGTAAGTTTAAAATATATACTTATTATGTAAATAATTACAGTTATTAAATTAGGTGTGATAATAACAACCTATATCCAATGCTCTACATAACCTCTAAATGTATATCATAATAATAATTGTGTATCTCTTAAATAAATGAATTTTTATTACCTTTATAGATTCATAGTGTGATTATTTAATATTCCTTTATAATATAATATCACATTTATTACAAATAAATAGGGAAATGAATAATCAGTATGTTTGACATTGGCCCGCTTATGACGGCGATCTTGCCCCATGGCCATACCCTGTATATAAAGGTACCCTACTATGCTAGAGCTACTATTACCATCTGTAGACAAATTGGGAAGCTTGCGCTACGTGCTAGGAATAAAAACCTATTAAATTATTTTAATATTACATTTTAAAAAATCTGATGTGGACACCGCATGACTTCCTTGTACGATTATTAAACTATACATATTTTTTTAATAATTACATTACAAAATATTGACAGGCTTAAGCCAAGCCCGAGAAATATTTTGATATAGAGCAAAAAATAATTCATTTACTACTATCATTCTTAAATTAACATTAATCTAACCCGGTTCTTTTTAAAGAGAGTTTTGATTACAACAAAGAAATATTTGATAACAACAATGAATATGACTAATTTCACAATAAAATATAATATTTGTTATTGTACGAATCATAAAATTGCACGTATTTAACAAAATTTGACATGAATTTTTTTTTTATGTTTTTGTCCTAATCCATAGCAAGCTTTATTACAAAAACAAAAAAGTATATACTTTTTAAATTTACATATCTCGCTTATACAAAGGGCTAATTTAATAATACTTGATGTGCTAGACGCAGAAATTAATTCTCTAAAACTTTTATTTGAAGCATTTATTTCTAAAATCAAAATAAAATCATTTTATTCAAGAAAAACTGTTAACAACTTCAAGTAATGTACCACTTCCAGTTAGCCTATTTTAACCAAAATCTATTATGTTATTTCGATTGACCAAATTTGAAAAGTTTTGGATTATATTTTAAAACAGTTTTTCATTAAAATCTATTACAGGCTTCATGTAAAGTGCCACTTCTGGAAATTGTGTAATAACCAGAAAGGGAGGTGCACAACTAGATGTTATAGGAGTCCTAAATACAAAATTTCAACTTTCTACGGCTTACCGTTTTTGAGTTATGCGAGATACGTACGTACGGACGTACGTACATACGGACGTACGTACAGACGTCACGACGAAATTAGTCAAAATGGATTCAGGGATGAACAAAATGGATATTTCCGCTGAAATCTGAAAACCGAAATTTTTCGCGATTACAATACTTTACTTACGTACAAGGAAGTAAAAACTATAATGCGACAAGTTTTTGAGCCCACTATTCAACATAATAGCAATTTTATTTTGACACGAATAAAAATACTGAATACTGTTTAGGTAACGAATGATTTTTCCAGTCGTTAAAAATAACGATATAGTTATCTTTTTTCGTTATATAGAATTAAATTATTGTTTACAGAATACCACTTTAACGATTATCGTTATAATAGCGACTTAACCATGCATAATGTCATAACGATGCTTACAGAATAGCCATATAAAGTTTGTTTTGTTTGGAATTCCATTTATTGAAGTTTCCAGTTTATGGCATCTTATCGTTCAATTCCGGTCTCGTCACAATGTGAGCAACAAAATTTGAAAAAGTAGCCTTGTACATAATTCAAAAATTATCAGTAGATTGCTGTAACTGTCACATATTATTAAAAAGTATTATGTTATTGTTGATATTTTAATTTCAGACATTTTGGAACTGTGTAATAGCGATCGTAATATACGCATTCACTTTAATATTATTAACAATTCAATATTTAGCACGCCGCGACAAAAATCGTATGATGCGCGAAGAAAAAGAAAATCAAGAATTTGAAAAATACATTGAACAAATGATAGAAGAATACGTTAAAAATTAGTTTTAAGTGTATTTTGTATCATCATAAAACTTTGAATGTAAATAAATGTAAATTGTGAGTTTAATAAATTGATAATTGGTTGACAAACACTGAACTCTTTGTGTACTTAAACAATTTTTGGAAGTGCAGTTTTCATTCCCATAATTAGTAGTTTATTTAGTAAGAATACATTCAATGCATGTCGTTATTACAACAGAGCGGCGTAAATAACGGCATGTTCGCATGCAATGTAAAAGCAAGTAGTGACAATTATGTGCCGCTTTATCAATACTTGCGATGTTTATGTTTTTATTGCTGGACCCGACAGAGCCAATTCTCAACTTCAGTGCCGAGGTACATATTAAATTTTATTTGAAATTGAAATTTTGTGAAAATGAAAGGAATATTTATATTTATAGGTTATGCAGAGATTATCAGATTTTTGGGCCCTGGACCATAATTTTTTTTCGGGCCTATCTTTCATTTTATAGTAACAATCTGTGACCTGCCTCCCGCCATTCATTTTTTTATTAATTTAAATCCATACAGTAAAATTTTTGAAAGATGTCCGATCAAGGTCGTCTACGAATTGTATGAATTCAGATTTCTGCTCCGCGTATTATGACAGTTATTTAATTATTATAAAATTATACATTACAGTAAAAGCATTCAATATTTAAAAATAAGGCAACTGGTAAGTTTATTAGCAAATGTAAAACCAAATATGTGAAAAATAAGAAACTGAAACAATGTCAGTGTCAGTGACTCTGACACAAAATAACGTTATTCGTACGGCTATGAATTAAGGTAATGTATCTGAATAAATAAATAAACTTATGTTACAGCGACAGTATTATCAACAACGAGCATCGTTTTAAAGTGGAATGCCCTAGCTTAGTCGAAACAATATGAGTTTTTGAAAGACAAGCGTGTTATATCTATCCTTATCGCACATGCTTATAGCCTTTGCAAAGGAAAAAGATAAATATATGCCAATTTGTTAATTCGTTCATGATACAGATGACCTTGATCGGACATCTTTCAAAAAATTTACTGTACCTACATGTTTATATACTTCTGCTGGAAACTGTGATCCTTTCCATATTACTATTGCTCTATTTACTAGGTTCTGAGCTATTTTATTTTTAAAATGTTACTATTATTAATTTGAAAGGATTAATTTTTTTAACAATGACATATATATATATATATATATATATATATATATATATATATATATATATATATATATATATATATATATATATATATATATATATATATATATACCTGTCAGTTACATACATTTGAAATCTGAGCTGTGTAACCAGGAGTTGTATTTAAAACGTAGGCTCCGGGATTAAAACTATAGATAATTTTATAAATTTATCTATAAATTAGGTATATAGAAAAAGTATTAATGAAAACCTGTGGAAAATTTAATAATCTTTAATTTTTATAGCAACATAGATCTTAATAATATAACATTTAAAGGTTTTTTTCGAAGAAAAAATATTTTGAGCTTCTAATAAAGTGCCATTTCCGGTTATCTGATTTACACCAAAATCTATTGGCTTCTTTCTATATTAGAATAAATTTGAAATACAAGGTTTCAAAAGTAAGTGTGTAAAGAGGATCCACATGCATACACGCACGCACGCACACATCTACACACAATCTCGACATGCGTTTTTTAGCACGATCCCTATACCTCCCTTACCAAGGGTAGCGGAAGATGAAGAAACAATCTTTATATATTTATAATGTAAGTTTATAAAAGAAATATAAAATTACCGACAGAGGCAAAAAGCAGATCAATTATATAATACCGCATGCTCGATATAGTGAAAGTGGATAAGCAGAAGCCGCACGTCATCAACCTGAAAAAACCTTATAAAATGAAATATAACTTGTAGAAATGATTGGGTGTTATTTACTTTCAAAAAAAAAAAGAAATAAAAACACTATTATTAAAAAACGTATATATTAATGAAACTTACATTTATTTCTATGCCAATGCTTATTTTTTTACGGAATATAAAATTATTTTACATAATCAGTAGTGCCAAAGTATGGTACGAAAATCAACTACAATTATGTCAAATAATTTTATATTCCGTGAAAGAAATATGCATTGATAGAAATAATTGTAAATTTCATTAATATGTACGTATCATAATAATATATTTTTATTTCTTCTTTTTTAATAGTAAATAACACCCAATCATTACTACAAGTAATATTTAATATAAGGTTTTTTCAGGTTATGACGTGCGTTTTCTGCTTACTCATTTCACTATAATATATGTAGCTTGGGGTGAAATCTTAGCAGAATATTCCTGAGACACAATTCCGAAAAATCGACGTCTGGGCTTTGTTGCCAATAAATTAATCATTGTTCACTAATAAGTCTAGAAAATAACGTCTGCATGAATTATACATTGTATTGATCATGCTAGAAAGAAATTAGATCCTTTATATCTTAGTATAAAAAGTCAAAATTGAAAAATAAAATAGGTAAATTAAAAATTATTTCATAGCGACCGGGTCCTGCGGTCTCCATGTCAAACCGGGCGTAGGTCGTAACCAAGGGTCGTAACCTCGTGCGCCTAGGCGGTAATAAAACCCTGAGGTTATGTACGTTATGTCTGTCAGTCTGACACTCAATACTCAATGTTGCTAACTTTCGGATACTAAGGTTATTGTAAAGAACACTCAAAATTATGTGTTTTATCTCACACTTCTTCATCGGAACTATTTAATTCGTTCTTATTGCAGATATTTTTTGTCATTTTACGTACAAATTAACTACATGTACACCCAAATTATCTTGCATGCACAATAATTAACATAAGGTTGGCAACACTCAGTGCCGCTCCGTGGGTTAAAGGCGCCCTTGTGCAGTTATATTTCAGTATAATTTGCAAATTAACACACGCTTTAAAGACTATAGTTTTGATTCTTCGAAAATTGTTAGATTTAAAATACTGATGAAATTTCCTTTGTTAAATTCATTCTTGTAATCAAAATTATTAGGTTATAATTAAAATCGTTTATTGTAATCAACAATTTTATTGTTATAGCTTGCAACATAATTATGCCAGAAAATTATCCGAGATATTTTTTAAATTTTTAAATACTGGTATTTAACTATTGGATTCATTCTTATAATCAATATTCTTGAGCTATAACCAAAATATTCTTTGTTGTAATCAACACCTTTACAGTTCTTATAACTTATGAATTAGAGCTCTAATGCAAACAAAATTTAAAAAATATTGTTAATTTCTATCACCTTATTGTACTTTTTTCTTTGCGAATAAGAGCAGTTTACAAAAATTTACTATTATTTACTGTCCTGAAATGGCGCCTTGTGCTCACCCGCACGGCCCGAACACTGCATTTGAATGAAATCGTCGTATAATGGATTACTTTAGTGCAGATTATTAACTTTTAATGACGATTTTTGTGCTCTCTAGTGACGATTTCAATTAAAAGATTTTTAATTACAGCAAAAACAATACTTAATTACAAAAAAGAAAATTTGATTACAATAATGAAAATGAATTTTTATGCGACCGTTGTAATAAGTATGACATATCAACGTAGTATCCTAACACTTACGGCCGAATTCGCCATTAATCCGTTGATTAATAATCAACTGATTAACGAATCAAGCAGATCTGTAGATCACCATATGTTCTAATTCATCAATTTGATTTCTGAATCAAGGAATCTTGATCAACAGATTCTCAGGTGATTCACAGTTTTGTTTTGGTTTTTGACATGTAATGTAACTGTCATTTAACTTTATTCGTGGTAATTGTAAGTGTTAAAAAAATATTCACATGTTAAAAAAATAGAAAAGTAATAATTATACATTTTTATAGGACGTTTTGATTAGAAAGGCTCAAACTTTAAAATATATAATTTGTGACTAAGATACTTTAAAAAAAAAAACAGTTTTACAAAACTGTTTGGCATATTTGAAAGTACATATCGCTGTATGTAACTCATATTTGCAATATTTGGACTATGGTTGTTTTTGCCAAAAAACTCTTCAGTTTCAAAGTTTGTGTCAGGTAGTATAAGTTTCTGTAAGTGTAACTGTAAATGTAACACCTTTTCTAAACTTGTAAATATTGTGAAAGTTATATGTACAAATATCTGCTAAATTATTATAAATATTTGTACTTGTATGTGTAGTATTTATTTATTATTAATATTAGTGATTAACGCCTTTTCTTATCTGTCTATAATAACAATAGAAATTACGAAAGAAAGACATTAAGGTAGGATCTGTATCCTGTATCTGGAACTTATTATTGCTTATGAATATGACGATTAAGGCTAACTAAATGTCTATTAACATTAAGTGGACAAGAATTTCAGACATTAAGTCTAAGATAACGAAAAAGTAATTTGCTTAAAGGGGTTCTGGTTTTCATATACAAAATATTTTAAGAGATTAATTTCTAAATATAGTATTCTGTTTTTGCACATACACATATCTATATAAAAAGGGTGTTTCCGTGTTTCCTTTAAAACAAACAGTAATTTTTTTGGGCGAACTAAAAACTTTAGAGAAAAATGTTATACAGATGACTGAAGAATGAGCCACTTAAAATAACTTTATTATTTATAATTATTTTTAAATTTTCATGATATATTTATAAATTAGGACTAGGGGCTCACAAATCATGGTATTTGGCAAGATGGTAGACATTTCCTTTCATATTTCTAATGGGACACTTTATATATTTTAAATATTTGGAATCTACGTAAAATTACGAATTCAACGATTACGGTTGAAGTGCATTTTTATTGAAAAAATAAATTACAGAAACGTTAGAGAAAATTATGGATTAAGCTGGTAACCCATACAGATAGGCTGTGATCACAAATTGATCATTTTTCCTCTCGCTACCCTTGGTAAGGGAGGTATAGGGATCGTGCTAAAAATCTCATATCGAGATTTTGGTAAACGACCACGTTTTAAGGTCTCTAGAATCCAATTTTAACATTTTCACATGTCTCTGTGTATGTGTGTATGTATGTATGTATGTATGTATGTATGTATGTATGTGTGTGTGTGTGTGAGTGTGTGTGTGTGTGTGTGTGAGTGTGTGAGTGTTTGTGTGCGCGTGTGTGTGTATGTGTGTGGATCCTCTTTACGCTCTAACTCAAATACTATCATTCAGAAAGTTTTGAAACCATGTATTTCTACCTTATTTCATTAGATTTTGATGCAATCGGATGACCGGAAATGGCAGTTTACTTAAAGCTCAAGATAGTTTTTCTTCAAAAAATACCTTTAAATGTATTTTTTTCGCAATTTGTTATTATAAAAATTAAAGATTATTAGAGGTACAGGTTTGCTTTAATACGTTTTCTATATATTTTATGGATAAATTTATAAAGTAATATAAAAATTATATCTCGGAGCTTATGCTTTAAACACATCTCCATGGTTACATAGTGCAGCTTAAATGTATGTAACTGACAGATAAATGTCACTTTCAAAAAAGTAATCATTTCAAATTAATAATAATAACGTTTTAAAAATTGTAAATAAAACAATAGTTTTATGGAAAGGAACTTAATATACATAATTTCTAGCATTAGTAAATATGCAGGTATGTATTTAAATAAATATATTATCACGGCATATTATCCACTGCTGGGTGTGCTAATCTGATTTGTACACACATTTCCCTAGTGATGATGACATATTTGTATTGTGCAGGCGTTTACCATAAGGGTTAATTTTATGGCATTTAAAATTCGAATTATTTGGCGTTGATCGGGATCGAATCGGAATCCCCAGATTCGCGACCAGACATCAGGCACGTGGCAACGAGACCCCATAGGTAAATGGCGGGAGGTATTGTGTTGGTCACATCAATTTTTTTTTGTAACAAAATAAATATAGAATCTTAAAACAACTTAAATATTACTCAATATTAACTCAACTCTTTTCACAGCCGACCTGATATCTTGGCTTCGCAAGTTAATTTGAATAATTTTCTCTTACGTTTTTGTAATTAATTTCTTCAATAATAATGCACTTCAACTGTATCATTGAATTCGTAATTTTATGCAGATATATAAAAATATATAGTGTCTCATTTGAAATATGATTGTAACTTAAATCGGAAGCGCAACCATCATGCCAAATATTATGATTTGTAAGCTCCTAAGCTTAATTGACAAATATGCCAAGAAAATTTAAAAATAATTATTAATAACAGTTATTTTGAGTGCCCCGTTTTCAGTGTCACCCTACAGATAATAATAAACTAAAAAATTATATAGGATACCATTTAAAAAAATATAATTTTGTTTGAGAGCCACTGGTTGAATATTCGACGTATTAGTACTGATAAATTAGCCCCTTATTCTTGATCATTTTTTGTATATTTTTCTCTCGCTAAGAGAGGTATTGGATTCATGCTAAAAATCGCATATCCAGATTTTTATCAATAAGCACGTTTTAAGGTTAAAATGTTAAAATCGGATTGTAGGGACCCTACAATCCGATTTTAACATTTTTACGATGATGTCTGTGTGTGTGTGTGTGTGTGTGTGTGTGTGTGTGTGTGTGTGTGTGTGTGCGTGTTTGTGTATGTGTGATTGTGTGTGCGTAGCGTGCGTGCGTGTGTGGTGTTGGAAGGACAATTTCTCAAAAACTATAAGACTAATATCTATTTGACCACGTATTTCTCAATCCGACATTAATGGGAAGAATTGAAAAGGTTTTGGTACCAATTGGACAACCGGAAAAACCAAAAAAATCTTCTAAATATTACTTTTTGAAAATTTTTGTTCCTGAAAATATTAAAGAAGATTAAATTCTCTATCGGATACATTTAAATATTTTATTATATCTTTTATTGATTTAGAGATAAAAGAATATAATATATAAAATAAGCTGTTATAAATCTCACAACCCAAATAATGCCATGGAAAACAATTGAAAAATTAAAATATTTGTAACGGACAGATAAATGTCAATGTCAGAAATCCAAAGATATTACTGACTTTTTCTGGGAAGTACATGCATATATTATTTCTTATTGTATTAATAGTTACATATTTAAAATTATAGGTGTATTACACATACCCTTCAGAAATACTTTTAATCCTGACAATAAATGAAACATCTCGAAAAATTTGAAGAGTAAGACAAAGTTTCTATAGAATGAATTTAAATTTGAAAATATAGATAATAGGTTTAAGTAGAATTTTTGGTGTAGAGTGTATAGGTATAAAATATATGTTAAATACAATAGGGTGCGAGCAGTCATGTGACTTTCTTGGCCTTGACAAGCAGATATGAGGGCCCGTGTCAGAATGATAGCTAGTAAGTATGTACATAGATTTATTTATTTATTTATGAAATTTGGAGAACCAACAGTTTTTACAAACCAATTATAGGTTCCCACATATTAACATTAAGAATAATTACATATACAGTGTCTATATCTTAACTACGTCGATACATAGCATAATGAAAAGATTCAAAGAAATACAACAACGCATAATCAAAAATACAAATTAAACATACATTCAAATATATAAGCAATATAAAAATTAAGACAAAGAAATATACACTCATATGAATAACAAAAGCACTTAAATGGACGACTTCATTATTTCTTTTTTAAATGAAGTGAAATTTAAATAAAAAATATCTATGTGAGTGAAACTAGCATTATATTTTGACATCATTCTATTGACAGGAGAATTTTTGTGGTTATTTGTTGCGGTTTTAGGTAATGTCAAATATCATAATTTTTTCATTCTTAATTTAGTGATTTTCCAATTCCATGCGAATTATTTTCCTCGACAAGTAAATTCCACACTCCTGGTGACGTGAATGGAAGTGGCGAGGGATATTGTGCTGACCACAACAGATTTTTTTCTAAAGTCATTGTTCGTCCAAAAAAGAGCTGATTGTTTTAAATGAAACATCCTGTATATTTTTGTGTTGAAATAATTATTAGCGATCTCCAAATTAATTTAACATCTATACGTTATTCGTCATAAAATATTTAAAAAATACTACAACTAACGAATAACAATTAAAACTTTGTAGAAGTACAGATCGCTTTAAATTTAAATGATGGAGGATCCTAATGAAATAACGACATAATTATTTATGAAATCAAAATATATTAACAACTTTGTGAACAAAGGCAATAAGCTAATAAATTTGACTTCCACATTCCTTACTGGACACCCTAACAAGGCTTGTGTACAACCCTTATAGTAAGTGACCAAGCCCTTTGCTATTTCTGCCCTAACCCTAGTCCAAGGCATAATGAATTGAAGGGTTGCATCTTGGAATGATTGTTTTACATCACCCACGCCCTATATCTTCAACTAATTAACTAGATCCGAATCGCTGTCCAGACTTCTGTTTAGGAAATTACAATCGACCCATTACACCAAATTTCAAGACGTATGATAATCAAATATTATTCGATTATCAGAATCAGAATACCATTTGACATCAGCCTTGAATGTTCGCGAATTAAGGGTTAAAGTTTGGTTCACGAAAGATGACAATTCAAGGCCATTTGTTCGAAGAAAGAATAAACAACATTTTATATAGTGGTAGTATAGCAACATTACGAGTATGTACTAGAAAGAGATAGATTATTTGACGTATGCCTACGTGATTTATGCTATATGACAGATATACGTTCCATATTCACATTGCTCTCTAACACACTAAAAGTAATAGGAACATATGTCGATGAGTTGTTGGTATGCAATTATCTATTGAACTGCCCTCTACGTTAAAGCAAATCCAGTAGCGGAGTTTGTTTTTTGAATTTGACGCACGATTTGACGTTTAATCAAAATCAACGAATAAGTTTCTAATTTTGTTCCGCGATTTTATTGAACATAATCATGGGTGAGAAAGGAAAAACTTTGCGAAGGCAAGCTATTCAATTTGTGCATAAAGCCTCGTACAGACCTGCGAACCGTTCGACGAACCGTTCGGCGAACCGTATGCCGAACCAGTCGCCGAACCGTTCGGCGAACGGTTCGACGAGCTCTAGCAGATGATGGTGGGGGAATGTTCGTCTCTTTTCCATTATTGTTGCAGATACATTATGTATGTTTTGTGGATTCCAAATAATATCATGATTTCTGTACAGTTCGATAAATTTTGAAGTATTGTCCTTAGACCATTCCATTTTTGGTAAATGTAGTATTAATGAAGAGCAAACATCTACTTCGAACCAAAGAATAAAGTGAAATAAAATATTTTGTTGCAAGTATCCGTTCGCCGTCGCGTCCAGACTAGTTGCAACGTGTTCGCGCAACATCCTTTGATCGTTCGTTGGAATACCGACAACGGATGGATCGCGCAAACGTTGCACGTGTTGCAGTGCTTTGCTCGGATCGCCGTTTTGTTGCGCCGGTCTGGACGTGGTTCGCCGAACGGTTCGTCGAACGGTTCGGCGAACGGTTCGCAGGTCTGTACGAGGCTTTATGAACACGAATATTTTCAACGGGAAACAGAAAATAATGGACCATTATTAGACCTTCATCAGGTGCAGCAGGTAATATATGTGAATATATTTTTTTAATTTCTTTAAAAATTGAAATTGCTAGACAAAAAAGGTTTTATGATTAATAAATGAAATTTAGCAAGTAGGTATTTTATTTTAGCGTACAGCAGATGCGCTACAAATATCTGAAACCGCAGTAACCAGGGTATTAAAACGTTTTAATAATATCGAAAATGAAGAACAATTAACTTCTGGAAAAAAACGACCCAGAAAATCAACTGTAACATTGCTGATCTTGATACTTTTAACACCGATGCAATTAGAAGAATAATATATGAAATGTATGCTAACAGTAAGTAGTTTATTACTAATTTTCAAAATATGTATTTATATCATTGTTTTCAGTATTTTTGTAACTATACATAGGTGTTGTATTTTTATGTTCATTATTATATCAAAATAAAATATATCCTTGAAAATGTGTAGACGTTTAACATTTAATATTGAATGATTCAAATGTATCCACAAATATTATACCTGGTGCACGCCTATGTGTATTGAATGTAGTGAAGTTATTTGCAAGTAATATTATACCACATGGTTTGAAAATGACCTTTAATTGTCATCTTTCGTGAACCAAACTATACCTAATATTTGAGACTAGATAATTTTCAAGACCAAATCAATTAAGCGTTAGAAACAATGGTTTTTATTTGAAATTTAAAAACACAATGTTACTTTTCATCGTTCATGATTTGAATTTTCTATGTTGTTTGTGTCAGAATTGTATCATCATGAATCGCGAACTATTAATTATTGAACGTATGTACGAGTTTGTGAATTACATATTTCAAAAAAATATAAATTTATGGTAGATCACTTTTTAAAAGAAAGTATACCAAAAGCTACATTAAATAATGTTTAGAAGAATGTATTTTTTCAGAACACAAGCCAGGGTTTGGTAAAAAAGCAACAAAAATGACGAAAGCCAACAATCGTCGACCCGATGAGCAAGTTAACAACAAATCTTTACCGAGTCTCATATTGCTAGGACAAGAAACAAATACAACGCCGTTAGGTACACAAAGAAGATTGACATCCTCGAGAGTATTCAGGATCAAAAGCCAAAAAAAATATGTTCAAGATGCTAGCGATTGCCGTATTTTTTTTCTGGGAAATATTTCATTTGAATGATGAAAGTTATTTTATCCACAATTGTCAAATAATATACCCATAGTTCAACCGTTTTTTATCAATTAATGACCTTAGTTACTGTTGCTAATTGAATAATATTGACAGTTCGATGGAATAATATTATTCAATCATTATGTCAAATTCAAATCTTCCCTTTCAAAGAGTACAAACAAATTACTTTTAATAAGTAATTTTTTCCACATAAAAAGCTAAAATTATACTAGTTTTCTTATTTTTTATAGTTTTATTTTCTTTTTAAGATTAAAATGTAGCTGAGTTGTCGGTTTAAAATTTTCTGCTAAATGTCAAATCACTTCATAATTTTGTTATAACAAATACCTAGCGATCAAGGCTAACTATGTTTTATGTTTGTAAACAAACAATTTTCTAAAATTTGTTAGGTTATTTCTGATTTTATAATAGTACAATATGTTATTATTTGATAGTTGTGGATAAAGTACAGTATTCTATTCGCATATAATGGCTATTACTCATTCGAATGATTTACATCACTCTCATGAGTAATAGTATGCATTACATGCTCATTGAATATTATACTATTACTTTTAAGCACTCTGATAAAAATGCAAACGCAGTGTTTTGCATTCACTATTTCACTCATAAATTTATAAACCAATTCATATTCAGGATTCTACCTAGTTACCAAGTTTTACTCCCACAAAACACCGTCACAAAAAAAAATTCGCATCGTTTGAGCCAATAAGAGGGTATATCTTTATAAGTAACGAGTTTTGAAAATGCGATTTTTTCTTGACGTTTTAAGGGTACCTTGAAACATATTGTTTATACACCTGTCAAAATGCGTATATTTTCAGTGTTTTTATTCTGAATAGTTTACATAAAAGGTTAACAAGCAAAAATTGGGACCGAGTTTTAGAATTGCAAAAGTATTTTACCATAAAAGTTGATCTTAGCCTTGTACAAAAGATGGTTGAAGGCGTACCTAAAAAATTGTGTTTATTTCTCATAATGAACCACAACTATAGGTTTAAAAATCTGTTGTGACCAGCACAATACCTCTCGCCATTTTCATTTTATGTTGCATAGAATGACAGCTAGTAATAATGTTTTATTCAAAACATCATGATTTTCTATCTATCAGAATATTTTGAAATTTTAAATGAAAAATTATGACATATGACAATTGTGACATCTATGTAAATAACTACTAGCCGTCATTCTGACTCGCGCCCTACAAGTAACGAATTTAACATTTCTTGTACACACAAATAATTGAAATTGTATCTCTTCTTTCGTTCTATGAGGAATTTTGTCCTACTCTTCTGTGTTCAAAGTTCTTCAAATTCATTGACGGTATTTCTTAAGCATATATGTAATATTAATATACCTATAATTTTAAATACATATTTAATGAATAATACAGTAAGATATATTAAATGTACTCGTACCTCCCAGAAAAATCTTCCAGTAATGTTAGTAAAACTGCTGATTTTTGACACTGTCATTGTGCATTTAACTGTAAATTATAAACATTTAAATATCTCAACTGGTTTCCATGGAGTTGTTTGGGCAACGAGATTTAATTACAACAGATTATTCTGTATGATTATATATGTATCTCTAAACCTATAGGAGATATAATAAAAAAATTAAATGTATCAGATTGAAAATTTAATTATCTTTATTATTTGGAGTAACATAAATTTTCAAAAATAATATTTAGAATTTTTTTTTTAGGAAGTACTACTTCCGATTGTCATGTCAAATTGTTATCAGAACCTATTCAACTCTTCCCATTACTGTTTGATGAATCCGTTGTTACACAGGTCTTTAGTCGTATAGAATTTGAGAAATGTACCTCCAAAATCGTAACATACTTACACACACATAAAGGCTTACTGAAATTATTTTAATAGTAAAAATTAAGAATTTTCTTTTCTGTATACCTGTAATTATACTCTATGTTCTGACATATTTTATTTTAAATGTAATTATACAGAGTGTTCAATAAAGCGAATCAAATGTGCTCAATTTCAAATGACTATAACTCGTCATTTTCAAATGGAACATCCTATATTTTATTATTCAATTGTGTGTATTTTTGTATTATCTTCATATGTTATTAAGGGTATCTTATGCTTAAAACCAATAATTTCGGATATTTTCTCCATTTTTCACGAAAAGATCGAAAGATTATATTCGCTAACCTTTGGTTTTTGTCACAAAGTTACAGTTATAATTTATTTAATTATGTTACATTTGAGTGTTTGGTATGAAATTTACATGAGACATCAGACTGACTGAAACTAAGTAAAAGTACAAAATATATAGTTTCTCCTTTCCGGTGTCGGGTATAAACCTGATATATATATATATATATATATATATATATATATATATATATATATATATATATATATATATATATATATATATATATATATATATATATACAGTGTGTTAATTAAAAACCTGGCCATAGGCGTTTAACATGGGAAATCAGTTTTTCCTTGCGCAAAAGTTCCCAAATTATTTTAGACAAAAATACTTCAAATAAATGTTATAGAGAATTAAATTCTGCACCCGAATTAGTAATAAGATTTTTCTGGAGATAGCTGATTTATAGCGGTAGTCATGGAACTCAAACAAAATTACGAACAATTGTATATCATCTTAACTGTCAAAAAAAGTTTGTATTTTGTGATTATCGCAATAACATATTTCTTTGAAAGTGTAACAGTTTTCTCATGAAGAAAAGCTTCAAAATATAAAATGGTGGACAAATTTTGATTGAGTTGCATGGGTATCGCTATAAATCAGCAATCTTCAAAAAACTTTAAAATTGATTTTCTCGATTATTAAATGTCAAAAATAAAATATTATTACTAACTCTGGTGCAGAATTTAATTCTCTACAACATTTATTTGAAGTATTTTTGTATAAAATTATTTGGGAACTTTTGCGCAAGGAAAAACTGATTTTCCATGTTAAACGCCTATGGCCAGGTTTTTAATTAACACACTGTATATATATATATATATATATATATATATATATATATATATATATATATATATATATATATAATCATCGTAAAAATGTTATAATCGGATTCTAGAGACTTTAAAACGTGCTTATTTACTAAAATCTGGATATGCAATTTTTAGGATGAATCCAATCCTATTTTAAAAAGAGGTAAAAATTTAGTTAAAATGGTTTACATTTAACTACATGTTTACTTTTTATGGACATTCAAAACTATTCTCAAATTTAAACTTCGAACCTAGAAGCGTCCTCAAATTTTAATGATTGGACTGTTATAAATGTATAAACTTCGTGATTGTAAATCATTCACTTACTAATGCTAACCCTTCACCACATCACCACAGGGTGCATAAAACACAAAACCTCAATCCTACCAGTGGCTGCGGTGACTGGCTGTCAGTTAATTCCCTCAAAGCTGTGGCTGACCATGACCAAGGCGTCGTATGATCATCACAATTGTTCTACAATAGTTTACTTGATTTACGGCGGACGAAGGTCGAGTCAGGACGTCGACGCAATATTGGCGACGACTGTCTTACAGACTCTCGAGATCAGACGAAGAATACAGACACACTGACACTTGAGCTCTGGCAAAGGATTATCCAGGTTTTACATCAGGTGAGTGGCGTAACAATACCTGTAAGAATTTTAGGGTTGGGCCCGTAGAGAATTAAGCTCGTCGAAAAAAAAAATTGATTCAATTAGTGGGAGTATTATAATAAAAATTATGCAGTACAAAATATATATGTTTTTTATGAACAACATTTATTAATTTAGAGAGGTGAAAATAAACAAAAGACAAAAAAAAAGCGTAACGTTTTATTACGTTCCTCTTTTTTGAAATTAAGTGTGCCTGTCTTCTCAAACTTGGCAATAAATCGTTGAAGACAACCCCGGGATATCATGATTTTGCCAAATAGCACTAATATAATCTATATTTGCCGTAAACTATGGCCAGAATAATGCCATTTAATTATTTGTAACTTTTCTTCATTTGAATAATTATTCATTTTTGAAAATAATTAACTCTAATATCGATTTATTATCACAATTTGTTAACATAAATACTAATAATTTGACATATAAAACGTTACGCTTTTGTTCGTCTCTTGTTTCTAATTCCTCGGCTAATACTATTAAATTGTAATTTCGTGAATTTTCAAATTTTATTTCTGCACTTATGAAGTAGCCAAAATGATTTTTTTTGTTGATTCGGATGTAGAAATTTTTGCTTTACAACATCCATTTGAAACTTTTTGTCTAAAAATAATTAGGGGGGCAATGCGCACGGAAAAACTGATTTCTCATGTTAAACGTCTATGTTTCACTTTCCGTGATACATCCTGTATGTACACTCCAAACAAACTTTCGGGATCCTATAAACGTTCATCTTTGGATATTTCATCAAAAGGACTCTTCACCTTCCTCTAGCGAGGTCTAGAAAATTCCGTATGAATATGCCCCATTTTTCTGCTATATTATTGGCTTCCGTTCTTAAATCTTCAAATTCATTTTAATACGTTTGAAGTTCTTCTAAATAGAGTTTCAAGCACTTCGAGACATGTAACAGGTCAGTGGTTTTAGACTGAAGTGCTTTAGAGTTTAGGGACCACGTCGATAGTCTGTAAATTTTTGCATTAAAAATCCAATAATATATATATCCGGATTCATACAGCTACTGCCATCTCTCCGCTCCCAAACGCCAGCCTTCTCTATCCTCAGCATCTTCTATTTCAAGTTCTCTGGTTGACATAGCTTCTCTCATTCTTTCATTCCACGATAATCTCGGTCTTCCTACCTTTCTTCTACCAGGTGGTTTCCAGTTAAATAATCTATTTGGCCATCTATTCTCGTCCATGCGCAACAAGTGTCCGAACCATTTTAAACTTCGTATTTCAATTCTATGCAAAATGGTCTGTTCCGCCTGCATCCTGGTTCGAATTGTGTCGTTTCTGACTCTTTCTAATCTGGAAACTCTGGCCGATCTTCTTAAGTAGTCCATTTCTAAAGCCTGTAGTTTATTTTGGTAGTCTTTATGAATTACCCAGATATCACTGCCGTAGCATGTTATAGATTCTACTATGGTTTTGCCTATTCTTTTCTTGTTATGTTGGCTTATGTCCTTGTTCCACCATATAGAGTTCAAACATCCTATTGCTCGTTTTCCTTTACTTATTTTTTCTCTTATTTCTTCAGAATCTATGCCATTTTTAGTGATAATTACTCCTAAATATTTAAATCTGTCCACTTGTTTAATTTGAATATTATCTTCTATTAAGATTTCAAAATTTAGTTCGGTATTAGTTGCGAGGTATTCTGTTTTATTGAAATTTATTTTCATTCCCCAGTTATTATATGCGTCATGGAGTTTTCTCAGCATAAATTCTAGATCATATGAGTCTTGGGCTATAATAGCCTGGTCGTCCGCAAAATTTAAAGAGAAAAGTATATTGTTATCTATTGGGATACCCATTCCACTACAGCTTTTTTTCCATTTCATTAAAGCTCTTTCTAGATATATGTTAAATAACACTGGTGATAAACTACAACCCTGGCGGAGTCCTTTTGTTACTGGAAACGGATCAGATAATCGTCCATGATATTTTATTTGGGCCTCATTATTATTATAGTATTCTTTTAGGATTTTAATTAAGTTGTTATCTATTTTCAAGTCATATAGTGCTGTCCATAATTTTACTCTTGGAATTGAGTCATAAGCTTTTTCTAAATCTATGAAAGCTAAATGTGTTTCTTGACTATGTGCAGATCTCTTCTCTATTAATTGTTGCAATATAAATAGATTATCTGTACATGATCTGCCAGGGGTAAAGCCACTCTGTTCTTCTCCTATTTTACCTTTTACTTCTTCATTTAGTTTCCGTTGCAAGATTTTTCCAAAGACTCTGCTCAATGTACAGTTTACACTAATTCCTCTATAATTTGATGGATCTCGTCTATCGCCTTTTTTATATATGGAAGATATATGTGAAATTTTCCATTCGTGTGGGATTTTGTTTTGTTTTATAATATTATTAATAAGGGACAAAATCTTTTCTATCATTATTTGACCAATAATATAATAAAATTTGTTTCCAATATTTTATACCTAGTAATTGTTAGTTGCCTCGGGGCCCCCGGAAGCTGGGGGGGCCCTGGCATTTTGCCAGTTCTGCCATCCTGTAATTATACCACTGCATCAGATGCAACTAATAACTTAGTTTTTGAAAAACAAAAATAAATATGCTTAATAGAGTACTACGAGAACGAGTATAGCATAACATGTCAATAAGTTTTCGGAAAAAAATTAATAGACAATACTGTGGTTTAATCTGGTTATTAAGCTTTAACGCTTATTTTTACCTCTCGCTAAGAGAGGATCGGATTCATGCTAAAAATCACATATTCAGATTTTAGTGAATAAGCACGTTTTAAGGTCCCTAGAATCCGATTACAACATTTTTACGATGATGTCAGTGTGTGTGTGTGTGTGTGTGTGTGTGTGTGTGTGTGTGTGTGTAGAGGGGGGGGGTTGTTTTGGGGTACGATTTCTCAAATTCTGTAAGACTAAAGACCTATGTAACTACGGATTCCTCAATGTAACAGTAATGGGAAGAGTTGAGTAGGTTCTGGTAACAAATAGATAACCGGAAATAGTAGTATTTTAACAAAAATCTTCTAAAAATTATTTTTTGAAAATTTATGTTATTACAAATATTAAAAAATCTGATGTGGACACCACATGACTTCCTTGTACGATTATTAAACTATACATATTTTTTTAATAAATAAATTACAAAATATTAATTTTAACTTCAAAACAGTAATATATATAGGGACCATAAACTAACCCGGTTCTTTTTTAAGAGAGTTTTGATTACAACAAAGAAATATTTGATTACAACAATAAATATGACTAATTTCACAATAAAAATATAATATTTATTATTGTACAAATCATAAAATTGCACGTATTTAACGTAATTTGACATGAACATTCTTTTTATGTTTTTGTCCTAATCCATAGCAAGCTTTATTACAAAAACAAAAAAGTATATAATTTTTAAATTTACATATCTCGCTTATACAAAGGGCTAATTTAATAATACTTGATGTGCTAGACGCAGAAATTAATTCTCTAAAACTGTCATTTGAAGCATTTATTTCTAAAAACAAAATAAAATCATTTTATTCAAGAAAAACTGTTAACAACTTCAAGTAAAGTACCACTTCCGGTTAGCTTATTTTAACCAAAATCTATTATGTTATTTCGATTGACATAAAAGCGTTGTATACCAAATTTGAAAAGTTTTGGATTATATTTTAAAACAGTTTTTCATTAAAATCTATTATAGGCTTCATGTAAAGTGCCACTTGTGGAAATTGTGTAATAACCAGAAAGGGAGGTGCACAACTAGATGTTATAGGAGTCCTAAATACAAAATTTCAACTTTCTACGGCTTACCGTTTTTGAGTTATGCGAGATACGTACGTACGTACAGACGTCACGACGAAATTAGTCAAAATGGATTCAGGGATGATCAAAATGGATATTTCCGCTGAAATCTGAAAAACGAAATTTTTCGCGACTACAATACTTCCTTTACTTACGTACAAGGAAGTAAAAACAAAATTCTCTATCCGCCACATTTGATAATTTTATTATATTTTCTATAGATTTAAAGGTATAGAAATATAATCTATAAACTAATCTGTTGTAATAAATCTCACAGCCTGTTCACAACCTAAACATCTCCATGATCACTACTTGTGAAATTTAAATGTGTGTAATTGACAGATAAATGTCTAATGTCAGTGTCAAAAATTCAGAGATAGTACTGCAAGCTTTTTCTGGGAACAAATATTTAATATTTCTTTCTAGAAGAAATGGAGAAAACCTGCTCATAGAATGAATTTAAAATTATATAAAGATTAGGTGTAATTAGAATTTTTTGTGTGTACAAGAAATGTTAAATACAATACTTATATATACCATAATGGAAAGGGCGAGAAGTATTGTGTTGGCCACAACAGATTTTTAATATAGAGCTAGTGGCTAGTGGTATTTTGTTTACATTTTGAAAACTCTTCCTTACGTATTTTCACTTTGGGGCTCCAACAAATTGTTGTATATCTTTCTTGTAAGTAGAGTAAAGGTTTATACACAAAATTGCCAGCCAAAGTTTGATTTCATCAATTTACATAATTTAAACGAAGATATTATGGCTGCAATAATTCTTGACTGGATAGGTGATTGGAAAGAAGAAATTATTGGATATCAGTCAAATAGAAGTTTATTCTCGGCCTCTACCGGTTTTGGCACCTCATATGCCTTCCTCCAGAGATAAAAACGAAGACTTTAAATAAGATGATAAATAAAAATTAATAAATAACATAACACACGTATAATGGTCGTCAAAAATTTAAAAAAATAAATAAATACATTAAAATACTCGTATAGTCGTCAGATGAATTAAATAATAATTTGTAATTTTAGATAACAATGGCGCCATTTAACTAAATTATGTTATAACTTGTTCCGAAGATTGCTTATCAAATTGCCGCTGGATTTTTTACATTCACATTTCTTCTTCTTATTTTTAAATTTAAATTTTAAGTATTATTATTATTTTTATTTATTATTTTTCTTTTATGTTTGGTTATTATTGTATATTAAAGTATTTGTTTATTTTACTTATGTTTGTGATGATGTGATGTCAGTTTTTAAGTTTATGTTGTTGCTGTCATTGTTTTTGTGTAACATTTCCAGAGTAAGACGATTATGTAAGTTATTGTCTGTATTAATAACCTTAACAGCATCAAAATTAAAATTATGTGCAAGTGACATTGCCTGTCCTACTAGAATAGGGAAAGCAATATCGGGCGAAAATTTTAATACTAGTTAACACATAAGTATAATCCATTATCAGAGTGTTCAATAAAAAACCTAACTCGAAGTAGGCTATGAACAGAGAAACGTACATCTGATCATTTTTCATTTCAAAAATCAAATTGTCAAAATTGATCTTGATATTCAATTTTAAGCAGAAAAGAAGGATACAGTATATTGCCATTCGGATAACATTTTTGACAATATCTCGTTTCAAATTGGCATTTAAAATATTGTTAAATTGACATACGTTTCTTTGTTTAAAATTTTGAATGAAAAATTATGACATATGATAATTATTGTGACATCTATGTAACTACTAACAGTCATTCTAACACGGATCCCCATCTGCTTGCCAAAGCCAACAAAGTCACATGACTGCTCGCGCGATATGAGTAACGAATTTAACATATCCTGTACACACAAATAATTGAAAATGTATTTCTTCTTTCGTTCTATGAGAAATTTTATCCTACTATTCTATGTTCAAAATTCTTCAAATTCATTGACAGTATTAGTGGTATTTCTTCAGGATATATGTAATATTAACATAATATTTATTAAATGTACTCGTACCTCCCAGAAAAATCTGATTCTTTACAATAACATTTTGCATTTATCTGTCAATTACAAACATTTAAATATCTCAACTGTTTTTTGGGCGAGATATATTACAACAGAATATTCTATATTATAATATACTATATCTCCATATATATACGAGATATAATAAAAAAAATTAAATGTGTCAAAATTGGGAATATTATTTTCTTTAAAATTACCACGAAAATTTTCAAAAAAAAAAAATTTAGAATATTTTTTTAAAGATCCGCTACTTCCGGTTGTCCAATTGTTACCAAAACATTTTTACACCTTCCCAGTAATATCCGATTGCGAAATACGTAGTTAAACAAATATTAAATCTTATAGTTTTTGAGTAATCGCCCTTCCAACGTCCCACACACACACATACACACACACACACACACATACATCCACACACACACACACACACACACACACACACACACACACACACACACACACACTCACACGGACACACATACACAGACATTATCGTAAAAATGTTAAAATCGAATGTAAGGACCCTAAAACGTGTTTATTCATTAAAATCGGGATATGCGATATTTAGCATGAATCCAATACCTCTCTTAGCGAGAGGTAAAAAGTGAAATTATACACAAATTAATGAGTATTAGTGAAAAAAAATCGTTCACAAATTAAAAGTGATTGAAAGTTTATGTGACATTTCGTGTCCTAAGCATATTATAGAACCCTCAAAACGACACCTCCTTATTTATTAATACCGGGAAGTAAAAAATATATTAATATTCCATATTCTATCTTATAATTTTTATAACAAAATCAATCAACTATTCAAATCCCTCTGTAATACAGAAATCCATACCGATTTGCATACCAATCACCTAAACAACTCCAGCGCCCTCACTACAGCCATCTACCGTCCTGTTCACAAACTACCACCCTATCCTCAAACCATATCCCCTACACGAACCTTTCACCACGTGGAGGTTTTTCAATAAACATTTCATCGCTCGAAAAAAACGAAACAGTTTTACATAAGCGAGGAAGCAAAAAACTGACCATATGTGACCGCATGACGGCTGTAGGTCTACAGGGTGTAGGGGGAGGGGATAGTACAAGGCGGGGGTTGAACCTCCATCAACGATAATCGTTCGACGGACCGGGCAAATGATGGTGCCATACGTTACCGAGGCGGTGTGTCGGCGAAGCACAGGGAAAGTGGATGAAATTGTGAAATGGAAAAGTGCAGGGTAGTTTTTACAGGATTGGGGCTGGGAGATAATTTTGAAGAATTTTTTTGGCGAAAATATAGGTGATGTGCACATTTTGAGCCTCAGCGCCTCTAACTGCTACTTTGTTACTTTTTGGTATCGAAAATTGCGTTTAAAGAGTTGAGAACTTGGATGATGTTAGCATATATATTTCTATTATATTCGCAATAAATGAACAATTATGTCAAAAATAGACTTCTATTTTTTACAACTGCAAGTATTATACAATTTTAAGACAATTTTCTGCTTCTTGTAATCTTGTTCAAATATTAACACATTTTTGTTCAATGGGGTCATTTAAAAAAAAATAGTTTTTTTTTAAAATCATGAAATCCGGCTCATTTAATAAATATGGTAATATTAAAATAACATGAAATATGCGACTTTTCATTCATAAATTTGCTAATAAACTTTTGCGGCTGTAAAATTCGTGACGTCACGGCTTGTTACTCCCACAAAGACATTCCTCTCACATACATTTACGGTCGTGATTTCCGATTGCTGTTGTAAACAACCTAACCTAAAATTGTGACAGGTGACAGCAAAGTTAAGAGTAAAGGTATGTAAATAGAACATTTATTAATATAAATACCAAAAGTTGTATGAAATATGTTTGTCGTTAATAATATGTTGCTGTCACAAAATCAAACTGACAAGTGATAACCCAAATAATCATAGTTCCAAACGCAACCGGTAGAGAGCTACTGCCGCATCCGACAAGCCGTGACGTATAGCCGTGACGTCAACGTCCAAATATTTGAAATTAAAGACAACTTTTAAAAAATCATATCTGTGATTCTAAAGACTTGTAAGGTATAAAACATACACCTACATATTTAATTTGACCTATTCCTTCAAGAAAAAAATAAATTAGAAAATGTGAAATGACCCCATTCTTTGTTGCAATCATATGACCATTGTTTGAATTTTATTCATACGATAAGTATCTTTTGCAATGAAAAAATATGTAAACCTAAATGAATTTTCCATGTTAGTACAAGATATCTCTTGAGAAATTATTTTCTTAAGCATCTATTCCTCGTATTAGCTTCCAGGAAATTTATAAAATTTGATACTTTAATCAGTAATTTTGTAAGAATTATTACATCCTCCACTGCATCACATAATAAATTGACGTCCTATTATTTGCATTCATTGCAAATATTTTATAAAATAGAAATTGCAAAATTACTCTGACGTAAAACATAATCATGTTACTTTACGAAAACTACCCAAAACTTTCATTTTTGTGCGATGTCGGCGCTGACTACTTTTGTGCACACCGCCTATACGAGGCGAGGTGTGATAATAAAATAACGAGATTTATTTATTTCTCGCTTCTCTGTAAATTTGGAAGCATTGAAAGGCGTGTCATATTAATTTGTTATCTTCCCTCCATCCAAGGTTAAAATGTCAAAATAGTTAGGTAAACTGTTCGGCAGTAGACTTTGATTGAAGTGAATCGCAGCCGATATCATGAATGAAAATCTACATGAAACTTGAAACAATCGCTACAAAAACGCACGATTTGTTGAAGAATGTATATGGTTGAGAGTATGTACTCAAGTTTTTGAACAGTTTAGTAGATTTTAAGACGGAAGTGAAGAGATCTGAAACCATTAGCACCTCGGCTGTGCACGGACATCTTTTTTTTCGAAATTCAATAAATTGTTCACGATGATTGAAGCTTCGTTAACCAAATATAATACAATGAGGTTTTGATAACCATTCGTGCACGGATGAGAAGAAAAAAGCTGATGTGTGAACAAATTACTCATGTCTCTCTGTATGTCAAGATATTTTTGACGAAACACAAAATCACCGTGTTAGTACATCAAGCGTACTCACCTGACCTAGCACCATGTGATTTTTTATTTCCAAAATTTAAAAAGGAACCAAATTTGAGACCGAGATGCGATTAAAGAAAAATCAGCAGCATAGCTTCCAACAATGGAATATTCGCATGGGGCGGTGTAATGTTCGGCGAGGAGGATACATGGAAGATGGCAATATTTGTTTTGCATAATTTTTTGAATAGTCAATGTTCTAAGATCAATCTCGTTATTTTATTGCTACACCTCGTATTGTCCTAAATATCCTTCAAGGTAGGTTTTACTGTAACTGTACGCGCAGGAATTTTACAAAGTTGTTTTTACCTTCCGTCACCTTTAGGTAAGGAATATATTCTCTTTGGTCAAAATATTCAATGATAAGGTTTTAATGAATATGCACGTTTTAAGATCTCCAGAATACGATTTTACTATTTTTACGATCATTGCCACGTAGGTTTTAATTATTGCTTTTCGATACGATATTTTGGACGTAGTTTTCATTTTATGTATTAAACAAAGAAGTATTTTTAAGCGAACTTCAATCACATTTAAATTAACTGCAACACGGTACCGAAAGTTATGCTCAAATTTCTGAACAAAAATACATATCTTAAACAGCTATTTTCAAAAAGGTTTATTATCCGCTTATCACTTTTACTCAGGATAGGTACATAGACACAAACACAATGTTCTAAACACAGGGAATAAGAACGAGTTTACAAGACGAAGCTGTATCCCTGATGAAAGTTTTACGATGATATTATGTGTGTGAGGTTGTTGGAGACACGATTTCTCAAATTCTATAAGATTAAAGACCAGTGCAACTACGAATTTCTCAATCTAACAGTAATGGGAAGAAGTTTAATAGATTATGGTAACAATTGGACAACCGGAAGTAGTAGTTTTTAACAAAAATCTTCCAAATATTATTTTTTGAAACTTTATGTTAAATCCTTATTAAAAATCTGTTGTGGCCAGCACAATACCTCTCGCCACTTCCTTTTTTTGGTTACATAAGTATAGGGCGCGAACGGTAATGTTACATTTTTGGGCTTGACAAGCAAATGTGTGGGCCCGTTTCAGAATGATAATTAGTAATTATGTACATAGATGTCAAATGTTAGAATTTTTCATTAAAAATTTCAAGATTTTCTAAATTTACGTAGTTAATTTATCACCAGGAGTTTAAAGTTTACTTGTATGCCTTAGATATTTAACATTTAATTCTGCTCCACATGGAATTGGAAAATCACTAAATTTAGAATGAGAAATTATGATATTTGACATCTATATACATAATTACTAGCTATCATTCTGACATGGGCCCCCATATCTGCTTGTCAAGGCCAACAAAATCATATGACTGCTCGCTCCCTATTGTATTTAACATTTCTTGTATACCTACACTCTACACCAAAAATTCTACTTACGCATATATCTATTCCATATATATTTAGATTGTTTAATTTTAAATTCATTTTTGATGAAGAAATTTTGTCCTCTTCTAATTTTTCGAAATGTTTCCAATTCTATTAATACATTAAGAAATAATATAATGTATGTACTTCCCAGAAAAAGTCTTCAGTAATGTCTTCGGATTTCTGACACTGACATTATCTGTCAGTTACAAACAAATTAAATTTTCAACTATTTTCCATGGCCATTCTTTCGGCTGTAAAATTTATTATAACAGATTATTTTACATACTATATTTCTTCTATCTCTAAATCTATAGAATATATTGTAAAATATTTAAATGTATCAGAAAGAGAATTTATTTTTCTTTAATATTATCAAGAAAAAATTTCAAAAAATATTATTTAAAAGATTTTTTTTCAAGAATCTTCTACTTCCGGTTGTCCAATTGTTACCAAAACCTTTTCAGATCTTCCCATGAATGTCCGATTGGGAAATACGTAGTTAAAAAAATTTAAAGTCTTATAGTTTTTGAGTAACCGTCCTTCCAACATCCCACACACACACACACACATACACACACACATCCACACACACACACACACACACACACACACACACACACACACACACACACACACACACACACACAGACATCATCGTAAAAATGATAAAATCGGATTGTAGGGACCTTAAAACGTGCTTATTCAATAAAATCTGGATATGCGATTTTTAGCATGAATGCAATACCTCTCTTAGCGAGAGGTAAAAAACAAAATTCTCTATCCGGCACATTTAATTTTTACCTTCCGTCACCTTTAGGTAAGGAAGGTATTGTCTTTGGTCAAAAAAATTCAATGATGAGTTTTTAGAGAATAATCATGTTTTAGTGTCCCTATAATACGATTTTACCATTTTTACGATGATGTATGTATGTATGTATGTATGTATGTATGTATGTATGTATGTATGTATGTATGTATGTATGTATGTATGTATGTGTGTCTCTGTGTGTATGTGTCTGTGTGTGTGTGACAAAAGTTCCGGACCCCATAATTTCAATACCACGATTCCAAAAATTATAATTTTTTCATATTCCTCAAGTTTACATCCAGAAGAACAAGTGATTAGATTTTGGTTATAATTGGTGAACCGGAAGTAGCCTCATTTGAAGATTTAACAGTTAAATTTGATTTATTGACATTTAACGTTATTATAACTTAAAGAATATATTATTCTCTATATGATTTGATTACATTTTATACTTCATATTCAGAGTTAAAGAATTTTAAAGAAATTAAATTTTATAATTCAGCCAGCTATGCTAAACATGGCAACTACTAATATATTTATATAATTCAAATTGACAAATGTCAGAATCAATAAAAAGTAAATTAATGTGGCAGAGACGAGAATGTTGAAGTAGATGTTGGGGAAACACGGAAAGATACGTTAAGAAAATAACTCTAGTGTTACAAGTTTCTAGAAAGATACAAGAAAGACGATTACATTGGTTTGAACATGTCATGAGGAGAAATGAAGAATTATATTTGAACAAGAATGAGTAGTTTAATAATAATAGGTTGAAGACACAGAGGAAGACCAAAGATAAGATGGAAGGACTGTATTGCAGAAGACTTGAGAGAAAATGAACTGAATGAGAACGACACGTAAAAATAGGGACCCCTAACGAATGGGAAAAGCTAAAGAGGAAGAAGATGTAAGTGTCAAGTGCAATTTAAATAGTTTGTTTATGAAATAATTTTACTGGAAATTTAGAATCTTTTGCAAGAAAAATTATGTATGGAATTTATACATTATATACAGGATTGACGGAAGGTATTCTGCTGGCCACAACAGATTTTTTTATTATATCTTCTATAGATTTAAATATATAGAAATATAATCTATAAAATAATCTGTTGTAGTAAATGTCACAGCCTGTTCACAGCCCAAATATCTCCATGGTAACTACTTGAGAAATTAAAATGTCTGTAATTGACAAATAAATGTCGCTAATGGCAGTATCAAAAATTCAGATATTGTGCTGAAGGCTTTTTCCGGGAACGATATTTAATATTTCTTATTGTATTATTAATTATATATTTAAAATTGTAGGTATATTACATGAACCCTTCAGAAATACCGTCAATCCCGTTAATGAATTGGAAAAACCACGAATATTTAGAAGAAATGGAGAAAACTTGCTCATAGAATGAATTTAAAATTTTAAATATACGTAAATAGAAAGATTAGGTGTATTTTTTCGTATGTACAAGAAATGTTAAATGTAATACGTTTATATACCACAATGGAAAGGGTCCGAGTGAGAGGTATTGTGATGGTCACAACAGATTTTGTTTTGTTTTTGAAATATACCAAACTTTACTACTTTAACGAATCATGTGAACTTGTCATTCATAAACGATATAAAATATCGATTCGTTACGATTAATATATCAGCAAAATAAGGTTTTAACAAAAAACGTTATTATAACTACATGTCGCCTGGTAACGAGTCTTAACAAAATATATTTTTTTATAGGCCTGTTAGGCTGTATATCTCAGGTACAGCTACAGAGTTCTACTCGTAACTCTGGTTTGACGTTGGTAGTGTAGTGCAGCTTGAATCTCTGTTAGTCCGTGCAGCCGCCAGGATCATCAATCATCTCGGAGACAATCGCAGGGCGGCGGGGCCCGGAACAGCTGTCGCCCGGGCGGCCCGCGACTCGGGGGAAGTGCCATGCCATGCCACTGCTAGTGCTGTGATCGGCAGCGCTGTCACATTTCACGTATATTTGCTTGCAAGAGCCCAACACAGAGGCGCACGGCAAAATTGCTTATAAACCAACAGAAAGGGATATTCAATCAGTTTAAAAATAATTAAAACTGCGGTAGATATCTTATAAAACAAATAAATATGTCATTACTATTATACCCATTTCTGGGTGTTCCAATACGTGATAAATAATATATATAATATATCTGTATCGTTGAGGTCGTTTACTAACATTACCTGACGAGCACTTAATGTAGGCATGGAGAGCGTATCAGAAAATTCATTAACATTAGTATAGCTCTTGAGAAAAACAAACATAAGTAGTTCAAATATTGTAAATATGAGTTACATACAGCGACATGCATTTTGAACGATGTTAAACAATTAATTTGGTAAAATTGGTTCTCGCAGAAAGAATCTTAGACACAAGTGGGTAATTTCTCGACTGTGATTAGGTGTTAACAATTACTAGAAAGTTCAGTCAAACAGCATTTATTCGTACTATACCATAACGCTTCGGTGCACCCTTGCACCTTCTTCAGAGTAGTAAGATCTTACATATTGTTACAATTCATGTACACAAAATATATTCGTACAAAACATTCAGTTAATTTATTAAACATCGCACAAAAAATTCGAAGAGCATACACACACCCATTTGCTCTAAAAAAGACAACGTTTTTTAGAGAAATTTTTTAGATAATTTTTCTAATATGTTCAAAATTCTTCAAATTCATTGACAGTATTATCGGTATTTCTTAAGGATATATGTAATATTAACATATCTATAATTTTAAATACATATTTAATTAATAATACAATAAGATATATAAAATGTACTCGTACCTCCCAGAAAATCTTC
Organism: Harpalus rufipes; assembly: GCA_951394225.1. Classification (NCBI taxonomy): domain Eukaryota; kingdom Metazoa; phylum Arthropoda; class Insecta; order Coleoptera; family Carabidae; genus Harpalus; species Harpalus rufipes. The sequence continues at coordinate 48,675,054 of OX596279.1, forward strand.
CAGTAATGTTAGTAAAACTGCTGATTTTTGACACTGATATTTTGCATTTATCTGTCAATTACAAACATTTAAATATCTTAACTGGTTTCCATGGAGTTTTTTGGGCAAGGAGATTTATTACAACAGATTATTCTATATTATTATATACTATATCTCCAAACCTATAGGAGATATAATAAAAAAAATGTGTCAGATTGAGAAATTAATTATCTTTATTATTTGTAGTAAAAAAATTTCAAAAAATAATATTTAGAATTGTTTTTTTTAGAAACTACCACTTTTGTTGTCTAAAATTGTTACCAGAACCTATTCAACTCTTTACTGTTAGATTGAGGAATCCGTAGTTACACAGGTCTTTAGTCTTATAGAATTTGAGAAATCGTACCTACAACAACCGCTCTCTCTTACACAAACACACACACACACACACATACACACACACACACACACATCTACACAAACACACACAAACACACAGAAATCATCGTAAAAATGTCATCATCGGTTTCTAGGGATCTTAAAACGTGCTTATTCATTATTCACAAAGTGAGAAGCTTGCGCTAGTCGCTAGGAATATAAACTTATTAAATTATTTTAACATTACCTTGCAAAAAAAATAACTATAATATGACGGGTTTTTCATATCACTATTCAACATAATAGCAATTTTATTTTGACACGAATACAAATATTGAATTAGTGACAAAACGTTTATGTAACTAATGATTTTTCCAGTCGTTAAAAAATAACGTTATCCAGATTCATGGATTTGGTTTAATATGGCTTGAAAAAAGCTATTTGAAAAAGATTCAGATTTCTAGCCAAGCCATGACTTTGCTCAACAAGTCCATCAAGCTAAGTATAACATTTTAAAAAACTGGACATATAAAACCAAATCAAACCTTAGGCCATCAAATAGCTTAGTTAAAAACAATTTTATTCTAGGTTTTTATAAAAATTGTTAATAACAAGTCCAACAATACTGTGAAATGTATTATTGTTGAAGGCTTGAATGGCTTAAAAGAAAGCTTAATAAAACTTGAAAATCAGTAAAGCTCAAAATTTTAAAAGATTAAGATTTCAAGCCTAAGTCAAGCTTTGTTTGTAGCAATCCCAAACCGAGCTAGTCTTGCAAATTTGAAAAGTAAAGTCTTGGAAGGTTTTATTATTACAGACATTTTAAATCACTGAATTAGTAACATTTGTAATCAACATTAATGTAAAAAGTTTCTTGTTGATTTTCAATCACTCATTTATTCTGAAAAGTACGAAATATCTTTGGTTTAAACAATTTGAATTATAACTTCATAAACTATTCTAACAAATTACTTATTTTTAACCATTCTTTTTCTTTAAAACGCAAAACGCAAGTAGTATTCCTGTTTTTCTTTGCCCCCTGGGAAAATGTTGGCACGCCTATGAGATGACGCGCGTCGTTCACGAAGACATTCGAGATGTTATTAAGATAATTTGAAAGTAAAATAATACAAAGTTATATATCGGGAGCTTGAAGGGAATATGATGACGGCTTCAACGTATTTCAAATCTTATATACTTACCTTCCTTCCTTCTATCTCCGAAATGCGAGAGCACCCTGTCCTTCAGACCGTACAACGCTTCCTTTAAAGGTGTTGCACTTTCAATTTTTGATAGCTTTATTTAAATTGGATTGCCAAATAAAAATAACGTATGTAACAAAAGTTTTGAGAAAATGTTTACGCTACAAATTGTATTACTAAATAAGGTCTAACATAATAATTGTTTTATAACATACCATTTAAAAATTGGTAGAAACAAATTTGAAAGATTTTATTCAAACTTCACTGAGAAAAATGACCGATTTTTAACAAATAAATATTCATAATTAAGGGATACTTCATTCATCCCATTATAGCATCCTTGAAAAAATGCAATTTAATCTTTATTTTATTCATTCAGTTATATTATTTATTTGAACGTGATTCATTTCACTTAAATTTAATTTAATTTTCTCAAATAAGCTTATATATTACCTCTCGCTAAGAGAGGTATTGCATTCATGCTAAAAATCGCATATCCAGATTATATTGAATAAGCACGTTTTAAGGTCCCTACAATCCGATTTTAACATTTTTACGATGATGTCTGTGTGTGTGTGTGTGTGTGTGTGTGTGTGGATGTGTGTGTGTGTGTGTGTGTGTGTGTGTGTGTGTGTGTGAGGGATGTTGGAAGGACGGTTACTCAAAAACTATAAGATTTAAAATTTGTTTAACAACGTATTTCCCAATCGGACATTCATGGGAAGATCTGAAAAGGTTTTGGTAATAATTGGACAACCGGAAGTAGAAGATTCTTGAAAAAAAATCTTCTAAATATTATTTTTTGAAAATTTTTCGTGGTAATATTAAAGAAAATTAAATTCTCTATCTGATACATTTAAATATTTTATTATATATTCCATAGATTTAGAGATAAAAGAAGTATAATATATAAAATAATCTGTTGTAATAAATTTGACAGCCGAAAGAATGCCATGAAAAATAGTTGATAATTTAAATTATTTGTAACTGACAGATAAATGTCAGTGTCAGAAATAATGAGTAATGAAAGAAAAATGTACTTGGAGAATCCCTTAGTTCTTGATCTGTGACTATTATGGAGATGACAAGTCTAGGTTGAAGGACTTAAATTTGTTTCAAACATTATGGGACAATGTACACCAGTACTATAGACTAGAGTAACTTTGAATTGCGAAAAAGCTATCAAATTCTTCTCAAGTAAGTTGTAAATATTGACAAAATTACACATCGATATAAGAATAATCGGAGTGCAATCTATCCGTCACTTTATTAAAGGAAATTAGTGTTATTTAGATATAACATGTATGAAAAAATAAAATGTAAAAGAAGATATGTAAGAATAGATGCACAATCCATATATACATTTTAGACCGCCCAAAATTAATGTTTTTACTAGAAGAATATGAAGAGAAAGTAAACAACGTTGTTCGAATTGAAAATTGCTGTTACCAGCCTAATATTTATATATGGTAAACTCTACTTTGTAATTTATTGTAACATAATTTATGGTAAAATATCTTCATGTTGAGACATGCTATTATTGAATAATAAAGAAGTTTATACGTCATAGATTTATATGAATATATTATTTGTATTTATAAAAATATTCTTTGCTTTATGCATACAGCCAGGTAAAATATACGGCGAGAGGTTATGTGCTGGCCACATCAGATTTTTTTTGTTTAGTATTTTAAGTTGAGATTTTTAATAAATAAATTTATAATTTTCTGAACTATTTATTTGTTGCTTACAAATATGCAATAATAAATAATAATTTTAAATTAAAATATGCGCCTACTTTGGCTTTGTATCACTTTCCGATGGCATCCAGAGTGATTTTTATTTTGGATGCTTGTGCAGCCCCATTTAAACTCAGCTACCCAATTTTTTTACCGTCGCATATAATTAAGCATTTTTACCCAATACATTTTTCAGCACTACAAAAATTTCTGACCCATTACAACCTTTTAAATAAAAATATTTAATAACTAAACTTCGTCGCACCTATATAAGTACCTATATAAGTAAACGGGAAGCTAACTCTATTAAATATAAATGTTAAAGTTTATCAGAATATCTGATACCAATTTTCCCAAATTTTTATGCCTGTTTTGTTTCTACTTCATTCATTGTAAAAATTATCTTTCAAAATAATGAACTTGTTATTCATAATAATAACATATTGATTCATAATACATACCTAAATCTAAGTCGGGGTTGTAATAATGTTCAAAGATCTGAAGTTTCCAAGATTGATATTCATATATAATCAAGATTCACCCTGTTTCGGTCCCAGAACCGAAAATAGATTGGTTTCGGTTCCACAATCAAGATTCGATCTGTTTCGGTCTCAGAACCGAGAACCGATGAGTTTCGATTCCAGAACGAAGAACCGATGAGTTTCGGTTCCAAAACCGAGAACCGATGAGATTCGATTCCAGAACCGATAAGATTCGATTCCATAACCGAGAACCGATGAGATTTGGTTCCAGAACTAATAACCGATGAGTTTCTGTTCCAGAACCGAGAACTGGGTAGCTTGGGTTCCAGAACCGAGAACCGGATAGTTTCGGAATCGGAACCGAGAACCGGGTAATTACACATTCAAATAACCGGGTACCCGGGTAATTTTGGAACCCGAATCGAACCGGAACCGGTTCCCACCACTAATTTTTACCTCTCGCCAAGAGAGGTATTGGATTCATGCTAAAAATTTCTTATCCGGATTTTATTGAATAAGCACGTTTTAAGGTTCCTAGAATACGCTTTTAACATTTTTAAGATGATGTCTGTGTGTGTGTATGTGTCTGGATGTGTGTGAGTGTGTGTGTGTGTGTGTGTGTGTGTGTGTGTGTGTGTGTGTGTGTGGATGTGTGTGTGTTAGGATGTTGGAGGTACGATATTTCAGATTCTATACAACTAAATACCTGTTTAACTACGGAATCCTCAATCTAACATTAATGGAAAGAGTTGAATAGGTTTTGGTAACAATTGGACAACCGGAAATGGTAGTTTCTTAAAAAAAATCTTCTAAATATTATTTTTGAAAATTTATGTTAATACAATAATAAAGATCTTCAAATTCTCAATCTGATAGATTTAAAAAATATATTATATCTTCTATAGATTAAGAGATATATTGTATAATAATATAGAATAATCTGTTGTAATAAATCTCGCTGCCCAAACAACTCCATGGAAACCAGTTGAGATATTTAAATGTTTATAGTTGACAGATAAATGCAAAATGTCAATGTCAAGAATCAACAGTTTTATTAACATTACAGAAGCTTTTTCTGGGAAGTAAGTACATACATTTAAAATTTCTTATTGTATTATTACTTAAATATGTAAAATTATAGGTATATTAATATAACATATATCCTTAAGAAATACCGCTAATACCGTCAGTGAATATAAAGAATTTTGAATATATTAGAAGAGTAGAAGAGAATTCCTCAGAACGAAAGAATAAATACAATTTGAATTATTTGTATGTACAAGAAAAGTTAAACTCGTTAATTATGACCCGGGTTCGATCCCGACTAGAAATAAAAATACTTTTTACCTCTCCGCAGCACGGACAAATTATGAACTAAAATCACCAATTAGACAAATGTGCACTATATTCAATAAATTACCATGTGAAGTTGATATATATTTTGATTCAATCCCTTCTTTCAAACGTTATCTCTTTCAACATTTTAATTAGTTCGAGCAGTTCGATGTATCTAAAAACTTTTCATGTTTTCTAGATTTTCTTACTGGTTAAATTGTATATTATACATATGGTTATATATTTTTTTGTAGTATTTGTAATAATGTTGTATATGTATATTTTTTTTTCTCTCATGCTTTGTATCTCTTGCGTCGAAGCATTTATATCTTTGTAATTTTTTATAATCATCCTGTAATTGGGATCTTTTTCCTGTAGGATTGATTTACAAATAAATAAATAAATTATTTACCGATATCTGCGTACAAAGAAGATTGGTACATCCAACAATGGGTAATATGCCGTGATGATATATTTATTTAAAATAAAATGAAAATGTCGAGCGGTCATGTGTTGGCCAGATTTTTTAAAGGCTTTCAATGATCGGCAACAATAACAATTAAAACCAAATTAAAAAGCTATTTTTTTCATCACCAAATTTTAGACCTTTACATCCTTCAATCCTTGAGCGTTGATTCCAACATCAAAACATCACAAACATACGTAACCGAATCCTGCAACACAATCCTAGATCCATCATCCATGTCCATGTCCACATCATCCAACAGCTGATCGTCCTAACTCCTAACCTACTGACTCATTCTCATTGCCGTTGTCGTTAAGTTGGACAAAGAGCCCGTGGGGTTCTCCATGCCGCAGAGAGAGACAGAAGAAGCAATAAATTTTGTACACTTGACACGGTTTCGCAGTGATCCCTTTTATTACGTTGCTACTGTGTGAAACTGGGACCAGCTGGTTCAGTACACACAGTAGCCGACTGGGATACACGTTGTCCTCTAGGTTGGGTACCTGGTGACAGTTAGGATGGTGATGGTGAAAGTGAAAAGTGATAAGAAGATAATGATAAAAAAATAGTTAAATTAAAAGGTGCATAGTGATCTTTTTTAATTTGTGAGCGGTTACGGTACGTATGACAGTCACCTCCAAGTCTTGTTTTAAGATGTATCTATAATGTTTAATTTTTGGTTAAATTATTTCTTTGGCAAAAAATTACAATTTTATGTACAGGCTGTCTAGGATAACGTGTCCAACATAGGGATCTCGAGAACTAAAAGAATTAAGAAATCCAGTTAAATGAAACAAAAGTTTCAGCATTAGAGGCCATTTTAGTGGTGTCTTGTTTATTCAGGTAAAGTTTAAGGGTCTCTAGATATAGGAGAAAATATAAATTTATAAACTTGGACCATGTAATACTCATTAACAATGAGCCTGTTTCACATTTTTCGAAAAGTATTTTATTTGAAATCGTCACTAAAGTGAAGAAAAATCGTCATTTCGAATATTTCATACAAATGCAGTGTTACCAATATTATGATAATTTTTGTACATGTAATTTGGACAGGTGTACGATGATGTATAATAGTAAATTTGTATGTAAAATGACAAAAAATATGTGCAAGAAGAAATAACTAAATAATTCCGATGAAGAACTTTGAAATAAAACACTTAATTTTGAGTGTTCTTTAGGATAACCTCAATGTCCGGAGGTTAGCAACATTGAGTGTCAGACTGACAGATATAATATAACCATAACCTATAAATATAAATATTTCTTTCATTTTCAATTCCACCTCAGCACTGAAGTTTCTTTTTCTCACTCATATGGTTTACACGTTTGTTATAAAAAAAATAGAACTTCAGTGCCTTGATACGTAAATAACTATTAAATGAAAGTTTCTGCAATATATTTGGTAGTAACAATTTTTATTAATAATTTGTTGTTTTCGTAAAAAATTAAATATTAAGATTGGCGCCTGAAATAGTCATGAAAAACAACCCCACACTCCTGTGTCGTCCTAGTACATACATTACGTCATTCACAGCCAATAGGAAAACAGTGTGTCCATCACCAACGTTTTTTTACTTCCTTTTACGTAAGTAAAGGAAGTATTGTAATCGCGAAAAATTTCGGTTTTCAGATTTCAGCGGAAATATCCATTTTGATCATCCCTGAATCCATTTTGACTAATTTCGCCGTGACGTCTGTACGTACGTACGTATTTAGGACTCCTATAACATCTAGTTGTGCACCTCCCTTTCTGGTTATTACACAATTTCCAGAAGTGGCACTTTACATGAAGCCTATAGTAGATTTTAATGAAAAACTGTATTAAAATATAATTTAAAACTTTTCAAATTTGGTATACAAGACTTTTTCAATCGAAATAACATAATAGATTTTGGTTAAAATAGGCTAACCGGAAGTGGTACATTACTTGAAGTTGTTAACAGTTTTTCTTGAATAAAATGATTTTATTTTGATTTTAGAAATAAATGCTTCAAATAAAAGTTTTAGAGAATTAATTTCTGCGTCTAGCACATCAAGTATTATTAAATTAGCCCTTTGTATAAGCGAGATATGTAAATTTAAAAATTATATAGTTTTTTGTTTTTGTAATAAAGCTTGCTATGGATTAGGACAAAAACATAAAAAAAAAATGTTCATGTCAAATTACGTTAAATACGTGCAATTTTATGATTCGTACAATAACAAATATTATATTTTTATTGTGAAATTAGTCATATTCATTGTTGCAATCAAATATTTCTTTGTTGTAATCAAAACTCTCTTTAAAAACTCCCTTTATGGTCGCTATATATCTTACTGTTTTGAATTTAAAATTAATATTTTGTAATTTATTTATTAAAAAAATATGTATAGTTTAATAATCGTACAAGGAAGTCGTGTGGTGTCCACATCAGATTTTTATATAAACAAAAGTAAGCGATAGTTTGTCACATGATTAACTCTATATACTTTGACGTCACATACTGTTTCAGGTCACGTGACTTTTTCAAAATATTTGAATTTCAAAAATTAATTGTAAAATATCTACTAAATATTTCAAGATATATTCAATTTTGAGGCTATTTAAGCAATGATATTTTTACCTCTCGCTAAGAGAGGTATTGATTCATACTAAAAAAATTTAAATAAACTATCAAAATATAAAATTTAAATTTAAACAAACTTTCAAAAGTTACATTTTTCCGTTACGTTTCACATACATACGTTTCACATACACTAAGGTGTTTTAACATTTATTGCGTTCTTTTGACCTATAGTATGGTAGTGGTACATCCAGCAATGAGTAATAAGTTGTTTTATTTAAAATAAAATCAAAAGTATATTGTGTAATGCTAATAATTTTTATCAAAAAAATCCCCTTCGCGTCCGATCGTACACACCCCGTGTGAACCCCAACAGAGCGATCCCATTCCCTGTAGGGGTTCAGACCACCCCGATACCGACTCCCATCAACTGAGACTTGCCAGTCATCCGGTGGCTAGAGCGGCGCTGCAGTCGCTTGTTAACCACGCGTAATAAAAAACACCTCCGTCGCCGCGTACCAAAACTGTTGAAAGATTATGATAAATATGCGTGAGCTAGCACATTTTCAATGATGCCACAACATTCTTACATACTTGGATTCGTTGTTTACTTGTACTGTTTTGTTGTTGATCTTGTTGTCAGAAATAAATGAATTATTGTGAAATTTTTATTCTCATAAATACGAATCTGTAATGGGTTCCGTCACTACAGTAACAAATTAGAACAAGGGCTATAAACCGTATATGTATTCCATTTTAAAATAAATGTATGCGGCGAATAAGGAAACAACAAAATAAACCAAATAAAATATAAGTTGCGAATGGCGAATTATTTTAAAAATATGTATGTATTTTTAAGGAGACCAAAAAAGACTTTTGCCTTACAAAAGGTGGGGTAGAAGGTAGAACCGATTTGACATGTTGCTTAAATCGGGACGGGGATAAAAATTCAAGTTTTCTACCTTGGGGAGGAGCGAGCCGCCATCTTGGATCAAGGGTGCATAAAATAATTTTTCTTTTTGGGTTTTTGGCCATTTTCTCAAAAACAGTTGCCCGTATAAAAAAATTACATGAATACAAAATTAAAGCTCTTAATTTTTTGTACAAAAAGGTTGTTACATTTTTTACTCAAAATGATATTTAAAAAAATCTGTTATGGCCAACACAATACCTTCCGCCGATCCTGTGTATTATGTATAAATTCCATACATAAATTTTCTTGCAAAAGATTGTAAGTTTCCAGTAAAATTATTTCATAAATAAACTATGCAAATTGCACTTGACACTAACATCTTCTTCTTCTTTAGCTTTCCCCATTAGTTAAGGGTCGCTATTTTTTATTATCTTCTTCATTTCTCCTCATGACATTTTCAAACCAATATAATCATCCCTCTTGTATGTTTCTAGAAACTTGTAACACGAGAGTTATTTCCTTACCTATCTTTCCGTGTCTTTCCCAACATCTACTTCAATATCCTCATTTCTACCACAGTAATTTACTTTTTATTGATACTGACATCTGTCAATTTGAATTGTATGAATACATTAATAGTTTCCATGTTTAGCATAGCTGGCTGATTTATAAAATTTATTTTTTTTTAAATTCTTTAACTCTATATCTATTGAATATGAAGTATAAAATGCAATCAAATCGTTTAGAAAATAATATATTCTTTAAGTTGTAATAACGTTAAATGTCAATAAATCAAATTTAACTGTTAAATCTTCAAATGAGGCTACTTCTGGTTCACCAATTATAACCAAAATCTAATCAGTTGTTCTTCTGTATGTAAACTTAAGGAATACGAAAAAATATAATTTTTGGAATCGTGGTATTGAAGTTATGCGATCCGAAACTTTCGTCACACACACACACAGACACACACACACACACACAAACACACACACACACACAAACACACACACATATTTACATACATACATAAATACATACATACATAAATACATACATACACAGACATCATCGTAAAAATGGTAAAATCGTATTATAGGGACTCTAAAACATGCTTATTCACTAAAAACTCATCATTAATTTTTTTGACCAAAGACAATAACTTCCTTACCCAAAGGTGACGGAAGGTAAAAAATAGTTAACCAGAATAACAAATTATGAAAAAAATTAAATTACTGAAACAATAAAAAATATTAGGTACTTAATACTTAATCTAATAGGTTTTACTATTTATTACAGTTTACATTCGTCCTGGCATGGAAAAAAGCGAGGAAAAAAGTAAATTATCGATGAATTTAAAATAATTTTTGTCAACGCTTTCCTACAAATTCATCCACCACTCTGACCCGGTTAAAGATACGATAACGCGGTTTAAAAAATTGAATTCAGCAATTGCAATGCCTAGAAGCGGGTGCGATAAGAATGGATATAATACGCTTGTCTTTCAAAAATTTATATTGTTTCGACTGAGTAAGGATATTCCAATTTAAAACGCTGCTCGTTGTTGACAATACTTTCGCTGTAACGTAAGTTTATTTATTAATTCAGATATATTACCATGATTCATAGCCGTACAAATAACGTTATTTTCTGTCAGTATCTTATTTTTCACATATTTGGTTTTATATTTGCTAATAAACTTACCAATTCACTTAGTTTTGAATTTTGAATGCTTTTATTGTAACAAATATTTTTATAATAATAAAATAGTAGTAGTATATTATGTACTCTCATAAAACCTAAGTAAACGACATTACTGAATTTGACAGAATAGGCGGAGCTAAAATCTTAATTCATACAATTCGTAGATGACCTTGATTGGACATCGTTAAAAAAAATGCTGTATAGGGTTCGTGCTAAAAATCGCAATTAAAATTTTGGTAAACGACCACGTTTTAAGGTTCCTAGAATCAATTCGATTTTAATATTTTGACGATGATGTATGTATGTGTGGGTGTATGTATATGAATCCTCTTTCGCTTTAACTCAAATACTGTCATTCATAAAATTTTGAAACCGTGTATTTTCACCTTATTTATGAAAAGATTTTAGTGTAAATCAGATAACCGGAAATGACCCTGTACTTCAAGCTCAAAATAGTTTTTTTCTTTGAAAAATGCCTTTAAATGTTATTTATTTTGAAATTTATGGTATTATAAAAATTAAATATTATTAAAATTTCTACAGGTTTGCAATTTAAAATCCAGAGCCTACGCTTCAAACACAACTCCATGGTTACATAATTCAGATCTCAAATGTATGTAACTGACAGATAATGTCACTGTCAAAAAACTAATATCAAATTAATAACAGTAACTTAAAAAAAAAGTAAATAGAACAATAGTTATATGGAAAGGAACAGTTTCCAGCTTAAGTACATATGTAGGTATGTATTTAAATTAATAAAAATTAAATGGCCAGATGTATTTGGCTTGGTAAATCATTAATCAAGGACTCTATTATAGTTTGTTTTTGATCTAGAAACACACTGTATAAGAACAACTAAAAGAAACATGTAGAAATTAGCATCCATTAAACCAATGTAATATCGTAACATCAAAATTTATAAATGCGTTAAAAATTTCGATTTTAAAACTGTGCAACTTCCTCACTGTTACCACCACCTATCGTCAACGGCTTTCAACACCATCTACCTATAGTTCCCACTTCTGCCATGCCAGCGCTCGTTCCTTAGCAACCCTGCAATGGCGGCCGTGTACTCTGTTTCATACGCATGCGTACAACGCACAACACATCACACTATTTTCTTTCCATCGCCATTTTGATATGCAAACGGCGCTCAGCTCCTCAAAGGGCGAATTTACATCTCGTCACGGTGGGAGTCGACAGGAAATTAAACATTTTAAATAGTAGTTTGCTGTCCCTAATTATATTACGATTATTTCTTTGTTTTGTGCGTTTGAATTAATGGAATGTGGATAGTAGTGTGCTATGGTTTCGTGGAAGGTTTTGTTTTGTTTGTTATGCGTTCTGATTTCGTGTATGGAATTATTTGGTGGGTAGATGTTGATTTTTGGGGAGATAAAACATGAATACTGAATTTTGATGTCTTGTTTGAATGTTGAATATGAAGTTACGACAGATTTAATTACTATATTGGTGATAATTGTTGCGCAAATTGTTTTAATTTGTTAGTTAAATTTTGTAACATTTGAATGTTTTGATTTACATTAAAACTAAAAAATATCCTCAAAAAGACAAAAAAAGAAGTTTTCAAGAATTTTGCATGGATTTTTAGTGACGTCACGTTCCTTTTCATGTAGTTCCTGAAATCCCCACGCAGGACTTGTCATTTGTTTTCGTCAGGATAAGGAAACATTGTGTTTTTTAAAAGAAAAACACGACGCTATGAGGTTTATTACGATTATTGTGTTTTATTGGGTTTTTACATTTTATTAAATTTAGTATTATTTTATAAATCTTTCGAACTCATGTTTTCCTTCATAGAGCCCTCCTTCCATAAAATAAATTGCTAATATCCACATAAAAGAAACGTATTGTCAACTATTCTATAGATATAAAAATCTGATGTGGCCAGCACATTACCTCCCGTCAATCCTGTGTATTACCTATATACAAATTCCATACGGCGCGAGCAGTCACATGACCTTACAGACCTTGGCAAGCAGATGTGGGGCCTGTATCAGAATGACGGCTATTAATTATGTCCATAACTGACAAATATCATAATTTTTCATTCAAAATTTCATTTTTTGGTATTTTATGATTCCTTTTCTCGGCAAATTGAATTCCACACTCCTGATAACAAATACGAATAAACCGCATGAAATAAGAAAATCATGAAAAATTATGACATTTGTCAGTTATGGATGTAATTAATAACTGTCATTTTGACAGTAAGCAGTCACATCACTGCACGCGCCCTATACATAAATTTTCTTGCAAAAGATTCTATATTTCTAGTAAAATTGTGTCATAAACAAGTTATGCAAATTGCACTTGACACTGATATCTTCTTTAACTTTTCCCATTCGATAGGGTTCGCTATTTCTTATTTTCTTCTTCCACTCGTTTTAGTTTTGCGTGTCGTCCCCATTCAGTTCCTTTTCTTTCAAGTTTTCCCCAATACAATCCTTCCATCTTATATTTGGTCTTCCTCTGTATCTTTTTAGAAATTTCTACCATTCGAACAATTTCCCTTATTCTTTCATTCCTTACCATATCTTTCCGTGTCTTCCCAACATTTATCTCAACATCCGAGTTGAAACATGAACTCTATCTTGTCTCCTGTCCGTCGTTGATCCGTTAACGCTACCTCCCCCCCTCCTACTTCAAAGTTCACAAATTTAGATTTAACAAATCAGATACGACATGACAGATTGAACGTATGCATGGATTTGGCAACTTAGTTTTAGAAAAGCGTCGTAACTCGAGAATTAGTCCATATCTAGGGACAAACCTGGATTATAAAAAAATCTAGCGGCCAGCACATAACCTCTCGCCATTTCCATTTTATGTTACGTCCCTGCGTACTACTATACAGGGTGAAATAGCAATAGCCATGAAATTGAGACAAAATAATAAGGTCTAACTGTTCATCTGTCATGTTAGGGTAATTTATTTTTATTAGGTATTATTTCTAATGTAAAGGTTATAGATAAATAATTGGAGTTGTAGTCTGGTGAAAAATGTTTATTAGTATCTATTTAGCATTCCGACGTTTCGATTCCAAATGAATCATCATCAGGGATAGTTAATGTATAGTTGAGAAACAATTCATTATAAAACGAAAATTAAATGTAAAAAAGGATGAAGATGTCGTCAAAAGTATCAAGGTAATAAAATAAAAAGCGTGCATACATCAGAAAACAATTCAGTTTATTTATCTATAACCTTTACATCATACCAACAGTCAAGAAATACCCAAGAAAATTATTTCTAATATCTCTTCCAGTTAATAATTATCTGTTAATTTAAATTGATATTTGTTCACTTGATCAGATATAAAAAATAATAATAAAAATAAATTAACCTAGCTTGACAGATAAATCGTCAACAATTTTTGTTAATTTGGGGTGATTTTTTATATATTCATACCCAATTTCTGCCGTTACAGGGCACGCAAAATTAATTTTGCTTATTGATTCAGCAGAATTTTATGCTCTACAACTTTTATTTCAAGTTTTTTTTTACCTAAAATAATTTGTACGTAACTATAAAACAATAAAAAATATTAAATGTACTTCCCAACTTCCTAGAAATAGATTTAGTAATGATAATAAAACCACAAAACTGTTAATTTTTCACACTGACATTTTTCTGTCAAATGACACATTTAAATTTGTCAACTGGTTTCCTTGGATCGTATTGTGAGGTTTTTTACAACACATATTATATATTATATTTATTATCTCTAAATCTATAGGAAATATAATAAAAAAATTAAAAGGTTTAGGTGGAGAATTTAATGTTCTTTATTATTTGTAATAACATAAATTTTCCAAAAAATAATATTTGGAAGAATTTTTTAAAGAAACTATTACTTCTGGTTGTTACGAAAACCTATTCAACTCTTCCCATTAATTTTAGATTGAGGAATTCGTAGTTAAATAGGTCTTTAGTTGTGTAGAATTAAAAAAATCGTTTATCCAACATTCACGCACGCACGCAGGTAAGCACGCACATCATCGTAAAAATATTAGAATTGTATTCCAGGGATCTTAAAACGTGCTTATTCACTAAAATCTGGATTTGCGATTTTTAACATGATTCCAATACCTCTCTTAGCGAGGGGTAAAAAGTTCGTGTCTCGAAAAGTTCAGATGTGGAGCGGTTTGTAGGTAGAGGTACCACTGTACACTGGCTTGCAAAAAAATCGCGTAGACTTTAAAAATCAAGTAACCGGGTTTTTATCTTTTGTATGTACAGTGTGTCCACTGTAAGCGGGCCACCATTGCTAACTTTCTTATTTGAAGAGATAGAAAGACGATTAAATGGACAAAGTTGGGCGATATTATACGACAAATTTAACGGTGAAAAATACAAAACAATTGAACATCAAATTCACGACTTATTCAACAAATTAACATTATTTTAAATGGAATGCCATATTTAAAATGGTACCATTTAAAAGATTTTTATTATCTGAATATAAAAGTTTATTGTCACTATGCCTCTAAAATTAAAAACAAAAGAGTTATTTCAAGTTGAAATTTAAATATTTTATTTCATATTTTGATACAAATACAATATTGTTGCTATGGAAAAAACAAAAACAAATAACGAAATTAATTATTGCACTTTGCATAAACAAAAATCTGTTGTGGCCAGCACAATACCTCTCGCCATTTTCATTTTATGTATCATAGGGCGCGAGCAGTTGTGACTTTGTTGGTCTTGGCAAGCAGATGTGGGGGGCCGTGTGAGAATGAGAGCTAGTAATATACATAGGTGTCAAGTATCATAAGTTTTAATTCGAAACATTATGATTTACCAAATCCATGTGGATTATTTTCCTCGGCAAGTATATTCCATACTAATGGATGACAAATAAACATCAGAACATTTTGAAATTTTGAATGAAAAATTATGACATATGACAATTGTGACATCTATGTAAAAACTACTAGCCGTCATTCTGACACGGATCCTCATCTGCTTGCCAAGGCCAACAAAGTTACATGTCTGCTCGCGCCCTATAAGTACACACAAATAATTGAAATTGTTTCTCTTCTTTCGTTCTATGAGAAATTTTATCCTACTATTCTATTATGTTCAAAATTCTTCAAATTCATTGACGGTATTAGCGGTATTTCTTAAGGATATAATAATATATATAATATTAACATATCTGTAATTTAAATATATAATTAATTAATAATACAAATTAAATGTACTCTTACCTCCCAGAAAAATCTGACACTGACATTTTGCATTTACATGTCAATTACAAAAATTTAAATATCGCAACTGTTTTTCTGGCAACGAGATTTATTGCAATAGATTTATATTATTATATACTATATCTCCAAACCTATACGAGATATAATAAAAAAATTAAGTGTGTCAGATTGAGAATGTAATTATTTTTAATATTTGTAGTAACAAATTTTCAAAAAATAATATTTAGAATTTTTTTTTAGAAACTACAACTTCCGGTTGTCCAATTGTTACCAGAACCTATTCAACTCTTCCCATTACTGTTAGATTGAGGAATCCGTAGTCAAACAGGTCTTTAGTCTTATAGAATTTGAGAAAACGTGTCTCCAACAACCTCACACACACACACATCCACACACACACACACACACACACACACACACACACACACACACACACACACACACAGACTTCATTGTAAAAATGTTAAAATCGGATTCTATGGACCTTAAATCGTGCTTATTCAATAAAATCTGGATATGCGATTTTTAAGATGAATCCAATACCTCTCTTAGCGAGAGGTAAAAAGCATATCAACTAATTCATCATTAGTATATTTTTCCATTTTGTTGACTGCATCTATCAATAAAATGTCAATTGTTCTTTGTTTAATGTTAGTTTCTGTTGTTTCCATAGCAACAATGATATATGTGTATTAAAATATGAAATAAAATATTTAAATTTCAACTAGAAATAACTCTTTTGTTTTTAATTTTAGAGGTATAGTGATAATGAACTTTTATATTCAGATATTAAAAATCTTTTAAATGGTACCATTTTCAATATGGCATTCCATTTAAAAAAAAGTTATTTTGTTGAATAAGTCACGCATTTGATGTTCAATTGTTTTGTATTTTCCACCGTTAAATTTGTCGTATAATATCGCCCAACTTTGTCTATTTAATCGTCTTTCTATCTCTTCAAATAAAAAGTTAGCAATGATGGCCCGCTTACAGTGGACACACTGTACATATTTATGTATATGTACTATGTACATACGATTCTTAATCAAATGTCAGTGCAGTTGTCACTGCTGTCACTATAATGTCAATATTTCATCTATTGCAGAGCAAATTCTTTATTATGTTTTACGTTAATATTAAATTACACATACATATATTTTAGAAAAATTAAAGAACAACCAAGTATGTATTTTCTATTTTCTGTTAACTTTGACACTAATGACACTGACAAGTTAAAATTCAAGTCCCACTCAATGCAGTAAAAAATTGGTGTACCCGATTTTTTTGCAAGCCAGTATATCTCTAATTATTTTTTAAATTTTTGAATCGCAATTGTACCGCATTTCTTAGATTTTCATGCACTTTATATACAATTCTAAACAATTAATTTATGGTCGCAAAGTAGAGAGTCTTGTTGAGATTCAAGACAAGACTAGACTGACTTTAAGTCTCGTCTCGACGTTACCAGAACAAGACCAATGTAGTATGTAGTTGAGACTAAGACAAGACCGAACTTTCATCTCGTTTCTTTAAAATTATATATAGCTTGATTTATCAGGACTCTTTTAGAATACCCTTGTTGAAATTTTACCATAACAATAACTTGAAAAGCGCTCCCCTACCACAAAAGAATTTGACTTTGAATTTATGAATATAACCCTGAACCAATTCCGAAAATTATGTCTTATTGAGCTCATAACTTCTATTATCTGCGATATTCCAATCTCTCCTTAAAGCTTTCGATCGATACAATAAGCCCGTCTGAAATAATCCTATCACTGAAAATTACCATATGTTGGGGGTGGTGTATAATTAACATGCTATTTAATTACTAGCGCCCGAGAATGTTAAATTAGTCTTAATTGCCGCAGTGTGGCATGACAGTCGCGTGCGTTGTTACGTTACGCGTCGTGTCAGTCAAACTTTCCTTATCGCGGCATGCCATGGCTTGGTATTCCGTGGCTAGCTGCGACTCGCAGCCGAAAGAAAAATTACGGATATAATTGGCCACCATTACCGGATGTCACGGAGGTTTTTACTTGAAAATTCCATCAGGTTTTTTATTCTTTATGTTACGGTTATTATTAAGCGACCATGTCACGATATTGGACGCCGGCTTGGTATGAGATTTTTTTGTGTAATCAAATAAGGGAATTTTGATTATACCAGGAGTTTTATTTTTAGGCATAACTGGAAATTTTAACTTAAAATTTATTATTAAAAAATCTGATGTGGCCAGCACATTACCTTTCGTCAATCCTGTGTATTATGTACAAATTACATACATAAATTTTCTTGCAAAAGATCCTATATTTTATAAACAAACCATGTAAATTGCACTTGATACTGACATCTTCTTCTTTAGCTTTTCTCACTCGTTAGTGGTCCCTATTCTTGAAATTTTTCATTCATTCATTTCTATTTTGCTTGTTGTCCTCATTCAGTTTCTTTTCTCTCAAATCCTTCGCAATACAGCCTTTCCATCTTATTGTTGGTCTTCCTCTATTTCTTCTACTTTCTACTACTAAGCTGTTCATTCTTCTTCCAATATATGCATCTCTTCTCATGCCATGTTCAAACTAATATACTCATCTCTCTTGTATCTTTCTAGAAACTATTACTCGAGCCATTTCACTTATCCTTTATTTCCTTACCCAATCTTTCCCTGTCTTCCCGAACATCTATCTCAACATACTCATCTCTGCCACATTCATTTTCTTTTCATTGACACCGACATCTGTCGATTAGAATTTTCTTAATATAGTATATGTTTCCACGGTTATAATTCTTTAACTCTATATCTATTGAATATGAAGTATAAAGTACAAAAAAATCGTGTATAGATAATAGTATATTCTTTAATATTTATAATAAATTAAACGTTAAAAAACGATTTAACAGCGTTTTTTCAAGAAAAACTGTTAAAATCTTCAAATGAGAGTACTTCCCGTTGACCAATTATAACCAAAATCTAATCACTTCTTCTTTTGGATGTAAACTTGAGGAATACGATTTTTTTTAAATTTTTGCAATCGTGGTATCGGATTTATGAGATCCGAACACACACACATACATACAGATATCATCGTAAAAATGGTACAATCTTATTATAGAGACCGTAAAACGTGCTTATTCATTAAAACTCATTATTGAATTTTTTGACCAAAGACAATACCTTCCTTACCTATAGGTGACGGAAGGTAAAAAATATCAAATTTTCCATGGTTTGCTTTTTTAATATATTGTAATGAGGTACTATACCAATTTTTATTTTATATCTGGAAGAACAGGATGAAATAAGAATTTTAGTGCAAACGTAATAAGCGAAATATGAATTTGGCTAGTGACGTAGCATGTCCTCACCAGTGGTCGACAAACTGTTCTAGAAGGTACAAATTTTTCATGTACGCATATTTGAAATATTTTTACACGAGGGTAATTTAATAAATATTGCACACAATTGTTAGTTTATTCATTTGTTTATTTTTATTACACTGTTTCTTTACAATTCTTCAATATAGTCTCCCTGCTTCTCAATGATCGAGTTCCAACGTCTGGGAAGCTTTACCATTCCATCCAAGACACCATCTCTGTTCATGTGTCGAATGGCTTGGGTAACGGCACCATGAAGCTCTTCCCGAGACAGAAAACGATGTCCACGCATAGACTATTTCAGCTTTGGGAATAGGTCGAAGTCTGGTGGACTCCGGACTGTAGGGAGCATGAGATAACATTTTCAAACCGTATTCACGCAGGTTTTCGGTTACGACATTCCTGATGTGGGGGTGAGCATTGTCATGGGGAATGAGTAGCCCAGCCTCGAATAACTGAGGTCGGATTTTGTGCAATTTTCTGAGCAGTTTTTGTATAAAGGCTCAATAATAAACTGCTGTGACACTTTTTACCTCTCGCTAAGAGAGGTATTGCATTCATGCTAAAAATCGCATATCCAGATATTATTGAATAAGCACGTTTTAAGGTCCCTACAATCCGATTTTAACATTTTTAAAATGATGTCTGTGTGTGTGTGTGGATGTATGTGTGTGTGTGTGCGTGTGTGTGTGTGTGTGTGTGTGTGTGTGTGTGTGTGTGTATGTATGTATGTAGGATGTTGGAAGGACGATTACTCAAAAACTATAAGACTTTAAATTTGTTTAACTACGTATTTTCCAATCGGACATTCATGGGAAGATCTGAAAAGGTTTTGGTAACAATTGGACAACCGGAAGTAGAAGATTCTTGAAAAAAAATCTTTTAAATAATATTTTTTGAAATTTTTTCTTGGTAATATTAAAGAAAATTAAATTCTCTATCTGATACATTTAAATATTTTATTATATATTCTATAGATTTAGAGATAAAAGAAATATAATATATAAAATAATCTGTGATAATAAATTTTACAGCCGAAAGAATGCCATGGAAAATAGTTGAAAATTTAAATTGTTTGTAACTGACAAATAAATGTCAGTGTCAGAAATCCGGAGACATTACTGAAGACTTTTTCTGGGAAGTACATATATTATATTATTTCTTAATGTATTAATAATTAAATATTTAAAATTATAGGTATATTACATATATCCTTCAAAAATACTATCAATCCTGACAATGAATTGGAAACATTTCGAAAAATTAGAAGAGGACAAAATTTCTTCATAAAATGAATTTAAAATTAAACAATCTAAATATAAGGAATAGATACAAGTAAGTAGAATTTTTGGTGTAGAGTTTAGGTATACAAAAAATGTTAAATACAATAGGGCGGGAGCATGTGATTTTGTTGGCCTTGACAAGCAGAATGATAGCTAGTAATTATGTATATAGATGTCAAGTATCATAATTTCTCATTCTAAATTTAGTGATTTTCCAATTCCATGTGCTTTATTTTTCTCGATAAGTAAATTCTACACTCCTGGTGACAAATTAACTAATGTATTTAGAAAATCTTGAAATTCTGAATCAAAAATTGACAATTATTGACATCCATGTACATAATTACTAATTATCATCCTGAAACAGGCCCCCACATTTGCTTGTCAAGGCCAACAATGTAACATGACTGTTCGCGCCCTATACTTATGTAACCAAAAAAGGAAGTGGCGAGAGGTATTGTGCTGGCCACAACAGATTTTTTCGTATGGAACTCTGTCTGTCATGATGATTCCTTTGTAATCATAAGCAAAAATCGTCATTTGTTTGACTTTTGATTGAGCTCTCCGAATTTTTTTTGGTCGTGGGGAATTTAGACCTCTCCACTCGTTGGAATGTGATTTCAACTCCAGCTCAAAATCTCTAACCCACGTTTCATCAATAGCGACAATTCGATACAAGAATGCTTGACCTTTGACGTCGAATCTTTGTTTCAGGAAAATTGCAATGTCTGATCTTCAACAGTCACAATACCCAAGACACGTGCAGGCTCCATTTCTAGTTAACATTTGTGAAAAACAGACTATACGCAATAGTTGAAAACAAAACACACGTTTCTTCCCCAAGCGTTCTACTACAACTGACGTAAATGTCACTGTTGTAGCATCATACAATTGCAGTGTTGCCAACCTGTGCATTATTTATGAAATGACCCTCGTATATAAACATATACATTATATTCATAAAGAAATTATTATTAAGAATAAATAACAAAAATAAAATGCATTTTTTCCTAGAAAGAACATTGAAACCGTTTGTGTATTGTGATATAATCTAGAGTGGCGGATGGTGCTAGTGTTTCTCCATTAATGGTTTCATCGTGGGGCGGGCGTCCAAGACGCGCGAGTCTCGCTTTTAAAATCAAGCGACCATTGAAATTGCATACGCCATCTTAATTATTAATCGACTTCAATCACTTGTAGTTTACAGACTAATTAATATTTAAACAAAATTCTTTCACTAATATTAATTAATTTAGGTATATTTTCGCATTCTTATCTAAGACAGTTAAAATTTGATTATGGTATTACACCCTATTGTGACGTGCGCCCCGGAGAGAAAAGTATACGTGCGCCGCTGAAAGAATGTACCAGAGCGATGACGTAATCCCGGAATTTCCCAGATGTTAAAATCCCCGCGACGTGCCGGCTATAGGTTAACTACGCCGTGACCCAATTCTTTTGTATACAGTCATTGTCGCTTCAGAGAGTTGTAGAATGATATGAGCTGTATAAATACCGGCCGAAAGAAAGCGGAGGGATAGATAAATAATCGTAGTGTTTAAGCATTTAATAATATTCTTAGTGTTTATAATTATTTAATCATAGTGTTAGTTGTTTTTATTATCTTTTAATATTCAATCCTTAATTAATTATCGTTTAATAAACGTATTCTTTTAGTTAATAATATTTGTCTGTGTTTTACACTTCACCCATATAAATAAAAACGCTACACTAATGAACATCGTCCGGATTAATCAATGAGATTTATTTTGTGGCTTGTTCTAGAATTTTACGTGCTAGAAGGAGAAGCTAAAGCATATTTTGGTAACGCTGTATGTAAGGTGAGTATTACGGTTTATTTATCGCCGACAGTAATATATCAAAAAATCTGATGTGGCCAACACAGTAATATTTATAATAATTTTATTTTTATTCATGTAAATACTTAAAATTAAAATAAATTTAATAGCTGGGTATAGGGATCCCAAGAATACGATATGATAGCGTAGCGACAAATAATACTTCGTTTCCTTAACTACCATGGAAGTTGATATGGAAAGGAAGGGGTACTTTTCGATACGCTATCATAGCGTTGTCTTGGGATCCCACCCCAGGGTTGATCCCGACCGACGCTAAATATTTTGAATTTTAAATGGCGCAAAAATGATCCCTGTGTTACACTCTACACGCCAGCAATGACTGCCCGTGAGGTGATGACTAGTAAACGTTCGCACGGTACAAATATGTCATCATCGTTACCAAAATCTGTTGTACAAAGCAGATTGGCACACCCAGCAATGGGTAATATACCGTGACGATACATTCATTTTATTTATTTATATATTTACCTATATTTCTACATATTTATGCTGGTAACTGTATAAGTTCCTTTCCATATTATTATTGATCTATTTACTATTTTCTTTTTACAACTTTACTATTATTATTTGAAATGCTTAATTTGTTGACAGTGACATATATCTGACAGTTACATGCATTTGAGATCTGAACTGTGTAACCATGGAGTTGCGGTTAAAGCGTAGGCTCCGGGATTAAAATGATAGATAGTTTTATAAAGTTATCCATAAAAGTATTAATGCAAATCTGTAGAAAATTTAATAATTTTATATTACATATTGAAAAAATAACATTTAGAAGAAAAACTATTTTGATATTCCAGTAAAGTGCCATTTCCGGTTATCTAATTTACATCAAAATCTAATGGTTTCTTTCCATATTAGAATAAGGTAGAAATATAAGGTTTCGAAATTTTCTGAACAATAGTATTTGAGTTAGAGCGTAAAGAGAATCCATGCACATATACACACACATATCGTCGTGAAAATGTTAAAATTGGATTCTAGGAACCTTAAAACGTGGTCATTTACCAAAATCTCGATATACGATTTTTAGCACGATCCTTATACCTCCCTTACCAAGGGTAGCGGGACGTAAAAAGGTTTTATGGTTTGTACAGAAGTTTGTTTATAAGAAAGTGAATCAAATGAAATAAAAAACTACAGATAATGGTTTGCCGATATGGGAAAGATAATCCGCCATATTTTACAGTAAAATTTTGGTGTGTGCAATTTTGCCGGGCCTGGGAATCGATTGAAGTTGTGCCAAAATGCGAAAGGCCTGTGGAAGTAAGAATGACGGAAAACATCAAAGCGTTAAAAATTTGACAGAAAAAAAATAAAATAATTTTCTTTTTAAATGACGAATTATTAGCATCCATCTTGTTCTACGTACAATTTTGATTATTCCTTCACTTTACATACCCCCAAACATTCAAACATCATCGCGGAAATCATCGCATCTCTCTCACCCCGTCCGTATTTATTTGTCTCTGTTGCGCAAGTCTTGACAGCTCTAAAAACCCCCTTGGCAATGCTGAGAGTTTCTCTCCATTCGCTCTTCGTCATCCTTGTCCGATTAAGAGAGAGTGTATAAGTGTGTCTCTGTCGGGCGCCCCTCGTGGTTGTCTGCTCTCGTCTTTGTCTGTTGGCGCTCTCCGGTCTCACCCGGATTCCGCCGGATCAATACCCGAGAGGAGAGCGGGAGACTCCATTCTTTGTTGAGATGTGATGTTGGATGTGAATTTCGACACTTGTGAGGGATACGGCGATGTTTACTCCATTTAATAACAATTATTAAATCGGTAGAGGATTTTTCAAACAAAAGCTTATTACATGGAAGAATTGTTTTGTTATGTTTACAATCACGTTTAAGAGTCAATTTTACAATCCCCAGTTAAATTTTAACTTCTAGATAAATAATATTAACGCTCGGTATTTTCATCTCTGTTTTCTACTTCTCGCTAAGAGAGGTATTGGAGTCATGCTAAAAATCACATATCCAAATTTTGGTGAATAAGCATGTTTTAAGGCGCCTTACAATCTTATTTTAACATTTTTACGATGATGTCTCTTTTTATGTATGTGTGTGTGTGTGCGTGTGTATGTGTGTATGTGTGTGTGTATGTGTGTGTGTGTGTGTGTGTGTGTGTGTGTGTGTGTGTGTGTGTGTGCATGTGTGTGTGGATGTTGGAGGTACGATTTCTTAAATTTTATAATACTAATGACCTGTTTAGCTACGGATTTCTCAATCTAACATTAATGGGAAGAGTTGAATAGGTTTTGGTAACAATTGGACAACCGGAAGTAATAGTATCTTAAAAATATCTTCTAAATATTATTTTTTTAAAATTTATGTTATTACAAATATTAAAGAACTTAAAATTCTCTATCCGGTACATTTAAAATTTATATTATATCTTCTATAGATTTTGAGATAAAGAAATATAATGTATAAAATAATCTGTCGTAATAAATCTCCAAGCCAAAACAACTCCATGGTAAACAGTTGTGAAATTATTAAAATGATTGTTGACAGATAAATGTCAGTGTCAAAAATCAAGACATTGCCAAAAGACATTTAATATTTATTAATGAATTAATTAAATATTTATAATTATAGATAGATATATCAGAAATATCGCCAATTCCATCAATGAATTGAAAAAATCTCGGACATTTAGATGAATTGGAGAAAACTTGCTCATAAAATGAATTTAAAATTATAAAAAATATCTAAATATTATGAATAGATGTAATTATAAATTTTTGCGTGTACAATAATCGTTAAATGCAATACATAATTACATAACCTACAATGGAAATGGCGAGATGTATTGTGCTGGCCACAACAGATTTTTTTTACACTGAGTGCATAACACGTTTTCCATTTGCATAATCAGTGCGCACTAGCTGAGTTTTACGTGTTTCTTTTATAATTTTCCATTGAACTTAAACTTATATGATATATGGATTGTTTTTCACCTTCTGAAACCTATAGGTAAGGAAGATATTGTCTTCGGTCAAAAAATTCGATAGTGAGTTTTTAATGAATAAGCACGTTTTAGAGTCCCTACAATACGAATTTACTGTTTTTTCGATGATGTCTGTATGTATGTGTGTGTGTGACAAAAATTTCTCCTTCGATAACTCCAATACTACAATTCCAAAAATTATAATTCTTTCATATTCCTCTTTCGTTCGTCCATATGAAGATTAGATTTTTGTTATGATTTGTTAACCGGAAGTACCCTAATTTGAAGATTTTAACAGTTTCTTTTGAAAAAATGCTGTGAAATATATTTTTTTGACATTTTATGTTATATAAACATTAAAGAATATTTAATTCTCTATTCGATTTAATTTTTTTTTTTTCATATTCAATGAATTTATAGATAAAGAATTATAAAGAAATATCTTGTAACCTATGTTGCTAGAAGCTGCACTATGGAAACAGTTAGAATATTCAAATATTACTAATTCACAGATGTCAATGTCAAATAAAATTTACATAATATCTTTGTGAAATAATTTTACTAGAAATATAAAAATGTAAAATAATTTAATGTGGCAAAAACAAATATCAACATTACAACAGATTATAGCCACAAGCCAATTCAGCAAATGTAAATATAATGCTAATATATGTTTTTATTTTCTACTTCTTATTTAAAAAACAACATGATCAGTTTATTTCTCCCCTAAAAAGAAAGCGCCTATACAATCGTTTGGAATAGTATATTGTACAACAAGTAATGGAATGGCCCATATTCCACATGAGCAAAAAGTTGGAGGCCCGAGCCGAAGGCGAGGACTACGGTTTGCGAGTGTGGATTATGCCATTCCAAACCTATTGTAGACTATACTTTCTCTAACAAGATTTTGGAAATTATACATAAAATGTTGATTGATAATAACAATATATTAACCATTAATTTTTTTTTACGCCAGTCCATAAATTGTTTATAATAACTCTATTCATATTTTTCTTTTGATTTATTTGGTAATAACTGACTCCATGTATCATTAGCAAGTTCCCTTATTTCTAGTGACGTACATTCCATATCTATATCTTCATTTTCACTTTATGTTTTTCTATAAAATGTCTTCAGTTAATTTTCTAAGTAATATATTATTATTTAGATAAACTTATTACTCTGAACAACTCCAAAAACCTGTAAAACTTAACAAAAAACTCTAAAAATGTTCAAAACTTTAAAACGTCAAACGCGAACAAAGAAATAAATAAATATAAAACAAAGAGTCATAACTATAGCAACCGAACCAAGATATTTGATATACCGCGCTAATATGCGGCTAAATAGATTGTGATTCGTCGAAAGCCGTGCGGAATTATTCCAAACGGCGTACGGAATTATTCCACACGGTTTGTTGGAATATTATTAATTCCAACATAATTTTTAGTTGTGAAATGTATAGTTTCCATAATAGTGTTGCAGAAAAAAATCTTTCTGGAATTTGTACGGAATAACATAGAATTGACGGAAGGTAATGTGCTGGCCATATCAATTTGTATTATGGCCTTTGTAATAAATTATATGTTATATAAATCACATATAATATAATTAATATTAAAAATACATTTGTTGATATGAGCTATTATGTGTGTTTATTTATTTCCACTAATATGATCATCGTATTGTAATAACGTATTATACTCGTATATTATGTAATTAATATTAAAAATACATTTTTGTTACTAAACTGGTGTAATAATACGAGAATTATTAATAAATAGCTTAAATACAAATTATCTAAATCTACGTCGTAATTACCCCGTTTTCAACAACTTTTAAACTCCTGCGAATAATCCTGCTGAACAAATAATTATCCTTTGTTAATTTGCCATTCCTGCTGAAAAGAGTTAAAGGTGTAAGGTAACCCGTGTTAAGGATGTGTAAAAAGGTTTGTGGTCCTGCAAACACGACACAGATTCCTGCAATAAGCAATCAATTTGCGGAAGCAAAGAAACCGAACATACAAGGCTGCAGTTCGACATCCATTCCTTACATACGTATGAGCGTAGAGCACCAGTTCGCTGAACACCGACGACCCTTATGCACAGGCCTGGAATAAGGGATGATTCATATTGAATATCCCACATATGCGGATTTTTGTTATTCATTAAATTTAATAAACAATCCTTTCAAAAAAAAAAAAAACTGTTGTGGCCAGCACAAAATCTGTCATTTCTATATATTTTATTTAAATTCCACACAAAAAGTTTCTTGTATTTTCAGAAAAATTATTTCACATACACTTCTGTGGAATAAAATTAAGCACACAAAATATTTTATAGTGTAAAGTGGACATGATAAGATGCCCAGTAACGAAAATATGTAAATTTGTCATTTTTCTTGCCGCGTCATATAGACAGTAATTCTAAGATTAGAATTATAACTAGAATAGAAGATGGTGGTTTATCCATAAGACAAATCGCTCAACTGATGAACATCAGTAAAGACAACGTCTTCAGAATTAAGAAACTTTGGGATCACGAAAGAAGTGTTAGAAGAAAAGCATGATCTGCGCGTCCCAGAGTATGGTGTTTGTCATTTATTGAAACTGATGCTAAGCAATTAAAATAAACAACAAACACACAACTAAAATTTACGAAAAAATAGTCGCAAAACTTCTGCTTAATTTTATGGCACAGAAGTATAGGTACATATTGTGTAATTGAGGTGTTGCATCTATTTTATTCTCAAATTCGAAAAAATATCTTCTATAGTATTAGTAAATATGATTTTCTGTTCAAATGTATATATTGTATATATTAAACACAGTAGCAATTTAATAGTATATTGTTTCAAATGGCGCCAAATTACACTGCATGTGACGTCCAAGAAATACTAGCCAATGGCAGAACTGAAAAGATAAAAATTAAAAAATATATTTAATATTTCTTACTTAATTATAAAAATATTAATGCTTAGAGCAAAATGATCTTCACAGAATGAAACTTTGATTTTATAAAAGATTTTATCTTTACTTGAGATAATCATTTTGTTGTTCCTTCTTCGTTTTGAGACACTACTTAAGCTATATTTTTTACTATTATTACATCTATTTGGGCACAAAACTCTTTTCTACAACCATGTTTGAGTCTTTAAAATATAAAAAATATATAAAAATCACTAAATTAAGTAATATAGATGGAACTAGTAGCTAGTATATAATTGATAGCTGTCACGGCCGTTACTCGTTTAAATTCTGTCGACGGGAAATGTAAGCCACACCCTCATTCGTTAGTAATTTTCTGACGTCATCAGGCAACAGAAAAGGCGGCAATTTAAAGAATGTATTTTCAGAGACAATTTACTCATGAACAATATGATAGAAAAAAAAGATATGGGTAAAATAGTTTTTCTTATTCTTTCAAATAACGCATAGAAAAAAAATCGTGCAAGACCACGTTGTACCTACTTTACAATGACATCTATCAATTAGTCATATTGAATAATTAGAACTATTTCCATGGTGATGCAGCAAGGATTACAAGATTTATGAAAATTAATTTTTATCTTTAAATACATTGAATACGAAGAAAATAATGCAATCAAATCGTATAGAGAATAAAGTATCCTTTAATATTTATGATAACATTAAATGTAAAAACTGACATTTAACTGAGTTTAAAAAAAAAATAGATAAAAGCTTTAAATTAAGGTACTTCCGGTTGTTCAATTATAACCAAAATCTCATCAAGTCTTCATTTAGATGTAAGAATGAGGAATACGAAAAATTTGTAATATTTGGAATTGTAGTATTAGTGCATAAACACACACACACACACACACACACACACACACACACACACACACACACACACACACACATATACAGACATCATCGTAAAAATAGTAAATTCGTATTTTAGGGACCCCAAAACGTGCTTATTCATTAAAAACTCACCATCGAATTTTTGGCTAAAGCCAATACCTTCCTTACCTAAAGGTGACGGAAACTAAAAAGAAATACGTCCATACGATGTAACTTGGCGAGCTGTGGCAATTCACATTATCACTGCGGTAATGGGGAAGTTATAAAATCCATAGGCGTACCAAAGAAGAATGAAGTTCAATAAAATTAGGAATATTACAAAAAAAAGAAATTATTTATACAAAAAAAAAAATATTACAAATATTGGAATGAATTATTTATTATACAAATCATATTATAATTAATTATTATTTAGATTAATTAAGTTAAGAAAATAAAATTTCTATTGCTAATGAAAAAAAATGAATCAACGCTTATGTATGAATATAACTTCTTGGGTTGAAAAGTACCTGACACCCCGAGTTTAAGAGTATTAGGGTGAAATTTGCTTTGTGTAAGGCAATAAAACATTGTAAAATCACTATTTCACTTCTGAAGCTGTGCGGCATCGAAGTAAAAGTAAATATTTGACAAAACGCAACTTAGGAATAGTGAACTGAATTACATTCTTTTGCTCGCCAAGTTACATCGTATGGACTGTATTAAATATTATTATTTTGGCTAACCAGTTTTATTACTGCGGCCTGTAAGATCTTTTGTAACATGACCCTATCTTAGTTTTCTGGAACCAGTCTCAGAGTTCTCATGAAGTCAGATACTGCTCCAGGAGTCAGTTTCCCGATCTACCTTTTATCTAGATGGCTGAGTCTTCTTACGGCTATGACTGAACAGTCATATCAATAGGTGTTTTCGTAAAGTCAATCGGATTGATCCAATGTAATCTAAAGCGTTCGTAAAGTCAATTGGGTTAATCTGGTGCGTTCGTAATTAGTCAGACCGAACAAAAATTTTCGACTCCGATCCATGTGCAGGGTTAGTATAGATTGCGCGCGCATATTTAAAATTGT
Source organism: Harpalus rufipes (assembly GCA_951394225.1). Lineage (NCBI taxonomy): Eukaryota > Metazoa > Arthropoda > Insecta > Coleoptera > Carabidae > Harpalus > Harpalus rufipes. The sequence goes on from OX596279.1 coordinate 48,705,420, forward strand.
AAACATTTGTGTTTCAGAAAACGTATTTATTTAAATTTTCTAAAGAAAATATAGCAGTTTCCAGTTTATGTAGTCTTTATGGGTTATTTCGAACCTATAAATGACCACAAGGAACAATTTCTGGTCGAAATAATTAAAAAAAATGATTCAAGTGACATTTCATTCCCAGTTGAGTGAAACAAAATTATGTTGACTACAAAAACAAGCGCTATTTTCTTATCCATTTTAACAAATTAAACTTTTATAACCCCAAATTTAAAGTCAAAATCATATACAGATCTGGGATGTTCGTAAAAGCTTCGATAATCGCATGGATCTGATGTGTCTGTGACGTCATCGAACAGATATGTTGGAGAGCTCCGAATGATTTTACGAAAACGCCTAAAGTATTCCAAAGTTTCTTCGTCCTCTTCTCATAGTCGACAGATACTATTTTCAGCTACACCAATCTTATAGATGGTATTTCAGAGAACAATGACCAATAAAGATACCTATAGTTCTAAGGTCCTTTTTGCTGAGAGCTATAGCTCATTGGCGTTTGCTGACGAGGAAGAAGTGAATTCTCCGACTGAGGCCAGACGTCACCACACAAGCTCTCATAGCTTTTGTGGATCACTTTTGTGGTATTTGTTGTTGTTTCCAAGTTTGATTGTTGGACGTCAGGTGGAATCGAAAATTCCATTTTGGGAAACGCTGGTATAGAAACTACTAATTCGCTTACGTAACTATTCTAAAGCTCTGGTACGTTTGAACTTAGTTCCGAGTTAAGATCAAACTTGAAACTTATTGAGTCACGATCTTTGTCTTAAATTATTAACTTGCTCCATATTCATTATCGTTCATTAGTTTATTTAAAGACCTTCACTAAAACTTTATTAATTATTAATATAATATGCAAAAACACTGAAATGGCGAAAGCATTATATCATTAAAGAATACATTTGAGTTATCGTCACGTAGTAATTTTTAAAAGATTCAAATATGTTGTTTAAATATTATGCTATAATAAATGAAGAGCCAGGAAGAAAAAGACGATGTCACAAAATATGTATTTTTCAGTATGCGAATTTTAAATTTTGAAACTCCATACACATACCATCTGTTCTCAATTTTGGAAATGTTATAAAGATGAAAAGGGGAAAAAAGATGAATGTCCATTTTTACCTCTCGCTAAGACAGGTATTGGATTCATGCTAAAAATCGCATATCCAGATTTTAATGATTAAGCACGTTTTAAGGTCCCTACAATCCGATTTTAATATTTTTACGATGATATATATGTGTGAGTGTGTGTGTGTGTGTGTGTATGTGTGTATGTATTTGGGGAGGTTGGAAGGATGATTGCTCAAAAACTATATTAGTTACTATCTATTTAACTACGTATTTCTCAATCGAACATTATTGGGAAGAGCTGAAAAGTTTTGGTAATAATTGGACAACCGGAAGTAGCAGATTCTTAAAAAAAATCTTGCTTGTATTACAGAAGAGTAAATTATCTATCTGATACATATAAATATTTTATAATATTTTTCATAGATTTAGAGATAAAGAAATATAAGGCATATAATAATCTGTTGTAATAAATCTCACAGCCCAAATAATGTCATGGAAACTAGTTGTAAAATAAAATGTTTATAACTTACAGATAAATGTCAGTGTCAAAAATCCAAAGACATTACTGTAGATTTTTTTTCTGGGAAGTACATGCATTATATTAGTTCTTATTGTATTAATAGTTAAATATTTAAAATTATAGGTATATTACATATACACTTCAAAAATACTGTTAATCCCGACAATGAATTGGAAACATTTCGAAAAAATCTGATGTGGCCAGCACAATACCTTCCGTCAATCCTGTGTATTATGTACAAATTCCATACATAAATTTTCTTGCAAAAGATTATAAATTTTTGGTATTATGTGATTCCCTTTCTCGGCAACTGAATTCCATACTCCTGATAACAAACAAACCACATGAAATAAGAAAATTATGAAATTTTGATTGAAGAATTATAACACTTGTCAGTTATGGACATAATTAATTGCTGTCATTTTGACACGGGTCAAAGTCATGTTACTGCACGCGCCCCATACATAAATTTTCTTGCAAAAGATCCTATATTTCCAGTAAAGTTATTTCATTAACAAACTATGCAAATTGCACTTGACACTGACATCTTCTTGTTCTTCTTTAGTTTTTCCCATTCGTTAGGGGGTCGCTATTTTTAATTTTCTTCTTCCACTCATTTTTGTTTTGCGTGTCGTCCTCATTCAGTTCCTTTTCTCTCAAGTCTTCTACAATACAGTCTTTTCATCTTATATTTGGTCTTCCTATGTTTCTTCCACCTTCTATTAATATATTCATTTCTCCTCATGACATGTTCAAACTAATATGTAATCGTCTCTCTTATATCTAGAAACTTCTAACACTAGAGTTACTTCCCTTATTCTTTCATTGATTTCATTTTATTGATACTGACATCTGTCAATTTGAATTACCTGAATATATTAGCAGTTTCCATTGTTAAGTTAGCATAGCTGGCTGAATTATGAAATTTATATAAAATTTATTATCGTTATTCTTCTTTAACTCTATATCTGTTGAATATCAAATATAAATTGCAATCAAATCATATAGACAATAATATATTCTTTAAGTTATAATAACATTTAACTGATTTTTTCAAGAAAAACTGTTAAAATCTTCAAATGAGGGTACTTCCGGTTGACCAATTATAATCAAAATCTAAACAGGTCTGCATATGGTTGTAAGGAAGAGGAATACGCAAGAATTGTATTTTTTGGAATTCTAGTATTGGAGATATCGTGCCCGAAAACGCGGTCACACACACACACATACACACACACATACACACACACGAACACACACACACATACAGACATCATCGTAAAATTAGTAAAATCGTATTGTAAAGACCCTAAAACGTGCTTATTCAATGAAAACTCACCACCGAATTTTTTGACCAAAGGCAATACCTTCCTTACCTAGAGGTGACGGAAGGTAAAAAGAAGAGGATAAAATTTCTTCATAGAATGAATTTAAAAAATCTAAATATAAAGAATCGATGTAAGTAGAATTTTGGTGTATAGTGTAGGTATATAAGAAATGTTAAATACAATAGGGCAGTCATGTCACTTTGTTGGGCTTGACAAGCAGATATGAGGGCCCGTGTCAGAATGATAGGTAGTAATTATGTACATAAATGTCAAATATCATAATTTTTCATTTTAAATTTAGTGATTTTCCAATTCCATGTGGTTTATTTTCCTCGACAAGTAAATTCCACACTCCTGGTGACAAATTAACTACGTGAATTTAGAAAATCTTGAATTTTTTAATGAAATATTACGACATTTGAGATCTATGTACATAATTAGTAATTGTCATTTTGACACGGGCCCCCATATCTGCTTGTCAAGGCTAACAATGTCACATGACTGCTTGCGCTCTATACATGTAACCAAAAACGGAAGTGGCGAGAGGTATTGTGCTGCCCACAACTCACATAAAATTTGCGAAACATGAGATACCATATCATGCGCCATTCTCATATTTTTCAGTTGCGCGCCTAAAGATATTGTACATTTTTTTTAAACAATTTGTAATAGAAAGCGTCACAGTACCGAAAAAAATCCATTCCCATGTTGTTACTTGAAAGTTACAAGCGAGTACAAAACGTGCTGAGAGCACAGATGAGTAAAATAAAATATAATGTGTACCTCCCAAGTCACACGGGGCCATAGAGGTTTCATTAGTATACCCACAGTTGGGTCGAGTTTCAACTTATGTGGGACCTAATAGAATTTTACTATTCTGACTACCGAATTTAATAGGCAAAGATAGTTTTAGTAAGAAAAAACAATTTAGCAACGAAAACTTATTTTTTTATTCAAATTTAAGAATATTACAATTGAATATTTTTATTATGAAATTTTATCCAAAACCTAGTTCCGCGTTGCGGTGACTACCTATCTTAAAGTTTACTCGGTTTACTAGTTAATTTTTTCATTGTATATTCCTTACTGGTTCAATAATATGTTTTTATTTGCAACTTTGTTGTTTTTACCTTCCGTCACCATTAGGTAAGAAAGGTATTGTCTTTGGTCAAAAAATTCAATTATGAGTTTTTAGTGAAAAAGTATGTTTTAGGGTCCCTATAATACGATTTTACCATTTTTACGATGATGTGTGTATGTTTGTGTGTGTATGTGTGTGTGTGTGTGTGTGTGTGTGTGTGTGTGTGTATGTGACGAAAGTTTCGGATCGCATAACTTTAATACCACGATTCCAAAAATTATATTTTTTTCGTATTCCTCAAGTGTACATCTAGAAGAACAACTGATTAGATTTTGGTTATAAATAGTGACCCGGAAGTAGCTTCATTTGAAGATTTAACAGTTAAATTTGAGTTATTGACATTTAACGTTATTATAACTTAAAGAATATATTACTCTCTATACGATTTGATTGCATTTTATAATCAGCCAGCTACGCTAAACATGGAAACTACTAATATATTCAAATTGGCAGATTGTTGTATCAATAAAAAGCAAATGAATGTGGCAGAGATGAGGATGTTGAAGTAGATGTTGGGAAAGACACGAAAAGATACGGTAAAAAAATAACTCTAGTGTTACAAGTTTCTAGAAAGATACAAGAGAGACGATTACATTGGTTTGAACATGTCATTAGCAGAAATGTAGAATATATTGGATGAAGAATGAATAGCTTAATAATAGGAGGTTGAAGAAATAGAGGAAGACCAAAGATAAGATGGAAGGACTGTATTGCGGTAGACTTGAGAGAAAAGGAATTGAATGAAACGTCACGTAAAACAGAAATGAGTGGAAGAAGAAAATAAAAAATAGCGACCCCTAACGAATGGGAAAAGCTAAAGAAGATGTCAGTGTCAAGTGCAATTTGCATAGTTTGTTTGAGTGCCCGTGAGGTGATGCCTGGTAAGCGCCCGCACTGTACAAATATTTCATCATTATCGATATCTGTGTACAAAGCAGATTGGCACACACAGCAATGAGTAATATACCGTGATGATATATTTATTTATTTATTCATTTTTAATTCTTCTCATAGCAGAGATTGATCTTTCACAAGTTACCGTGTTTATAGGCAAAATGAGTGTAATTTTATAGTTTATAATTACTAAATACCGCTAAATACCTTAATTAAGTATATTTTTGATATCATTTGATTCTTGAATGCTCAGCATGTTCTTTAGAATAGTTATTTCAGCTGTCAAAATATCTTTATTGCAAAAGCGGCATAATCTATAAATTTGTAACTTTCATCAATATTAAAGTTTAAAAAATTATCTACGGCTGTTTTAGGGGTATAGTTATTACACGAATTATGCGGAAGTAAATATTAATTCATCATATTAATTATCAGCATATGTAAATCAGTATCATGTGAAGTGTGAACTAGATTCAATGTTAATGCGATCAAATAATCTTTACGTAATTTTGACTCGCTTTTTTTTCTTTTTGAATATTAATAGATTCTGTTTCAATATTTTTATTTTTTGAAGCAATTTCAAGGTCTTTCCATGAGGACAAAAAGGCATCGTCAGTTCGTTTTTCTTCTGTTTTTATTGCACCACTAATTACAGATGTACTTTTAGCTAAATTCTCTTCTTTACTTTCATGGTTTTTGCTTAAATGTTGATAATATTTAATAATGTGTCAAAAATGAAATTGTTATTATACATTCCAAAAGGCGAAATGTTTCTGCGACATTTCTATTCTCTTTTGTGCAATCTCGTCCTGAAGTTGAATAATTAAAGTATAATTTTTCTTTACTGACTGAAATGCAAAGAAGCTTACAATAAATCTAGCATTATAAATCAATTTTTCTTCAAACGTCATAAAAGTAGCATCTTTTGTGACTTGATTCACAAGGTAGAAGTTTAATTTCTACGCCGCCGGAGTAGAAATAAAATAAATAAATATCCATGGAAACTATACAGAATCAACGAATAAGAATTAACTTTAATAAAAGAAACCTGTAATATCGGCCTAAATGTCACTATAACACGCTAGATAACCTAAGAGTAAAGTTACAAAATACGATCAATAGCTGTCAAACTTAAATATATAACCTGTGAATTGAAATATAAACAGAGTTTACTTTTGAGGAAATAACATTATTAAAGAATAGCAGACTTACAGATTATAATTACAGGGACGGTAATGACCATAAGAATACTTAGAATTAAAGTGAGAAAATATTATATTGTTTTATAGTGATTACTGGACATATCTTTAAGCCACACTGTTATATTTCCATCCAATTGAACAACTTCAGGGGATGTACATTATAATCCTTCAAATTCCGACAATTGCATACAAGGAGGATATAAAATTGCACAGTTTTTATTTAAACGTCAAAACGTGAAAATTTTCATTTCAATGTTTATAACAAAAAGTGAACAAATAAGTATCCATAGCTACAGGGCAATTGAAATCGCAAACGTAATTTACGTAAAATGTAACATCAGTAGTAGATATTTTTCTTTAAATATCTACGTTTGAAGAAAAAATATAATGTGTCATTCGGAGTAAAAGTGTCTTTGTGTGCCTCGCGTGCATTTATCCGACTCGCTTCGCTCGTCGTTTAAACTGCCACGCTCGTCACACAAAGTCTCACTTTTACTCCTAATAACACAATATACTATTACGGTTTGCAGGAAAAGAGGTGTCTTCATTTTTTAAGTATAAAGGCGTTTTATGGTTCTGTGTCGATGTTTCGTATTAAAATGAAAATAACTATTATTAAAATTTACAGAAATTTTGTTTGGGGGTGCTAATTACTAATTACGTCTGTGCCTATATATCTGCCGACCAGTTGAACATCGCCCATTTTCGTCGCCTAGTTGACCATGTCTGCTCGCGAGACCCATATGGGATGGAAACCAAAATTATAATAAAAAGGGAAAAGAGTAAAGCATCAATTTATGGTCATGTTAGATCAATGAGTAAATGTACGTTCAAAGCAACATTCGAATTCGTGGATGCATCGAGCTTCACCACCTCATCTTCCTAGTTTAAAAACAAACTAAATCCATTATTACTCACAAATATTCTCAGCTATCACCATTTCCCACTTATCTTCCTGAGTCCTCCCCTGGTCTTGAGAGAGGGGCGGGCGGGGACGCCCTAGCAGCGCAGCATCCCGACGCCCGGGCCAAGCAGCGCCAGCCGCCATCGCCAGCCCGGACGCCACCAGCGTTGCCGGAGCACGCCGCGACGCCAAGCATCATGCCACCGACGCTTTACTAATTGTGATGTTGCATAGTGTGCTGTGAAATCAGAAAAACGAACATCGAAAGAATTATGTAAGTAAGATTAAGATATTTTATGGTGGAGATTTGGTTAGTGTTCTTTGTTGTATGGTGGTTAGTGCATGGTGTATAAAAAGGGAAAAATTATATTTACATTATATACAATTAACAAAATTAGTGTAAAGCTGTAGATTATATTTTATGTAATATTCGTTTAGTTTATTAATATAAATATTATGATTTGTTAGTAAGCATATCTTATTCATTTTCCATTTTGCGATGAAGCATGTATAATAATACAAAAGAAAGAAAAAAATGTTTTAATTTTTAGTTATCTGTGTCTATTTTTAAATCTTTTGTATATAGAGTAGTTAAATGTTTACCTTACGTATAAATAATAACAATTTTATTACATTTTTTCTAAATTACCATTCATACTTACTGAAGTACAGTAAAACCCAGATCATCGAAACTTTGATAATCGGAAACTCGGGTTTTCGTAAACGGATGTCAACATTAAAAATTTGATGTGGCCAGCACAATACCTACCGCCATTTAATTCACGGATTTGATTTTTCTTCGGTTAAATATAAGTAGTATGTTTCTTTGCATATGTTTCATTTTATAATGTATTATCAGTATTTTATTCTCCAGAATCTTACAGTTATTTTATTTTGTGATAGTAACGTTAATTTCTTTTCAATTACAAATACATGAAAATTAATTTATTGTTTAAGACTTTTATACTTTGGTAATTTTTTCCTTAAAACACCATTATTAATTTGAAATAAATAATTAAAACTGTGTAACTGAGAATATACGTTTACCTTAAGCATACGCGCTGGGATTTATAAAATAAATTATTTTATAAATTTATTCATAAAATAAATAGAAATGTATTAATGCATATTTGTAAAATATTTAATAATCTTTTATTTTTATAATAACATAAATCGCGAAAAATGTAATATAAATGTATTTTTCGACGAAAAATTGTTTTGAGCTTCAAGGAAAGTGCCACTTCCGGTTATCCGATTTGCACCAAAATCTAATGGGCTCTTTCCATATTAGAATAGAGCAAGAATACATGCATTCAAATTTTATGAATGGTAGTATTTGAGTTAGAGCGTAAAGAGGATCCACACATACACAGACACATACACACCCACAGACATCATCGTGAAAATGTTAAAATCTGATTTTAGGGACCTTAAAACGTGATTATTTAACAAAATTTCGTTGTGCGATTTTTAGCACGATCCCTATACCTCCATTTACCAAGAGTAGCGGGAGGTAAAAACAAACTATTGTTTATTTACTACGTTTTGTGAAACCCCCTCCCTTCATCATCAGTCATCACATATAAGATTTTGTACCTAAAAGTACAAGTACTACATTATTTATAAAAAATACTTAATTTTTACGTAGGTACTTAAGTCACGTATACACATAATTAAAATAAATTAGTTTAGCAGAATTTTGTCCATTTTTTTGCCGAGATAATCCTAAAATTAAATTACCTAATTTATGGGAAATTATTGTGCTCGGAAATGAGATCAGTCCATATAATTTCCAATAATCGATGTTTTACTGTATTATATTATTATTAATTTAAAAAATCTGCTGTGGCCAGCCCATTACCTTCTGTCATTTCTATGTATTTTGTACAAATTCAATACAGAAAGTTTCTTGCAAAAGATTTGGACGGAGTTTAAAAAAGGGTTCGGATGTAATTACATTATATTTCTAGTAAAACGCACTATGTAAATTATTGCACTTAACACTGACATCTGTCAATGAGAATTATCTCAAATCTGAATATAGTAGTTTCCATGGTTATATAGCTGGCTAATTTATGAAAATTTATTTTTTTATAATTTTTTAACTCTATATCCATTTAATAAGAAGTATAAAAAGTCGTACAAAAAATAAAGTACTCTTTAATGCTTATAATAGCATAAAATGTCAAAAAATAATAATTAAATGCGTTTTTTCAAGAAAAACTGTTAAAAGTTGCAAATGACAGTACTTTCGGTCCGGTTGACCAATTATAACGAAAATCTAATGTCCTCTTCGATTGGATATACACTCAAGGAATACGAAAAAAATTAAATTTTTGGAATTATGCGATCCGAAACGATGGTCACATACCTACACACACACACACTCACACACACAAACGCACGCGCGCGCGCTCTCTCTCTCTCTCTCTCTCTCACACACACACACACACACACACACACAAACAGACATTATCGTAAAAATAGTAAATTCTAATTCTAGGGATATATTATAATACCTTCCTTACCTAAAGGTAATTATATTAAGTGCTATTTACATGCTTAATTATATATTACCATTTTTTGTAAAGAAAATAACAATGCATTCAATGTCAGTTTGAAATAGAATATTTCTTTGTCCTTTTTACTATTAGAATGTTTTTGTATTAAAACTTGGAACATGACAATATCTATTTCCAGATAATATGAAAGTTCTCAAGTTGTTCTTCGAAGTTTTAGATCTTTTATTATAAATTTTCAATGGTTTTATAAAATTTTCTTTACTTTTATGATAACATTTTAAAAAATGTTATTACAAAAGATGAAAACCTGAAAAACAAGCCAATCAATATAACATTTTTATTTATAATTATTTTTTTAATTTTCTTTGAATATTTTGTAAACTAGGCTTAGGGGCTCACAAATCATGGTTTGGTATGATGGTAGCGCTTCGGGCTTGACCAGAAGTGACATTAACTTTCATATGTCAAATGGGACATCCTATTTATTTTGATATACTTGGAATCTACGTAAAATTACAAATTCAACGATATGCTTGAAGTGAATTTTTATTGAAAAATAAATTTCAAAAACGTAAGACATAATGATAATTAATCTGCCATTATGGGTGCGTTCAGTATTTAAATCTGTCGAGCACTCTGAGCAATCTGATCACATGACAGATTTATCTGCGATTTCCAGTCTGTAGCTTAAATAAAATAGAGCGTTTAGCTGCCATTTTGACACTTATTAATTTGCGCCAGAATAAAAACGGAAAATAATAAAGAACTGTTAACATGTGTACTATGCGCAAGTAATGAACGTTTTTTTTATGATACTGATTAAGACTGTGGAAATGATTATGGACAACTTAAATCTGAAAATTATGTAGAAAAATGTTTCCTAAAATTACTAATTTATACATTTCAAACATTTTTGATTGATACACGAAAACAACATTCAGTCATAGAATAGACACTGTTTGCATTGCCGACGACAAACATTTTAAATTTGCGCTTAAATACGCATGCACCAGACAACTGCTCAAAATGCTCCATGGTTAGAAAACGAGCGAACAGATCGGGCTTTGTGCGCTCCGTGAACTAATAACCGAACATAGAGCTGAGCAAAAACGGCATCGAGCGCTCAGACCGCTCAGAGCATAAAACCGAACGCAGCCTCAATCAGGCAAGCTGTGAAAATATTTAAGTTAATTGTTTAAATAGTAAGTTATTTTTGTAAAATATAAAAATATATAGGTTGTCCCATGTGAAATATGAAAGTTAATGTCATTTCCGGTTAAACTGGAAACGCTACCATCATGCCAAATACCATAATTTGTGAGCCCCTAAGCCTAGTTTACGAATATGTAAAGAGAATTAAAAAATAATTATAAATAAAAAAATATTTTGAGTGCCCCGTTTTTCAGTGTCATCTGTATATGAATATATATTTTTAATAATTAATTTGGCATAATTTGTGAGCCCCTTAGCCTAGTTTATGAATATATAAAGAGAATTTAAAAAAAAATATAAATAAAAAATATATTTTGAGTTTTTCAGTGTCACCTGTATATGAATAAATGTTTTAATAATTAGATTCCATACCAATTTTTTAAATTTAAAATTTGGCGCGTGCCGTATCAAGTCCTTATACCGGTGATACAGCGCTCGTCTTGTTTTTAAAGCCAGAGAACCAATCAAATTTTACACCACACAAACTTTCAATCATTTGTAGTTCGCAAACGCAGACGAATTAATATTTAAACATTTTTTTTTTAATTAATACTTATTAATTTGCTTTTTTACTTTCTTATACATGGCCCACTATTTTCATCTCCGGTTAAACTGTCTGTTAACTTTACTGTCAGTTAAAACGAAAAATATACAAGTTCAAATTAATGATCTCATAACTCTACTATAGATGCTCCCTGGTACGCATCGCTGCTCGAAACACTGTTATGAACATGTGAGTGAGAAGGAGAATGCAGAGATTATGCGTGCGTGACTGCGAGAAATGATTTCTCGTCACGTGACCTAGGGAATAATATTCCAGGGAGTAATAGATTTTATGCATTTAAAGCTGAATATTATTAGATATTTTCAAAATGTTTGAAATATATTACGTGAAATTATACTTTATCATTTATAATACATTTATTTAATTCAATAATAGAAAATAAAATACAAAGAAAAATTTAGAAAAACGAATTTGTTTACGAAACAAAAAGATTACATAATTTTTTGTACATAACTAATTATAATTAGGTAAAATATTATTACTTATTTTTACCATAAAAAATCTGTTGGGCCAGCATTTTTCTTGCAAAAGGTTATAAATTTCCAGTAAAATTATTTCATAAACAAACTATTGAAATTGCACTTGACACGGACATCTTCTTCTTTAGCTTTTCCCATTCGTTAGGGGTCGCTATTTTTGCGTGTCGTTCTCATTCAGTTCCTTTTCTCTTCCGCAATACAGTCCTTCCATCTTATCTTTGGTCTTCCTCTGTTTCTTCAACCTCCTATTAGTAAACTATTCATTCTTGTTCCAATATAATTCTTCATTTCTCCTCATGACATGTTCATTCCAATGTAATCGTCTTTCTTGTATCTTTCTAGAAATTTTTAACACTAGAGTTATTTTCTTACCGTCTCTTTCCGTGTCTTCCCCAACATCTACTTCAACATCCTCATCTCTGCCACATTAATTTACTTTTTGTTGATACTGACATCTTTCAATTTGAATTATATGAATATATTAGTAGTTTCCATGTTTAGCATAGCTGGCTGAATTATAAAATTTAATTTCTTTAAAATTCTTTAACTCTGTATCTATTGAATATGAAGTATAAAATGTAATCAAATCGTATAGAGAATAATACATTATTTAAGTTATAATAACGTTAAATGTCAATAAATCAAATTTAAATGTTAAATCTTCAAATGAGGCTACTTCCGGTTCACCAATTACAACCAAAATCGAATCACTTGTTCTTCTGGATGTAAACTTGAGGAATACGAAAAAAATATAATTTTTGGTATCGCGGTATGAAAGTTCTGCGATCCGGAACTTTTGTCACACACACACAGACACACCCACATACACACACGCACACACACACACACAGACACACATACATACATACAGACATCATCGTAAAAATGGTAAAATCGTATTATAGGGTCCCTAAAACATGCTTATTCACTAAAAACTCATCATTGAATTTTTTGACTAAAGACAATACCTTTCTTACCGAAAGGTGACGGAAGGTAAAAACAACAAAGTTACAAATAAAAACTTAGAAAAAAGAAAAACATATTATTGAACCAGTAAGCAATATACAATGAAAAAATTAACTATTACCCGAGTAAACTTTAAGATAGGTAGTCACCGCAACGCGGAACTAGGTTTTGGCTAAAATTTCATAATAAAAATATTATAAATGATGAAAAACTTTTTAATAAAAAAAATCTGATGTGGCCAGCACATTACCTGCGTCAATCCTGTTTTATGTACAAATAGGGCGCGAGCAGTTATGTGACAGCTATTAATTATGTCCATAACTGACAAATGTCATAATTTTTCTTCTTCTTCCTAGCTTTTCTCATTCGTTAGGGGTCGCTATTTTTATTTTCTTCTTCCACTCATTTCTGTTTTGCATGTCGTCTCATTCAGTTTCTTTTCTCACAAGTCTACCGCAATACAGTCCTTCCATCTTATCTTTGGTCTTCCTCTATTTCTTCTACCTTCTACTACTAAGCTATTCATTCTTATTCCAATATATTCTTCATCTCTCCTCATGACATGTTCAAACCAATGTAATTGTCTCTCTTGTAACTTTTTAGAAACTTCTATCACTCGAGCCATTTCCCTTATATACAAGTATTAATACCTCACTTTATCTTTCCGTGTCTTCCCCAACATCTATCTCAACATCTTCATCTCTGCCACATTCATTTTCGTTTCAGTGATACTGACATTTGTCAATTTGAATTATCTGAATATATTAGCGGTTTCCATGGTTAGCATAGATGGCTGATTTATGAAATTTAATATCTTTATAATTCATTAACTCTATATCTATTGAATATGATGTATTCAATCCAATCGAATAGAGAATAATGTATTCTTTAAAATTTATATAACATTAAATGTCAATAAATAATATTTAACTGCTTTTTTCAAGAAAAACTGTTAAAAGTTGCAAAGGAGGATACTTCTGGTGGATCAATTATAACAGAAATCTACTCATGTCTACATATGGATCTAAACTTGAGGAATATGCAAATACACATACACACACAGACACACACACGCACGCACACACACACACACACACACACACACACACACACACACACACACACACACTAAGAACCCCAAAATGTGCTTATTCATTAGAAACTCACTATAGAATTTTTTGACCAAAGACAATACCTTCCTTATTGAAAGGTGACGAAAGGTAAAAATTTCACAGTTGTCAATTTTTTGATGAGGCAATTTTCGTTCGACATTTAACAAACAATTTAATCAGATATGAAAATATGGGGCCCAAGATTAAAGTATTCTTCACGTAAGAATTGCTTGCGCAATCATATTTCGTTTACAGGCCCGGCAGATAATGTGGGTACAGTGGGTAGTTGTACCCACTCGAGACACTCCGAGTGGGGAAAGTACCCACTCGGAATTTTGGGTGAGAAAAATATTTCATAAATACTGAATTCCAGAAATACCTCATTTCCTAACCCTCAATATCCCTTTTTATTCACTGTACATCATTTAACAATAGTTGTTAAATGGTTAAACAAAATGAAAGAAAGTTTTTGTTCAAATACATTTTCGGTGGGCGTTAGGGGGAGGAGGGAGGGGGGAGGGGGAACCCCCCACCCAGGTCAACTACCCACTCGGATTCAACACCAACTGCCGGGCCTGTTCGTTTATACACCTACTTGTAAACTGTATTTTTTATAACTCATATGCAAACATTATTCTTGCCTTTTGCGATAGTTTTTTCAATGGCATTTGATAAATCGTAAATCAACACGAAACACATAAATGCAAAAATACACGCCATTCGTCTTCGATTTCGTGAAGCGAAATGCAAAACCGCTTAAAACCGGTTTGTCCAGTTTCTTTTTAATTTATAACAAATATACGAGTTATTGGTACATATTTTAAATTATTTGTTGATTAATGAAACAATTTTAATAGAAAAATTAGTAAAACAATTTTTTTATCATACATACAGGGTGTTTAAAAAATTGATTTAAGGGTGGATAGTACATCTCAAAATAATAATAAAAAGTTTGTATAAACATATATCCGGAAATACCTAGTTTCAGAGCTATAGCGATTATATTATTTTATTTGTGTCATATACAACTCATACTTTTAACATTACAATAAAATCATAGTGGCCGTTTACAATGGAAAACAGTCATGATAAAATTGTGTTTGTAACAATAACAATAATTATGACAAATAAGGTAAAACAGAAGACTATCTTCAATGGAGACTTATACAATTCAAATATTTTGGTCGCCATCTAGTGTGTAAAAAAGTATTTAATAATTAGTTATGTAGTGAGCAAGATTTAGCTCTAAGTTTGACGTTTATCATGTGATCCATATTTGGTCCCACGTGATCACAACAACCATTGTTTGAAAAGAAACATGAACATGTCTGAGACTGAACACGGAAGTTGAAATAATATGATTAATATAAATTGAATATGAATTAGTAATGTATTTACAGGAACCTGTGATAAAAAAGAAAGTTTAATTATGTACAAAATAACAATAAAATGACGGCAAACCTATGTTTGTAAAGTGGACAAACATAATCAAACTTATTTTGGAAAAACAAGTACAGCAACTCAGCAACTTTAATAAAGCTGTCTACTAATAAAGAGACACAAGTTTATATTAATAAAAACACATATAAAAATTGATAATAAGCAGAACAACTCCACACAAACAGAAATAAAGATTAATAAGGAAAGTAGTACCCAGTCAACAAGTATTGGAAACTAAATTATAATTTATTAAGCAATGATGCTGTAAAATTTATATATTTCACCGGCTTATCAGTAGAACATTTTAATGTTCTATATGATTTGTTAAAATCCCACATGCCAAAGTTGAATACGGATATTTCCAAAAAACGCAAAAGAAAACTAAATTTAATAATTTAACATGCAGAGACAAATAATGTATGACTTTAAAAAGATTAAGACGTGGATATACACTAAAAGAAATTTCATTATTTTTTCTGTCTTTCTCAACAGTGGAATTTGTAGTTTTTACATGGATTCAGTTCATGTTTTTTCATATTGAAACGATGAAATCGAATTTGTTTTCCCTCCGTGAGAATCAGAAAGATTCGATTCCGCAATCACTACACATAATAACTTAACCAAACATTGCTGACTAAATAACAAATTATGGGATCAACGGGGCGGCGCTGAAGAGGGAAAGCATTTGATCGACTCGGCCATGGTATATCACCTCGCTCTTTCTAAAAATTTCTTTTCCCTTTCTAAATTGTTTGGAGGGAGGTCCGCTGCCGATCCGCCGCCGATGACGTCAAAATCAGAAGTCCCCATTGTTTTCTATTGTAAACGGTCACTATGATTTTATTGTAATGTTAAAAGTATGAGTTGTATATGTCAGAAATAAAATAATAAAATCGCTATAGCTCTGAAACTAGGCATTTCCGGATATATGTTTATATGAACTTTTTTTTATTATTTTGAGATGTATTATCCACCTTTAAATCCGTGACCTCTATTTTTTGAGCAACGTGTATGTAAGTAAAGTCCGTTTCCACGACTTGATCCCTACGTCATCAATTGTAACCATATTGTGCCGACACAAGGCACACGTTTACTCTGTCAACTTTTATATATTTTGTTTCGTAAAATGTTAATATTTTTATATAGCAGCCTACGTTTACTCTGTCTACTTTTATATATTTTGTTTTGTAAAATGTTAATATTTATATATAGCAGCCTATAGGTTTGTATTTTTATTTCTCGTTGTTATGTATTTTACAACAGCAGTTGTTATTTGTAAACAAAACTGAAAAGTGTTCAATAAATGAAACAATACATATTCGCGCCTATTCTGTAACTCGGTAGTATTTTTCTAACTACTGGTTAAAATTTTATGCAATAGATTTTGATATGACAACTAAAAGACTATTTTTTTTGTTATATATCGACATACTTGATTTAATAATAATAATTTTTAACCAATTGTTAAAAATTAACCACTAAAGTTATACAGAGATTCCATTATATTTGGGTGTAATTTTTTTGCTATAAATTAAATAGTAAATAAAATAACGGTCAAAACCAATATTAATTATTTTGTTTTCATTCTTGAACGAAAAAAAAATATTGCGTTTTCATTTTCGTATTTGTTTTTATAAAAAATTCGGTTTATTTCGTTATTTCGTTTATGTTTCCCTGTTTAAGTCCCTGCTTTTTATCGAGAATGCCATTCTTACTTGAAGAACTATAGTTAAATTTTGTTTATAATATAGCAATCTATTTAGTTATTAATTTGTGCAATTTGCGAAAACCTAAATTAACTAGAAATTAATTGTAGAAAAACCCATCAGCAACTTGTCCTCAGTCTATAAATTAGTCGGGCGACTATCGGTTTGTCGGCAGATGAGAAATCTCTCACACTTCGATGTTGCTATCAATTTGTTGCGGAGAACACGTCATCCAAGCCGAGCCGCACCGAAACGGAAATCTTATTCGGTGTTTACTCCTACTTTTGTACGATTTGTCATAATTTTCTTCATTGTCTCGCTTGTCAAACACTGAATTGGGTACGGAATGTTTTCGAATCATTGCTCACAGGTATAGTCCAATTTTGAACAAATGAGTTTGCAGGGCCGGAATACATATTTTTACAATTTCATCATTTTTTATAGACATAAAATACAACAGGGTTAATATTTTCAACAAATTAAAACCTACACAAATGTTGAGAAATATGTACAAAAATCTTTCGACCCATTGGTGGCCGTGTGCCTGAGTGTCTGGTCGCGAATCTGGGGACCCGGATTCGATCCCGACCGACGCCAAAAATTACTTCGAATTTTAATGGTACAAAATTGATCCCTGTGATGCATTTTCCACGCCAGCAATGAGTGTTCATGCGGTGACGCCTGGTAAGCGCCCGCACGGTACAAATATTTCATCATTACCGATATTTCTCACCATTTGCCTAGGTTTTATAATTTGTTAATAGATATTTATACAGCAAGTTAAGACAATGTTTATTCATGAAAAGAAAGGTTAAATTCTTTGAGTGAATAAACATTCTAAACTCGCGTGGTTTATATAATATTTTATTTAATTTTGACGAAATACGAGTAATAATAAAAACCATTATAATATTTAATTTTGACAAAATCAAAAAACTAATCAATTAGTAGGCTGTATATGACAATCGTCGTTGATAGATGTCTAGTCATTTATTTATAAATTATAAAGAAGCTTTATTTTCTGTCATTTGTGTCATGAAAAATAATGACAATGGCTAATATGTCTGATAAAGACAGTGGTGGGTGTTATTTTTGTGCCTAATGTTATTTTAAATGCAATATTTGTTGTAAAATGATTTAAAATTCTGTGAGAGTAACTTAATTTCTTTTATCTAATTCCGTTTTAAAAAGTTGAATTTTATCTAACTTTATGACATTATGAAATGTCACTTTTTACATAATTGATACAAAATGAATTTTGTAAAAATCTTTACAAAACTGAGTTACGTAATAGTATATTACAACACTAGTGAAGAAACTAAGAATTTCGCTCACGTATGAGCCAGTTTTGAACACGTTGCGTTAGCCGAGTGGTCAAAGGCACATAAGTGAGCGAATTCGTTTCTTCTCGAGTATTGTATATCGTTTTGTTCAATCCTGTATTGAAATATTAGAAAAAATATTAAAATTTGTACTAATAGATTTATACATGGAGTGTAAATTAACATAGGCGGCGTGGTACTTTGCTATTGTTTGTGTTTATAAACATTTGCAATTGCCAATAAAATTATTTTTTGGCTGCCACATTCTGTAAATCTTAATATGGAAGATAAAGACGAATGTCGGCTATCAATGATAGAAATTGCAAGAAAAGTAGTTAAAACGTGAAGCGGGCGCCAATACTAGTAAGAAAATTCGCGTAGGTAGAGGAAATAGAAGACACTGAGATGGATACAGAGATGTTTACGTGTTGTATAAGCTAGATGCCTAACTCCGTGCGCAGAAGTGAAGCCAGCAATTTCGTGTGGCGGCCATTTGTTAAAAAGGCATGTAAGATGTATTTTACGTCTATTCAGATTTGTGGCAATTTAAAAGTATGTACTGTACTGTAATATATAACTAATGTTTTGAAAGACAATTTACGATTATAAAGTGATCTACTTACGGTATATACTACACAATAGCCCGGGAACGAGAACGAGAGCAGGAACGAAGATTTTATCAATACATTATTTGTATTGTAAAGAACTGTGTTTTTTTAGTTATTTACCATCGAATAGATTTAAAACTGGGGGAAAGGTGCAATTTTTTGGGTTTTTCAATCAAACCATATAACAATTAAATGGAAAATAAAGTTAAAATATTTGTATTTAGAATGTGAGTAATATAATTTATGTAAATACATTATTTTTTATCTATTAGATTTCCTTTGAAAAATAAACATATATTAAAATCTTGGATTATAAATTTAAGGAGAAAAGCTTTTACCCCAACTAAAGCTAACAAACTTTGCAGCGATCATTTTAAAGAAAATGATTATTTAGTTAGGCCGGGAATTTACATTCGAAAATTGAAACCAGATGCATGCCCTACGATATTTTCCGCTTTTCCTAGCTATTTAAAACAAAAAGAAAATAGCAAAAGGGTTTTAAATAAAAAATCATGTAATTATTGCGCTGAATACTGTTTAACATTGGACCATAATTACGTTCACAAATATAAATTTTCAGTTTTTAAAATAATTAAAGCTACTAAAACAGAAATTAATATTTTCACTAATAATTTAAAAACATTTTCAAATACAAATAATATTGAAAGAAAAATAATAAATTTTATAATTAATCTTTTTGCCAGTGAAAAAAATATTTTTTCTCAATTACATTGTGAAATTTCTTTGGATAATAATCACAAAATTGATCTAATTTGATATATTTGCAAGCAGTATATAAAAATTAGATTTCACAGTATTGCAAAGTGGTCCAATTAGAATCAAATTGTTAGCAAAAGACAAATTAAATAAACTAATATTATTTTCTAATCAATAAATAGTGTTTAAGAACAAGTATTGCGTTTTATTTCACCAATTTAATAACAATTTGTTTGTGATAACCTTCATATATCAATTATATTCTAAGTTTTATTTCATATTTACCATATCATACATTACTATTTTGCCTTTTTAACAAATGGCCGCCTCTTGACCTTGAGGCTTCACTTTTACGTAGTTTGAATAAATAAATGTTATGAATTCTATTGTAGTTTATTTCTATTTTCGGTAATGACAGGTGAGTGGGCGAATGTTCACTTTCGCTCACTACTTTCACCCACCCGTTGCCATAGGAATAAGTTGAGTGGATAAAACAGAAGGTTTCAAGTTCCGTATCCAAGTAAGAAATAACAAGTTTCAATAACAGGATTGAACAAATAATATTACACAACTGATAAAATGATAAAAGAAACAAGACCATATCAATAAGGATTCCTTTGATATCAATTCATGAATTTTTGACTCATATTTAATTCCTCTACGAAATAGATCCATATAGGCTTCAGAACACATTCAGAACTCATTTTCCATGATATAACGCATGCACAGACATAAGCATTAAATTAAAAAATTAAATTCATTTATCCATAGTAAGTGCATACAAAATTATTTGCATAAACGAAACATTTTTCTCCTTATAATATTAGTATGCACTGAATATAGTTGCAGATATAAATATAAAAATCGTACGTAAATGTTTGTGAAATATTTTGAGTACGTGCCTGGCGAAGACACCTGCCCTGCTGTCAACCATTTCGGCTCATTTTTCTTCTCGATCGTGTTGGCTCTGGCATTTCTGTACCTCGTGGTGACGTATGTCTTAAATTAGTCTCACCAATAACTTTCTTTTTCTTCGCCGATAAATCCTCCACATACGCCTTGTTTCCTTTTATGATTTGTAATATGATATCAAGAATAAAAGTTTGCGAATTTATTTGCTCCAACGAGAAGGGTCTGATGGAGTTGAAATGGGATAGAGATAAATATTGGAAGTTGACGAAAGTTATAGCGAGGAATCTTTTAGGGCGATAAACTTGTTTTATGGTTTAAACAGTCTTTTCAATATTTAGTAAGCTGTGTCCTAGAGTTTGCTGACAAGGTAATAGACGACAATTCTACCGACTGGGTCAATGTAGCAAAAGAAAGGTTATTTCTCTTCGTTTCGGTGGTTAGTGATGGGCGAAAGGGTGTTCCACAACGACCTATTGTGTGGGCAGGCAGGTTGGATCCAAATGCAAGCGGGCGAAATAAGGATAATTTTACTTACCCCGTGCCAGATAATGATTCCAGATCTGCTGGTCAAGACAATACATATATTAAAAGAAATTTGAATAAATATAAAAATTAATAAAAGATTACAGGTAAATAATTGGAGTTGCAGTCTGGTGAACAATGTTTATTAGGATTTTTTTAACATGCCGACGTTTCGGTTCCAATTGAACCTTCTTCAGGGTTAGTTAAAGTGTAGTTTGTAAAAAACAATTCATTACAAACGAAAATTAAAAGTAAAAAAAGGATGAATATGTCGTCAAAAGTGTCAAAGTGATAAAATAAGTCATTAGTTTAATGAATAGTTTACTGATGTATGCACGCTTTTATTTTATCACTTTGACACTTTTGACGACATATTCATCCTTTTTTTACTTTTAATTTTCGTTTGTAATGAATTGTTTTTTACCAACTACACTTTAACTAACCCTGAAGAAGGTTCAATTGGAACCGAAACGTCGGCATGTTAAAAAAATCCTAATAAACATTGTTCACTAGACTGCAACTCCAATTATTTACCTGTAATCTTTTACAACATACCAACAGTCAAGGAATTACCCAAGAGAAAATAAAAATTAATACTACAAATACAATGAATACGAGTAACTACTTAAATGCGTGCGTAATAATACTTATGCGCGGGGGCGTTATGACAACGACGCACAATGGGGCAAACCTCCGTTTTCCGGCAAAATTTCTGAAAACATCTATAGTTATTGGAAATTTAACACGAATATAACCATGAATTCAGTTTTATGGAAGTTAAAAAGTTGTAAATTGCTTTTTACCTCTCGCTAAGAGAGGTATTGGAGTCATGCTAAAAAATCGAATATAAAGATTATAGTGAATAAGCACGTTTTAAGGTCCCTAGAATCCGATTATAACATTTTTACGATGTTTGTGTGTGTGTGTGTGTGTGGATGTTGGAAGGATGATTTCTGAATCGGCCATTACTGGGAAGAGTTGAATAGGTTTTGGTAATAATTGGACAACCGGAAGTAGTAGATTCTTAAAAAAAATCTTCTAAATATTATTTTTTGAAAATTTTTGTTCTCGTTTACTCGTATTTAAGAACACCTTCTATCTAATACATACAAATATTCTATTATATCTTTAATAGATTTAAAAATAAAGATATATAATATATAAAATAATCTGTTGTAATAAATCTCACAACGCCAATAATGTCATAGAAACCAATTGAAAAATTAAAATGTTTGTAACTGAGAGATAAATGCCAGTGGCAAAAATCCAGACACATTACTGAAGACTTTTTCTTATTGTATTAATAATTAAATATTTAAAATTATAGGTACGATTTCTCAAATTCTATAAGACTAAAGATCTTTGTAACTACGGATTCCTCAATCTAACAGTAATGGGAAGAGGTTCTGGTAACAATTGGACAACCGGAAGTGGTAGTTTCTAAAAAAAATTCTAATTTTTATTTTTGAAAATTTATGTTACTACAAATAATAAAGATAATGAAATTCTCAATCTGACATTTAATTTTTTTATTATATCTCCTATAGGTTTAGAGATATTATATATAATAATATAGAATAATCTGTAGTAATAATTCGCGTTGCCCAAGCAATTCTATGGAAAACAGTTGAGATATTTAATAGTTTGCAATTGACAGATAAACGCAAAATATCAGTATCAAAAATCAGCAATTTTACTAACATTACTGAACGATTTTTCTGGGAGGTACGAGTACATTGAATATATCTTATTGTATTATTAATTAAATATATATTTAAAATTATAGGTATAGTAATATTATATATATCCTTAAGGAATACCGCTAATACCGTCAATGAATTTAAATTTTTTTGAACATATTGAAGAGTAGGATAAAATGCCTCATAGAACGAAATTCGTTACTTATAGGGCGTGAGCAGTTATGTGGGTCCGTGTCAGAATGACAGCTAGTAGTTATTTACATAGATGTCACAATTGTCATATGTCATAATTTTTCATTCAAAATTTCAAAATATTCTCATATCATGTTATTTATTTGCCATCAATAGCATGGAATATACTCGTACTTGTCGAGGAAAATAATCCACACGGACTTGGAAAATCATGATGTTTGAATGAAAAATTATGATACTTGACACCTGTTGGCTTAAATATTGGTATGTTGAATAAATAAAATAAGACATAAGCCTAAAGATTTTATATCCCTTTTATTTATTAATGTCAACCAACTTAAAAATAATCGAATATATTACATGTCAATGTAATATGTTATAGCCTACTTAATATTATGTAAACGTTATTTATTTATTTACAACACCTATGTACATTATTACTAGCTGTCGTTCTGACACGGGCCCCCATATGTGCTTGCCAAGGCCAACAAAATCACATGACTTCTCGCGTCCTATGTAACAAAATGAAAATGGCGAGAGGTGTTGTGCTGGCTACAACAATTTTTTTGATGAGTAAACCATCATAAACCTAAAAAAAAATTTAAAGGGAGAAAATTTTTAGCATAGGGAAAGTGTTTTCAGAAAAATCAGGTTGTGGTTATTTTCATGCATTTTGTCCGCCGTATGAAATCGAAAACGTATAATTATATGAAAGAAATATAAAAAACAATTAGTAAATACTGTAATAATAATAACAATAAAAAATTATAAAATATAAATTAGCAGGTATTTATCTAGAGTAGCAAAATGGCAAAGACGTGTTGAATTATAGTGACGCTTTTTTTGAAAGTCTAAAAACACAAAAACACTCACAAGTATCGTGTGTTTCCTCTTCAAATATTTCCTATCCTACTTCTTCCAGCCAAACAATGAGTTCATACCATTTTTGGATGTTTTTCCATCGTACAATCCTGTATGGATGGATGCATATAACATATACCTAATTTTATTAATTTTTCAAATTTTCAAGTTTACAAAAAACTGCAGGTTTAAACAATTTTAAATTGAAAAACGGATATCATAAATTGATTCTACTTTACTGTTAGAAACTTATATTAAATTTTAAATATACCCATTTTTGGAAAATCGAATTTTAGCCGTCTTTGTCCCACAGTGCGCCGTGCTTGGGTTAGCGTGATGACAGGCTCGACCTCACTTCTACTCATTTATTTGACGTGCACTTTTGAGTATTTTGAGCGCAATATATAGATGACTTATGTCATAAAAAGCTTATTTTACACAAAGTTACTCGCTAGTCGAAGGCTTGACTTGGATGGTAAATAAATTCAAGCTTTTTAAAATGTTACGCTTGGACCATTTCGCAGCAAATCAGTCCAATGCACTCACGTCCAGTTACGTCAGACGCTGCTGAATTCAACAGTGTAGTTTATAAAGCAAATTTAAAAATTAGGTTTCACACAGAACGCGTCACGTCAAGTCATGACTGATATTGGACTCAGCCGGTCGAATTTTTACATCAGTCTTGCTACGTCAACTTTCTTCCGGTGTAATGGCATTTGTTTCCGAATTTCTTCAAATCACATTTCTTAAATAAAACATCTGATGTGACCAACACAATACCTCCCGCCATTTACCTATGGGGTCTCGTTGCCGCGTGCCTGATGTCTGGTCGCGAATCTGGAGAATCCGATTCGATCCCGATCAACGCCAAATAATTGACTGGACGCGATTGGATTGCGAAATGGCCCTTAGCTTGATTTGGACTTGTTGAAACAAAGCATGGCTTGGACTGAAATTTCATGTTATTGGCCAAAACGCAAGCCAAATTAATAACTATTAAAAAATTGTTAATTTATCAAACAGTATCAATATTAGTAACAAAAAATAAAATTTTGAGGTTCTGAGTGTCCTGAGGGACCTTACCAGATCGATAAAGGAAAGGGTTAAGTATTTGAATTGACATAAAATTTGTTAACACAAAGTACAAAGTATACTACTTAATACTACACAATTAAAATGTTGTATCGTGTGAAATAAAAGCATAGCAATAATACCAAATTAACGTTTTAAAGTCAGCAACAATCATAAAACCAGCATTAAATTGTCACTTTTAACTTTAGTTGTTCACATAAAATTCTCCTTCATTTAAATCCCCCATTAACTGTATCTATACTGATACTTTTAATTACTTACAGAGCGACAGTCGTTAACCAATCCAATTCGCCCTGTGGTTCTACTCTACGTCCTACGTGTGCAAGATGCAGTTCTGGATACTGCCACTGCGGCGCTGTAAGTGGAGAGAAGTTGGATACAAATGCAATAACCATTTTGTGTGATACTGCCTTAATGCATCATATGGTATGTAGCGTTTTTATAGCATACTGAATTTGTTCAAACTGAATGAATTATGGCCCAGAATAATCGGGCGTTCCGCGTTCGATTCTCTGTTTGAATGAGGTTGTGGGGGTATTGAATGAGTGTAAATGTCATGCTTTTATTAATAGACGCTATAAAGAATAAAAAGTTGAAAATATTTACACAGATAACGCATAAAGTATATAATCTAATTTTATTTTAAAATTTATCTACCATTTAACGATTTTTAAAACCAATATTTAATAGGATTCTTATACATAGTAAGAAATTAGAATAATTGGTCTTTTATAATAAAACTGGACTATCAAAATTTGAAAGTTAATAGTTTTTAAAATACTGAGTTACGAATGAAATCTAGAACACTAGCAGCCGGCCCTGCTCAGGGTAGGACGCGGAATAAGAAGAACACACTAGACAACAAACACAACCATAAAAAAATCTGATGTGGCCAGCACATTACCTTCCGTCAATCCTGTGTTTATGTACAAATTCCATACATAAATTTTCATGCAAAACATTCTAAATTTCCAGTAAAATTATTTCATAAACAAACTATGCAAATTGCACTTGACACTAACATCTTCTTCTTTAGTTTTTCCCATTTGTTAGGGGTGGTTATTTTATATTTTCTTCTTCCATTCATTTCTGTCTTACGTGTCGTCCTCATTCAGTTCTTTTTCTCAATACAGTCCTTCCTCTGTTTCTTCAACCTTCTATTACCAAGCTATTCATTCTTCTTACAATATATTCTGCATCTCTCCTCATGACATGTTCAAACCAATGTAATCGTGTCTCTTGTGCCTTTCTAGAAACTTCTAACACTCGAGTTATTTCACTTATTCTTTCAGTACTTACTGTATCTTCCCCATCTATCTCAACATTCTCATCTCTGCCATACTCATTTTATTTTCATTGATATTGACATCTGTCATTTTGAATTATCTGAATATACTAGCAGTTTCCATGGTTAGCATAGCTGGCTGATTTATGAAATTTAATATCTTTATAATTCTTTAACTCTATTTCTATTGAATATAAAGTATAAAATGCGATCCAATCGTATAGAGAATAATATATTATTTAAAATGTATAATAACGTTAAATGTCAATAAATGACATTTAACTGCTTTTTTTCAAGAAAAACTGTTAAAAGTTGCAAATGAGGGTACTTCCGGTTGACCAATTATAACCAAAATCTAATAATATCTGCATATGGATCTATATTTGAGGAATACGAAAAAATTATAATTTTTGGAACCGTGGTATTGGAGTTATGCGATCCTAAACGATTGTCACACACACAGACACACACACAGACGCATACAGACATCATCTTAAAAATAGTAAATTCGTATTCTAGGGAGTCCAAAACGTGCTTATTCATCAAAAACTCACCCACGAATTTTTTGACCAAAGACAATACCTTCCTTACCTAAAGGTGACGGAAAGTAAAAAACAATGAAACATTTGATGTAAGTTTCGCTAAAAGGTTTTATTAAACTCTTAATCGATTTCAGCTTCTTAGGCCTTCTTCAGAAGATGTACAGGGTTAAGCGAAATACAGTACTACATTAACACATCTGTTAATCATAATAAGATCATATGTGTTAATGTAATATTTAAGAATATGTAACAATTCTTGAATTTAACTTAATCCTGTACATCTTCTGAAGAAGGCCTAAGATGCCGAAATCAATTAAGGGTTTAATAAAATCTATTTTGCAAGTGTTTCTTTAATTATTTGTGTTATAATGTTTCACCAAGTGCCTACAGCTGAATCAATAAATTTTACAACCATAAAACAGAAAAAAAAAGTTTAACGTACAGTAAACTCCCTAACTTTTCATATGGAAATCTATGTTGGATGACTTTTTTAACGTGGAATTCTACCACATGCATGTATTTGACTTCTGTGAAGATGTCGTCATTACTCTTTTTATAGCATTTCTATTATTGGCCTTAAAAATGGATGCGAATTTAAAAGATATCTAGTTGAATTTCATATCCCGGATGACATTCTTAATTTTAAAGTTTTCCTTTGACATCTAAATGAAGTATGGTTTCCAGTTTTATTTAGGAATTGTTGTTCTCATTCCTTCTTGCATTTTTGTTGTACCCTTGCAGCTTTGCATTATTGTTAATTTCTTTCCGTATTGTTGATGCTGATACAAATAGTAAACCTGAAAAGAAAATTAATATCCGAAAACGGAAAAGTTCTTAAAACGACTATGTGAATAAAATATACCTACGATATTAAATTTAAGGGTGTTTTTACTTATTACATAGTTGAATTTAATACCGATGATTTCAATCCTATTATGTTAAGATGAAGGTTTTCTTAATTTTATTATCCAATTTTGATTTACCGTCCGGAAATGAATCCTATCCTGTCCTATGTTATTTGGTAGAATCTTTGTCTGACATCCCTATGGGGAGAGGTCATGGGTTCTAAATCCAGTGAGGTCCCTTCATTTTTCATACATTCTTCTTCAGTATTTATACTAAGTCTCTAATATTGCTATTTGAAATTTTTAAGAATTGTAGTAAAATGTATGATGATTTCAGTATAAGGTCGTTATTATGTCCCCCAATAGGCACATTCGTGATCTACCCTGTAGATCCGGGCTTTTGTAGAACCTGTAGATATCAGAAGCTCGTCTCTACAGGTATCTTACGGATGGAAGACCGCTCGGCTAGTACCATTATTCCACACCGTGGCGCCACCGAATGGTATAAGTATAAAAGGGTAAAATCTTTACAAAAGGTAACTTTGTACAAACTGTATATTGTAGATAATAAGAAAATAATACATGTAATAAAAAAAAATGTAAAATTATAAGATTTAATTATTTGTATAAATAAGAATATTTACTTATAAACCAGAAAATTAATTATTTTAAGTAATACGAGTATTTATTGAAAATTTATAATAACAAATATTAATATTTTTCATAGATAACGTCATTCACCCATCCACCAATGTGATATAAGATGGAAAGTCACAGAGATTGCAGCCAAAGTATCAAGAAAGTACTACACGAAACATAACTCAAGGAACCGAAAAATTACCCAAGAAGACTTCCCTCAAATAATTTCTACCGATTGTTTACATGAACGTCAAATTTATTTGAATTATTTAATGTTAACATCATTCTATATCATTTAAATGTTTGCAATTCAGACCGCGTTCTTAAACATATTTTTTTATAAAAAATGAAATGAAGCAAATCATAAACTGTTTACAATAGATGCTACAGTAAAAAAAAATAAAGATGTCCGATCAAGGTCATCTAATAATTGTAAGAATTAAGATTTTAGCACCGCCTATTCCGATTAATGCAGTAGTGTCGTTCACTTAGTTTTTATGAAGGTCCATGAGATACTATTGTTACTTTATTATTATAAAAATATATGTTAAAGAAAAAGCATTCAAAATTCAAAACGGAAGTCGACTGATAAATGTAAAACCAAATATGTGATAAATAAGATATTGATCCTTTGTCAGTGTCAGTGCCACTGACAGCAAATAACGTTATTCGTACGGCTATGAATCAAGGTAATACATCTGAATTAATAAATAAACTTACGTTACAGCGAAAGTATTGTCAACAATGAGTATCGTTTTAGAATGGAATGTCCTAACTTAGTCGAAACAATATGAATTTTTGAAAGACAAGTGTGTTGTATCCATCCTTATCGCACACGCTTCGTGTTATGGCAAATGAAAGAGACAAATGTATGCTAATTTGTTAATTCGTTCATGATACAGATGACCTTGATCGGATATCTTTAAAAAAAATTGTTGTAAGTTGCGAGTTGAGAGCACGAGAAGGATACCCTATGACTTCGGTCTTTTTCTATTCAGGCGCAGTGCTCTATACTCGTATTTCACATTATGATTTTAATAAAATTTTATTTAAAAAATGTTTTTTTCTTAGTTGACTTTGTTTGGGTGTTAATCGCGACACCGAAACGAAAGACTTTAATATATAAAATCATTTGTTCATTTTTTGTTTCAATTTCATGGGTATTGCTATTTTCGGAGTGATTTTCAAAAATTTCATATGTAATTTCTGCCATTATAGAGCAAGCAAAATTAATTTTATTTATTTTTTATTGATTCTTATGTAGAATTTTATGCTCTACGACATTAATTTGAAGCAGTTTTAACTAGAATAATTTAGGGAAGTAGGAAATTACGAGAGTATAATTTTAGAAGTTAAAGTCCTATGTTCCGGTTTCACGGTCTATATCTTTGTCAAGAATGGCGATTTTTAAAAGTTAGCCCCAGGTGGTATAATGTCGGCACTGTATTATCTACCTTAATTTTAGTTGGCTCTGACCTGTTACTTTGCTTATTTTGACGTCTAACAATTTTTAATAGTTATTTACGATACAAGTACGTAAAGCTAGTCTTTAGTCACGAATGGGTTAGAATTAAAACACTCTGAATGAATAAGAAAAACACTTGTTTCACAAAATTAAAGAAAATTCTTTATTGTACAATTTCGGCTGTTAGGCCATCATCAGAAGAACTACAAGAATACATTACAGTGGGTCCTTTTATATCTAGTTTAGCGGTGGAGATTTAGGGATTAAGGTTTCAAGAGATGGGGAATGTACCAAGTCGGGGTGTTATTAGAAATGGCTTTCCAGGAGAAGTAGTTTTGCTAAATTATTTTCGACATGTAAAATTGATGCATTTTCAAAATTACAAACATGATTAAACTCTAACATGTGATTAGCGACATTGGAATTCAGTTTAAGATTTTGAAAGCTTTTTTTTTGTTCTAAATAATCGTATGTGAAAGTTCCTTCTAGTTTGCCCTACATATATAATATTACAGTTTTATAAACCCCAGAATTGGAATAAGGATCCCTTGAAACAATTTTGTCGTTGACCAAATTATTATTATACAGGCCAGAATGAATATTTAATTTTTTAAGTTCAACGGCAACTTTTTCACTCGTGTTGTTTATGTATTTAAGTTTTTTGTAAATTGGGTTAGTGTCATTTATGTAACCTGGACCATAAAATTGTTTCAAAAGAAGCCTTTTACATTTTGTATGTATTAATTCATTCTGGCCTGACGAGAGATGCTTTACGTATGTGTATCGTACAATATTTTATCTACGATATAATGAAAAAACCCAATAAATATTAAAAAAATACTTTTTTCTACTACCACTACTGTAAGGGTCATTACTGAACAGACTACTAACAATGTAAGTTCGTGCTTATGAAAAGTGTTACGTAATGAACAGCAAATTTAAGTTGGCAGGACTGATTGTCAAACTGTAAGAAATGATTAAAATTTGATAAATAAAATTTAAGATTTAAATATAATAGAATGAAATTTATCTGTCATATACATGTAAATACATATTTTGTTGGGTTATTATATTAATATATTATGTCAACAATACATATTTCAGTCAAATTTGCAGTAGGGAACTATTTTTCATCGTATATCCCTACGCTTAGCAGGAACCATGGTAACATCGTTGCGCAGTTTTATTTTCATAAATAAAACCCACAAAACTATTTGACGTTTCGAACTGCTGCTTTTTTGTGCGATTACAAGTACATATACTGAGGTAATAATTATTATTATAAACAAAATTAGTTGATAATATTATTTGTAATTTAGAAGTAATGCATTAAAAAAATAATTAATTTATAACTATGTATCTGAATTTTGCTTCAATATAAAAATATTAATGAGTGGTCGTAGAAAAAGTATAGTACATAATTCGAGATGTAAAGCAATTATTCATTCATAAAATTACAAACTCGTGTGTCAATCATTTTACTCGTACGTAATCTGCTTCTTACATCTCTCATTACATAATATATTATTATGAATCAGGATCACAATATTTAATAAGAAGTTTGCCATGATAACAAAATATTCACCCTGGTTTAACAAATTTAGCGTGTTTAAAAATTTTAATCACTTGTTTCTCGGCAACCCGTGACTATGAAAACTTGTTACTAAACAGCCGTGTCTAAACATCAACGTTACGCACTATCGTAGATAAAAAATATTAATTTTTGTAATACATATTATCATAATTGTTCAAAATGATGACCACCGACTTCAATGCAAGATGCAAGCATTGCACCTTCGGAGTATATTTAGATACATTCGTTCAACAACGCCAATGTTTGTTTAAATTATGCTCCGTACACTCGGCCGTACATAAATACCATGTTAGCGTAATCGCGAATAGTATGCTCATTCGTAATGGTTCTGCAATTCAATGCTAAAAGTTAAAATAAACAAAATAATAACTGAAGTAATATGTCATAGCCAACTGTAATTAAGGTACATAATTACTCTTTTAAGAGCTTGTAGCTCGAAAACGGTGCGTTTCCGGATATGAGTTTATTAGTAAAAGTTACTTTATTTATCATTACATCCCTTACATACCCTATTTGTAACACATATTCATTACGACCCTGTATTGTGATTAAAAATGTCATACTTATTGTAAAAACGCATTAGCATTTTTTTAAAGGGTTGTAATTTTCAAACCCATTAGCACCACAAGAAAAATAAAAAACTTTTCTATAAATATTTGATATTCCCAAGTGCTTCTTTCAAATTTATTTCCATCCATTTTCAGCGATATAAAATATTTACATTCATAATTTCGCAACCATTAAAGGAGTCTAATGCTCTTGATAACGTGAGTGCATTTACATTAACAGAAATAATATAGATGCACTATACATACTGGAATAAAATTTCGAATATCATTGGTCAACTTAAATCACCTATATACATCTTTTATTGGGCGACGACAAGTTCAGACAATGATATTAAATTTGAGTGAAATATATCTAGTAGCTCATGATCGGTTAACAGTCGTTGTGTTTAGTAGTGAGGTAGGTTTTGAACAGTGCATATGACAGGACAATAATTTTTGTGAATTAGTGAATCATATTTTCTCTGTACGACTGTACACTGCGAATACGTGAGGTAGGAATAGTTTATTATTTATATAAATATATTTAAATAGAATATACTATTGAATTATTTAATATATAATTTATTCTTAAGAAATATTTATGTAAAAAATTCATTGACTTCATAAAGACATAGGCCTCTGCCCAGAAGTCAAAGAATTTTTCATCTGTCTTCATTGCTAGTTTAGGCCCATGATTTCCATGTTCTAATAAAATTTATTTAGCTAATAAATAATATTTACTTAGTTTCCTATTTGTTACTAGGAAGCTTATACATATGAATATAAAATATTAGCTAGTTGACGTTGCTAACAAAATATATTCACATAATATATAAATAATTGAAGCGCTTTGGGTAAAAACAAATAGTTTATTTTGTTGAATTTGAAATAATCAAAGAAAAAACTTTCTAGCTTCCGTACATTTAAGGATTTTTGTAACTTAATGTAACTCAGGGTCAGGGTCATGTTTAAATATTGGAAAATTATTTACTGGATGGAATAGAATAATAAACATTGATTAGTAATTACTTAATAATAAGCCATTTTTATAAGGCGTTTTTGTAGAAACGCTCAAATTTTAAAGTTTAAAAACTTGTTACTAAGATATTTTTTTGCGAAAAACTTAAAAGTACATCTCGCTAGGTATGTATGTAAAAAACTACAAAGGTTATATTATTTTAATTGAATTATGAGTTCTGATTTTTTTTTTAATAATTATACTGTGAGTTTATTTTATCAGTAAACATATGGTATATTATTACCACAGTTACAGTATAAAATGATTGACAGCAATGTACAGTGTGTTAAAAAAAATTCTAACTCGGAGTAGGCTATGAACAGAGAATGTTATGTCTGAATTTGAAAGTATTTAATTAAATGTCAATTTGACACGAGATATTGTCAATAATATTGCTAGAAAAATCAAAGCTTTTCTTCTTGAATTTAATTTTAGAAATGGAAATAAATTACAAAACGGCGAATGACAATGTTATTTTGCTACCTGGTACAATGAGTTTCAAGAAAATTATACTTCAAGATCAATTTCGACAACCTGACTTTTGAATTAAATAATACTCAGACATACGTTTCTCTGTTCATAGTCTACTCGGAGTTAAGTTTTTACTTCCTTGTACGTAAGTAAAGGAAGTATTGTAATCGCGAAAAATTTCGGTTTTCAGATTTCAGCGGAAATATCCATTTTGATCATCCCTGAATCCATTTTGACTAATTTCGTCGTGACGTCTGTACGTACGTACGTACGTACGTCCGTACGTACGTATCTCGCATAACTCAAAAACGGTAAGCCGTAGAAAGTTGAAATTTTGTATTTAGGACTCCTATAACATCTAGTTGTGCACCTCCCTTTATGGTTATTACACAATTTCCAGAAGTGGTACTTTACATGAAGCCTATAATAGATTTTAATGAAAAACTGTTTTAAAATATAATCCAAAACTTTTCAAATTTGGTATACAAGACTTTTATGTCAATCGAAATAACATAATAGATTTTGGTTAAAATAGGCTAACCGGAAGTGGTACTTTACTTGAAGTTGTTAACAGTTTTTCTTGAATAAAATGATTTTATTTTGATTTTAGAAATAAATGCTTCAAATAAAAGTTTTAGAGAATTAATTTTTGCGTCTAGCACATCAAGTATTATTAAATTAGCCCTTTAAATAAGCGAGATATGTAAATTTAAAAATTATTTTTTTGTAATAAAGCTTGCTATGGATTAGGACAAAAAAATAAAAAAAAATGTTCATGTCAAATTACGTTAAATACGTACAATTTTATGATTCGTACAATAACAAATATTATATTTTTATTGTGAAATTAGTTATATTCATTGTTGTAATCAAATATTTTTTTGTTGTAATCAAAACTCTCTTTAAAAACTCCCTTTATGGTCGCTATATATCTTACTGTTTTGAAGTTAAAATTAATATTTTGTAATTTATTTATTAAAACAAATATGTATAGTTTAATAATCGTACAAGGAAGTCGTGTGGTGTCCACACCAGATTTTTTTTTTCTGAACACACTGTATTACAACGTTTACTTTATAAGTAAACATAGAGATAATTAACATAGCTAAAATAAATATTAAATTACGAATTAAAGAAATGAAAAATTATTTATTTATATTTATACATTAAAGAACTAGGTAGGTACATTAAACTAGAAGGGAATTTTTATTTTAACTTATCAAATGCTCAAAATTGGCACCATTAACTACGAAATAATATCCTAAGCGATTACAAAAAGAATTAATAGCATTCGTCCTTTGCGGGGAATAATATGTTGTGAAGCTACACTTCAATTCAGTTTTTTTTATTGTTCATTGTTCATTCTGTCACCATTGTATACATTTTTTAAGTGTCTCCAAAGTACAAAATATAATTATTAAAGATTTTTCGAATTGTTGCTGGGTCGATAGCAAATACATTTGAAACTTATCTTAAGCTCATATTTGAATTATATTGTAACGTTTATTTATTTGGGTGAAGTGTAAAAATCAGACAAATAGTATTAATTATTACAAAAGTTTATTAAACGATAAATAATTAAGATAAATATTAAAAAAGATAATAAAAACAACTAACACTATGATTAATCAATTGTAAACACTAATTTAAGACTAAGAATATTGTTAAATACTTACACACTAAGATTATTTATTTAAACAATATTTATATCACTGTATTTATTTATATAACTATAATTATTTACGTTCACAACTCGTAGACTATTTATATCACAAATTGATCATTTCACGATTCGTGTCTATATCTGAATGTGTCGGCTGGCTTCCCTGGCGGTATTTATATATCGGCGTCCTTTCTCTGGAACGTTCCACTTGATAACATCGAATACAAAGAATCAGATGACCCTAAGCAATTAAACTAGTCGCGATGGGTTTACTACGCCGATGCTAGTGAAGACACGGCGGCGTTCTGGAAATGTTCTACCAATGGCGGCGGTTGCGTACTCTTAGAGTCAGTGGCGCACGTTATAATACCATATTTATAATGTGCACTTTTTCTTCCATTGTAAAAAAAACCATTTTGAGATGTGACAGTTTTGACGAGTCTAACAACTATTCCCCATGTTTACTCATAAAATAAACGCTTCAGTACATTGCTGTCATTTTGTAATTATGGTAATAAAATTACTCATGTTTACTGATAAAATAAATTCTCTGTATATTTACAATATTTGGGCTATGGATGTTTTTGCTAAGAGCTCTTCAGTTATTATTATGTAGCTTTGTAGCGTATAAATACATACGTTTACGTTTAACATATGTATGAGTATAAACTATTAGCTAATTAATAATTTCTTTTACGGATAGCAGATAGCTATTGGGTAGTATATTAGGAGATGAAATCACGGACCTGACGTGTATACCGTCCTATTCATAGTATTGAATACTCATCTGACAGTGCGATATACGTGGTAGTTAAGGAACCACATCTGATTAACTATATTATTAAATAACTTTATAAAAACAGTTTAGGTAATATATTTAATTCAAATTAAAAATCTGTAGCTTAATGCAAGAATAACCAATGTAAATACTTCGTGGATTTCGAAATGAATGATTTAAAAACAATAATAAACTAAAACGTGCAGTGTACTTGAAATAATATTTTTTATTCCATTTTGACGTTTTAAATTATTATTATTAACTCGATAGCAACAGCTATAAGTAATTATTTTTTTGCTAGTGAATTAAAAAAAATAAGTCACTCTCACAGAATTTTAACTCACTTTGCAACAAATAATGCACTTAAAATATCAGGCAAGAAAATAATACTTTCACTACAGTCTTTATCAGACAGATTAACCATTTTCATTATTTTTAACTACACAAATGACAGAAAATAAAGCTTGTTTATAATTTATAAATAAACGACTTGACGTCTATCAACGACGATTATCAAGCACAGCTTATTAATTGATTAGTTTTTTTTTTTTCTCAAAATTAAATTATAATGGTTTTTATTAATATTTCGTCAAAATTGAATAAAACATTGTATAAACCACGTGAATTAAATTTTCTTTTCATGAATAAACATTATCTTAACTAACTTGATGTATAAATATCAATTATACCACATCAGTCCAATATAAAGTAAACTTAGATTCCGTATTGTTAGAAAACAAATTAAAGTATTGGAATTTTTACATCTAGCGACGAAAATATGAACTAGAGTATGGTAGTAAGCACGTAGTAAATCCCAGCCAAGGTAGCGCCGAACGCAATGTTTCTGTCACGATTTTCTATGAATTTATTGTTGGGAGCACTGCTAACAACCACTAAGATTATTTTTTTTGTTTTGTATGTTGTGTTTGAGTTTCCTTTTGAGGTTAACTTTTATTTAATGTTCGTGTTTTGTTCCATGTTTGCATCAAGGCAAATATTACTCGTTTTAAATTTTTGATTCTCCTTTTACGCCCGTGATATGACGCGTAGTCAAACATCGAAATAGTCAAATAGAAACAGTTCAATATGTCAAATATTATACAGTTGGCACTGGTAAAGTAACCAAAAAATTGTGAGAAAATAGAACATGTTCTAATTTTCACAATTTATTGTACAAATTATTTTCAAAAGAAATTGTACCATTTTGCTGTATTACACTTGCCGATAAATTGTCATTAAATTGAAGGTCGCAAAATTGTACAATTTATTGTGAAGTGTAATACAGCTATTACTTTTGTTAACAATTAATACGCGCCTTTATAATGAAATCTATGTAGACCTGCCTGCACAAAGAAGACAATCAAATCGTAATGCTTATCCATCCATTAATCTTCCAAACGTAGTAAATCTACTAGAATTAGGAAATCAAAGACTCGAATCATGTAAAATCAAAATTCGAAAGAAAGCTAAACTTAATTTCTAGATGAAACAGAAGAATTCTTAAAATTCAAAATGTTAGTAATACTAAGAAACATTATTTTTAATATTAACTATATTATTAATATTCCTTTGCACTCAACAGCCCCAGCCTATAAGTATATACAGTTACGGAAAGTGAAGCATCTACCTTAGGCCGCCCATATTGTTACGACACGTGCTAAGCTCCGCCTCTTCTTTATTCGCGAATAGATACAGGAATTGTGGGTATCAGTAATTTATTTTATAGAAGGAAGCCCTGTTGTTACATTGCCGACAAGAAGAAAAATAAATTTCGAATCTAAAGGGTTAAATATGTATATTTTGTCATACTTTACTTAGAATATTTTAGGCCTGATTTCTGATACAAACCTAGTATCCGTAAGCGTTGTTTAAACTTGTGTATTTTTTTTTAAACCATCAATAAAGATTATACTTATTATTACCTATTTCATTCACTTTAACTACTGTCGTAATTGCTTTGTTAACAATTTATATGTATTTACTCCAATTGTACTTAAAATAAAATTTACAATTGAAAATCTTTACTTACTATTATTTTAAGCTAAATGTTAATATAACTTTTAAAAAATATGTAATAATTTTGCATTTTATTCCAAAATACTCCTAATGCCGGTAAAAATTACACGATGTATTTAATTTTTAAATAAATATAATGGACATTCAACATGTTACAAATAAAGAACGTAAGAATTATTTTCTTATAACAGAACCATGCTGCCATCTATGAAGTATACGTACAACTAAAAGTCTGAAGACTTATAGTATACTCAAGTAAATTCAGAGTGCGCTAGTTCAGCTATTTTCAGAAGTAAATTTGGAATGAAATATAGATTGTTTATATATAGCTTGTTATTATAAATGTTTTGCACAGAAAATACAGTATTGCATAAAAAATAGTATTTATAAGACATTCTTTTAAACATAGAGTATGTAAAAATAATTGTCTACTTACACACACATACAATAGCCGTCAAGTAAAAAATGGAAAATAAATGTATTTAATAAATTGTATTATATAAAATTATTCATTTAAGTATGTTTTAAATTAATTGAAATTGATTTATTTTAAATGTACCAAATTTAATTAATTTGTATATATATATATCCAATCATTCCCATATTCTGTATAAAAAATAACCACTTTCTAGAAATTTATTATTAAATCTAATTTTTGTCAAATTAATAGTATGTTCGAAAATTGAACCACGACGTTACCGGTAAAATTTTTCAGGTTACCGGCACTATTTTCGAACGCGGTAACTGAAATGTATGGTAAATTTTTGTTACCGCCGCAACCGTGCTCAGAGCACGGTTTTTGTGGTAATATATAGTCTAACCTAACTTTTGAAGTATACACACGTTGTTCTTTGACATCATTTAAAGGTAAATTGTGTTTAAAAACAACTAAGTACTGTACATGGTACAAAAAACAAATAGTATCCAACAAAAATATCCTGCGATGCAAACTAAAATGATTTTGATAGTTATTAACAACTAGGAATACCAATGCGTTCGACTGCTTACCGCGAGAACCGTAACCTTTCAGTTACCGTGTAAAATGACCACGATAACCGCGGTTGAATTTTCGAACACACTATAGATATGAAAAACTTATTATTCAAAGTATTATCAAACAAGTAATAAATGTTATATTAATAGTCTTAATAAAAATAACATATTATAAAGAAAATAATTGTGGATTCAATATATACAGATGTACAGGACCCTTTAATCCAAAATGCTAAATGTAAGGGGGTGTTCGGGCTAAGGTTTTGTTCGGATTACTGAATTTGTATGGATAAGTGTAAGTAACGTCAATTTAGAAAGTTTTGTAACATATATTAGAGTACTTCAGAGAACAAATAACGC
Organism: Harpalus rufipes; assembly: GCA_951394225.1. Taxonomy (NCBI): domain Eukaryota; kingdom Metazoa; phylum Arthropoda; class Insecta; order Coleoptera; family Carabidae; genus Harpalus; species Harpalus rufipes. The sequence goes on from OX596279.1 coordinate 48,744,667, forward strand.
TGAAATTAAAAAATAGAAACAAAAATAGTATTTTATGTATCTAGGACGAAAAGTGAATTTTTAAGGTATGAGCAAGGTATGTTTTGTGAGTACCTTAAAGACACTTTTCGTCTGAGGTACATATATAATTTTATGTCATGGTTTCTAGTTATTAAATTATTAAAAGAAATATGCAGCTATTTGTAGCAGTATGAATTTTGTATAACTAGGCTAAGTCGCATTTGTTCGAAAATCCTAGCAAAATTTTGATAGATTGAAAATGAATTGTTCTGGTTTCGTTAACTTTTTTTTTTCGGTATAATTGAAGAAAAATACATTCCTCGAGATATTTTGGATGAAGCTGCTGAGGTGAAGAACAATTTAATACCGTGTATATATGATTCAGTATGAAGGTAAGGTTTTAAAGTCATAAATATCATATTAAAGTTGCACTTTTTGTTTTATAAATCTTCCAAAAAACGTTGCTTTAGAAACCAGTATGACATAAACAAAATTATTATCTTATATTTTTAGTAATTTTTTTCTTCGATATGTATTTACATTACCTCTTCACAATGCTTAGTAATATTATTCTGTAACTGAGATGTAAGCGTCCTGTTGAATATAAATAATTAATTTTGAAAAAAAATCGTAAATGTTTGTTTGTTTTCAGGCGTTCATTCCGGTTTTGATCGCCAGAAGTACAATGTATTATTATTTAATAAACAATGTATGTATACACACACATCTACAAATTGCAATCTTGGGAGTTCTTGCTGTTGTTTTCGGAAAAAAATTATCCTGCAGTTCTGATTAAAGAATTTTTGTTCGGATTACCCGTTTTTTACCCAATGTTCGGATTACTGGATGGTCGGAATAACATGCATACGGATTAAAGGGTTTCTACTGTATAAATCTGTTAACTTAGACAAAAGATGCCCCATTTTGGAGATCATTTTAATCATGTATCATTAATGCATAGGTCACTAGATGTAGACGAATACATTTTTGCTTGTATAGTGATCTATGCATTTTTTTTCAAATAACTATACACCACTAAAATGGTTTCCTAATGGAGCAACTTTTTTCTAAATCAACCGACTTCCTACTTATAATGGGGTCATTTAAAAAAAAAAAACGATGTTTTTTTATAAAATCGTGAAATCCGTCTCATTTAATAAATATAGTAATATAAAATAACATGGAATATGTAACTTTTCATTCATAAATTTGCTAATAAACTTTCGCGGCTGGAAAATTCATGACGTCACGGCTTGTTACCCACACAAAGAAATTCCTCTCACACACATTTTCGGTCCACGTGATTTTCGTTTGCTGTTATTAACAACCTAACCTAAAATTGTGACAGGTGACAGCAAAGTTAAGAGTAAAGGTATGTAAATAAAACATTTATTAATATAAATACCAAAAGTTGTATGAAATATGTTTTTCGTTAACAATATATTGATGTCACAAAATCAAACTGATAAGTGATAACTACTGCTGTGAGGATCCGACAAAACTTGGATCCGAGAACCCGGATTTCAAAATATCCGGATCCTCGGATATCCGACGTTCGGATATTGAAGCGGATATCCGAAAATTTAATTCGAATTTGGATCCGGATCCTAATTCGGATCCGGATCCTGATTTAGATCCGGATACTGATATGGATCCGGATCCTGATTTGGATCCGGATCTGGATTCGAAATTTTGTTTACGGATCCGGATCCGAATTCGATGTTTTGTTTGCGGATCCGAATCCAAATTTTAATTCTGGATCCGATTCTTCATTTTGAATGTGAAGTCTAACATCTGGAATTGTTTTCAAATTCAAACCATTATAGTGGGCCTATGTATATTTACAGCGGTCTGTAAACACTAGTACACAAACAGTAATACATTTTATAATACCCCTCTAAAATAACCAGATAGTATGTTCAAATGTAAAGAAAAAAGAAATTTGAAAAACAATGGCCATAGGTTCGTTGCAGGTAGCGAAATACCTATCGTGCACGTGTTTCACATAAAAAGGGTTGTTTTTGTTACTTATATTTCAGTGGAATCGAAGAATTTCCTTCTTAGCGGATGCTAAAAGTTGTCCAACAGAAATTTATATCTGCCAACTATTAATTAACTACATCAAACAAAACTGTATTGTGGACTATCATCAGATTTATTTGGTTTTGGTTTTGATGAGACCCGATGCTAATATTGAAATGTAAGGTTCAATACTGAGAATATTCGCATCCGGATACTGAAATTCCATATCTCATACTCATATTCGAATCTAAGATCCGATATGCAAATCCATTACCAAGATTCGATATTCGGATCCGGATTCAAGATCCGATAATCAGATTCGAATCCAAACTCCAATACTCAGATTCGAATCCAAAATCCCATACTCAGATCCGGATCTAAAATCCGATACTCAGATCCTGATCTAAAATCCGATACTCAGATCCGGATCCAAAATCCGAAACTCAGATCCGCATCCAAAATCCGATACTCAGATCCGCATCCAAAATCCGATACTCAGATCCGCATCCAAAATCCGAAACTCAGATCCGGATCCAAAATCCGATACTGAGATTTGGATCCGAGAGCCGGATAGTTCAATATTCAATTATCCGGATATCCGGATAATTTTGGACCCGATACCGAAACTATCCGGATCCGGATCCCACCACTAGTGATAACCCAAACAATCATAGTTCCAAACACAACCGGTAGAGAGCTACTGCTGCATCCGACAAGCCGTGACATGTAGCCGTGACGTCAGCGTCCAAATATTTGAAATTAAAGACAACATTTAAAAAATCATATCTCTGATTCTAAAGACTTGTAAGGTGTAAAACATACACCTACATATTTAATTTGACCTATTCTTTCAAGAAAAAAATAAATTAGAAAATGTGAAATGACCCCATTCTCGAGATTTCACACACGCTGTACTATAAAAATAAAAGTAATCGTTATTTTTCTAAATTTGTTTACACCGTAAATAATGAACTATTTACTTAATCCAGTGTCTCATTACTGCTTTTAACGGTATATTAAAACAATTTCTTATAAAATTATTAATTTTTACGGGATCCCAATATCCCACAATTAGTTCCAGTTAACAATGCATGATGACAGGTTTATTTTTACTGAAATCCCGTATCCATTACTGCAAGTCATCGGAGAAAAACATTTATCATAAATAATTCAATTATAAAGAATTGCATCAGATGGTATAAAAGTGCAAGTCGTGCATAGCTAACTACAGCAAATATTGAATTCTTTGATAGGCTTAAAACCACAGTGACACGTTTTTGTTATTATTATTGTTCACAGATCGCGACCGCGAGTGCTGTGAAGTGACAATCGAGATGATTTGGTCCGCCTTGGTGTGTCCAAGGTAGGTACACTTTTATGTTTTTAGGTTCGGGTTTGGTTTCGGGGACAAGCAAAATAAAGGTTCGGGTTATCGCTCCGGTTTTCAAAACCCAGAAAAATATGCTCCTGTTAACCGTTTAAAATAATGGTTAATATCAGTTCGGGTTAAAAAAATTCAATAGAAAAACAATTTAATGATGTATTGTTATTAGGGTGAGAAAGACCTACTTTTGGCAATAGTGCAAGGTTAAATTAAAATGATTGTGAATCTAAATATTGACGCCCAAATAAATGGTTAATTCGGAATACTGAAATGTCTTATAATATTCTTTCCTTTATTGTATTTTTACGGAGACAAAATAAAATTTAGGGATGAAAATAATTGTTCAACACTCACTTATGACGGTACAGACAATGAAATTTGCACTAAGGTATGCAATTCAGGTGCAATATTACATTTATTATTTTCCTAATGCTCTTATGATAAATGTTTTTACCTTCCGTCACCTTTAGGTAAGGAAGGTATTGTCTTTGGTCAAAAAATTCAATGATGAGTTTTTAGTGAATAAGCATGTTTTAGGGTCCCTATAATACGATTTTACCATTTTTACGATGATGTCTCTGTATGTATGTGTGTCTGTGTGTGTGTGTGTGTGTGTGTGTGTGTGTGTGTGTGTGTGTGTGTGTGTGTGTGTGTGTGACAAAAGTTCCGGATCCCATAATTTCAATACCACGATTACAAAAATTATAATTTTTTCGTATTCCTCAAGTTTACGTCCAGAAGAACAAGTGATTAGATTTTGGTTATAATTGGTGAACCGGAAGTAGCCTCATTTGAAGATTTAACAGTTAAATTTGATTTATTGACATTTAACGTTATTATAACTTAAAGAATATATTATTCTCTATACGAGTTGATTACATTTTATACTTCATATTCAATAGATACAGAGTTAAAGAATTTTAAAGAAATTAAATTTTATAATTCAGCCAGCTATGCTAAACATGGCAACTACTAATATATTCATATAATTCAAATTGACAGATGTCAGTATCAATAAAAAGTAAATTAATGTGGTAGAGATGAGAATGTTGAAGTAGATGTTGGGGAAACACGGAAAGATACGGTAAGAAAATAACTATAGTGTTACAAGTTTCTAGAAAGATACAAGAAAGACGATTACATTTATTTGAACATGTCATGAGGAGAAATGAAGAAGTATATTTGAACAAGAATGAGTAGTTTATTAATAGGAGGTTGAAGAAACAGAGGAAGACCAGAGATAAGATGGAAGGACTGTATTGCGGAATACTTGAGAGAAAATGAACCGAATGAGAACGACACGTAAAAATAGGGACCCCTAACGAATGGGAAAAGCTAAAGAGGAAGATGTCAGCGTCAAGTGCAATTTGAATAGTTTGTTTATGAAATAATTTTACTGGAAATTTAGAATCTTTTGCAAGACAAATTATGTATGGAATTTATACATTATACACAGGATTGACGGAAGGTATTGTGCTGGCCACAACAGATTTTTATATTATGATTTTCATCTTGCAAAGAACTGAAAAGTTGGGTAAAATATTTACCATGATGTGAAACCCTTATGTATTTCGTGTAACCCGTTAAAAAATACCGCGGTTGGGATTCGGGTTCATCTCTTCAGGGTTCGGGTTCGGGTCCGGTTTGCGGTGTGACTCCCTGGTTAATATACAGAATGTCCCAAATTAAGTAGCTTACCATTGAGATCTCGAAAACTATAAGAGCTACAATTTCGGTTAAGTGGGATAAGTAATGCGCCTTTGGGGGCCATCTTAGTTGTGCTTTTGTTTTGCCAAAAATTCTCATAGGTTACTAAATAATGATGGAAACTTCATTTTTAAAAAAATGGAACCCATATTTGATGTTCACTTAAAAAATTCTTATTTTTACCTTGCATCACCTTTAGGTAAGAAAGATACTGGCCCGTATTCCGAGCGCACTTTTATAATAAAAGCGTTTTTATGGACCGCGCTTTTACATTATATTCTTATGTGGAGTGTGCTCCATAAAAGCGCTTTTATTATAAAAGTGCGCTCGGAATGTCAGCCATTGTCTGATCAAAAAATTCAATTGTGAGTTTTTAATGAATAAGCACGTTTTAGGGTCCCTAGAATACGATTTTACTATTTTTACGATAATATCTCCATGTGCTTATGTGTGTGGATGTATGTATGTGTGCGTGTGTGTGTATGTGACGAAATTTTGTCCGTCGATAACTATAATAATTCTATAAATTACAATTCTTACTTAATTTTCTTCGTTACATTCATATGAAGTGTTGATTAGATTTTGGTTATAATTGGTCAACCGGAAGTACTCCCATTTGCAGTTCTTAACAGTTTTTCTTGGAAAAATCGCAGTTAAATATAATTTTTTGACATTTTATGTTATTATAAATATAAAAGAATTTTTTATTCTCTACACGGTTTGATTTCACTTTTTCCTTCATATTCAATAGATATAGAGTTAAAGAATAATAAAGAGATTAAAATTTCAAGAATCAGCCAACTATGCTATAACCACATAACCATGGAAGCTGCTGATATATTCAAATAATTTTAACTGACATAAGTCAGTGTCAAGTACATTTTATATGGTATATTCATAAGACTCGGAAAGATAGGATAATAAATGATAGGATAAGGAAATGGCTTGAGTGATAGAAGTTTCTATAAAGATACAAAAGAAACAAAGGAAAACCGAAGAGAAGATGGCAGGACTATATTGTGGAAGACTTGAATGACGATGACACACAAAATGAGTGGAAGAAGAAAATCAAAACTAGCGACGAATGGGTAAAGCTAAATAAGAAGATCGTGTTATAATTTTACTGGAAATATAGAATCTTTTCCAAGGCAGTATCTATACGGAATTTTTACAAAATACATAGAAATGACGGAAGGTAATGTACTGGCCACATCAGGTTTTTTACTCTTTTGATTGGTATAAAGATCATTCTATTTTAAATTTGTTTTAACCTTCAAACCTTAGATTTTTCGATATTGTTCATCAAATGTCTTATTTATTTACAAGAATTTATAATATTTACACGTAAAATTTCGATCGATGTACGACCTTTGATCTTTAACAGTCACAATACCCAAGACACGTGCATGCATCATTTCTAGGTAACGTTTGTGAGAAACAGATTACGCTATAGTTGAAAACACACGCTGCTTCCACAAGCCTTCTACTACAACTGACGTAAATGTCATTGTTGTTGCGTCATCCAATTCGCAGTGTTGCCAACCTGTGCATTATTTATGAAATGACCCTTGTATGTCGTTCGTTAAAACATTTAAAATAAACTTTTTTTTTAGTATTTTTGAATAAAAATAGTAGAAAAGTTTATTTATTTCGGTCAAAGTTCCTTTCTTTTTCCTCTGGCCGAATTGAGCCTGGGTGAAAAGCGTCCCAGGTGCTTTGTAGGATGACGCTGCAAGTTGTTCTCGACGGTGAGTTTATTGATAAACATTGTACTTGCATCTAATTCCTTTATTACTCGTTGGCTACGTGTTGCCGGCTGTGAACCACAGCTTACTCATACTAATCACTTGTTCTACACATACTGCCATCTCCATGACTGCAATGCAATTCACACTTGCGATGAGAAATCATAACCATTTATTCCTTTTCTATTCCCAACAAAGGTTTGATTACGAAAGAAGAAATCTAATAGTTTTTCTTAAAGAATTGTTGGATTCCTGCTGAGTAAAAATAGCGTTGAACAGATGTTGCAAAACATGAAATAGGTGTCTTTTGTTAATATTGAATTAGCTGGTTATTTGCGTATTCTATTACGTGTTAGTTTAATTTGTAAACATAAATAGCAACAAATGAAAAACTGATTACTGTTGCAAAATAAACTCCGTCTATTAGTTTGATTTGCAGTTTACTTTATTTGACTTATAATAAATCACGTAGCTCACAAGTCGCTCTATCATTTAAAAATTGAATATTTTTTTGCATGTTAATTTTCTAATATACCTAAAATACAAAAAAAAATTACACGAATCAAGCTTCATATGGACACCTCACATTTTCAACAATTATAAAAGCTACACAAATTGTAAGAAATTTCTACAATATTCTTTCTACTACTAACAATAATTATGCACCTGGTAAGCGCCCGCACGGTACAAATATTCCATCATTACCGACATCTGTGTATGAAGCAGAGTGGCACACCCAGCAATGGGTAATATGCCGTGATGAAATATTTATTTTATTTATGTATGCCAATGATGGGTGATAATAGTTCCGGCATTTAAAGGAACTTCTTCTAGTTTATCTTCCAGCTATATCCTTTACTTTTGGCATATGGGAAACAACTTCCTAAAAATCAACTACATACAGTAAAACCTATCTTGCAAGACGTATGGTACAATACTCCAACAAACTAATGTGCAGGGTTTGTGGATACAATACCTAATATAATAATTAAATGTTATTAATAATAAAGGCGATATCATCCAATATTAAATGGCGGAATATTCAGTTTTTGTAAGTTTAAAATCTATATTTTAAAGTAGTCGAAAGGAATTTATAAAAAATTCTTTCCCTTTGCGTAGGTTTTATAATTTATTTGTTGTAAATGTATCCAATGCTTCATTTTTTTCCGGAATGTTGTTCTTTAGCTTCTAAATAGTCCTGCCTTAAACTTCTAGATAGTCCTGGAGTTATTGTTTTGTCGGATATTAAAAAAAAAATTCATTCATATTGTGGCTCTGACTATACGAGCAATTGCCCATCTTGCTGACAAAATAATTCAGGTTTGACCCGTACTGCAAGACGCACAATATTTTCCAGCATTGCTCGACATCATTTCGAATATTTTACCGTATGACACTCAGTTTCTCGCTATTCCAAAACTTAGTATTCTAGTTATTCACATAGCCATTTAGGGGAAAATCTCCCAGATTGTGAATAAAATTTTATCTTTCTATAGGGTCTCGTGGCCGCGTGCCTGGTCGTGAATCTGGGGAACCGGGTTCGATTCTGACCGATGCCAAATATTTCGAATTTTAAATGGCACAAAATAGACCCCTGTGGTACATTCTCCACGCCAGAAATGAGTGCCCGTGAGGTGACGCCTAGTAAACGCCCGCACGGTATGTCATAATCATTGCCAAAATGTACCAATCTGCATTGTGATGATGTATTTTTTTTATTATCTTTCTAAACAATAAATTAAAAGTTAATTCAAATATTTTTACGTGTGAAACTAAATTAAATTAAAATCTGAAACATCAAGCCGAACCAAGACAAGTTTGACAATTTTCAATCCAAGCTTTCTAATTTTTTAGACATCTACTTGACTTGCGAATATGGAAATCACTAATTCTAATATTGTTACTAAATCCAGAGACCTGTATGAAATTGATATTGGTCACAAACCAATTACCTACCTGTTCTACAATTTTTACCTCTCGCTATTTGATTGGATTCATGCTAAAAATCGCATAACCCAATTTTAGTGAATAAGCACGTTTTAAGGTCTCTAGAATCCGATTATAACATTTTTACGATGATTTGTGTGTGTGTGTGTGTGTGTGTGTGTGTGTGTGTGTGTGTGTGTGTGTGTGTGTGTGTGTGTGTGTGTGTGTGTGTGTGTGTGTGTGTGTGTGTGTGTGTGGATGTTGGAGGTACGATTTATCAAATTCTATAAGACTAAAGACCTGTGTAATTACGGAGTCCTCAATCTAACAGTAATGGCAACAGCTGAATAGGTTCTGGTAACAATTGGACAACCGGAAGTGGTAGTTTCTAAAAAAAAAATTTCTAAATATTATTTTTGAAAATTTATATTACTACAAATAATAAAGACATCATTCATTAAGTTATAAACCAATAAGAATGCGTGATTTTCCCTAGTTACCACATATTTCAGCGGTTATTATTAAGTAACCATGGTGAACGAATATACGAACCTTTGTATATTCGAATATACCTACCTTCGTATATTCACTTATAGGTGAGTTTGATTATTTTGTTCTAGGTACTCGGACTAAGAACGATCAATGTCATTTTGAATTATATTTACGGAGCATAAAGTTTAATATTTTTCCTTCGAACACAGTATCGAGTACATAAATGAATCTGTAGTTTTATTTTGAAGAGAAAAATCGTGCTTTTACGTTTTAAGTAGACATCTGAAATGACACTGACAACAGTGACAGTGACAGCTCCAAATGTACCGAAACAAATAATTAATCGCACAGGTATTATTAAATTAAAAATTAGAAAAGTAAACAAACAATTATTTGGTTCACAAGCTTATTTAAAATACGAGCATTTCAATATAATATTCGTATAATCGACAATTTTCAATCGTCTTGTTGTATAATATATGATTATTAAATTCTCAATCTGGCACATTTAATTTTTTAATTATTATCTCCCATAGGTTTAGAGATATGATATATAATAATAAGATATTTAAATGTTTGTAATTGAAAGACAAATGCAAAATGTCAGTGTCAAAAATAATCAGTTTTACTAACATTATTGAAATATTTATATGTGAGGTACGAGTATATTTAATATATCTTATTGTATTATTAATTAAATATGTATTTAAAATTATAGCTATATTAATATTACATATATCTTTCAAAAATACCGCTAATACCGTCAATGAATTTGAAGAATTTTGAACATATTAGAAGAGTAGGACAAAATTCCTTATAAAACGAAAGAATAGATACAATTTCAATTATTTGTGTGTACAAGAAATGTTAAATTCGTTACTTATAGGGCGCGAGCAGCCATGTGACTTTGTTGGCCTTGGCAAGCAGATATAGGGTTCCGTATCAGAATAACAGATAGTAGTTATTTACATAGATGTCACAATTGTCATATGTCATAATTTCTCATTCAAAATTTCAAAATATTCTGATATCATGTTGTTCATTTGTCATCAATAGTATGGAATATATTTGTCGAGGAAAATAATCCACATAGATATGGAAAATCATGTTTTGAATGAAGAATTATGATACTTGACGCCTATGTGCATTATTACTAGCTGTCATTCTGACACGGGTCCCCATATCTGTTTTCCAAGGCCAACAAAGTCATATCACAGCTCGCGCCTTATGCAACATAAAATGAAAATGGCGAGAGGTATTGTGCTGGCCACAATAGATTTTTTATTATCTACGTTTCTTTCTATTTTAAACAGTTGTCTTGGACAATTTTTTATTTCCTAAAGACAATCTCAAATAAAATTCTAATGGCTATACGAGTTGATGACTAGTAGTCTACTTCATAAATAACTATCAAACATCTGAATTTTTTTCTCTCCAAATTCAGATAAACATTGTTTACTTGCCTACTTAATTCAGCGTGTGTATTTTTCTAGAGACTTGTCTGATGTCAGCGGACAAGCGCCGTTGTGATTTATTCGCAGGCCAAATGAACATTCGGCGTTGTTTGCCACTGTCATAGTGTCACACCTTGTCACAGAAAACTGTCACAGGGCTTCAAAGGGATAAAGTTACTGAGCAGAAGGCCATTTCGAGGAACTTTTAAAACTCCGTCGCTCACAAAAATTGCAATCAGGCTTTTTGTGTTGAACATATTACCTGATAAAATTTGTAATTTGAAATCTGTCCGTATAAATCGTTTACTATATTTGTTCACAGGCGAAGTTAGACTTTAAAATTAGGGGGTGCTTAAGTTCTTACCTTAAAATGAAACAAAAAAGTTGGTTTACAAAATAAAAAGGGATTTATTTGATTCATTTATAAAGAAAAACAAAATATTATTCGAAGTAACAAAAAAAAACTTCTCATTTTGATGCAACATACCAACATGTATTATTGTGAGGATCTAGGTAATAACTTGATTGGGATGGATGATGAAAGATAACGATATTCCTGGATTTCAGTCAACTTTATTGTCATACCCAACTAGTTTCGACACCACATGTGTCTTCTTCTGGGGATGATTTTTCTTAAAAGTTTGTAACGAATGTTGAAAATAGTGAAATTGTTGTGTGATGTAAAATTACAGGAATATCGTTATCTTTCATATATTATTGTATTGTAATAACAATTTTCTGTTTTAATTCAGCGATTTTGTGTTATAGTTGTTCTCAGCCAGTTTTTAATTCTCCTCATAGCAGAGATTGATCTTTCACAAGTCATTGTATTTATAAGTAGAATGAGTGTAATTTTATAAAGTTTATAATTACCAAATGTACCTTGATTAAATATATTTTTAATTATCATTTGATTTTTGAAGGCTCATGTTCTTTAGAATAGTTATTTCAGCTGTCAAAATATCTTTATTTATTACAAAAGCGGTATAATCTATAAATTTGGAATTTTCATCAAAAGTTTAGAAAATTATCTTCGGCTGTTTTAGATGTGTAGTTATTGCACCAGTTATGCTATAGTAAATATTAATTCGGAAAGAATCTTTGATATTTATTGAATTATCAACACGAGTATGTAAGTCAGTATCATATGAGATCTAGATTAAATTTCTGATGTGATCAAATAATCTTTTCAATATCAATATCTTTCCATGAGGACAAAAAGGCATCGTCAGTTCGCTTTCTTCTAATGGTCTTATTATACCATTAATGATAGTTGTAGGTACATTTAGCTAAATTCCTTTCTTTATTTTAAAGGGTTTTGCTTAATATGTTGATAATATTTAATATCGTCCTGAACTAATTAAATAATTAAAGTACAAATTTTCTTTACTGACAAATACAAAGAGATTTACAATAAATCCAGCATTATAAATCAATTGTCGATTTGCAGGAAAATAATTCTCTTCATATTATAAGTATAGAGACGTCGATTCTTCGTATTAAAATGAAAATAACAAAAATAAATAAATAAATAAATATTTCATCGCGTCATATTACCCATTGCTGGGTGTGCCAATCTGCTTTGTATACAGATATCGGTAATGATGGAATATTTGTACCGTGTGGGCGCTTACCAGGCGTCACCCCACGGGCACTCATAGCTGGCGTGGAGAGTGCACCACAGGGGTCAATTTTGTGCCATTAAAATTCGATGTAATTTTTGGCGTCGGTCGGGATCGAACCCGGGTCCCCAGATTCGCAAGCAAACACTTAGGCACACGGCCACGAGACCCCAATAACAATTATTTAAATTTACAGAAATTTTCTTTGGGGCTGCTAATTAAAAATCTGAGAGTGCTAAGCACGCCCAAGTACCCCCCTAACTACTCCTATGTATTTGTACACGTGGGTCTCCGACTATAGTCAATTAAAAGGTCAAATAATAATACCTAATTATAGATAAATTCCCATCTACCCATCTGTGGTAGCTTCTGATACGGCCCCGAAAGTCGGGTAGCATTGGGGTGGTCTTGGGCGATATCGATATTGAAATGAGGCGTCAGGTCGCGCGCGCGACAAGACAGGACCACCTGGCGCGTCGCTGCTGACACATGCACGAGGTGTCCGAACTCTCGCCCACGCACACACAGACCAGCATTTGATGTATCGTGCCTAAGGTATCTAGACCATCTTTAAAGAACTGTATCAGCGGTCAAACAGTAGGAAATATGAGGTGTTGAGGAGATGTATGAATCAGTTTGCAGATAAGATGCTTTAATTTTGGTTCATATACCCTATACTCTGTTCACTGAATATATGCCAACGAACACGCTTTGATCGTGTGAATATACCTTAACAGGCCGCGCCTTCGTTCATTGCTATGTTCATACGAGAGCGGTTAGCGTAATTCTTTAGAAATAAGTAAATCAATTAATATACTATTAAAAAGTCTTTCAGAACTCATATTTCAATTAAAATGATACAACCTTTTAGTTTTATTTTTGTTTATTTATTTAAAATACGACGTTTCGGCAGTATTAACTACTGCCTTCTTCAGGAATGAATAACAAATCAACAAATATATAAATAAAAATAATAACAAAAACATTAGCAACAGGTAACCAAGGTGACAATTACAACATATTTAATATACGAAGCCATGCACGACTAAGATCTAGACAGTCACAATGATTGAGATTATTACTCTTGGTGTTGAAAATCTCAATGGCTTCTCTAATTAACCTGTTGTTTAGGTGTGTTGGTCTCGCCAGTATTTTTGTATCATCGAATTTTATACGGTGGAATTCTTCCAGGGCATGCTCTACAACTGAAGATTTTTCTGGCTGGTTCAATCTGATCGAACGCTGGTATTCATTTAATCTTGTAGAAATGGTTCTACCAGTCTGGCCAATGTAAATTTTCCCGCCGACACGTGGAATCTGGTAAATCCCTGATGACTGAAGAGGGATGACGTCTTTAACTTGTCTCAACATATGTCGAATTTTAATATATGGAGAAAACGAAATCTTCATGTTCACCTTACGAAGAATTCTACCAATCTTGTCCGTGACATTTTTGACATAAGGAAGTGAAGCAAACAATACGTCTCTTTCATTAGAATTGTTAATAGGTCTTTTCGGTTTCAGGCATTTTTCGATAGATGATTTAGAAAAACCATTCTTCATAAAAATATTCTTAATTTCTTTCATTTCTCTTCCAATTTCTCTGAATGACAAATTTCTGAAGCTCTTCTCATTAGGCATTTAATTGTACCATATTTCTGAGAAAGATGTTGATATGAATTGGCATTAATATATTGAGTAGTGTGCGTAGGCTTCCTGTAGACTGAAAAAAAAATAAACAGAAATAAAATTAAAAGGTTGTATAATTTCAATTAATATACGTTTAAACATTTAAAAACAATTATAAATTTTGAAGAATTGACAGTTTCATCATCTTGCAAACCTATCACAAAGGAATATACAACAATATTTTTACGTAATAGCATCCCTTATTGAAGTAGCATCCATTTATACTGTGGGCGAGCCCTTACTTACAGGCCAATAGCGTACAATGGTTCTTACTAATCACATGAAAATTCAGGCAATAATTTTGGCATATATTCGGCGAACAGAGTATAGGTACCTCGATTTGAATTTATCGGGCACCGCTTAATCCTACGCGAAGATCTTAATAATAATATTTGGCGCTGGCCTGCATTCTTTATAGATTTTTATTTCTTAATACTCATTTTGTACTTATTTCATAACGAGTCCGGTAAATATTAAAACTTCAGTGAAGACTGGATGGTGCGAAATGTACTAAGAAGAAAACTAGGAAGAATCAAATTCAGGATTGGGGCTCCAAAATTAGAATGGAATGTGCTACCTCATAGAGACGGAATCTAAAAGTTTCTAGAACGAGTTAAAAGATGGCGTTCTGCGGAAATGTCGTTCATATGTTTTGAAAGCGTGATCTTTATAATAATTAGGTACTGTCAAAATTTCAGACAAATCGTGCATACAGTATAACCGTGGGAGTATAGCAAAGTAAAAAATCTGTTGTGAGCATCACAATACCTCTCGCCCTTTCCATTGTGGTATATATAAGTATTTAACATTTCTTGTACACACAAAAAATTATAATTACACCTAATCTTTATATTTACGTATTTTCTATAATTTTAAATTCATTCTATGAGCATTCTACATTTCTTCTAAATGTTCGAGGTTTTTCCAAATCATTAACGGAATTGGCGTTATTTCTGAAGGGTACATGTAATATACCTCTAATTTTAAATATGTAATTAATAATACAATAAGAAATATTAAATATCGTTCCCGGAAAAAGCCTTCAGTACTATCTCTGAATTTTTGACATTGACATTAGTGACATTTATCTGTCAATTAAACACATTTTAATTTCTCAAGTAGTTACCATGTTTGGGCTGTGAGCAGGCTGTGAGATTTACTACAACAGATTATTTTATAGATTATATATCTATATCTTTAAATCTATAGAAGGTATAATAAAAAAATTAAATGTGTCGGATAGAGATTTTTGTTTTTTAATATTTGTAATAACATAAATATTCAAAAAATAATATTTAGAAGATTTTTGTTAAAATACTACTACTTTCGGTTATCCAATTGTTACCAGAATCTATTCAACTCTTCCCATTACTGTTAGATTGAGGAATCCGTAGTTACACAGGTCTTTAGTCTTATAGAATTTGAGAAATCGTAACCCCACACACACAAACAGACATCATCGTAAAAATGTTATTATCGTCTTCTAGGGACCTTAAAACGTGCTTATTCACTAAAATCTGGATATGCGATTTTTAGCATAATTCCAATACCTCTCTTAGCGAGAGGTAAAAATCTGATGTGGTGATTTAATTTTTATTAATTTAAATACATAACTATGGGATCGCGTGGCCGCCTGCCATATGACATATTTGTACCGTGCGGGTACTTACCAGGCGTCACATCACGGGCACTCATTGCTGGCGTAGAGAGTGCACCATAGGGGTCAATTTTGTGCCATTTAAAATTCGAAAGTTGTATCCTGTATTTTGAGAACCACTGATTTAAAAAAATAATGTTTCGCTCATTTTAAGTCTTATGATATAGAAATTGTTTGCTAATTTAACCAACTTCGTACCTCTTGTAGTTCTCCAGATAGCAATATTGCTACATTGAAATTGAACATATGTATATTGTTCCCACATTAGTTCTGATTTTTGTTCCTTGTTTTGTGCGAATAATAAATAGTAATAAACCATTAAATATCGTTTATATCATATTTATTTTTTAAACAACGAACTACAATAGGAAAGTGACTTAGCTGTACATAAAAGGTAATTGAAAAGTGTAAGTTCCTTAAGCACATTGATTTTTATATAAACAAGTAAAATAGGCCGGCGATGTAATCTCTCGTCAGATTTAAAATGCAAATAAGAAAGTAGGTAACGCAAAACGCAACGCTACTCGGAAAATGTCATCGTAATTACTTGTCAGTTGAAAAACTTATTTAATTTTCTTATCCGTATATTTCTCTGGTCTCCATCTCCTCGGCAATAGCAAATCAAATATACGAAAGAAACATTTCGCAAAAGTTTGCATACCGAACTCAATTATAAACTCGCTTCATATCTAATATTTCATTTAACATGAAATCCGTCAGTTCCAACATTTCTCTTAATTTTCAATATTTCTTCTTGCTTTCCCTCGAGGAGTGAACAGTGCTTTCCAATATTTTCCGACCGCGACCCAAAACCAAGTTATGTACAAAGATTCATAGACCATCTTTTGAAAAGATAGATTTTGCTTTTGAGAAGATGTACAATTTTTGCCTCTAACCATACCGTAGGTAAGGGAGGTACTGAATTAGGGTCCCCACAACACTTTTTTACTACTTTTACAATAACACCTGTGTGTCTGTGTGTGTGTGTGTGACGATTTTTTCTACCACGATAACTCTTATACAAGGTTGCCTTTTATATTTCGGAATTAAAGAACAAAAACAAATATTTATCATCGAAAATGGCTTTATTGCTTTTCAAAATATTCTCCATGAAGATCAATACAATTGTGCATGCGTGTGAACCAATTTTCGAAGCACTTTTTCCACTCCGATTGAGGTATCTCCAAAACATGCATTTTGAGCGAATCAACCGCTTCTTCAGGTGTCGAAAAACGTTGACCTCTCAATTTGTTTTTGATGTTCGGGAATAAAAAGAAGTCATTGGTTGCCAAATCAGGACTATACGGCGGATGACTCATCAGATCAACGTGCGTTCAAAAAGTCATTTGTTCGAGTCGATGTATGAGAGCTCGCATTGTGGTTGAGAATGATCCATCTTCGGCGTTTGGTTTTCCTTATTTCTCCGAAGAGTTGTGGCAAACAAATGGTTGTGTAACATTCAGAATTGACCGTTCTATGTTGCACCAATGTTACGGTTGAAACATGTCCAGTTTTTCCGAAAAAACAGGCGATCATTTGCTTCGAAGTGCTCTGAGCACGAACGACTTTTGTTGGGTTTGGCTCGCCTTAGTCGACTGCTGTTTACTTTCGGGCTCATACGCGTAGATCCGCGATTCGTCACCTGTTTTGAAGCATCGCGATGAATTTTTTTGAGCATTTCTTGCGACCAATTGACACGAGCTTGTTTTTTAGTGATTGTCAAATTATGTGGAATCCATCGCGAATAATTCTTTCTTCAAATGTTCATGCAGTATTGAATGTATGCTGGTCCCACTAATGTCCAAGAATACCTCAACCTCACTATAAGTCACATGACGATCTTGCAGCATCAGTTCACGCACCGCGTTAATGTTTTTTTGAACAACAACCGATTTTGGACGACCTTCACGAAATTCGTCCTTGAGCAAACTACGGCCACGATTGAATTCGGTAAACCATCAACAAATACCGGTCCTTCATGGTTCTTCATCGCCAAAAATCGAATTAAGTTCATCTATGCACTGTTTCTGAGTTAATCCACGTCGAAAGTTGTAAAAAATAATCGCAATAAAATGTTTAGGATTCAATTCCATTTTTTCGCCGATATGATTTTTTCAAGTTACTGTAAGCAACACAAATAGCGCTCGTACGTCAAAACGTTCGAGTACGTATGCCGTCAAAAACGTCAGATTTTACGATAGAGACGTCAGTTGCCAGATGGCAGCACTAGGGTAGCCCAATCCCGAAATATAAAAGGCAACCCTCGTATTAAACTTCCACAACTTTCTATTTTCCGTTTTTAAGCTTTTTGATTTCATATAAACTGTTGATTAGATTCTGGGTAATATTGGACAACTGGAAGAAATACTTTACTTGAAGCCCATAACAGTTTTTAATAAAGAACTATATTAAAATATAATCCAAAACTTTTTAATGCTAGTATTTAAGACTTTTGTATCAAGGTGAACAACAATTAGTTTTTTTTATATATATAAAATTGATACGCCGAAAGTGGTACTTTACTGGAAGCTCTAAACATATTTTCTTGAAAAATATATTAAAATATGATTCAAACCTTCTCAAATTTAGTATTTTAAACTCGTATATGATTTGAAACAACATATTAGTTTTGGACGATATATGACAAACCGGAAGTGGTACTTAATATGGAGCTCTTAACAGATTTTAGAGGAAAAACAAAATATCCAAAATTTCGTAATACATAGTTTTCTATTTATTGGAACAACAAATTATATTTTCATTACAAACGATCAATCGGAAGTGCTACTCATTGCTATTTTAAACATGGAATTGGCAGAAGGTTACGGCTGGCCACATCAATTTTTTTTTCGGGAATATATGGACATTGAAGTTATATAAAACAGGCTTCTTGAATTCCACTGCACCCTAATTTGGGTGGAGTGTCGAGTTTGGCAACCCCTGGTTCCGGTGGGGTGAGTTTGATTGAGCATCAAGGCTTCGCAAACCCGGGTCTGAATCGCTAGCGTTGCGTACGCCTTTGCTTTAATATCGAGTTGAACTTGTCAAGTTTTGACAACACAAAGAACTAGTCTGACTCTGGCGAAATGAAAAATTACGTGAATATTTTATCGAGAGAATCAGATGGTGGGTTGCATACGCCGCCCGGATAATGAGACTGTGCGTGCTGATAGGGTTTGCATTGGGGGCGGATGCATACACGTCGACGAGGGAATTTTTCTTGGGGGCATATCCTGTTTTGCGCATATGTTAACTTCAACTTGCAAAAGTGTAATTTTACACAGTACTCAACATAGAAAGAAGTTACAGTTGGTGGCACCTGTCATGGCGCCTAGTATAAAATTTGTTTACGTTTTGATTGAATGATTGATGGACGATTTTTGAGATTGTTCATTGGTGTTGATGTTACCTTACACAGGTCTCCATCGGTCTAGTGGTCAACGCGTCTTCTTCTCATCATACGGTGCTGAGTTCGATTTCCGGCTGCCACAACTTCCAGCGTCTAAGGCAGGGCATGGTTAACAGCAGTGATTCTCAAACTTATTGTGCCCACAGGCCCACTGCCTCCTTTCCAAAAAAAGAAAAATTCAATGCTCTCTCAGAAAAATACTCTAATCTGCATAATCTCAAAGGATTGGTATAAAACGATGACATTCGATTGTACCACAAAACTACAAGGAAATCTCTTCGCATGCTAACCAAAAATTGCTTAATGACTGTAAGATTTGTAAAAAATACGAGTTTTGGATGTTTTTTCTCTATTTGTGGCACTTTGGCAACAGCATTTACTTTTGATACTTCGTAAATACCATAAGAGTTCAAATTTATAAATTTGTCGACTTAAAGTAAATCACATTATGATTTTTCTGTAAATTTTGATAGTTAATAAAAAAAATCTGTTGTGGTCAGCATAATACCTCTTGCCATTTTTATTTTATGTTACATAGGGCGCGAGCAGTCATGTGACTTTATTGGCCTTAGCACACAGATATGGGGGCCCGTGTCAGAATGACAGCTAGTAATAATGTACATAGGTGTCAAGTATCAATTTTTTTCATTCAAAACATCATGATTTTCCAAAACCATATGTGGATTATTTTCCTCGACAAGTATATCCCATACTGACAAATAAACAACGTGATATCTGACTATTTTGAATGAAAAATTATGACATATGACAATTGTGACATCTATGTAAATAACTACTAGCCGTCATTCTGACACGGATCTTCATATCTTCTTGCCAAGGCCAACAAAGTCACTTGACTGCTCGCGCTCTATAAGAAATGAAGTTCATATTTCTTGTACACTCAAATAATTGAAATTGTATATGTTCTTTCGTTTTATGAGGAATTTTGTTCTACTCTTCTAATATGTTCAAAATTCTTTAAATTAATTGACGGTATTAGCGGTATTTCTGAAGGGTATATGTAATATTAATATACCTACAATTTTAAATACATATTACAAACACATAATATTTGTTACGAGAATTGAAGATGTAATCACCATTTTGTGTAAAAAATATATAATTTTAATTTATTTAATAATTAATTTTTAATTTTACTAAAATAAAAACTGAAATGTATACACGAGCCACAAAAAATATTCCAACGTAGTACAAGTAGCTCGCGAGCGACGGATTGGCAATGGCTGGTTTATGGGTGTAGGACATTTTCACACAGAACTATATATCGCGGGCGATAAACAGTCGCGATATCGCATTACATAAAAATATGTGTTTTTAAATCAGCCGATTTCACACGTCCGCGATACAGTAAACAGTATGGTAACGCCGACGCTATATAGCGTGCTATATGTACGCAATATATTCTACGAATATCGCGCCATATTCTATTACTACGATTCTAGAGACCAATACAAATTTTTGAATGTTTTCACACGACTTACCATTAATTGTTCATTTCAATTTACGCAGTGATGCAGTTGGTTAGTTCTGAAAGATATCCAAGAAGATGATGTACCTACCTATCTACATATATGATTCCATAGATCTCATTGAATTAATAGTACAAAACCTTGCATCTCTAGAAAATGATAAAGATCAAGTCAAAAAAAGAAAGCACCATCTATATATCTTGCGTTGTAACAGGGGATGGACCCAAAACCTTTTCTTTTATTTAAAATTATTGCCAATAGTACAAAGTGTCTTGTCTCCATAGTTGTTCACAACATAGTGTGGCAACATAGCGTATTTTCACTTTATTCGCAGAATTTTAGGGTAGTTATTTATCGTTCTGTGTGAAAATATATTTACCAATTATCGTTGGCCGTATATGATATCGCTATAGCGCCGTGTGAAAATGTCCTTATTGATGAGTCCACGTAAGCATCCCCGAGACGACTAGTTTAAATAAAAAAATCTGATATGGCCAACACAATACCTTTCGTTTAATTTAATTTTTATTCATGTAAATACTTAAAATTAAATATAAATACCGGGTTTGATCCCGACTGACGGCAAATATTTCGAATTTTAAATGGCACCAAATTAATGTTCGGACCCAACAATGGGTAATATGTCGTAATGATATATTTATTTTATTTATTTATGTACTTACCTATATTCATTACTGGCGTGGATAGTGCACTACAGGGGTCAATTTTGTGCTATTTTAAATTCTAAAATATTTGGCGTCGGTCGGAACCGAACCCGCTCGCAAGATTCGCGTGAAGTGACGCCTGGAACAAATATGTCATCATTATTACCGACATCTGCGTACAGAGCAGATTGACTCAGCCATCAATGGGTAATATACCGTGATGATATATATTTTTATTATCTTACCTATATTTTTACATATGTACTTATGCTGGAAACTGTATTAAGTTCCTTTCCATATACTTATTGTTCCATTTCTTATTTTCTTTATAAACCATTAATATTATTATTTGAAATGATTAGTTCGTTGACAGTGACATATATCTGTCAGTTACAAACATTTGAGATCTGAATTGTGTAACCATGTGAACGAGTTGTGTTTAAAACGTAGGCTGCGGGATTAAAAATATAGATAGTTTTATAAATTTATCTATAAAACATATAGCAAAAGTATTAATGTAGAAAATTTAATGATCTTTAATTTTTATATAACATAAATTTCGAAAAAATAACATTTAAAGGTATTTTTTGAAGAAAAACTATTTTGAGCTTCCAGTAAAGTGCCATTTTCGGTTATCTGATTTATTCATTCATTATTATTTCAAAATCTAATGACATATTTCCATATAATAGTAAGGTAGAAATACAAGGTTTCAAAATTTTCTGAACGATAGTATTTGAGTTAGAGCGTAAAGAGGATCCACACACACATACACATACATACACACAGACATCATCGTGAAAATGTTAAAATTGGATTGTAGGGACCTTAAAACGTGGTCATTTACTAAAATCTCGATATGCGATTTTTCGCACGATCCCTATACCTCCCTTACCAAGGGTAGCGGGAGGTAAAAATACATATAAATAAATTTTAGTAGAGAGAGCACCACCCCTTCATTTATCGAAAAACCGTCTCCCTCCGCCACTGCACCCGTCAACAGAGGACGTGACGGTGACAGTGACAGCCGCGACGCTGGATTAGCGTGCGGCGGTGTTGGAGTCGTTGTGTGTACAACCCTCTAACAGGCGTCGAGACGCGTCTCGTGTCTTCGGCGATAATCGCCCCTACATTGCAATACTCACTCCGCGACGCGAGAGTACCTGTTCCCCACGATATGTCGAGCTAAAGACGCCGTGGATTTGTTAGATGGGGATTGTCTCCAAGGTACATGAAAACAAGAGGTAGAGATGATAGTCTAAAGTAGAGATGTTTACATTGAAATGTAGTGAAGTGTGTAGATATATACTACTGTTCATGTAATAATGGTATTGGATAATTTTAAAACTGCATCAATGCTATACCACTCCTCCATAAATAAAATCACGTATGCTATTATGGTTTTGTAAGGCTATTCCACTCTTCTCTTCCATGAATGTGCAGTGTTTTGATCAGGTGTACTGTGGCCTGGAGCGGCTCGGGCTAATTAAACTGTAATTAATCAGTGGCGGGGGTGGAGAGTGGAGACGGGGGCGTGATGGACAGTGCAGTGCGTCGCGGACCTCGTCATCTACTCCCAGACATGCCATGCCAACTTCAACCAGTGATTTATGCTTTGTAGGAATGCAACACATACAAACAGACCACAGATATATTAGCGATGATTTTTGTTCCGAATTAAATTCACATAACACGCTCTGTAGGTATGTACTTATAACGAGCAATATTAATCTGGTTCACATTCAGGTTGTCTAGTATAGTAAAGATGAAAAGGCAGAACATGCACGTTATTTATTTTTAAAAAAAAAACTGATGTGGCCAACACATGACCTTCCGTTAATTCTATGTATTTTATGTATTTTAGATAAATTACTCACAGCTGAGATAGTGCCTTGTAAAAGATTATAATATTTCCAGTAAAATTATTTCCCGAACTATGCAAATTATACTTGACATTGACATCTGTCAATTAATAAAATTTACTTTTTCCATTTGGTTACCATGGCGCACTTGCAGCAGCATAAGTTGCAAGATTTATGAAAAATAATTTCTTTATCCCCAACTACATTCAATATGAAGAAGAAAACGCGAACAAATCGTAAAGAGAATAAAATATACTTAAAAATTATAATTACTCGTAACTGCATTTTTTCGAAAAAAGAAACTGTTAAGAACTTGAAATAAAGGTACTACCGGTATCTCAATTATGCGGACGTACAAAAGGAGAATATGAAAGAATTATAATTTTTGGACTTATTGAAGTTATTGCAGGAGAAATTTTTGTCATATACACACAGACATCAATGTAAAAACAGTAAAATCGTTATCTAGGGACTCTAAAACGTGCTTATTCATTAAAAATACACCATCGATTTTTTTGACCAGACATTACCACTTAAAGGTGACGGATGATAAAAAAAATCTGTTGTGGCCAGCACAATATCTTCCGTCAATCCTGTGTATTATGTATAAATTCCACACATAAATTTTCTTGCAAAGGATTCTAGAAAAATTATTTGATAAACAAACTATGCAAGTTCCACTTGACACTAACATCTTCTTCTTCTTTAGCTTTCCCCATTCGTTAGGGGCGCTATTTTTTATTTTATTCTTCCACTCATTTCTGTTTTACGTGTCGTTTTCATTCAGTTCCTTTTCTGTCAAGTCTTCCGCAATACAGTCCTTCCATCTTATCTTTGGTCTTCCTCTGTTTCTTCAACCTTCTATTACTAAGCTATTCATTCTTCATCCAATATATTCTTCATTTCTCCTCATGACATTTTTAAACCTATGTAATCATCTCGCTTGTATCTTTCTAGAAACTTGTAACATTAGAGTTATTTCCTTACCTATCTTTCCGTGTCTTCCCCAGCATCTACTTCAACATCCTCATCTATGCCAAATTATTTTACTTTTTATTTATACTGACATCTGTCAATTTGAATTATATGAATATATTAGTAGTTTCCATGGTTAGTATAGCTGGGTGATTTATAAAATTTAATTTCTTTAAAATTCTTTAACTGTATATCTATTGAATATGAAGTATAGAATGCAATCAAATCGTATGGAGAATAATATATTCTTTAAGTTATAATAACGTTAAATGTCAATAAATCAAATTTAACTGATAAATCTTCAAATGAGGCTACTTCCGGTTCACCTATCATAACCAAAATCTAATCAGTTGTTCTTCTGGATGTAAACTTAAGGAATACGAATATCATTTTTGGAATCGTTATGCGATCCGAAACTTTCGTCACATACAAATGGACACACACACACATACATACAGACATCATCGTAAAAATGGTAAAATCGTATTATACGGACCCTAAAACATGCTTATTCACTAAAAACTCATCATTGAATTTCTTGACCAAAGACAATACCTTCCTTACCTAAAGGTGACGAAAGATAAAAAAGAAAAAAAATACTAATATATTAAGTAACGTTATATACGTTATATGCGTTATATACGTTATTTAATATACTGGTAATGATATTTACAATTATTTTTAAGTCAATCCTCATTCCTTTTACGGAATATAAAATTATTTGAAATAATTGTAGTTGATTTTAGTACCATACGTTGGTATTACTGAGAATTCCCATGTTATTTCAACTAATTTTATATTCCGTAAAAGGAATATGGATTCATTTAGAAATTATTGTAAATTTCATTAATATAATATACGTTTCTTAATGCTACGAGTAGTACTTCTATTTCTTCTTTTTTAAAAAATAAATAACACCCAATAATTTGTTATATTTTATTTTATAAGTTTTTTTTAATAAATAATAATAATTTCAATCACAGCTTAAGTAACGTTTTTACTTTGTTTGTTGCCGTTTTATTTCGAAACAGAGAAAATTATTTCCAATTTTTAAGTAGCAACCCTATAGTGCTCTCTCCACAACAGTTTTAAATGCCCGTGATATGACGCCTGGTAAAATCCGTCGAATGAATATCAGTCTGCAGAAAGTAAACCTAGCCAGACTAAAACTTCCCGGAGACTAGTGTCCAATGCAGAATTTGCGTATGATTGAGATTGAAAGAAAACTTTTAATAATTCCCTTTTTTTTAACGTCAGTAGTAATTACTAATACGGAAAGCGAATGTTCGCATGTCGGGGTGGAGTTTGGACTCGTCATAAGTTGCATGGGGTCTATCACATCACATTACATCGCAAGGGACATGGACTTGCATATAGGAAAATCTACTCATTTATCATCCTAGACTGACCCTCTATAGGAAAGCATATCTGTGTTCAAGTGTACGTGAAATATCCAAATATTTTATGCTGTTCTTTTCTAATAATTCTGATATCATTTCTCAAAATAGATATGATTGCAAACATATTAAAAATTCTTGGAAGTAATGCTTTTACTGAATTGTACGAGATTGAAAATTTTATAGTTACAATAATAATTCTTATTTCTTATAAGAGGGTGGATTTAAAATTTCCACTGGGCGACAGCGACTGGGCGATGATTAATTGAGCGACGCACAATTGGACGATGGTCAACTCTGGGCGACAGCCAATGGAATCAGGACATTTGGGCGATAAAGTAATAGATGTGCACACCCTCAAAACAAAAGTAGGAAAATTTCAATCTTGTATGGAAAAAGTCTGATGTGGCCAGCACAATACCTCCCGCTATTTAATTTTTGTTAAATACATACCTACATATTTATTAATGCTGTTTACTGCATTAAGTTCCTTTGCATGATGTAGTAATTTTTTATTTTTTTTGAAGGTTTTGGGAACATAAATTTTGTAGTTGAAATTGGTAGGAGGCCGTAGGTTCCAAATAAAATTTGACTATACATAGGAGTCAATTTATTGATACAATTGGACGTTTCGGACGGTATAATTTGTCCATCATTAGCTAATCATAAGAATGATACAGGTTACAATAAATAATATTTGTACAAAATAAACTTCGACTTACCATTAAACATATGAACACACGTATTTAAATGTTACATTGAAAAATTCTTAAGAATTAAAGTATTACAATTTGTAATACTACTCAACCAGTAGTAGTATAAAGCCCAAATTTTGTCGAGAATCATGGCAGAGCCATGAAACAAAAACATAATCACTGCAGGGCGGCAGGTTGAGCTCTGACTCAAAAGTAAAAATCTGATGTGGCCAGCACATAACCTCTCGCCGTATATTTTACCTGGCTGTATGCATGAAGCAAAGAATATTTTTATAAATACAAATAATATATTCATATAAATCTATGACGTATAAACTTCTTTATTATTCAATAATAGCATGTCTCAACATGAAGATATTTTACCATAAATTATGTTACAATAAATTACAAAGTAGAGTTTACCATATATAAATATTAGGCTGGTAACTGCAATTTTCAATTCGAACAACGTTGTTTACTTCTCTTCATATTCTTCTAGTAAAAACATTAATTTTGGGCGGTCTAAAATGTATATATGGATTGTGCATCTATTCTTACATATCTTCTTTTACATTTTATTTTTTCATACATGTTATATCTAAATAACACTAATTCCCTTTAATAAAGTGACGGATAGATTGCACTCCGATTATTCTTATATCGATGTGTAATTTTGTCAATATTTACAACTTACTTGAGAATAATTTGATAGCTTTTTCGCAATTCAAAGTTACTCTAGTCTATAGTACTGGTGTATATTGTCCCATAATGTTTGAAACAAATTTAAGTCCTTCAACCTAGACTTGTCATCTCCATAATAGTCACAGATCAAGAACTAAGGGATTCTCCAAGTACATTTTTCTTTCATTACTCATTATTTCTGACACTGACATTTATCTGTCAGTTACAAATAATTTAAATTATCAATTATTTTTCATGGCATTCTTTCGGCTGTCAAATTTATTACAACAGATTATTTTATATATTATACTTCTTTTATCTCTAAATCTATGGAATATATAATAAAATATTTAAATGTATCAGATAGAGAATTTAATTTTCTTTAATATTACCACGAAAAATTTTCAAAAAATAATTTTTAGAAGATTTTTTTTCAAGAATCTTCTACTTCCGGTTGTCCAATTATTACCAAAACCTTTTCAGATCTTCCCATGAATGTCCGATTGGGAAATACGTTGTTAAACAAATTTTAAGTCTTATAGTTTTTGAGTAACCGTCCTTCCAACATCCCACACACACACACACATCCACACACACACATACACACACACACACACACACACACACACAAACACAGACATCATCGTAAAAATGTTAAAATCGGATTGTAGGGACCTTAAAACGTGCTTATTCAATAAAATCTGGATATGCGATTTTTAGCATGAATGCAATACCTCTCTTAGCGAGAGGTAAAAAACGGCAATATTTAAGAAAAAGTTAGCGCATGTAGTGGGAGAGCATCGTGCAAAAGAAGGAGGGAAAGATAAATATTATTTTTTTAAATTATTTATTACCAAGAACAATTGAAATTAAAGATTTAAATTATCAATATATTGAGCATTGTTATTGAAATCTGTTTTAAAATTAAGCGTATTATTTTTGTTAAGTGTGATATGGCAGGTTTCGTATAATAATCTAGGGTATTTATATTGGACATTCTGTAATATTTTAATATTATTAAAGTCTGGTAGATGACCAGTTGTAGTAATATAAATATTGTTTCTATTTATTACGTATTATCCGTATTTTCTTGTCCACAATCTTACCATAATTTTATTTTGTGATATTGCCGTTAATTTCTTTTCAATTATAAACATATGAAAATTAATTTGTTAATTGTTAATTAGATATTTCATAAATTCATATTTTAATATATTTTTTTAAACACTTCCTTTATCAATTTCAAATGCTTAATTTATTGACAGTGACATTTATCTGTCAGTTACATAAATTTGAGATCTGAATCGTGTAACCAAGGAGATATGTTTATCTTTAAAGCATAGACTCCCGGGATTTATAAAATAAATTATTTTATAAATTTATACATAAAATATATAGAAAAAAATATTAATGCATATCTGAAGTTAATAATCTTTAATTTTTATAATAACACAAATCACGAAAAAATGTAATTTAAATGTATTTTTCAAAGAAAAACTGTTTTGACCTTCAAGTAAAGTGTCATTTCTGGTTATCTGATTTACATCAAAATTTAATGACATCTTTCCATATTAAAGTAGAGTACGAATACACGATTTCAAAATTTTCAGAATGATAGCATTTGAGTTAGAGCGTAAAGAGGATACACACACACAAACACGCACACACACACACCACACACACACACACACACACACACACACACACACACTCACACACATATACAAAACACCCACAGACATTATCCTGAAAATGTTTAAATTGGATTGTAGGGACCTTAAAAAGTGGTCATTTACCAAAATCTGGATATACGATTTTTAGCACGATCCCTACACTTCCCTTAGCAAGGGTAGTGAGAGGTAAAAATATTTTAAATCGTATTTCATTTTACTTATTATGGGGTCTCGTGGCCGTGTGCCTGAACGTCGCAAATTACTTAGAATTTTAATGGCACTATATTGACCCCTGGGGTGCAATCTCCACGCCAGCATTAAGTGCCCGTGACGTGACGCCTGGTAAGCGCCCAGCACCCGCACGGTACAAATATTTCATTATTACTGATGTCTGTGTACAAACAGATTGGCACACCCAGCAATGGGTAATATGTCATGATGATATTTTTATTTATTTTATTTATTTGATATTAATTATATTGAATTGATTTAAAAAATTCTCCTTGTCCAAGATTAAATTATTTACACCATTTTGTGTAAAATAAATCGCAACATAAGAGTACTTATATTTTACTCTACATTTTCATTTATTATAAATGATTCGTTTATATGTGAAAATTACTTTTTCAATAATGAAATATGGACATATCAAACATTATTCTTGTATTCTAGATTTAGTACATTTTAATCATTTTAGTGCAATGCTTTATATACTGCATCTGCGAATTTACGTTACGTATTAACAAAGCGTCGCTGTGCTTTTAAAGACATGGTATTCCGCAGAACAATATTTTGATCTGTTCTATGTTATTGTTCTTGCCATCTTTCAGTGTTTTGTAATGATTTGTACAGTAACGAATATGAATATAGATGAATTAAAAAACATATTATCGTATTAGTCAATGAAATCGACGTGAAAATTGAAGGTACATAAATAATTACATTTTCTTTTGAATAATATGTACTGTGAATATACATTTAAACGCAATTTATAAATACATAGATGTTTATCCTGTGCTAATGATATTTATTTAAAATTTTATTGAACATTTCATTGTGTTCAAAACTAATATGTTTAGTTCATAAATGTACAATAAATGGCCGCTTGGAACAATGTCACGGTAAATATTAAACCGTATTTAAATATTAAAACGGATGTTAAATTATAGGAAGTATCATATTATATTATGAAAATATTTTGAAATAAATCTAAAGAAATCTTCAATATTTTAGACGGACTTAAATCACTGATTGCCGTTTGCTTGCTGTCACCAGCGCATAACACCAGGAAAATGGGACAGCAGAATTGGGGTCTGGATTGTATGGATCATTGTCTTTGCTTCTAAAATCAAATAAATAATATTTAAGGTTTTGGTCAAAAAAATCGGTAGTAAGTTTTTAATGGATAAATCACATTTTGGGGTCACTAAAATACGAATTTACTATTTTTACGATGATGTCTATATTTGTATGTGTGTGTGTGTGTGTGTGTGTGTGTGTATGTGTGTGTGCGCGCGCGTCTGTGTGTGTATGTGTGTGTATATGTGACGATCGTTTCGGATTGCATAACTCCAATACCACAATTCCAAAAATTATATTTTTTCGTATTCGTCGAGTTCACATCCGCATGCAGACATGATTAGATTTTGGTTATAATTGGTCCACAGTATAAGTACCCGCATTTGCAACTTTTAACATTTATTGACATTTAATGTTATTATAAATTTTAATAATATATTATTCTCTATGTTTGGATTGTATTTTGTACTTCATATTCAATAGATATAGAGTTAAAGAATTATAAAGATATTAAATTTCATAAATCAACCAGCTGTGCTAATCATGGTAACTGCTAATATATTCAGATAATTCAAATTGACAGATGTCAGCGTCAATGAAGAGAAAATGAATGTGGCGCAGATGAGGATGTTGAGATAGATATTAGGGAAGACACGGGTAAGGTAAGGAATTAAAGGATAAGGGAAATGGCTCGAATGATACAAGTTTCTAGAAAGATACAAGAGAGACGATTACATTGTTTTGAACATGTCAACAAGAGAGATGAAGATTATATTGGAAGAAGAATGAATAGTGAAATTAAACAATATTTGGGATTAGTTCTGTATATTGTTTTATTTCATTATTATGAGTTCTGAAAGCTCCTTTAAATATTTAAGAATAAATAGCTTAATAGTAGAAGGTAGAAGAAAGACTTGACTGTATTGCGGAAGACTTGAGAGAAAAGGAACTGAATGAGGACGACACGCAAATCAGAAATAGTTTGGTTATGAAATAATTTTACTGGAAATATAGGATCTTTTGCAAGAAAATTTATGTATGGAATTTGTACATAATACACAGGTTTGACGGAAGGTATTGTTCTGGTCACATCAGATTTTTTTATTATATTTTAATTTTATAATTAGCAGAAAAAATATATATGTGTAGTTTTTAATATTATTATTATATATCAACCGTAAATAGCAAAATTAAATCTTTAAAAAACACATTTTGCTTATTTTCATCTAGAACTAATTTAAAAATAAAAATTGTACCTTCTTTAGCAATGTTTATCTTTATAAGTTCAAAATATAAATGTAGAAAGGGTGAAACATCCACAATAAGATTATAATTTAAACAATTAATGGAGAGAAAAATGCATATTGAAAAGATATTATAAATATAAAAGAGAAATATAAATCGTAAAGATTAAAATCCACTCATGTATTATAAAAATAAATCTTGAAGGTAACTTTCATATTTAATCTTACAATAAGTAAAATTTAGTGACTGAAAGCGATGCACTTTCTAGTTGGCCAACGGGTGAAAAACGACTATCTGGGTATTTTTTCTCACTTCTGTTTTGAGAGTGCATACTTGTATACAAGACTTCTTGTTATGGTGAAACACTAATTTTAGAAATAGTCAAAAACGTTTAACAATACTCTAACGATCTGCATAATCATCTCTATTTAAACAATTTTAAATCATTTTCTTCCATACACATACGCAAACCATTAGCCACCAACGAGCAACTAGCAACCACTTCCAGAAGCTGCACCATTAAATCATCACCACCATTCATGCCAATCCATTGTCCTTCTGCTCCTAGTTGACCTAGTTCCTCCATCTTGGAGTAATTTATGGCGATCTGTGACTGACCAGCCTCTGACAAGCTAAGATGAGATATGATGCTAGTGAAACGACACTGCAACACTGCAAGTCGTTATGTGGAAAGCCAACAATGCAAATTGAATGGGTTGAACCATGGTGAGTCTTATACCTGATAGAGATGAACTGGATACGGTTTGTTTAAAGACTATTTATCATTATGTGGGTCACTAGGTATAGAAGGGTAGGTATTGGTGTTTTGTGTCATTTGGTTGTAAATTATAAGGTGCGTTCAATGGAGCTAGCACATCTAGCAAATACTAAGTAAGCATTTGCTAACTGCTAGAGCGTGCATTGAACGATCTGCTTGTTTTACGCGATCGAACTGTCAGATGACTATGGTCAGTCAGTGAGGTTACCAAAATTGAAAACTTTCAAATATTGAATTTTTCCATAGAAGATAACACTGATATACTGAATGCAGTGTCAGATAAATAATAAATAGAAAATAAACTCTCAATGGTATTAATTACATGCATTATTTTATTTTGAGTAGGATATTCCTCGCAAGTGAAATCAATTACAAATATTTTATGTTATTTTTACGTAATTCATTATTTTTCATTGAAAATATATTCAAATATTACAAATGATATTTGAATTTGTGCGCCATATTTTTACATGCAGCAAAACAAGCGAGAAAATAGTCGCTTGATTTGCTTACTAGCAAAACGAGCAAATGCTAAGTTAGCAAACCGTTCAGTACATTTTACTTCCGCTTTAACGCACCTATAGAGTGCAGTTTACTGAGACTAAAAATTTGTGGGGTATATATTTTGTTCCTCTACTTGTAGATATATAATTTTATTTATTTACATTTTTGAGTAAGTATGTACGAGCCCAGGATCATAATAATGGGTTTTTCAACAAGAACTTTTTTTTTACCTCTCGCTACGTAAGGGAGGTATAAGGATCGTGCTAAAAATCGCATATCGAGATTTTGGTAATTGACCACATTTTAAGGATTGTACAATTATGTACGATTATGTCTGTGGGTGTGTGTGTATATGTGTGCGTGTGAATTTTCTGGGCGCTCTAACTCAAATACTATCATTCAGAATATTTTAAAACTGTATTTATAACTTATTCTAATATAGAAAGAAAAACATAAATTTTGGTGTAAGTCGAATAACCGGAAATGGCACTTTACTGGAAGCTCAAAATACCTTTAAATCTTATTTTTTCGAATTTACGTTATTAAAAAATTAAGGATTATTATATTTTCTACAGGTTTATGGATAAATTTATAAAATGATAATTAAATTAATTTTAAATTCATTCTATGAAGAAATTCTGTCCTACTCTTCTAATTTTTCGAATTTTTTCCAATTCATTGTCGCGATTAACAGTATTTTTGAAGGGTATATGTAATATACCTATAATTTTAAATATTTAACTACTAATACAATAAGAAATAATATAATGTATGCACTTCCCAGAAAAAAAATTCAGTAAAGTCTCTGATTTTTGACACTGACATTTATCTGTCAGTTACAAACATTTTAATTTTTCAATTGGTTTCCATGACATTATTTGGGTTGTGAGATTTATTACAATAGATTATTATATACCTTATATTTCTATATCTCTGAATCTATAAAAAATATAATAGAATATTTTTTTATATTTATCATATAGAGAATTTACTCTTCTTTATTACTAGCAAGAATAAAAAAATTCAAAAAATAATATTTAAAAGATGTTTTTTAAGAATCTGCTACTTCCGGTTGTCCATAATTATTACCAAAATCTTTTCAGCTCTTCCCAGTAATGTCCGATTGAGTAATATGTAGTTGAATAGATATTAAGAATTATAGTATTTGAGAAATTGTCCTTCCAACGTCCCACATACATACACACACACAGACATCATCGTAAAAATATTAAAATCGGATTGTAGGGACCTTTAAACGTGCTTAATCACTAAAATCTGGATATGCGATTTTTAACATGAATCCAATACCTCTCGTAGCGAGAGTTAAAAATTCAAATTCCCCAGATTAATACGAGCAAGTGAAGCTTATTCAAGTATTTCTTAAGTGGAACTCGTGCAAAGATACTAGTATTATAAGTGTTACTTATTTTTAAGTGTTCTTGTTTAACTGTAGCTTACACAGTGCAACGGTGCAAATGGGCATTAGTGATACAATGTCTAATAAAATTGAAGCCAGTATTACTAATAAAGGGCGACGTAACGCAATTTTAAATGGCGGAATACTTGAATAACAAATTTAGCTTTTGAAAGTTCTATATTTTTACCTCTCGCTAAGAGAGGTATTGGAATAATGCTAAAAATCACATATCCAGATTTTAGTGAATAAGAACGTTTTAAAGTCCCTAAAATCCGATAATAACATTTTTACGATGATGTCTGTGTGTGTGTGTGTGTGTGTGTGTGTGTGTGTGTGTGTGTGTGTATGTGTGTGTGTGAGGTTGTTGGACGTACGATTTCTCAAATTCTATAAGACTAAAGACCTGTGTAACTACGGATTCTTCAATCTAACAGTAATGGGAAGGGTTGAATAGATTCTGGTAATAATTGGACAGCCGGAAGTAGTATTTTAACAAACATCTCCTAAATATTATTATTTGAAAATTTATGTTATTACAAATATTAAAAAATAAAATTCTCTGTCCGACACATTTAAATTTTTTATTATACCTTCTATAGATTTAAAGATATAGATATATAATCTATAAAATAATCTGTTTTAGTAAATCTCACAGCCTAAACATCTCCATGATAACTACTTGAGAAATTAAAATGTGACAGATTAATGGCACTAATGTCAGTGTAAAAAATACAGAGATAGTACTGAAGGCTTTTTCTGGGAACGATTTTTAATATTTCTTATTATATTATTAATTATATATTTAAAATTATAGGTACATTACATGAACCCTTCAGAAATACAGCCAATCCCGTTAATAAATTGGAAAAACCTCGAACGTCTAGAAGAGTAGGAGAAAACTTGCTCGTAGAATGAATTTAAAATTATAGAAAATACGTTAATATAAAAAGATTAGGTGTAATTAGAATTTTTTGTGTGTACAATACTTATACAATATACCACAATGGAAAGGGCGCAAGAGGTATTTTGATGGCCACAACAGATTTTAAACTAGCCGAAAGTATTTTTTAGAAATATCACACCATTTGCGTAGGTTTTATAATTTGTTTATTGAAAATATAAACCGGCCGAAATATTATGGGTTTTGGGCTTGTACATATTTCCCACATGTACCACTCTCTCCATCTGATTATATAGTTTGCTTTGGTATTCCACATCCATATTTGTTTATTTAGCATGGTAGTTGTATTGGGCCGTGTTGGGGTTGTGCTAGCAGAGCAGTGTTCACTGCTCACGGTCAGGAGCGAGAGCGAACGGACCGTGCATCATTAATCAAAGTCCTCGCGCAGCCGGCTCCACGTTCTAACCCTGCCTGGCTGCTGTAGCTGTACCAAAGCGACGAGCTACAGCATAGTCCCGTCCTCATGCAGACACAGGGGATTTTCACAAAGAAACAGCGACGAAGTGATTCCAAATATTCTACAGAAACAGCGAAATATTATATGAGAAACTCTTAAAGAATTTGGATTTTCCTCTGAACAAGAATGGATATGGTTATACAGGTTGCTTGGGTTCTAATAAGAAAATGTGGGTAATTTCTTGGTTGTGGTATAGGGCGCGGGCATACAGCTGTTTTAAGTGTCCTTGAAAACATATGTGCAGGCGCCCCACTTGTCATAGTGACAGTACAGTCATTTTGTTTGTTGTTTTTTGTTAATGTATGGTCTATTGTTTTTTGAAAACTTATAATGAACGATTCAAACATATTATAAAAAATCTGTTGTGGCCAGCACAATACCTTCCGTCAATCCTGTGTATAATGTATAAATTCCATACATAATTTTTCTTGGAAAAGATTCTAAATTTCCAGTAAAATTATTTCATAAACAAACTATTCAAATTTCACTTGATACTGACATCTTCTTCCTCTTTAGCTTTTCCCATTTGTTAGGAGTCGATATTTTTGCGTGTCCTTCTCAATCGGTTCTTTTTCTCTCAAGTCTTCCGCAATACAGTCCTTCCATCTTATCTTTGGTCTTTCTCTGCTTCTTCAACCTCCCATTACTAAACTACTCATTCTTGTTCAAATATAATTCTTCATTTCTCCTCATGACATGTTCAAACCAATGTAATCGTCTTTCTTGTATCTTTCTAGATAATTGTAACACTAGAGTTATTTTCTTACCGTATCTTTCCGTGTTTCCCCAACATCTACTTCAACATCCTCATCTCTGCTACATTAATTTACTTTTTACTCATACTGACATCTGTCAATTTGAATTATATGAATATATTAGCAGTTTCCATGTTTAGCATAGCTGGCTGAATTATAAAATTTAATTTCTTTAAAATTCTTAAACTCTGTATCTATTAAATATGAAGTATAAAATGTAATCAAATCGCATAGAGAATAATATATTCTTTAAGTTATAATAATATTAAATGTCAATAAATCAAATTTAACTGTTAAATCTTTAAATGTGGCAACTTCCGGTTCACCAATTAAAACCAAAATCGAATCACTTGTTCTTCTGGATGTAAACTTGAGGAATACGAAAAAATTATAATTTTTGGAATCGTGGTATTGAAGTTATGGAATCCGGAACTTTTGTCCCACACACACAGACACACACACAGACACACATACATACAGACATCATCGTAAAAATGGTAAAATCGTATTATAGGGACCCTAAAACATGCTTATTCAGTAAAAACTCATCACTGAATTTTTTGACCAAAGACAATACCTTCCTTACCTAAAGGTGACGGAAGGTAAAAACATTTCAAATTAAATATTAATGAAAAATTCTCAAAAATGTTATGAATCACCCGTTTTATTGTAGACAAAAAAGTCTTGAGTTTCATTACAAACTATTTATAATATCCTGATGAGTGTTCGAATTTATAAATCATGAAATAAAAGACTAATCAACATTATATGAAAGTCAAAAATATTCCTAGAAAAATCACTTTCGTCGCAATTATATTGATCAATGTTGTTTATTAATTTAATTTTATCTAAGTAGCGTTTTTTTACGTCACTACTTAATGCTTTAAAATAAGCTGACATTCTCAAACACAATTTACAAAAAAACTTTAGACGCAAAATAAATGTTGTTTACACCACACCTCAATGTAAGACAGCAAACTGATTCCAACTTTTGAATTAGCGCTAATGAAAACTATTACAGAACATATGGCGCTGTTATCAGGGCGCCGGAACGGCTGATCGCAAGGTTACTGGAAACAGCTGAGTGTCCGAGCTCTATAGATAGAACCTAAGGAATTCCTCAAGGCTCGAATCTTGGTCCACTTCTTTTCATTTTATTCATCATTGGCATGGCATTGTAACTTGCATTGAATATTCTCACTATTTGTTAAACAACGATGACATTAAAATATACAGGCTGGTGATCGGCACATCCGAACATAGGACTCTAACATGTAAATTCAGACTTACGTAATTTCCTGCTTCCCTAATTATTTTGGGTAAAAAAGCTTCAAATAAGTTGTAGGACATACAATCCTGCAGATAAGCAAATTTAAATTTGTATGCCTTGTAACGGCAGAAATTAGGTATGAAAATGTCGAAAATCACCTCAAAAATAGTAATAGCCATGGAATTGAGACAAAATAAATAACTAACGGTTTATCTGTCATATTAGGGTCCCTAATTTATTTTTATTAAGTATTGTTTCAAATTTCTGTTTCAGTTAACAATTATCTGTTAATTTAAATTGATATTTATATTATTTATTCACTTGAACAGAAATTACAAATAATAATAAAAATAAATTAACCTAGCTTAACAGATAAATCTGTAATATTTGTTAATTTTTGTTTTCAATTCCATGGCTATAGCTATTTTGGAGTGATTTTCGACATTGATAAGCTGAATTATTATTATACCTATATTTTGTAAAATCATAATGCTACCATTATTCTATTTGTATGTACCTACTCGTGTTTTACGTATCATACTCTAATCTCATTCTGTAATTGGGACTTTTGTCCTATAGAGTGAGTAATTTAAATAAATAAATAAAATATAATAGTTGTTAACAATTACTCGAAATATAAGTCAAACAGCATATTTATTCTCTTACACAACTGATGTTCGGTGCAAGAGTGTGTCGTAAGTAAATTATTTTCTCTGTGAGAAAAATTTCCTATTCGTCCATTCTAATTTTCTAATAATAAACATGGGGGGATTTAATTTGTTTTCCGTTGTCCACACGATCTGCGCAGTGCACAACAAAACAACTCTCCACGATTACGAATCACGAACTGATGAACACATTGTATTTTGTGTGGGTGGGAATCAGAACACAAGGAAAACTACTGCGAAAGAAGAATAAACGTGCATAAAAGAGAATGTTAATTGCAATAATGTCGTGTTGTGTTATATAACATCAATATCACGAATAAATGTATGTTTATGATTTTACAAGTATAGTTATAGTAATCAAGGTGAAACGTATAATACAACGTAATTAACTTGTTACCATGTATAAGAGCATAAATTAATATCAAATGATCTGTATTGTTCGGGTAATACATGCGGGCTAGCTATTTCTATTATTATTCATAATTCATAAAAATTAACATATATATATTTACACAAACGAACCCAAACCCATAATATTTCGGCCTGTTTACCTTTTCAATAAACAAATTATAAAACCTACGCAAATGGTGGTGAGAAATTTCTATAAATTTCATTCGATTAGTTTTAAACTTAGTAAAACTGATTATATTATTCAAGTTTCTGCCATTTAATATTGGGTTCCACCGCCTTTATTAGTAATAGCAGCTTTAATTCTATTCTATTCTAATTTTCTAAGCCCTGCACATTTTTCTGACAGCGTGTATGTCTCATAAGTTTTGGGACAAATTTCAATATTCCGGACTTCACACTGAGCAATTCTGAAATTAACAGAAAAAATCTGATGTGGCCAGCACAATACCTTCCGTCAATCCTGTGTATTATGTACAAATTCCATACATAAATTTTCTTGCAAAAGATTCTAAATTTTTGGTATTTTATGATTCCCTTTCTCGGCAACGGAATCACATGAAATAAGAAAATCATGAAATTTTGAATGAAAAATTATGACACTTGTCAGTTATGGACATAATTACTTGCTGTCATTTTGATACGGGTCCCCATATCTGCTTGCCAAAGGCAGCAAAGTCATGTCACTGCACGCGCCCTATACATAATTTTTTAGCAAAATATCCTATATTTCCAGTAAAGTTATTTCATAAACAAACTATGCAAATTGCACTTGACACTGACATCTTCTTCTTCTTTAGTTTTCCCATTCGTTAGGGGGTCGCTATTTTTTATTTTCTTCTTCCACTAATTTTTGTTTTGCGTGTCGTCCTCATTCAGTTCCTTTTCTCTCAAGTCTTCTGCAATACAGTCTTTTCATCTTATATTTGGTCTTCCTATGTTTCTTCCACCTTCTATTAATTTATTCATCTCTCCTCATGACATGTTCAAACCAATGTAATCGTCTCTATTATATCTAAAAACTTCTAACACTAGAATTACTTCCCTTATTTTTTCATTCAATTACTTGCTTTTTATTGATACTGACATCTGTCAATTTGAATTACCTGAATATATTAGCAGTTTTCATGGTTATGTTAGCATAGTTGGCTGAATTATGAAATTTATACGAACTTTTTATCTTTATTATTCTTTAACTCTATATCTGTTGAATATGAAATATAAAATGCAATCAAATCGTATAGAGAATAATATATTCTTTAAGTTGTAATAACATTTAACTGAGTTTTCAAGAAAAACTGTTAAAATCTTCAAATGAGGGTACTTCCGGTTGACCAATTATAACCAAAATCTAAACATGTCTGCATATGGTTGTAAGGAAGAGGAATACGCAAGAATTGTAATTTTTGGAATTCTAGTATTGGAGATATCGTGCACGAAAAAGCGGTCACATACACACACACACATACACACACACACACGCACATACGAACACACACACACACACATACAGACATCATCGTAAAAATAGTAAAATCGTACTGTAAAGACCCTAAAACGTGCTTATTCAATGAAAACTCACCACCGAATTTTTTGACCAAAGACAATACCTTCCTTACCTAGAGGTGACGGAAGGTAAAAAATTAAATAATAATACATAATGCCTTGGCGAATGGCCGGAATGAGTGCCCGAAAACATTTCAGAATTAATTATTTAGTTATTATATTTAATTCAACATGATGCTTACATCCCAATTACAGAATAATATTATATAGTAGGTAATATGAAAAGGTAATGTAAATACATACACAAGAAAAAAAAAAAATTAAAAAAATAAGATAATAATTATGTTTTTGTTTATTTCTTAATTTCACCATTATTTGTTCTCTGAAGTACTGTCATAAACATATCAAAACATTCTAAATTGATGTTATTTACACTTATCCATACGAATTCAGTAATCCGAACAATTCGTTAGTCCGAATACTCTGTTACATTTAGTATTTCGGATTAAAGGGTCTCTACTGTACTAGTATTATGAAACGTATATATTAATGATATTTACAAGTCAATCCTTATTCCTTGTACGGAATATAAAATTAGTGGAAATAACATGGTAAAATTCTCAGTAGTACCAACTCAACTATGGTACAAAAATCAACTACAATTATTTCAAATAATTTTATATTCTGTAAAAGGAATAAGGATTGACTTAGAAGTAATTGTAAATGTCATTAATATATAGGTTACTTTATATACCAGTATTTTTACCTCTCGCCAAGAGAGGTATTGGGTTCATGCTAAAAATCGCATATCGAGATTTTATTGAATAAGCACGATTTAAGGTCCATAGAATCCGACTTCAACATTTTTACAATGATGTCTGTGTGTGTGTGGATGTGTGTGTGTGTGTGTGTGTGGATGTGTGTTTGTGTGTATGTGATAGATTATTGGAGATACGATTTCTCAAATTCTATAAGACTAAAAACCTGTGTAACATATGGATTCCTCAATCTAACAGTAATGGGAAGAGTTGAATAAGTTCTGGTAACAATTGGACAACCGGAAGTGATAGTTCCTAAAAAAAAATTCTATATATATGATTCTACAAATAATAAAGATAATTAAATTCTCAATCTGACACATTTAATTTTTTTATTATATCTCCTATAGGTTTGTAAATACAAAATATAATAATATAGAATAATCGGTTGTAATAAATTTCGTTGCCCAAAAAACTCCATGAAAACCAGTTGAGATATTTAAATGTTTGTAATTGACAGATAAATGCAAAATTTCAGTATCAAAAATCAGCAGTTTTACTAACATTACTGAAAGATTTTTCTAGGAGGTACGATTACATTTAATATATCTTATTGTATTATTAATTAAATATGTATTTAAAATTATAGGTATATTAATATCAATGAATTTGAAGAATTTTGAACATATTAGAAGAGTAGGACAAAATTCCTCATAGAACGAAAGAAGAGATACAATATCAATTATTTGTGTGTACAACAAATTTTAAATTCGTGATTTATAAGTCGCGAGCAGTCATGTGACTTTGTTGGTCTTGACAAGCAGTTATGAGGATCCGTGTCAGAATGCCGGCTAGTAGTTATTTACATAGATGTCACAATTGTCATACGTCATAATTTTTCGAGAAAATTATCTACATGGATTTGGAAAGTCATGATGTTTTGAATGAAAAATCATGATACTTGAAACCTATGTACATTATTACAAGCTGTCATTCCGAAATGGGCCCCTATATCTACTTGCCAAGGCCAACAAAGGCGCATGACTGCTCGAGCCCTATGAAACATAAAATAATAATGGCGAGAGGTATTGTGCTGGCCATAACAGATTTTTTTTTATATCGACAATATTGCAGAGGCCACTAATAATGTCAGCTATAAACAAAAAGCCAAATTTGCAGGTAAGGTATTGGTATGGTGCGCTTTTTCCACAAAGGATGTATCTAAACCTTATGTTGGCCGAGTGAGGTGAAGCCCTGGATAGTCAAATATACATCTAACAAAATTGCTCAATTTTATCTTTTGGCCAAACTTTGCATCCTTTCACTATGCAACACAAACTCAAAATTGGCTAACAGACCAAAACGTACTACGTATTCCGCGAAACGACAATCCTCCTAATCTTCCTCAGGTTCGTCCCATAAAAGGTTTTTAGGTTCTATTATCTCGAAAAGTTTAGGATGGATATTAGGAAGCTCAAAATAATGATTACCTTCAACGCAGAATAT
The DNA here is from genome assembly GCA_951394225.1 of Harpalus rufipes. Taxonomy (NCBI): domain Eukaryota; kingdom Metazoa; phylum Arthropoda; class Insecta; order Coleoptera; family Carabidae; genus Harpalus; species Harpalus rufipes. The sequence goes on from OX596279.1 coordinate 48,786,744, forward strand.
ACAGGAATTCAGGAATGCCCGAGAAATCGATGTAAATGTCGCCCAAAACCCTATGCTAGGTATCCGTAGAAAGTTGCGCCTTGTGGAAGAACACGCCTAAGTTTATTTAATTTAAGTTCATAATTTTGTTGCTTATGAAACAGTTAATTGTTAAGTATTACAAAACTTGAAGTAAATGCATTTTTATATAAAAAAAAATCTGTTGTGGCCAGCACAGTACTTCTCGCCACTTCCGTTTTTGGTTGCATAAGTATAGGGTGCGAGCAGTCATGTGACATTATTGGCCTTGACAAGTAGATATGAGGGCACGTGTTAGAATGACAATTAGTAATTATGTACATAGATGTCAAATGTCAGAATTTTTCATTAAAAATTTCAAGATTTTCTAAATTAACGTAGTTAATTTGTCACCAGGAGTGTGGAATTTTATTGTCGAGGGAAATAAACCACATGGAATTGGAAAATCACTAAATTTAGAATGAAAAATTATGATATTTGACATCTATATACATAATTACTAGCTATCATTCTGACACGGGCCCTCATATCTGCTAGCCAAAGGCCAGTAAAGACACATGACTGCTCCCCCCTTATTGTATTTAACATTTCTTGTATACTTGCACTATACACCAAATATTCTACTTATATCTATTCTTTATATTTAGATTTTTTGTCTTTAAAGTCATTCTATTGTAACCTGGCCGCTGTGCCGCGCACGAGTTTTCGCGCGTAACAGACATGTTCGAACTTGTTGCGATGACGTGATTTATTGTGCACGCTGTTTTTAACTCGCGGACGTTCTAGTCGGTTGTAGAACAAAAGTCGCCGGGGATATAACACGTCGCCAAAGCCAGCGAACACAGTCTGTGATATAGGAGTAACGAGTAAAGAAGTCTGATATAAATAAGCGTCGTGAATAGTTGGTGATATAAACAAACAGTCGACAAGAAGTGAACATAAGTGTAATTGGTGACATAAATAGTAGGTAGTGTTAATTGGTTAGATTAATAATCTTAGTGTTAAGATTAGCAGTTAATAATATTCGTAGTCTTAAATTAGTGTTTATAATTATTTAATCATAGTGTTAGTTACTTTTATCATATTTTTAATATTTATCTTTAATTATTCATCGTTTAATAAACGTATTATTTTAATTAATACTATTTATCTTATTTTTACACTTCACCCATATAAATAAAACGTTACACTATGAAGAAATTTTGTCCTACTCTTTTATTATTTATTATTTATTATATTATATGTCTTCATAGGCGTCGACTTTTAAAAATTCTCGGGGGAGGGGGTCTTGATTTTTGAGCAATTATTTTAAGGAGTAGTATTTTTTAGGGTTAAATTATGTACGCAAAACATTTTGATTTTTTTAATCAATTCGCGACATTCTTGTTTTCCTAATCAATTATTTAGGAATGGTTTTCATTATGATTATCATGCGTTAAATCATTTAATAACATATTACTTTTTATAGTATTCTGTTAAGCTTGTACTTTTGTAGAAGCTATGAGATTTTTAAGTACAACAATAAATATAGCAATATTTCTTCTATGATTGTTAGCCCCGAAGCCCTCCCTTAGTCGGTGCCTATATATGTCTTACAAGGTAGATTTTGCTGTACATACTGGATTTTACGAATTTGTTTTTCATTGTGCCAAATGTAAAGGACCTCGGTAGAAATGACTCTTTAAATGTCGATCGAACTATTATCACCAGTAATTTGACTCACAGTTTTCATATGTTTTAAGTCTCTATTTACACAAACATTAGACATTTGACTTTGATCGGAAACGAACCCGGACCCCGGGTCGTCCGAATCACCTACCGCACACAAAATACTTAGAAAAAAACATGCTTTTCTATTTTGTTAGTACATGGTTCTAATCACTTCATACAATTTTTTTACAATCAATTCTATAGAAATTTCACCGTCCGAAATTCTCTTTCTCATCGCCCACGCCAAGCGAATCCATCCGGCCACCTCTGATGTTATCATCGTGAAACAATCGAGCCGTATCGCGGCTTAAAGAGTTTTGGTTGAGTCCGAGATTCGTAGGCCTGCGGAGCTGCGGACTTGGATTGATTGCTTACATCAGGAAGAAATGTGATGCAACGCACACGGAGGAACGTTTACACAGAAACAAACTCCCGCCTGACGGGGTATTACTCACATAGAAGCTTTCACGTGTAGCCGCAGACAATGCCTTTTTATCCGACAATTTGTTTAGATTGTAACTTGTACCACATAAAATGTGTTATATGTTTTCTCGAAGCACTAAGATTTTTTCAGCTGATGCTGGAGTTGATGTGGTCAGTGCCATAGATTACGGAACACCAGGAGTTTGGGAAGGATATTTATAGGATCATCAGATCTGGGGCTCTGTTCTTGAAATCGTTCGTAAATTGTAATTATACTTATTTCTATTTTCTTCTTCCACTCATTTCTGTTTTGCGTGTCGTCCTTATTCAGTTCTTTTCTTACAAGTCTTCCGCAATACAATCCTTCCAAAATATAATCAACTCTTCATACGAATGTGACGAAGAAGAATACGAAATAATTATAATTTTTAGACTTGTAGTATTGGAGTTACCGACGGAGAAAACTTTGTCTCATACACACATACACATCCACACATATAGGCACCATTGTTAAAATAGTAAAATCGTATTTTAGGGACCCTAAAACGTGCTTATTCATTAAAAACTCACCATCGATTTTTTTTGACCAAAGACAATAATCTTCCTTACCTAAAGCTGACGGAAGGTAAAAAATCCATCAATCCAGTGTATTATACACAAATTCCATACATAAATTTTCTTGCAAAAGATTCTATATTTCCAGCAAAATTATTTCCTAAACAAACTATGTAAATTGCACTTGACACTGACACCTTCTTCTTTAGATTTTCCTATACATTAGGGCAAGGGGTCAATATTTTTGATTTTCTTCTTCCATTCGTTTCTATTTTGCGTATCGTTCTGATTCAGTTTTCTCTCAAGTCTTCCGCAATACATTCCTTTCATCTTTTCTTTGGTCTTTCTCTGTTTCTTGTACCTTCTATTACTAAGGTGTTTATTCTCAATCTTCTTCCAATATATTCATCACTCCTCATGACATGTTCAAACCAATGTAATCGTCTAAATTTCTATCACAAGCCATTTCCCTTATTCTTTCATTTTTTACCGTGTCATTCCGTGTCTTCCTCAACATCTATCTCAACATCCTCATCTCTGCAACATTCATTTACTTTTCATTGATAATGACATCTGTCAATTTGAATTATCTGAATATATTAGCAGTTTCCATGGTTAGCATAGCTTATATTAAGTATAAAATGCAATCAAATCGTATAGAGAATAATATATTCTTTAAAATTTATAATAACATTAAATGTCAATAAATGATATTTAACGGCGTTTTTTCAAGAAAAACTATTAAAAGTTGCAAATTGAGGGTATTACCGGTTGATCAATTATAACCAATAGTGACGATCATTTTGGATCGCATAACTCCAATACCACGATTCCAAAATTTATAATTTTTTCGTATTTTTCGACTTTAGATCCATACGCGGACGTAATTAGATTTTGGTTATAATTGCTCTACCGGAAGTATCCTCAATTGCAACTTTTTACATTTTTTTCTTGAAAAACGCATTAAAACGAAAAATACGATAAAAATATAAATTTTGGAATTTCACACATCAGCCAGCTATGCTGACCATGGAAACTGCTAATATATTCGGATAATTCAAATGTCAGTATCAATGAAAAGTAAATTAATGTGGCAGAGAGTAGGATATTGAGATAGATGTTGGGAAAGATACGGAAAGATAGGGTAAGGAATGAAAGGTAAGGGAAATGGCTCGAGGGATAAAGTTTCTAGAAAGATACAAGAAAGACGATTATATTGGTTTATACATGTCATGGGGAAAGATAAAGAATATATTGGAAGAATAGTAAATAGCTTAGTAATAGAAGGTAGAAGAAACTGAGGAAGACCAAATATAAGATGGAAGGACTGTATTGCGGAAGACTTGAGAGAAAAGAAACTGAATGAGAAGAAGAAAATAAAAAACAGCGACCTATAACGAATGAGACAAGCTAAATAAGAAGAATATGTGTGTCGATTGTAATTTGCATAGTTTGTTTATGAAATAATTTTACTGCAAATATAGGATCTTTTGCAAGAAAATTTATTTATGGAATTTGTACATAATAGACAGGATTGACGGAAGGTAATGTGGTGGCCACATCAGATTTTTTTCTCTTTGTAGTGGTGTAAGGGATATTGTGTTTTAATTTTTTTTTATTCCTATAATCTTAAATTTGTCGTTATTTTTCATTAAATTTCTTATTTTTAAGTCAAAAATATAAATAGTTTTTCAATATAGTATTTTATTCTTTTTTTTTATACCTATCCTGGTCAGAATTTAATTTTGATTCCATATTTTTAATTTGACGTATGTACGTGTACCTAACCAAATATCTGATATATATCTTATTATTGATTTTTATTGACCATAATATTTTTAGTCACAATAAAATAAATTATTTAAAAAATATCTAATATGACATGTACATGTTACTATATCATGAAAAATTATGAAAGTTATACTTGTTGAAAGTTCTTAACCAAACAGTGTAATAGAACTAAAATTAGCCATTAAATAATGATCAGCGTTAACAAGAAGCTACTCCGTCATATTCTATTCTAAGCAATTTTGATGCATTTTCGATTTGAAATAAAATTTTGTAATTATTGAATATGTTTATTTTAGTTTCCTTATCACACTATGCTTATCATCATCATCATCTGTGTTCCTTGGTGTGTGTTAAGGAAGAATGTTATGACAGCCAAAGGATATACCTGCCTACGCCAGGTGGAAACTTATTTATGATAATATTCCATTTATATGCGACCTAAATACAAAAAAGGAAAAGGTTCATTTTTATCAAAACTTGTATTTTACTTAAGAAAAGCTAAAAATTAAAATATTAATCATTACATGTACATGGCGTTTGACATTACCACAAAGAAGTATTAAACACAATTTTCGCAGAAGTATATTAATGACAGTAGGTATTTATAATTGGGAAAATTCATGACATAATGCCTTTAGTTGTGTACAAGTAAGAGAAAAGTGAATAAACAAAAAAAAAATTGATGTGGCCAGCACAATATCTTCCGTCAATCCTGTGTATTATGTATAAATTCCATACATAAATTTTCTTGTAAAATATTCTAAATTTCCAGTAAAATTATTTCACAAACAAACTATGCAAATTGCACTTGACACTGACTTCATCTTCTTCTTTTTCTTTAGCTTCTCCCATTCGTTAAGGGTCGCTATTTTTTATTTTATTCTTCCACTCATTTGTTTTGCGTGTCGTTCTCATTCAGTTCGTTTTCTCTCAAGTCTTCCACAATACAGTCCTTCCACCTTATCTTTGGTCTTCCTCTGTTTCTTCAACCTTCTATTATTAAACTATTTATTCTTCATCCAATATTATTCTTCATTTCTCCTCATGACATTTTCAAACCAATGTAATCATCTCTCTTGTATCTTTCTAGAAACTTGTAACATTAGAGTTATTTCCTTACCTATCTTTCCGTGTCTTCCCCAACATCTACTTCAACATCCTCATCTCTACCACATTAATTTACTTTTTATTGGTACTGACATCTGTCAATTTGAATTATATGAATATATTAGTAGTTTCCATGTTTAACATAGCTGGCTGATTTATAAAATTTAATTTCTTTAAAATTCTTTAACTCTATATCTATTGAATATGAAGTATAAAATGCAATCTAATCGTATAGAGAATAATATATTTTTTAAGTTATAATAACGTTAAATGTCAATAAATCAAATTTAACTGTTAAAATCTTCAAATGAGGCTACTTCCGGTTGACCAATTATAACCAAATTCTAATCACTTTTTCTTCTGGATGTAAACTTGAGGAATACGAATCGTGGTATTGAAGTTATGCGATCGAAACTTTCATCACACTCACACAGGCTAGGCACACAACCTGTATAGACATCATAGTAAAAATGGAAAAATTGTAGTATAGGGACCCTAAAACATGCTTATTCACTAAAATCTCATCATTGATTTTTTTGGCCAAAGACAATACCTTCGTTAGCTAAAGGTGACGGAAGGTAAAAATATGCAAATAATCACAAACAGATGATACAGAAAGAATTGCAACCTTTAAATAATCAATTTCTTAGATGGGTTGTAACAGTGTTATATTTGTAAACTTCTTGACAAAAGAACAATAGACAAAATAATATCTATGAAATACATTTATCACTAAATAATTAACACTAATGCTAGGTATGTTAATAACCAAAAAAAATATCTCTTACAAATTACAAATTATGGTGATGAAATCGTTTGACACAATAATTGTAATAACTGACACATTTTATAAACGAGACATATAAATTAAAATAATTAAGTAAAAATCGGCACACGGTAGAGATAACTAATTATTACATAGAGTTAATTAGTTGTCTTGTAATTTGTTTACTTTACTCATTTGCATATCTAGAAATGTAGTAATAATTACTACTGTATGTCTCTATTTAAAAAAATGGATTTTATTTTAAAAGTAGCTGACATTTTAATAGTTAATATAATTTATGTATAAAATTGGAAAATAGACAATTAAAATAAAATATTCATATCCCGTTAGTAGACATTCTAGTACAAATAGTAATTGCTCTTTGTGTAGAAAAGTTTTATATTTTTATTTTGTTTCTAAATGTACATAGGTGAATAAATAGATAATTTAAATATTAATGACAATAACAATTTAGAATTCTATATTCAATAGTATTTATTTTAAAATAGTTAAATATATTTCAAATGAAAAATCGATAGTGATTGAACAAAGTTTTTTTTGTTAGTAAATAGATTATAAAAAAATCTGATGTAGCCAGTACATTACCTTCCGTCAATCCTGTGTATTATGTACAAATTTCCTCTATAAATTTTCTTGTAAAAGATCCTATATTTTCAGTAAAATTATTTCTTAAACAAATTATACATATTCTTTAGCTTTTCCTATTCGGTAGGGGTCGTTACTATTCACTTTCATTTCTGTTTTGCGTGTCGTCCTCATTCAGTTCCTTTTCTCTCATGTCTTCCGCAATACAGTCCTTCCATCTTATATTTGGTCTTCCTCAGTTTCATCTACCTTTTAAGTCATTCATTCTTCTTTCAATATATTCTTCATCTTTCATGTTCAAACTAATGTAATCGTCTCTCTTATATCTTTCTAGAAACTTTATCCCTCGAGCCATTTCCGTTACCTTTCATTCTTTAACCGATCTTTCCGTGTCTTCCCCAACACCAATCTCAATATCCTTGTCTCTGCTACATTCATTTTCCTTTCATTGACACTGACACTGACATATGTCAATTTGAATTATCTGAATATATTAGCAGTTTCCATGGTTAGCATTGCTGGCTGATTTATGAAATTTAATATTTTTATAATTCTTTAACTCTATATCTATTGAATATGAATATGCAATCACATCGTACAGAGAATAATATTCTTTAAAATATAGTAACATTAAGTGTCAATAAAATATATTTAACTTCTTTTGTTTAAGAAAAACTGTTAAAATTTGCAAATAAGGGTACCTCTGCACATGGATTTAAATTCGATAAATACGAAAAAAATACAATTTTTGGAATTGTGGTATTGGAGGTATGTGATCCGAAACGATCGTCACTTACACACACACACATACATACAGACATCATCGTAAAAATAGTAAATTGTTATTCTAGGGACCCCAAAATGTGCTTATCCATTAAAAACTCACTATGGATTTTTTTGACCAAAAACTATACATTCCTTACCTAAAGGTGACGGAAGGTAAAAAACAATATATTTTTTATGAAACATTTTTCTTAATTTCTAATAGTTACCTAGTTAATTGAAAATTTAATATTGGCCATTAAATATTGGCCAATGTCGCCACATTTAACAATTTGTCAATTAAAAAATAAAACAAAAGCACATCTAAGATTACCTCTGAAAGATAAATAAAAAGTCTTATTTAATCAATATCGTATAACTCTTATAGTTTTCGAGAGAGTTAAACCCCGTAAAAACTAATTTTTCACTGCCTTATATCTCAGAAACTATTGAAGATCGGACCTATGTTGATTAAGCTTTTTTCTCATTTTGATCAGTACTATATATGCCTTAAAAAATACCCTTTTTACACCCTCTATATAACAGAGAGCTCACAGATATTTCGAAGTTATATAACATGGATAAGATATTTACCAGTCCAGTACATAGTGGCAAAGAAAATAGTAACACAATTTGTCCATATTTATTTGTCTGCAAGAATTTAACTACGAGGGTCATTCAATAAGTAAAGAGACAAATTCTATAATTTTAAAACTATTCAATGAATATGTACAATCTTTTCAGGGGTGTTAGTTGGCAACCTTGGGATATGCTCTGATCAGCTGTATCATTTTATGTCAACATAACCTCAAAATTTTCAGTTCACCACGGCAAGTCCACTAGAAGATTGCACCTTAGAAGAGCAGCGCTCAGTCATTAGATTTTTAATCGCAGAAGGTGTAAAACCAAGTGAAATTTTTTCTAGAATGTTAATACAGTATGGTAAAAGTTGTATGAACCGTGCGAATTTTTACAAGTTCGGTTTAAAAGTGGCCGAACAAGTGTAGGTGATGAACCCCGATGTGGACGTCCATCTTTTGGGACTCACAGGGTCCAGTCTATTGCGATTTCTTTGAAGATCAGCGAACTATCAATAGCCAATACTACTCTGAGATGCTAGAACACAAAGTTAGACCAGCTATCAGGAGCAAACGCCGTGGACTCTTGTCAAAAGGAGTCATTCTTCAGCACGATAACGCCCGCCCTCATATAGCCCAGCTGACCCGTGATAAGCTTCAAGAATTGGGTTGGGAGGTCTTACCTCATCCTGCCTACAGTCCCGACCTCGCCCAATCTGATTTTTACCTGTTTGGACCAATCAAAGACGCCCTACGTGGAAAAAGATTTGCTAACAATGAGGAAGTTAAGGAAGCGGTGCAAAAGTGGCTTCGGGGTAAATCGAAAGAATTCTTCGCCAAGGGAATTAGGAAGCTGCAAGAAAGATGGGACAAGTGCATAACTGTGGGGGGTGATTATGTTGAAAAATAGCTTTAATTTTGAAAGATTGAAATAAACCGTTTTTGAGCTATAGCCATTTGTCTCTTTACTTATTGAATGACCCTCGTATGTTTAAGGTTATTCACTTTTACTTTAAACACTCATTCATTATTAAAATTAAGTCGAATATAGTAACTAGTCAGTAGATATATTTGGATTGAATTGTCTTATGTGTATCATACTCATATCTCAAAATACCCATTGCATATGTCCTCCCATTAATTACCCGGGTATAAAAATCTGCATGCATTCATTTGAAAACGAAAACAGTGTATGTGTATGTAAAGCATTGAGTCTAAATTCGATCCCTTCTCATTTGCGGGCCGTCGTGCGTGTGGCATGGCATGGCACCGAGGGTTCACTGCTGCCGGAAATCAACTTCTGAATATATTCGTGATCCAATTTCCGGTTCGTGTACTTTCAGTGCACGCTGCCAGGTATCTAGAGGGCGTTGCCTACACCTCCTACTCCGCCCTGCCTAGACGAGAACGTGTGGTGTCTGTAACGTGAACGTGGTACGCTATTTTTAAACTCACTAACACTTTTATTTTAATTACATGTTCGTGAGAACTGCCAGAGTAATTAATTTTACAGCTCTAATAGATTTGAGACTGTGTATGCTATTGCGGTTGCTATTGTACGAGGTTAGAGAATGCACTTTTAGACAATTTATTTAGTGTAAAAAAATGTGTTAAATTTATTTTTGTAAGTATAGATAAATCTATAATGCGTTGGGGGTGTGTTTGTTCTTTGCTTACTGAGCGTTCTCTCTTGGAGCTTAACCTACGATTGTCCCAAATTAATTTATATACCATTGGGATCGTGGAAAATATAAGATTTACGAGGTCGGTTAAATGGGCAATGTTTTGAGGGCTCATTTCGATTCCGCTGTGAAAAATTTAAAATTCCGAACAGTTTGAAAGTTATGCAAAAAAAACTGAAAATCGCGATTTTAAAAAATGTCAAATAACTCCGTAATTATAAGACATAAAAAAATGTTTTATATAAAAGTTACACGGTTTGATAAGACAAACTTAAAATTGATGTCAGAATAAAATTCAAGATGGCAGTTTACAATACTTTAAATGGACGCCATGTTGAATTTTTATATAAAAAATCTGATGTGGCCAGCACATAACCTCTCGCCGTATATTTTACCTGGCTGTATGCATAAAACAAAGAATATTTTTATAAATACAAATAATATATTCATATAAATCTATGACGTATAAACTTCTTTATTATTCAATAATAGCATGTCTCAACATAAAGATATTTTACCATAAATTATGTTACAATAAATTACAAAGTAGAGTTTACCATATATAAATATTAGGCTGGTAACAGCAATTTTCAATTCGAACAACCTTGTTTACTCTCTCTTCATATTCTTCTAGTAAAAACATTAATTTTGGCCGGTCTAAAATGTATATATCTGGATTGTGCATCTATTCTTACATATCTTCTTTTACATTTTATTTTTTCATACTTGTTATATCTAAATAACACTAATTCCCTTTAATAAAGTGACGGATAGATTGCACTCCGATTATTCTTATATTGATGTGTAATTTTGTCAATATTTACAACTTACTTGAGAAGAATTTGATAGCTTTTTCGCAATTCAAAGTTACTCTAGTCTACAGTGCTGGTGTACATTGTCCCATAATGTTTGAAACAAATTTTATCCTTCAACCTAGACTTGTCATCTCCATAATAGAGACAGATCAAGAATTAAGGGATTCTCCAAGTAAATTTTTCTTTCGTTACTCATTATTTCTGACACTGACATTTATCTGTCACAAATAATTAAAATTTTCAACTATTTTTCATGGCATCCTTTCGGTTGTAAAATTAATTACAACAGTTTATTTTATATATTATATTCCTTTTATCTCTAAATCTATAGAATATATATAAAAATATTTAAATTTATCAGAAAGAGCATTTATTTTTCTTTAATATTATCAAGAAAAATTTTCAAAAAATAATATTTAGAAGATTTTTTTTCAAGAATCTTCTACTTCCGGTTGTCCAATTGTTACCAAAACCTTTTCAGATCTTCCCATGAATGTCCGATTGGGAAATACGTAGTTAAACAAATTTAAAGTCTTATAGTTTTTGAGTAACCGTCCTTCCAACATCCTACATACATACACACACACACACATACATCCACACACACACACACACACACACAGACATCATCGTAAAAATGTTAAAATCGGATTGTAGGGACCTTAAAACGTGCTTATACAATAAAATCTGGATATGCGATTTTTAGCATGAATGCAATACCTCTCTTAGCGAGAGTACCTATCTGTAATATTTACTTGTCATGTTAGTTATTTTTACCTCTCGCTAAGAGAGGTATTGCATTCATGCTAAAAATCGCATATCCAGATTTTATTGAATAAGCACGTTTTAAGGTCTCTACAATCCGATTTTAACATTTTTACGATGATGTCTGTGTGTGTGTGTGTGTGGATGTGTGTGTGTGTGTATGTGTGTGTGTGGGATGTTGGAAGGACGGTTACTCAAAAACTATAAGACTTAAAATTTGTTTAACAACGTATTTCCCAATCGGACATTCATGGGAAGATCTGAAAAGGTTTTGGTAATAATTGGACAACCGGAAGTAGAAGATTCTTGAAAAAAAATCTTCTAAATATTATTTTTTGAAAATTTTTCGTGTTAATATTAAAGAAAATTAAATTCTCTATCTGATACATTTAAATATTTTATTATATATTCCATAGATTTAGAGATAAAAGAAGTATAATATATAAAATAATCTGTTGTAATAAATTTGACAGCCGAAAGAATGCCATGAAAAATAGTTGATAATTTAAATTATTTGTAACTGACAGATAAATGTCAGTGTCAGAAATAATGAGTAATGAATTAAAAATGTACTTGGAGAATCCCTTAGTTCTTGATCTGTGACTATTATGGAGATGACAAGTCTAGGTTGAAGGACTTAAATTTGTTTCAAACATTATGGGACAATGTACACCAGTACTGTAGACTAGAGTAACTTTGAATTGCGAAAAAGCTATCAAATTCTTCTCAAGTAAGTTGTAAATATTGACAAAATCGGAGTGCAATCTATCCGTCACTTTATTAAAGGGAATTAAGGTTATTTAGATGTAACAAGTATGAAAAAATAAAATGTAAAAGAAGATATATAAGAATAGATGCACAATCCAGATATATACATTTTAGACCGCCCAAAATTAATGTTTTTACTAGAAGAATATGAAGAGAAAGTAAACAAAGTTGTTCGAATTGAAAATTGCTGTTACCAGCCTAATATTTATATATGGTAAACTCTACTTTGTAATTTATTGTAACATAATTTATGGTAAAATATCTTCATGTTGAGACATGCTATTATTGAATAATAAAGAAGTTTATACGTCATAGATTTATATGAATATATTATTTGTATTTATAAAAATAATCTTTGCTTTATGCATACAGCCAGGTAAAATATACGGCGAGAGGTTATGTGCTGGCCACATCAGATTTTTATTAAGTAAATTAATTTATTGTGACTAAAAATATTATGGTCAATAAAACTCATCTGTTTCAATAATAAGTTTTTTATATCAGATACCTGGTTGAGGTACACATACGTTAAATTAAAAATAAATAAATATATCATCACGGCATATTTCCCATTGCTGGGTGTGCCAATCTGCTTTGTACACAGATATCGGTAATGATGAAATATTTGTACCGTGTGGGCGCTTACCAGGCGGCACCTCATGGGCACTCATTGCTGGCGTGGCGAATGCACCACAGGGGTCAATTTTGTGTCATTAAAACTCGTAGTATTTTTTGGCGTCAGTCGGGATCAAACCCGGGTCCCCAGATTCGCGACCAAACACTCAGGCACACGGCCAGGAGCCCCCATAAAAAATATGGAAACAAAATTAAATTATGAGGATGATATCACTTTTAAGTTTGCCTTATCTTTTATAATTACAGAATTATTTGACATTTTTTAAAATCGCGATTTTCAGTTTTTTACCTCTCACTAAGACAGGTATTGGATTCATGCTAAAAGTCGCCTATCAAGATTTTAGTGAATAAGCACGTTTTAAGGTCCCTATAATCCGATTATAACATTTTTACGATGATATCCGTGTGTGTGTGTGTGTGTGTGTGTGTGTGTGTGTGTATGTGTGTATGGATGTTGGAAGTACGGTTTCCTAACTACGGATTCCTCAATCTAACATTAATGGGTAGATATGTTCAGGTTTTGGTAACAATTGGACAACCGCAAGTGGTAGTTTCTTAAAAAAAATCTATTAAATAATATTTTTTTGAAATTTATGTTATAATAAAAAATAAGATCTTTAAATTCTCAATCTGATATAGTTAACATTTTTTTATATCTTCTATAGATTTAGAGATATAATATATAATAATATAGAAAATATGTTGTAATAAATCTCGCTACCCAAACAACTCCATGGAAACCAGTTGAGATATTTAAATTTGTAATTGACAGATGTAAGTGTTAAAAATCAACAGTTTTCAGACATTACTGAAAGTTTTTTTTGAGAAGTAGGTACATTTAATATATGTTATTGTATTATTAATTAAATATTTAAAACTGTAGGTATATTAATACTACGTATATTGTTAAGACATACACTGCTAATACAGTCAATGAATATGAAGAACTTTCAACATATTAGAAGAGTAGCACAAAATTTCTCATAGAACGAAAGAATAGATAACAATATACAATTGAAATTATTTGTGTGTGTACAAGAAATAGGGTTTCATCAAGTCAAGTAGCTTGATATTTTTGTAAATTACTTGACTTGTCTTGAAAATCAAGCTTTTCAAAAATTCATTACTTGACTTGACTTGATTTTCTATCGATACTACTTGACTTGATCAAGCAATTTCAAGAAAATTCAAGCTACTTGATAACGAACCGATTATGTACAAAAACCCGCGAATCAGTAGAATCATAACCTAGCTATGTGTGGTACGGCGTGGTGTGCCATATGCTGTGCTGATTCACTATTTCAAGTTAAAATCTGTGCAGAGGTTTAAAAAAATCACTCAATATTGGAATATATACTAGAATGACCCGAGAATATGTCAACAAAATTTGAAGTCCTAATCATTATTATTAAGTTAACTGTAGATGGTTAAATTATCGCACAAAAGCCCAAAAATGAATGGGTTTTTTAAAGCTCTTAATATCTCGGAGAAAAATAAAGTTCCAAAATGTGCCATGTTATTTAAATGGGGGAAAATCAAGTGCATTTAGGCACGGTCAAATATTAAAATTAATCGGAATCATTGTCAGTATAATTTGTTTTTATTCATTTGGAACCATTTTAGGGGGTGGTCCAGTTAAAAATTCGACTTGCCCCCTTTTAAGGTCCACCATAATACATATATTATAAATAGTTTGTTAATTCATATATACTTTCAAATCTTTTCTTTTTAATTTTTAAATTTGAATGTATGAATACAAGTTTATATTTCAAGGTATATTATTGATATTGTTATAAAACATAAGGAACTATATGAAAATGGAATGTTGTCTTGAAGAACTTTTTCTGGTAATTAAAAAAATAATTACTTGATTTTCTCAAGTAATTGAAAAATAACTACTTGATTTTTCAAGTACTTGAAATTGTAACTACTTGACTTGACTTGATTTTCGGCTACTATTACTTGACTTGAGATTGACTTGATTTCAAGTCAAGTCAAGTCAAGTAGCTTGAATATCAAGTCAAGCCGTGAAACTCTAACAAGAAACTTTAAATTTGTTAATTATGTAACATAAAATGGAAATGACGGGATGTATTGTGCTGGCCAAATAGATTTTTTTTTAATAACTTCAAACTGTTAGGAATTTTAATTTTTCTCAGCGAAATCCGAATGAGCCCTCAAAACCGTACTACATTGCCCACTTAACCAACCTCGCAGCTGTTATAGTTTCCGAGATCACAATGTTATACCTCTTAATTTGGGACATCTATATACATATAATTGTGCATTCTTCTATTACTTGTTTGCTTCTTTGTAAGAAAGTTTTAAAGACACTCATAGCAAATTTAATTAAAGCAGTGATTATCAATTTATCAGCGAGACACCTTGAGCCATTCACATGGTCTCGCTCTCGCCCACACCTCGACAATACATAGAGTACGAATGCTGATATATATTCTGTACATCATCGCATGACGTGTATATCCCGAGCCACAGACGGCGTGAGTTGCGTCTCTCGGCACTCCATTTGTTCGCTGACGTATAATTGCTATGTCAACACGGTTATCTGTGTACGCGGCTGACGACTGACGAACACACAGACAACGTGTTGTATTCCTTTCCGGGTTTCTGTCTTCCAGGAACGAAGATGTTGAGGGTGGAATCCGGCGATGACTGGGGATTTCAATAAGAAGGTGATACTTGCATGTTTTTATTGTAATAATACTAAGGTTGTTCTTTTAGACCCGGGATATTCACACACGAGTATCAATTTTTCGAAGCGACATTTTTCATTTTAACTGACTATTTAACAAATACATTTTAGAATGCGGCTGCAAAACTTGGGTAGGTATTAGAGGTATTATCTAGGACAACAGATTCTATACTTTTTCAGTCTTGGCCATTGTGAATCCAAAACTATACTCTGTTCGCCGAATATATGCCAACGAATCACATAAATATTCCTTAGCAGTTTCCGCCTTCGCTCATTGCAACGTTCATATGAGAGCGGTTAGCGTAAATCTTTAGAAATAAGTAAATCAATTGATATACTTTGAAACATTTAAAAGTAAATAAAAATTTAGGAGAAATGACAGTTTCAAAATAATTTATACTTAGTAAATATTTCAGCTTGCAAACCCATCACGAGGGAATATAAAACAAAATAAATATGTATACAAAAAGTGTTAAAAGAAGGCCAACTTTTTACATTCCGTCACCTTTAGGTATACGGAAGATATTGTCTTTGGTCAAAAAATTCGATAGTGAATTTCTAATGAATAAGCATGTTTTGGGGTCTCTAGAATATGAATTTACTATTTTTACGTTGATGTCTGTATGTATGTGTGTGTGCGTCTGTGTGTGTGTATTTGTATGTGTGTATATATGCGTGTGTGTGTATGTGACGATTATTTCGAATCGCATAACTCTAATACCACAATTCCAAAAATTACAATTTTTTCGTATTCCTCGAGTACAGCTGCATATGCTGACGTGATTAGATTTTGGTTATAATTGGTCCACCGGAAGTACCCTTATTTAAAACTTTTAACAGTTTTTCTTGGAAAACGAAGTTAAATATTATTTATTGACATTTAATGTATTCAAATTTAAAAAAAAAAAATTATTTTCTATACGATATGATTGCATTTTATACTTCATATTCAATAGAGTTAAAGAATTATAAAGATACAAGAGAGACGATTACATTGGCTTGAACATGTTATGAGGAGAAATGAAAAATATATTGGAAGAAGAATGAATAGCTTAGTAATAGAAGGTTTAAATAGAAGAAGACCAAAGATAAGATGGAAGGACTCTATTGTGCAAGACTTGAGAGAAAAGGAACTGAATGAGGACGACACGCAAAACAAAAATGAGTGGAAAAAGAAAATAAAAAATAGCGACCCCTAACGAATGGTAAAAGATAAAGAAGAAAGTTTATGTATGGAATTTTTACATAATACACAAGATTGACGGAAGGAAATGTACATTATTCCGTTATTTTTAGCATAATCCACAATGTTAAAACGTTTTTAACCTTCCATCATCTTTAGGTAAGGAAGAATTATAATTCATTCATATTCTTCTTTCGTACGTTCATATGAAGAGTTGATTAGATTTTTGTTACAATTGGTTAACCGGAAGTAGCCTAATTTGAACATTTTAACAGTTTTTCTTGAAAGAGTGCTGTTAAATATCATTGATATTTTGTTATTATACATATTAAATAAAAAATTATTCTCTATTCGATTTTATTACATCTCGCACGCAAGCTCGCTCGTGCCTCAAATAAGCGCTCATGCGGGATGAGTGTCTTCCCGCACTTAGTATGTAAATAACTAATTCTCTATTAAAATATTAATTACATAAAATAATAGCGACATATAATTTCCCAGGGGGGGCAAGCGCCCTCCTGGCCCCCCTCTCGCTACGCCCATCGACCCTGGAAGACCTAAAGACAACTGTGTTAAGGTAATAATAGGAAAATGGCAAGGAATAAGACACAGTGGGTGAAATTCATACACGATTAAATATATTTGTACATCTTTCACCTTATTGTAAAAAGGATTTCTGACAATAACTGACAGTTTAACCAGAGATGAAAATACCGGGCCTTAATATTCTCCAGTAATATTTTTTAACTGATTCATCTCACACAACACAATACAATCCCCATGTCGTCCTCCACTTTTTTCTAACAATCATCACTTCTCCATCCACTCTCTTCCTCTAATCCACTAACTCCAGTAGTCCGAAGGCAGGTGTTGAAGTGTGTGGATTAGCTGTGCCGAGGTGGCAGGACAATTCGGGCCCGGTGGTCAGCGATAGTGACAGCACCAACGATAGAGGGAACACAGAAGTGAAGGGGGTCCTCCTGTTCTCGCTTTCTGGTCACTCATCAACCACGAGCGAGGGTGGATCACACGTGATGAGAACAGGGGACGGTGGATGAGGATTGGGCTTTCAATTAGCCGGGGAATTGAAGATGGAGAAAGTAATAGAGAGAAAGTAGTTAGGATCACAATGTAATAAAAGCAAAGAGGGCAAAATGGATGATTGGATTATGATGTAAACCCTCATTTGAATTTATTTTTGCCATATGTATTTAATAACAAACAATTACTAGAAATTTCAGGCAAACTCAAATAGCTTCTATTCTCAACACCGACGTTTCGGTGCATCTTCTGGGTTTACAAACATCTACAATTTTATTTTTACCTCCCGTCACCACTAGGTAAGGTCAAAAAAATTCGGTGGTGAGTTTTCGATGAATAAGCACGTTTTAGGGTCCGTATAATACGTTTTTACTATTTTTACGATGATGTCTGTGTATGTGTGTGTTTGTGTGTGTGTGTGTGTGTGTGTGTGTGTATGTGTGTGTATGTGTGTGTGTGTGTGTGACTATAATTTTGGCCGCGATATTCCAAAAATTACAATTTTTATGTCTTCTTCTTTCTTACATCCATATGCAGACTTGATTATATTTTTGTTATAATTGGTCAACCCCAAGTACCCTAATTTGAAGATTTTGACAGTTTTTCTTGAAAAAACGCTGTTAAATATTATTTTTTGATATTTATTGTTTTAATATATATATATATATATATATATATATATATATATATATATATATATGTATATTAAAGAATATTGTTATCTATACGAATTGATTGCATTTTATATTTCATATTCAATGGATTTAGAGTTAAAGAATTATAAAGAAATTAAATCTTATAAATCAGCCAGATATGCTATAACCATGGAAACAGCTACTATATTAAGAAAATTCTAACTGACAGATGTCAATCTCAATGAAAAGAAAATGAATGTGGCAGAGATGAGGATGTTGAGATAGATATTGGGGAACACACGGAAAGATAGGATGAGGAATGAAAGAATAAGGGAAATGGCTCGAGTGGTAGAAGTTTCTAGATAGATACAAGAGAGACGATTACATTTATTTGAACATGTCATAAGGAGAGATGAAGAATATATTGGAACAATGAATAGTTTAGTAATAAAATGTAGACGAAACAGAGGAAGACCGAAGATAAGATGGAAGGACTGTATTGCGGAAGACTTGAGAGAAAAGGAACTAAATGAGGACGACACGCAAAACAGAAATGAGTGGAAGAAGAAAATAAAATCTAACGAATGGGAAAAGCTAAATAAGATGTCAGTGTCAAGTGCAATTTGCATAGTTTGTTTATAAAATAATTATACTGGAAATATAGGATCTTTTGCAAGAAAATTTATATATGGAATTTGTACATAATACACAGGATTGACGGAAAGTAATGTACTGGCCACATCAGTACATCATAAGAAAAATTTTCATATACGGAACTCGAATATGTTTCAGCCTGTACAGTTGTTACCAGACGTCACAGCAAGGTCTCTCAAATCTATCTTGGAGAGCTTACCACAGCTGTAACTAATCCTGACTTGGAAATTGGACATAATTATTTAATTTGAAATCGGTCAGATTTGAATTTGGTCCGTCCAAATCATAACCAGCCAACTGGTACACTCAGCCATTTAACATATGCACTAGTTTTTGACATTGTGTGGTCCGCAAATTGATTCCTAAATATAGGCAGAAAAAAAGATTTTTTATACTAAAGTACCATAAAGGTACGACAGTTATTTAAGTATTATGCAGTATTTATCATTAGCTTCTTTAAAAAAAATATACGACAAATGATAATATATTACAAACTACTATCAAATTATTAATATGAAATTCATGGAACCATTTCAAAAATATAGGTTATTTCATAACATTAACCAAATTTTTATAGATAATAACAAAAAATGTATCTTTTATACTCTATAATAAACTTTTTCTTTTGACCACCACCATGTAAAAGCCATTCAAAATCTAACCTAAAAACACTAGTGCTAACTTCTAACCACCGGAAAGATGGAACGATCATCCTCTTTCATTCGTTCTTGCAACTGTTAGGGTCTTCCTCCAATTATTACCTCTCAGACAAAAGAGAGTGGCGCAAAGGCAATTAGAATTCAGCGACCGTCGGCTGTCTACCTCTCGTTGATTGTCTGCCAATTCCGTTTGCATTGTGACGTCAGAAAGGGCATTTTCAATGACCAATAGAATTAGGGGTACTTAATAAAGATTGAACTTATTCTTATAAATATTTATAGTACTTTTAAAAATACCTATATCTATAGTATTTACCATCTCTACGTAAGAATGACTAGGTAGTTCAGAAATAGTTCATAATATTGGAGTCGGTTTACTAGTTCAGTTTATAGAGGTTTTTACCCTACAAAAGGAGGGGTAGAAAAGATTTTAACATATGTTGTTTAGATCGGGATGGGGATGAAAAATTCAAGTTTTCGGCTTATAAGTTCTCGTGAACCGCTCATCGGCAGAAATCGTGTTTTACATGATATGAAAGAGAATTTCATGCTGAATTCAAATTTTTAAACCGCTTTAGCTGGATCAGAGTGGTGGATGAATTTGTAGAAAAAATTCAATGAGTTTTTAGTGAATAAGCATGTTTTAGGGTCCCTATAATACGATTTTACCATTTTTACGATGATGTCTGTATGTATGTATGGGTGTGTGTGTGTGTGTGTGTCTGTGTGTGTGTGTGTGTGTGTGTGTGTGTGTGACAAAAGTTCCGGATACCACGATTCCAAAAATTGTATTTTTTTCATATTCCTCAAGTTTACATCCAGAAGAATAAGTGATTAGATTTTGGTTATAATTGGTGAACCGGAAGTAGCCTTATTTGAAGATTTAACAGTTAAATTTGATTTATTGACATTTAACGTTATTATAACTTAAAGAATATATTATTCTCTATACGATACGATACAGAGTTAAAGAATTTTAAAGAAATTAAATTTTATAATTCAGCCAGCTATGCTAAACATGGAAACTACTAATATATTCATATAATTCAAATTGACAGATGTCAGTATGCGTAAAAAGTAAATTAATGTGGCAGAGATGAGGATGTTGAAGTAGATATTGGGGAATACACGGAAAGATACGGTAAGAAAATAACTCTAGTGTTACAAGTTTCTAGAAAGATACAAGAAAGACGATTACATTGGTTTGAACATGTCATGAGGAGATATGAAGAATTATATTGGAACAAGAATGAATAGTTTAGTAATAGGACGTTAAAGAAACAGAGGAAGACCAAAGATAAGATGGAAGGACTGTATTGCGGCAGATTTGAGAGAAAAGGAACTGAATGAGAACGTCATGCAAAAATAGGGACCCCTAACGAATGGGAAAAGCTAAAGAAGAAGAAGAAGATGTCAGTGTCAAGTGCAATTTGAATAGTTTTTTTGTGAAATAATTTTACTGGAAATTTAGAATCTTTTGTAAGAAAAATTATGGAATTTATACATTATACACGAGAATGACGGAAGGTATTGTGCTGGCCACAACAGATTTTTTAATATAACTTTTGATACGGGCTACTGTTTTTCAGAAAATGACTAAAATCCCAATAAAGAAATATTTTTGCACGTTTGACCTAAGATGGCGGCTCACGCCGAGTCTTCCCAAGATCGAAAACTTGAATTTTTCATCCCCGTCCCGACCTAAACAACATACGTTAAAATCATTTATACCCCACCTTTTGTAAGGCAAAGGTCTTTTTTGATCTCCATTGACTGGACTATTACACTTTCTACAAATTTCTTTCAACTAGTTTAAAATATATATTTTAAACTTACAAAAATTGAATATGTTATTCAAATATTCCGCATTTAATATAAGTTGTACATGACCTTTATTAGTAATACCAGACTAATTCTATTAGGCATTGTATACGAGTACCTAAACCTAAGCCCTATAAATTTTTCTGTGGATATTGCCCTATTGACAACTGACAAGCTGCGACATGACACCTGGTGGGAAAAATATGAACTTTCCGATTTGGTACTATATTGTGACTGTATGCTTGAGTTACATGTGGTTTGATCATTTGATGTGAATAAAAATGGGAAAAAGTCATACAAATTGTTGTATATTCTGACGTCACTCTCAAGATCTGGTCGAGACACAGGCATTGGGTTTTATAATTTTCCGAAACATGGCCAAAATAAAGTTAAAATTACGACAAGAGCAAGTGTTGAAATGGATATGGATCGACGAAAAGCATGGGAATATGCAATTCGTAGTGCAAAACAAATAACAAAACATATGAAAGTTTGTTCTCGTCATTTTAAATCGGATAATTACATATTTCGTGGTCTTTATCTAGCTTTACACGTGCATTCTGCACTAATAATTTTTAAATTTTCTCTAAATATATTTTGATTTCATGTGGTTTTGCAGAAATTGCACTGGTTCGCAGACAAAGTGCAAATATTACCCTCATTATACCGTCATTTTTTAATACTCCACATAATATTATGTGGTTAGCGTTTATAATTCGCTCACCTGCGATCATCAATTTCGATTGATTAAATACATATAAAATTATAAATACATTTTAACATATTTTCTATAATACATTTAGAAGTAGCTGTTGCTTCCAGAAATCTAAAATGTTCTGTGGTACCAAACCCCATTTTAAGTGAAAAAAATTTCTTTTGTTGTTTGTTTTCATATGTCACAATACTGCAAGTACCAATTCAGAAGAAGCTGATCGGCCCGATGGTGCTGCCGCCATCGGACATGTCAGTTCTCAATATGTCTTGCAAGGTACGTTTTGCTGTAGGTACTAGAATATGATCCTTAAAATGAACTATTATCATCCGTCATTTGACCTACAGTTTTTTTTAAGTTTTAAGTACCTATATTTAAAGTAACGGAAAGATTTTTTTAGAAATTTCTATCCATCTGTGTAGGTTTTATAATTTGTTAAAAAATTATTATTATATTATTATGAGTTTGGGCTCATATGTCGTCGAGAATCATATACATTTTATTGAGCAATGCCATATCTAACTTAGAAATATAAAATAAAAATATTAATAAAATAAGTTACAGCTATCGTTATTGTTTCACGAGAATAGTGCTGGGAGATTCCTTTGCATTTAAATGCTTCAATTAATGAAATCTACCTATTTAATGATCATTACAACACATGTCATCATGATCAATAAATTAATGTGAATCAAGAGTACTCAATTGAGACATGTAATATAAATTATTTACGTATACTTAATTATTTAGTGTTGAAATGCGGTAGCCTGAGCTTTACAAAAGATAAATGATACATATAGTTAACATAATTAATAACATTTAAATTTGCATTATGTATTACGGGGATCATTAGTAATTCACGATAGACTCATCAACACGTAGTATTATATAATAGGTAGATGCAAATTATATATTTCACTGGGGTAGGTATATTTATTGAACTGTATTTTGAATGACAATCAATAAAACATAAATATTAATATAAAAAGATTCTTGGGTATTTTTAGTTATTTTACTATGGGAATTGTATCCATTATTAAAAAAAAATTAAAACATATACTTATTATATTATACTAGATGTGAAGTAACGATTAGTTGGAATTGAGTGTAAACAGCCTCGTTGTCCTGGAGTCTATACTAAAGTGGCTACATTATATGACGATAAAACAAAATGCATATTGATATTTATTTATGTTTTATTTAACGTATGTCCTAAAATTCAACAATTTTTTTTTTGTAATGTAAATAAAATGCATTTACTTGTAATATTTAACAATTAATAAGCAACAAAATTATGAACTTAAATAAATATGAATGTTCTTCCACCTGCAGGTAAGGAACGTATTGTCATTGGTTAAAAAAATCGATGGTGAATAAGCACATTTTAGAGTCCCATAATACAAAATTACTGTTTTTACGATGATGTCTGTAGGTGTGTGTATGTGTGTGTGTGTGTTTGTCTGTGTGCGTGTGTGTATGTGTGTATGTGACGATTTTTTCATAGACGATAACTGTACCTACTACTACAATTTTAAAAATTATAGTTCTTTCGTAATCCTTTTCTTTATATCCAAATGAAGAGATGATTATATTTTGGTTATAATGTGTTAACCAGCAGTACCTTTATTTTAAGTTTTTAACAGTTTTTCTTGAAAAAATGTAGTTAATAGTACATTAAAACACAAGTATCATAAGGCAATCTGTTAACGTACGAGTCCAAGTTTGGAAAACGAGCCGCTAGGCGAGTTTTACAAAGGACGAGTGCGTCAACAGGCCTTATGATACGTGTTTTTTATACTATTTTTTCTATTGAGGTAATTTTACGATTAAATTTATTTAAATTGCGACGTCAAATTATGACTAGGTATTTTTTTGTTAGTTATGTTTATGTTGGTATCGCTTCTCGCTAACAATTGAAATTTCATATTTTGTCAACTATTGATTAATTAATGTATTGCAAGGTGTATTGTATTTATGATTCAAGGTCTGATTCTGGTTGTGAAATTAATATTATATATTTTTCTAGTCCTATCACCTAAAGAAAGTATAAAAATCCATAATTAAAAGTAATATGTTGAAATATTATCAAGAACTTACCATTTTGAGGTTACCTGTCATCTGTCAGTTATGAAAGCATGACTACCAACTCGAGAACATGAAAGGCGCCAAAAATAGTACGCTTATAGATCTTCTAAACGTCGTGTTTGCAGTACAAAACAGTGCGTTTATAGAAACATAAGAACACCGAAATAGAAAAATATCATTTTTTGACATTTTATGTTATAATTATTAAAGAATATTTTATTCTCTATACTGCTTCATTACATTTCTTATTCATATTCATCTGATATAGAGTTAAGAAAATTATAAAGATATTAAATCTTATAAATCAGCCAGCTATGCTGCTAATATATTCAGATAATTCAAATTGACAGATCTGTGTCATTGAAAATAAAATGAATGTGGCAGAGATGAGGATGTTGAGATAAATGGGAAGACATAGAATAAGGAATGAGAGTATAAGGAACATGGCTCGAGTGATAGAAGTTTAGACGATTACATTGGTTAAGAGGAGATGAATATATTTGAACAAGAATGAACAGCTTAGTAATAGAAGGTTGAAGGAACAGAGGAAGACCAAAGAAAAGGTGGAAGGAATGTATTGCGGAAGAATTGAGAGAAAAGGAACTGAATCAGGACGATACGCAAAATAGAAACTAGTGGAAGAAGAAAATCAAAAATAGCGGGCCCTTGCCCTAACGAATAAGAAATGCTAAAGAAGAAGATAATATCAGTGTACAATTTACATAGTTTGTTTAGGAAATAATTTTACTGGAAATATAGAATCTTTTGTGTGTAATACATAGAATTGATGGATTTTTTACCTTCCGTCACCTTTAGGTAAGGGAGGTATTGTCTTTAATCAAAAAATTTGATAGTGAGTTTTTAATAAATAAGCACGTTTTAGGGTCCCTAAAATACGATTTTACTATTTTTACGATGATGTAGATGGGTGGATGTGTGTGTGTGTGACAAAATTTTCTCCGTCGACAACTCCAGTACTACAATTCTAAAAATTATAATTGTTTCGTATTCTTCTTCATCACATTCATATGAAGAGATGATTAGATTTTGGTTTTAGGTAATTAGTCAACCGGAAGTACCCTCATTTGCAGTTCTTAACAGTTTTTCTTAAAAAAACGCAGTTAAATCTAATTTTTTGATGTATTCAACAGATATAGGGATAAAGAATTCTAAAGAGATCAAAATTTCATTAATCAGCCATCTATAGTCTATACTATACTATAACCACATAACCATGGAAGTTGCTGATATATTCAAATAATTCTAACTGACACACGTCAGTGTCCTGTGGAATTTACATGGTATGTTCATAAGACCCGGAATATAGGATAAGGAGTGAGAGGATAAGGGAAATGGCTCGACTGATACAAGTTTCTATGGATACAAGAGAAACAGAGGAAGACCAAAGACAAGAAGGAAGGTCTGTATTGCGGAACACATGAATGAAGATGACACACAAAATAGAAATGAGTGAAAGAAGGAAATCAAAAGTAGCGACTCCTAAGGAATGGGAAAAGCTAAAGAAGAAGTTCTTGTTGTAAATTATACTGGAAAAATAGAATTTTTTCCAAGGCACTATCTGTATCTAATTAGTACAAAATACATATGTTATGCTTACATGTTATGTTATATTTTATATGTATAAGAAAAACAAAAAACAGCAGTAGAAAATAAATAAAAATTACATTTGTCACAAATTTAAAATTATTTATCTTTTCAAAATTAAATCAAAGTAATTATAAATTATATACAATTTAACATTAAACTATATTTTTACAATTTGTAGTGGCTGTTACCCACTATAAAATTGGTGACCCCGACGTGATTTGAACACGCAATCCTTAGTTGTGTTAGCTTTCGAGATAAATCGTAGGTTAAGCATTTTTCCTCACGTGCATAGTGGTGAGCTAGAGTCTCTTTTTCTTTCTTAAGAGCTTGGATTTTTTTGAGAAGTGTGTTTGAGATGAATTCATTTTCTTGTTATATTTGCTAACTTGATAGATACATATAAAATAAAACATTATAACATGTAAGTATGACACACACAGGTTGTAACACCAAAACCGACCACCGCCATTATTTTCATTATTATTATAGTTACAAAAAAATACTATAGAACAAAATTGTAGAAGACCAAGGGTGACATTCCATTTATGAAGAAAATATTTTTTTTAAACCAGTGGTTCTCAATTTGCAACACAAAGTTATATTTTTTCAAATCGGATTATACATATTTTTTATGCCTATTCGATAGCGTATTTTATTCTGAATTCAACCATGTATCAGTTTTATATCCTTACATAATAAAAATGCGATTAAAATTGAAGTAAAATTGATTTGTCTATAGTTATTTTTCAGTAGGCTATGTATGAAAAACAAAAACTACTATTTGTCAATTTGAATTATTTAGATTAGAAATCAAATAGAACACTGTTTATAACGTTTTTAATCAATATTTATTTCATTTTAATTTTAGCTCAATTGTTTTTCACTCATAGCCTACTGAAAAATAATTATAAAAATTAAATTTATTTAAATTTCAATTGGATTTTGCTCAATATTTTTGTTATGTAAGGATATAAAATAATCTCATGGTTGAATTCAGAAAATAATACTGTATCTAGTAGGCATAACAAATATGTATAATCCTATTTGATAAAATATAACTTTATGTTGTAACTTGAGAACCACTAGTTTAAAAAAATATTTTATTCTCTAATGTGATGTCCTTCTTAGTCTCTTACAACTTTGTTCTATAGTATTTTTTTGTAGCTATATTAATAAAGAAAATAATGGCGGTGGTCGGTTTTGGTGTTACACCCTTTATAATTGACGGGAGGTAATGTGCTGGCCACATCAGATTTTTTTTACATTCACATTATTTACATTCTTGTTTGGTTTATTATAAAGTTATGTTTATATCTGAAAGCATGGAATCCTGTCGATAATGAGTAATTGGAAAGCCAGGCACGTTGTGGTGCCCGCCTCTCTCGGCCTCAGCCTCAAGCTCCAGCCGAGACGAGATCATGTTTTCAATTTGCCGAGCCCCTGCTGATTCGGTCCTGGAGTCTTTTAAGATTTCTCCAGCAACAACATGATCAGCCCCACTATACACAACGCCGATAATGAAACAGATATAACAAATTACATAGCAACGAAAAACAAGGAACACCGCATATTTCTTCTACAACATAACCAAACAGTGAAGAATTGAATAGCGGAGAGATTACAACAAAAATAAATACTGTTATTAGTAACGACGTGACACTTTATCAAATATATTATAAGATTTCGTGGCCGTGTCTCGTTGCGAATCTGGGGATCCGACGGACATTAACATGTTCGCGCCGTAATGTTATTTACAAGTCTTTCCTCATAACTGTACTGTAACATATGTTTTCACATTTCTTGTGATGCACGACCGCTGCTACACAGTTATTTTCTTATTATTTTCTCAGTTTCTCGTAAATACATAGGTTTTCTTGTTTGAAATAGTAGAATTTTTGAAGTAGTTTATTATTGATTGCAAGTGAGTGTTTTCAAAATGAATACCAAATATACTGCAGGGTACAAGGGATATAGTACTTTAATCAGAGAAAAATAGTAACTCAGATTCTAGTTACTTTTTGAGACAATATGATATACTGAAATAAATAATTTGCCGTTAAGAAATCAGTAAGAGTCTATTGCAAACAGAAATCCTATAAAAAATACTACAATATCTCGGTAAATTCAATTGGGTCTCAAATGAAAAAATCTGATGTGGCCAGCACATAACCTCTCGCCGTATATTTTACCTGGCTGTATGCATAAAGCAAAGATTATTTTTATAAATACAAATAATATATTCATATAAATCTATGACGTATAAACTTCTTTATTATTCAATAATAGCATGTCTCAACATGAAGATATTTTACCATAAATTATGTTACAATAAATTACAAAGTAGAGTTTACCATATATAAATATTAGGCTGGTAACAGCAATTTTCAATTCGAACAACGTTGTTTACTTTCTCTTCATATTCTTCTAGTAAAAACATTAATTTTGGGCGGTCTAAAATGTATATATCTGGATTGTGCATCTATTCTTATATATCTTCTTTTACATTTTATTTTTTCATACTTGTTATATCTAAATAACCTTAATTCCCTTTAATAAAGTGACGGATAGATTGCACTCCGATTTTGTCAATATTTACAACTTACTTGAGAAGAATTTGATAGCTTTTTCGCAATTCAAAGTTACTCTAGTCTACAGTACTGGTGTACATTGTCCCATAATGTTTGAAACAAATTTAAGTCCTTCAACCTAGACTTGTCATCTCCATAATAGTCACAGATCAAGAACTAAGGGATTCTCCAAGTACATTTTTAATTCATTACTCATTATTTTTGACACTGACATTTATCTGTCAGTTACAAATAATTTA
Source organism: Harpalus rufipes (assembly GCA_951394225.1). Taxonomy (NCBI): domain Eukaryota; kingdom Metazoa; phylum Arthropoda; class Insecta; order Coleoptera; family Carabidae; genus Harpalus; species Harpalus rufipes. The sequence continues at coordinate 48,815,664 of OX596279.1, forward strand.
AATTATCAACTATTTTTCATGGCATTCTTTCGGCTGTCAAATTTATTACAACAGATTATTTTATATATTATACTTCTTTTATCTCTAAATCTATGGAATATATAATAAAATATTTAAATGTATCAGATAGAGAATTTAATTTTCTTTAATATTACCACGAAAAATTTTCAAAAAATAATATTTAGAAGATTTTTTTTCAAGAATCTTCTACTTCCGGTTGTCCAATTATTAACACACACACACACACACACACACACACACACACACACACACATCCACACACACACACACACACACACACAGACATCATCGTAAAAATGTTAAAATCGGATTGTAGAGACCTTAAAACGTGCTTATTCAATAAAATCTGGATATGCGATTTTTAGCATGAATGCAATACCTCTCTTAGCGAGAGGTAAAAATCTGTTGTAACCAACACAAAACCTCCCGCTATTTAATTTTTATTAATTTAAATACATGGGGTCTCATGGGCGCGTGCTTAACTGTCTGGTCGCGTATCTGGGGAAACGGATTCAATTCCTATTATTAAATATTTCGAATTTTAAATGTTACAAAACTGACCCCTGTGATGCACTCTCCAGGCCAAAAATGAGTACCCGTGAGGTAACGGATGGTAAACGCCCGCACCATACAAATATGTCATCATCATTACCAAAATCTGAGTACAAAGCAAATTAGCACACCCAGCAATGGGTAATATGCCGTGATAATATATTTATTTATTTTCTTATTTAAATACATACCTGCATATTTACTAATACTAGAAATTATGTATCTTAAGTTCCTTTCCATATAATTATTGTTCTATTTACATTTTCGTTTTAAAACATTATAATTAATTTGAAATTTTGTGTATTAAGTTCCTTTCCATGTAACTATTGTTCTATTTACAATTTTCTTTTGAAAACGTTACTGATATTAATTTGATAATTTGAAATGATTACTTTTTTGACAATGACATTTATCTGTCAGTTACATACATTTGAGCTGAACTGGGTAACCATGGAGTTGTGTGCATAAGCTCCGAGATATAATATTTATATTATTTTATAAATTTATCCATAAAATATATAGAAAAAGTATTAATGCAAACCTGTAGGAAATGAAATAATCTTTAAGTTTTATAATAGCAAATTGCGAAAAAATAACATTTAAAGGTATTTTTTGAAGAAAAACTATTTTGAGCTTAAGTAAACTGCCATTTCTGGTTATCCAATTGACACCAAAATCTAATGGCTTCTTTCCATGTTAGAATAAGGTATAAATACAAGATTTCAAAATTTTCTGAACGATAGTATTTGAGTTAGAGCGTATCATCGTGAAAATGTTAAATATGGAGTCTAAGGACCATAAAACGTGGTCATTTACCAAAATCTCGATATGTGATTTTTAGCACGATCCCTATACCTCCATTATCAAGAGTAGCGAGAGGTAAAAATCGACGCTTTTCAGGATTTTGAAGATTCATACCTGTAAATAAAAAAAATACATATTTTTTTACAGAACATCTGATTCCGAAAAGGACGATCAAGAATCGGAATCAAGCTTTAGTGAAGAATCAGATATGTTGATGAAGATACGCATATATGTGTCTATTTCAACTAAATTAAAATATATTATTGTTTTCATTTTTTTATTTTAAGAAATATGTACCTTATCTTATTAAAATAATACTCACAGAAAAATTAAATAAAACATGGTTTAAGTACACAAATTTTATCTTATTGTTATAGTACTTTCAGCATATTACACCGAACAGTGTTTTTTTAAATAAAGCTATTTGCAATTATGTTTAATTTGTAATTTTTAGATGACAATTAAATATAGCGACATGATTTAACCTGTCTTGTATCATAGTCGATCGTAAATAAGTTTTTACGCGACGTAGCATAGAAACGATTGTTGTTATGCAAGTTGTCGCAGGGATTGCACTAATTTTTAATTTGAAAATTGTGAATTTAATGGCCATCTATCGAATAAGTTTCAAATGAAACTTGAGCAGTGATACAAATGCAATGATTGAAACATTTTTAAATTAATGAGGTCGAAGCAAATGCGCTAAAAAATATTCACAGTGGAAACATAGTTCCGCCCCTTCTATATTTTCTCATAGTCGGCGCCTATTTCGGTAGAAGATAAATCTGGACTAGAAGATGGCCCTTTAAATGCCGGTTGAACAATTATCGCTCGTCATTAGGCCCACAGTTTTTACTTCCTTGTACGTAAGTAAAGGAAGTATTGTAATCGCGAAAAATTTCGGTTTCCAGATTTCAGCGGAAATATCCATTTTGTTCATCCCTGAATCCATTTTGACTAATTTCGTCGTGACGTCTGTACATACGTATCTCGCATAACTCAAAAACGGTAAGCCGTAGAAAGTTGAAATTTTGTATTTAGGACTCCTATAACATCTAGTTGTGCACCTCCCTTTCTGGTTATTACACAATTTCCAGAAGTGGCACTTTACATGAAGCCTATAATAGATTTTAATGAAAAACTGTTTTAAAATATAATCCAAAACTTTTTAAAATTTGGTATACAAGACTTTTATGTCAATCGAAATAACATAATAGATTTTGATTAAAATAGGCTAACCGGAAGTGGTACATTACTTGAAGTTGTTAACAGTTTTTCTTGAATAAAATGATTTTATTTTGATTTTAGAAATAAATATTTCAAATAAAAGTTTTAGAGAATTAATTTCTGCGTCTAGCACATCAAGTATTATTAAATTAGCCCTTTGTATAAGCGAGATATGTAAATTTAAAAATTATATACTTTTTTGTTTCTGTAATAAAGCTTGCTATGGATTAGGACAAAAACATAAAAAAAAATGTTCATGTCAAATTACGTTAAATACGTGCAATTTTATGATTCGTACAATAACAAATATTATATTTTTATTGTGAAATTAGTCATATTCATTGTTGTAATCAAAACTCTCTTTAAAAAGAACCGGGTTAGATTATGGTCGCTATATATCTTACTGTTTTGAAGTTAAAATTAATATTTTGTAATTTATTTATTAAAAAAATATTTATAGTTTAATAATCGTACAAGGAAGTCGTGTGGTGTCCACATCAGATTTTTTTTTAAGTTTTAAGTTTATATTTACAGTAGTCGGAAGAATGTTGTAGAAATTTGTTGAAAATAGCCTCGTTTACATAAGCTATCCACAAATATATTATAATTATGTAGAAAAGGAACACAATTTTAAAATTGAAAAAGAAAAAGAGATTTACCGGTAATGTTTCTTTTCTTTTCGAACACGCAATCCATAAAGGCAATTGAAAATGCGTGTCTCCATTTGCGTTTGCGTAGCCTTTGTGAAATGGCTTCCATGAATTTAAATTTTTTATAGCTCGCTCTAATGCGAGTGCAGTGTAGAGAGTGCAATCACATGACATATTCCTATCGATTGCTGCATACGCGATTGGCTTCGTCGTTATTCCATTGTTACAGAATCGCCTATGGGTTGAAAGTTTGTATTTGGCGTTACTAGGCAAGAAACTTTGCATGACATACCGAGATTATGCCAGCTAAGCTACCTACTTTAAATTATCTGCCATTTATTTATAATATTTATTTCGTGGACTATGTCATTTAAATGAGAATAAGAACAAAACTAATTTATGTTGTTTCAATTGCTATTTCGTTTATGGTAGGTAATGATTATTATTTTAAATTATACGATTTGAAACAATGGCAATAATATTATACATTTAAAGATGTTATTTCTTTTTATTGTAGTATTGTAGTACAGTTTTTATATTGTTATTATACATATTTGTTAAATTAATATTTTATTTGACATTTAACGTTATTTTATAATATCGTTACAATATATGTATTCCATTGTTATAATAGTAGAATAAATAATATAAAAATGTAATATTTAAATTCCTATCATAAACATAACTAGTCGTTTTCTAAAATGTCTGGCTTTTAAGGAAACTAGAAACAATGAAGAGCTTAAGCTCACATTGTACAATGAAAATTTAGATATTTTCGCTTGCAATTTTTCTAAACTTAGCCTATCCTAACGCGTAAAACTCGCTCCTGGAAAACTCTAACAAAATACAGTACATAATTACTAGCTATCATTCTGACATGGGCCTCCATATCTGCTGTCAAGGCCAACAAAGTCACATGACTGCTCACGCCCTATTGTATTTAACATTTCTTGTATACCTACAATCTACACCAAAAATTCTACCTATATCTATTCTTTATATTTAGATTTTTTTCATTTTAAATTCATTCTATGAAGAAATTTTGTGTGTATATGTAATACATTTATAATTTTAAATATTTAACTATTAATAAAATAATATAATTTATGAATTTCCCAGAAACAATCTTCAATAATATCTGGATTTTTGACTCACATTTATCTGTCAGTTACAGACATTTAATTTTTCAATCGGTTTCCATGACAGTATTTGGATTATTTGGGCTGTGAGATTTATTACAACAGATTGTTATATATCTTATATTTCTTTATCTCTAAATTAATAAAAGATATAATAAAATATTTAAATGTATCAGATAGATAATTTACTCTTCTGTAATACTAGCGAAAACAAAAATTTTCAAAAAATAATATTTAGAAGATTTTTTTTTAGAATCTACTACTTCCGGTTGTCTATTTATTCAGCTCTTCCCAGTAATGTCCGATTGAGAACTACGTAGTTAAACCGATATAAGTATTATAGTTTTTGAGAAATTGTCCTTCCAACATCCCACACACACACATACATCCACACACATATACACAGACAAAAATATTAAAATCGGATTGTAGGGACCATATAACTTGCTTAATCATTAAAATATGGATCTGCGATTTTTAGCATGAATCCAATACCTTTCTTAGCGAGAGGTAAAAATATAATCCTAAATATTATACGAGGAGATATTTCATACCCGTACCTCACTCTACAATCTACATCTTTGTGATTAACTTTTAATACAGTAGCTGCCTAGCTGGCGTCTTTAATATTTCCCGGAATAATTGAATTTCTTGTCTGCGTCTCCGACGCATCGGATGCACAGATGCGTCCGCGTCCGCGGGATTGAGATGTATATTAGGTTGTAATTACATTAGCTCCAGCGACCACTGAGACAGTTTAAATGATGATTAATAGAAAAACGGTGACGCCCATTCTAACGCGGGACGCGGTTGACACTCCGTGTGTTCTGTCGCGTAGAATGTGATTAGCCACCAACTGAATTATTCACGAGGAAGCAGCCGGCAGCGCTCTCTCTTCAATGCTCATTTTTTAGATTGAATATTTGGAGACGTTTTTGTAATTAGGAAATTGTTGTTTCCGTGTATGGATGTGTATTTAGCTAATGCATGTTTTGAAATTTATCAACATTTTTTGGAGTAATTAAATGGAAAAATTAAAGGAGATTGTTATTTATCAAACAGATAACATCTTATCAACGTGTAATTTATATAATTAAATATATTAAAATTCATTTAAATAACTGTACGTTCATAGGTTCAGATTAGCAATGGTTGTCGAAAACAGATATGCATGAATTTTATCGTAATAAATATTACAAATTAGTGTAACAAAAATGAAGCAATGAAAGTCTGGAATTCTTCAAATTTAATCTTTTAAATTTAGAAGAAGTATCGAGCCCATGCTCATAATAGTATGGCTGGTTTAAATTTTTAACAAACAAATTACAAAACTTTCGCAAATTTGTAAATTTCTACAAATTTCTTTCGACTGATTCAAAATAAAGAATTTAAACTTACAAACAATGGAATATATTATTTACAGTCCATACGATTTAACTTGGCGAACCGAAAGAATGTAATTCAGTTCACTATTCCTAAGTTGCGTTTTGTCTAATATTTACTTTTACTTCGATGCCGCACAGCTTCAGAAGTGAAATAGTGATTTTACAATGTTTTATTGCCTTACACAAAGCAAATTTCATCCTAATACACATTTTTTTCTCAATAGCAATAGAAATTTTATTTTCTTAACTTTATTAATTTAAAAAATAATTAATTATAATATGATTTATATAATAAATAATTCATTCCAATATTTGTAATATATTTTTTTATATAAATAATTTCTTTTTTTTGTAATATTCGTAATTTTATTGAACTTTATTTTTCTTCGGTACGCCTATGGATTTTATAACTTTTCCATAACCGCAGTGATCATGTGAATTGCCCCAACTCGCCAAGTTACATCGTATGGACTGTAAGTATTGATCCATATTGTAACGTTTATTTATTTGAGTGAAGCGTAAAAATCAAAGAAATATTATTAAAATAAAAGTGTATTAAACGATAAATAATTAAGATAAAGATAATAAAAATAACTAATACTATGATTAAACAACTATAAACACTAAGGCCCGGTATTACAGTTATAGTTTAAACCCGGCTTAAGGTTTAAGCTTGCAGTATTACAGTAAAAGTGTAAACCTAAGCGGCCAGTCGTGGAGCCTAAACTCTGAATTATAACCAATCTGCCAAATGTCTCTTATTCTTTATCAAATGATAGAATTATGGATTTAATTGAATTTATAGAAAAAAATAATTTTTATGAAATATCTGACGAGAAAAAAAAATGAAACTTAGTTAATAAACACCAGACAACCGCGTCGGATACGTATGAGGCCACACAATATAAATATCTGGAACAATTTGGAATTTGTGCAAAGATTTATATAATCGAAAGAATCTGTGTGATTAATTTGTGACCTTATATACGACGACATAAAAATCAAATCAAACTGGTAAATAAATACTAGTTATTCAAAAATATTAACTATGTTTGATATAATATGTTTAAAATTTATTTATTAATCTATAGGAATCATGCATTAACGCCTATGAATAGTTCATTATTAACATTACTGGTAACTTTTTAATGACTGCTGGTGATTTCTGCGGAGTACATAAATTGACTGCGTGACAATGGATGTGCATTTTACTTCAGGCTGTTGTACGTTATCGAAATATGTTCATAAAATTTCCAAATTCTGCTAATGCTCTTTATTCGAAGAAACCAAATTTGATAATTTTAATTTCAAAAGAAATTCAGATTGTGGACACGTGGACATAATGATTATATGATTTAAATGAAATTGTTATACGTCAAGATAGTTTTTAATAGATCACTACAACGTTTTCGACCCACGAAATAATAACACAAGTGAACAATATTACAATTTGGTAATCTATGAATTCAGTCATGCAAATATACATATTTATTCTTTTTTTTACAAACAGGATACCAACTTAACTTAAAGTCGCACTTTTATCAAATTTAGTTAAGGTTTGTACTGAAATACAGAACAGTGGCTTAAACCTAAGCTCAGGTTTACCTAAACCAAAATTTAAGTCGGATCTGTAATACCGGCCCTAAGACGAAGAATATTATTAAATACTTAAACACTAAGAGTATTTATTTAAACAATATTTATTTCACTATTTATTTATATAACTATTTATTTATGTTCACTACTCGTCGATTAACTGTACACTTTATTTATATCACCAACTATTCATTTCACGATGCTTGTCTATATCGGAATGCCGGCTGTCATCCCTGACGGTGTTTATATAGTCCGGCGTCGTTTTACTAGAAGGTTCTCCACTATTCTACACGATAATAACGTTGAATATATTAGGGATTAGGCAACCACAAGTAATTAAACAGGTCGGACATGTTTGTTTACCCGCCGATGTTTGCGAAGATTGCGTCATCGACAAGATTAGATGCTCTCTTAACGCAGTGGCCGTTCTAGAAATGTTTGACCAGAGACGGCGGTCGCGTACTCCTAGAGTCAGTAGCGTCAGGTCCACGCACGCTACAATATAATATTGTATTACATTGCCTTTATTAATAATAACAGCTTTAATTATATTAAGCATTATACCACAAGCCATACACATTCTTCAGTTAGAGGAGTGATTCACAAAGTGAGCGATATCGTCCCCTTTTGGGCGCTGGATAGATCCAAGGGGGCGATGGTGGCCTCAGGGTTAAAGGGGGGCATTGAAAACGCTAAAAAAAAATAACCTACTAAAATATTTTTCAATATTTTTCCTCTTGAATGTACAAAATATACAGCAATGCATCGTCGCATTAAAATGTTCAGTTCCAAAGTGATTTATTTTGAAACGAGATTTTAGGATTAAACTTTAACACATAGTTTATTTTTTAATACTCGAAAAATTGACATAAAATGATAATACTCTCCACATTTACGAATACAAATATTCTTAAAATTATAACCACCATACTTCCTTACTATGTATATATATATATATATATATATATATATATATATATATATATATATATATATATATATATATATATATATATATATATATATATATTAGCCGTGTTCCTTCGGGCTGTTATTCGCAATCTAAATGATCAAAGTAATCATGATTAAGAAAAAGTTTTTTCGTGGCCTATTCGTAATCCCCACTATTACATTTTGTGATCACTAGACAACCTTCCCCTTTCCCTTATGAATAATCCTTTTTGAGTGATCACACGGATTCATTTCAGAGCAAATTTAAATATGGCTAACAACAGTAGCTCTTGTGTGTAGAAATTTATCAATATGCGGTTTGTTGCATCAAAAGAAATATGATATTCCTACAAAAGCACGTGATGACCACCATACTTTTGAAAACAAAGAAAATATGTAATATAAAAGATTTGTTTTAAGTAAACATACCTCATATTTCTTACTAAGAACACTTCTTTTTACTTCAGTATGATCCATTTTTAATATTGACTGATTATTTATAATATAAAATAAGTTAGTTTGCATTAGTCTGTATATGACATTTGACGCTAAGTGGCATTTATATTATTCAAGTTGTTTTCTTGATATAATTTTAAAATCACGGTTCAAAAGGATCACGATTAAACTTATCAGGATTCACAAAATCACAATCACAGCCCAAACGAACACCGCAATAAATAATAATGGACTTTCAGCGAACAAAATTCTTTTGGAAATGTAATATATCCGTCGGACAATACTGGTTTCACTATTTATCGATTTATCAATTCCTTTTTTTTATTAACTATAAAAATTTACAGCAAAAAAACAATCTGATTTCCTTTAAGCCGACAAATTTATAAATTTGAACTCTTAAGATATTTACGAAGTATCATGAGTATATGCTGTTGCCAAAGTGCCACAAATAGAGGGAAAACAAAACATCTAAACATCGTATTTTGTACAAATCTTACAGGAAATTTTTGGTAGGCGTGCTACGAGATTTCTTTGCAGTTTTATAGTACAAGTGCGTATCATCGTTTTATGTCGATCCTATGAGATTATGTAGATTAGAGTAAATTTTCTGAGGGGACATTGAAAAAACATATATTCAGAAAGGGGGCAGTGAGCCCAATAAGTTTGAGGATTGTCCTATATATATTGCAAAGTAAGTTTTTCTGTACCCACTGGATTTTTACGAAGTCGTTTCTCATATTGTGCTTAGAACTAAAGGGTTTTAAGTCTATCAGGCCTATTCTGTAACAAAGTGGTTAATTTTTAACAATGGTTAAAAAAATTATCCAATAGAGATTTATTTGACAACTAGAAATCCATTTTTACTTCCTTGTACGTAAGTAAAGGAAGTATTGTAATCGCGAAAAAATTCGGTTTTCAGATTTCAGCGGAAATATCCATTTTGATCAGCCCTGAATCCATTTTGACTAATTTCGTCGTGACGTCTGTACGTACGTACGTATCTCGCATAACTCAAAAACGGTAAGCCGTAGAGAGTTGAAATTTTGTATTTAGAACTGCTATAACATCTAGTTGTGCACCTCCCTTTCTGGTTATTACACAATTTCCAGAAGTGGCACTTTACATGAAGCCTATAATAGATTTTAATGAAAAACTGTTTTAAAATATAATCCAAAACTTTTCAAATTTGGTATACAAGACTTTTATGTCAATCGAAATAACATAATAAATTTTGGTTAAAATAGGCTAATCGGAAGTGGTACATTACTTGAAGTTAACAGTTTTTCTTGAATAAAATGATTTTATTTTGATTTTAAAAATAAATGCTTCAAATAAAAGTTTTAGAGTATTAATTTCTGCGTCTAGCACATCAAGTATTATTAAATTAGCCCTTTGTATAAGCAAGATATGTAAATTTAAAAATTATATACTTTTTTGTTTTTGTAATATAGCTTGCTATGGATTACGACAAAAAAAATTAAAAAAATGTTCATGTCAAATTACGTTAAATACGTGCAATTTTATGATTCGTACAATAACAAATATATTTTTATTGTGAAATTAGTCATATTCATTGTTGTAATCAAATATTTCTTTCTTGTAATCAAATCTCTCTTTAAAAACTCATTTTATGGTCGCTATATATCTTACTATTTTGAAGTTAAAATTAATATTTTGTAATTTATTTATTAAAAAAATATGTATAGTTTAATAACCGTACAAGGAAGTCGTGTGGTGTTATATATCAACATACTTGATTGCTGAATTTTTTTAACCAGTTGTTAAAAATTAGCCACTGAGTTACAGAATAGACCCCTATATTTAAAGTAGTAGAAAGAATTTTATAGAAATTTCTCACCATGCCTGTAGATTTTATACATACAATATATACATAAAATCACGCATGTCCCACTTATGGCCAGTTGCACCCTTTATAGTTATATTGTAACTTTTGATTAAATTGACAATATCGTATCGGAACGAAATTTCAAATGAGTTGTTAAATATTACTGCCAAATTTCGACATGCATTTTTTCTCGTTAACCTGTACTTAAGTCTTTAACTATAAGCGGTGCAACTGGGCATTAGTGGGTTAGCACAAACCCGAAAATAATAACAACAACATCAACATCATACAACAAATCCTCACTCTTAACATATTAAAGTGACCGATTTTCGGTAGCGAAATACCGCATCCGGATCACATAATAGTTACGAATCCATAAGGTTATATAATTTGTTGAAAATGTAAGACAGCCGAACTATTATGAAATCTGTCTTTTGTACTATGTTGCAGATTGCTACACCCAGTAATGGGTAATATACCGTGATAATACTTTTTGTATACTATTGATTTTCGATCATTACTACTCGCATAATTTTTAGAAGAATTAAATTCATAAATAAACTGTTTATTGTTTGCAGTTTACAAATTTCTACTTCTTGCGAAACGTTAAATCAGTACGCAATGACAAACCTTTCTCGAAAGTAAATTTTTTGCGCATTCCTCAACATTGTAATGGTATCTTTTACATGCGTCATGGTATAATGTTGATGTTTCTTGAGGTCAGTAGTACGTAAATTTTAGCTGAATCATTTCGTTACAAAAGCAATAGAAACACTACTAACAACTGGCCAGTATATACGGCGTTCTTACTTGCAGCCAGGGCCGGCGCGTGGGGTGAAACAGTGAAGCGAATGTTTCAGGCGGCATATTTTTAGGGCGGCATTTGAGATGAAAAATATTTTTATAACATCATGTTGCTCGTTACAGTTTAGTTTACATTATACAACCCAATAATAAAATGTCTTAAATTTCAAAATGTGTTTTTATTGTAATATAACGTTTGTGCAACGCGATGGGAAAGCCGTATAGAAGCTATCTCAGGTATCAAATCGGAGAAATATACGATGCACTGACAGAACTTTCCTTAAATAAATATACAGATTGTGATACTAAATCTCTGGTGCGTGGGCAAAAGAGTATAAGTCAAATTTTGGTCAAAACAAGCTAATTGTGTTACTAGGTTTAATTCAGTATCTTTAGTGTGTTTATAACAGTATAAGTAAAGCTTCATTATTTTGACCGTCAGGTTATGTGATCTTTTAAGTCTATGTTGAAACGTATTATTCACTAGCGACAAATAGAGTATAAGTGGAGTTGTACTGTTTTTACCAGAGATTTAAAAAATTGGTCCTAATAGTATATACAGTAGAGCGTCAATAATCCGGATTAATTGCGACCGGACCCCATCCGGATTTTTGACGTGTCCCGATTTTCGAAATGAACCAATAAAATACTTTTTGGGAGTCTTCAACGCAAAATATTAGCTGCAATCGGTCATAAATTACTGTGATGTTTAGAGAAGAGGAGCGGATAATTGAAACTATTCATTATTAATAAAAAATTACATGTTTCAGTCGTTTTTGTTGCTGTATACAAATATTGTTCCTTTACAAGCAAAAATTTTTTTTCGTCCGAGTCGAATCCGGATTATTGATCATCCGGATTTTTGACATCCGTATTATTGACGCTCTACTGTAGATGTACTTATACTGTTAGAACTACTGCATTATATTTCCAAGTGTTCATTTGTACTATTTTACATGTAGCAACATAATCAAAAAATTTGTAAGTGCCGTCTGTAAATATTGTTTTTAAGCGTTTTCACGTGTTTTTACACATTCTCGTTCCAGTATGTCAGTTTTGTTGTACTTTGTTGGTTAATTTAGTATAAGTCATTTGTTAAATGTATGTTCCTGAGCTCAAAGTAGTATGTCACTTATTTTTTAAAAATATGTATTTTTTTTCAAAATTATGGTGAATGTTCGTTCTTGTGCCATTTTACAAACAATAATCATTTATTATTTTATTTTTAGTCTTATCAATGATCTTACAAGACACGTTAAACATTCATACCTATCGCCTGCGAAATACAGTTTTTGTACTTATATTCTTTTGCCCACGCACCAGAGAAATATAAAAGCAAATGTTTGACCGACAAAAATTCAAAATTTAAGTTTATTTGTAGTGTTATAGTTTGGCATGATATTCTGTCGCAAATTAACATAGGATCAAAAATATTACAAAATAAATCTTTAATTTTATCAGAATGTGTCAAAATTTTGAGAAACATTCATCCTTTTTTGAAAGATTATCGTTTAAACGATTTTAAACAAATGTTACGTTCGTTAAAAGAAATTGCGACAGAATTGGAAATTGAGACAGAATTTGAACAAATACGTCCGATTAGAATTCGTCGCAAATTAAAACAATTAACGTATGAGGGCAGAGATACACCTATAGAAGATCCTCTTAAGATAAAATTGATTTTTTCAATGTAATTATTGACGTCTCTATATATTCAATTGAGGAACGTTTTTCAGAACTAGAAAATCACAGCAATATTTTTGAGCTTTTATATAACATACCATCCCTTGTTAACAAAGAATTGGATGATATTTTTAAAAATTGTCGATTTGCATGTTCATTTAACAGATGATATTGAACCTTTAAATTTGTATAATGAATTTTTAATTATAAGAAACATTTTAAGCGGTGAAATGACGCCTTTAGATGTTTTAAATTATATAGATTAACATTCTTTGACAGAAAAATTTCCTAATTTGTTTATTTCTTTAAGAATTCTAATAACGCTGCCTATAACTGTCGTTCATTTTCCAAGTTGAAACTGATTAAAAAATATTTACGTTCGCCAATGTCCCAAAAAAGGCTCATAGATTTGACAGTATTATTAATTGAACAAAGCAAAATTAATTAATTATGATGATATAATTGATGATTTGGCTAAGAAAAAAGCTAGAAAAGTTAGACTCATGTAATGTATGTAAACATAAATATGTTCATTTATATTTTTTAAATATATACATTCATTATTCTTGAAATATTTTATTTTTCTTCATTTTGTTATTTAATTTTTTAAGTTATTTTTATGTGATAATAAAACATAAAACTTATATTATTTTGTTATTGACCCGACTAAAACACACAATAAATATAAGGGCGGCAAATTGAGCGCTCGCTTCAGGCGGCAAATATGTGCGAGCCGGCCCTGCTTGCAGCTATTGTTAGGTTGATAATTTCACTGGATAAAAATATAAACGTTAGATTGTGGGTTAGAAATAAAGTGTTGATTACAAAAAGACAATGAACCATTACAAAAATGTAATTAGATTGCAATTGTAATACAAACTTGTTTATAAAGTCTAAAGAAGAAAATTGATAATTCAAATTATTTTTGTTGGTTAGTTTCACGTAAATACAACTGTACTCGTATTATTTATTTATGGGCAATGAACTGTAAAACACATAATTGTTTGTTATTTTCTGCCGATTAACCACAGATTTTTGTCTTAATTTGTCCATTCATTGGTGTTGGTATTTAAACTTTACATGAAAGTGTGCTAGGAATCAGGTTTAGTGTTTTGCAAATAAGGAGCTCTTGGCAAAAACAACCATAGTCCAAATATTGTAAATATGAATTCCATACATAACATGTACTTTCAAGGATCCCAAACAATTTGAAAAAACTGTTTCTCGCAAAAAGTTTGTGCGTTTCTCCAAAACCGTCCTATAAAAATGTCTAATTATTATGTAATTACGCATCAATGTTTATTATTCTATTTCTTAACGTCCACTGATTTATTTATTTATTTTTCGTATCCATACCGTATACATATTAAAGTTACTGATTTTCGGTAGCAAAATACCGCATCCGAACCACAATAATGAGCGGGGGGAGTTAGTTAACTATTGTTTTAATTATCATTTTCTGGTTTATTCTGGATATTCGTGATTTTTATCTTTCACTACCCTTGGCAAGGGAGGTATAGGGATCGTGCTAATAAAATATAAATATATCATCACGGCATGTTACTCATTGCTGGGTGTACCAATCTGGTTTTTACACAGATTTCGGTAATGATGATGACATATTTGTACATTGCGGGCGTTTACCAAGCGTCACCTCACGGGCACTCATTACTGACGTGGAGAGCACATCACAGGGGTCAATTTTGTGCTAGAAATCGCATATCGTGATTTTGGTAAATGACCATATTTTAAGGTCCCAAATATCCAAATATAACATTTTCACGATGGTGTCTATGTGAATGTATGTATATATATATGTGTGTTTGTGTGTGTGTGTGTGTGTGTATGTGTGTGTGTATGTACAGTATTTTTTTTAAAGATGTCCGATCAAGGTCATCTGTACCATGAACGAATTAACATATTGGCATATATTTATCTCTCTCCTTTGCAAAGGCTGTAAGCGTGTGTGATAAGGATGGATATAACACGCTTGTTTTTCAAAAATTCATATTGTTTCGACTAAGTTAGGACATTCCACTTTAAAACGATGCTCGTTTTTGATAATACTTTCGCTGTAACGTAAGTTATATATTACCTCGATTCATAGCCGTACGAATAACATTATATTCTGCCAGTGTCACTGACACTGATACCTGTAAGTGTTATTTTTTCGTGATTTGTTATTATTAAAATTAAAGATTCTTAAATATTCTATAGGTTTGCGTTAATACTTTTTCTATATATTTTATGGATAAAATTATCTATAATTTAAATCCCGGAGCCTACGCTTTAAATACAATTCCTTTGTTACATGGTTACATAATTCAGATCTCAAAAGTATGTCACTGGCCACAAATAAATGTCACTGTCAAAAAACTAATCATTTCAAATTAACAATAGTTACGTTTTAAAAAGAAAATAGTAAATAGAGCTATAATAGAGCATAAATAAATATGTAAGTATGTATTTAAATTAATAAAAAATAAATGGCGGGAGGTATTAATTTTGAGTATAAAATTTAGTTATAACAATAATTCAAACTCAGATATAATAAATAAAAGTCGTAAGTACCAAGTTTTAGTACAATGTGAATATGTACATCAAAAGTTACGTTAGCAGCACACACAATGTGTTACAAAATTTCATTATATTCTGTCATTAAATATAAGCTCGTGATACGATTAATAATCAAAGATATTGCTCGTGAAATCTGCAACTCGTTTTCGCTCGACAATATCATCGATGATAATCATATCACTTGTTATATTACGTATGATTATAGCATGGCTGGCTGCTTTCTGAAATTTAATTCCTTTATAATTTTTTAACTCTATATCCGTTGAATACGAAGTATAAAATGATAAAATGATATTAATAATAATATTGCATGTGAAAAAATCTGATGTGGCCAGCACATAGCCTCTCGCCGTATATTTTACCTGGCTGTATGCATAAAGCAAAGAATATTTTTATAAATACAAATAATATATTCATATAAATCTATGACGTATAAACTTCTTTATTATTCAGTAATAGCCTGTCTCAACATGAAGATATTTTACCATAAATTATGTTACAATAAATTACAAAGTAGAGTTTACCATATATAAATATTAGGCTGGTAACTGCAATTTTCAATTCGAACAATGTTGTTTACTTTCTCTTCATATTCTTCTAGTAAAAACATTAATTTTGGGCGGTCTAAAATGTATATATGGATTGTGCATCTATTCTTACATATCTTCTTTTACATTTTATTTTTTCATACATGTTATATCTAAATAACACTAATTCCCTTTAATAAAGTGACGGATAGATTGCACTCCGATTATTCTTATATCGATGTGTAATTTTGTCAATATTTACAACTTACTTGAGAAGAATTTGATAGCTTTTTCGCAATTCAAAGTTACTCTAGTCTATAGTACTGGTGTACATTGTCCCATAATGTTTGAAACAAATTTAAGTCCTTCAACCTAGACTTGTCATCTCCATAATAGTCACAGATCAAGAACTAAGGGATTCTCCAAGTACATTTTTCTTTCATTACTCATTATTTCTGACACTGACATTTATCTGTCAGTTACAAATAATTTAAATTATCAACTATTTTTCATGGCATTCATTCGGCTGTCAAATTTATTACAACAGATTATTTTATATATTATACTTCTTTTATCTCTAAATCTATGGAATATATAATAAAATATTTAAATGTATCAGATAGAGAATTTAATTTTCTTTAATATTACCACGAAAAATTTTCAAAAAATAATATTTAGAAGATTTTTTTTCAAGAATCTTCTACTTCCGGTTGTCCAATTATTACCAAAACCTTTTCAGATCTTCCCATGAATGTCCGATTGGGAAATACGTTGTTAAACAAATTTTAAGTCTTATAGTTTTTGAGTAACCGTCCTTCCAACATCCCACACACACACACACACACACACACACACACACACACACATCCACACACACACACACACACACACACACACACACACACACACACACACACACGACATCATCGTAAAAATGTTAAAATCGGATTGTAGGGACCTTAAAACGTGCTTATTCAATAAAATCTGGATATGCGATTTTTAGCATGAATCCAATACCTCTCTTAGCGAGAGGTAAAAATGCAAGAAAAACTGTTAAAACCTTTAAATGAAGGTACTTCCGGTTGACATGTTGTAACCAAAATTTAATCAAGTCTGCATATGATTGTAAGGAAAAATTGTAATTTTTGGATTTCTAGTATTAACTTATTATTAAGGCCAAAATTATAATTATACATACACGCACACACACATACAGACATCACCGTAAAAATAGTAAATTCGTATTATAAGGATCCTACAATGTGCTTAATTCATTGAAAACTCACCACCGAATTTTTTGACAAAAGACAAAAGGTAAAAAATATTGTTCCTTCAATTATTTATTTATTTCCAATCAAAACAACAACAAAATTAAAATCTTGTGCTGTTTCGTTTCCTCCAAATTAATATTTAATGAATTCAAAGCCCCCGATAAACCGTCTCCTCTAACATCTTTTATTTTAAATTAATGGTGTGCGAGTATTTTGTGTAAAAAGCCCCCATTTTTTCGTGTGCAACCTGGCCTTGGTCGTGTTGGTTTCTTTCTCTCGAGCTCCAGGTTCGCTGGTTAGGGCGTGTTTCGGGACTTGGCGTTTTTTAGCCGCGCAGCCCTGGTAATTGGTCGGCGCGGAACTCAAAGAGAAGTTAAAAACTCTCAACCGAGAGGCCGAGCCGAGTCGAGCTGGGCACAGCATCTGCTTTCATGCTGCATTCGTTCCATTAGAAACGAACAGTGACAAAATTCATTTATCAATATCAGGTAGATACGGTCACTATTTTCTATTAATTATGGTAAAGAGGTATTTAGGTTTACACTTTCAAAGTATTTACAAAGAAAGGAATTGCGTGTCATTCTAGCTTATTTTTACGGTAATTTCAGGTTAAATAACTTTTGAAAAACATTTAAATAGTTATTTATTTGAAAATTGGATGTAATTTCCTCTGAACGAATAGAGGAGTATCATAATTTTTGAAAATTTTATATATTAATGTACATGAAAACATTGAGATACGTATTTTTCATTTTTACCTCTCGCTAAGAGAGATATTGGATTCATGCTAAAAATCGCATATCCAGATTTTAATGAATAAGCACGTTTTAAGGTCCCTATCCCTACAATCCGATTTTAACATTTTTACGATGATGTCTGTGTGTGTGTGTGTGTGTCTGTATAAGACTTAATATTTATTTAACTACGTATTTCCCAATCGGACATTACTGAGAAGATCTGAAAAGGTTTTGGTAACAATTGGACAACCGACAGTAGCAGATTCTTGAAACCACGATTCCAAGAATTATAATTTTTTCGTATTCCTCGAGTTTAGATGCATATGCAGATGTGATTAGATTTTGGTTATAATTGGAAGTATTCTCATTTGCAACTTTTAACAGTTTTTCTTGGAAATACACGTTAAATAAATTGTATATTTAATACACGAACTCGACAAAAAGAAGATGATGAAAGAAATTGCTGCGGAGCGAACAATTGATATATAATGTTATTATAAATTTTAAAGACTGTTATTCTCTATACGATGTGACTGCATTTTATACATCGTATTCAATAGATATAGAGTTAAAACATTATAAAAATATTAAATTTCGTAAATCAACCAGCAATGCTAACTATGGAAACTGCTAATATATTTAGATAATTGAAATTGACAGATGTCAATGTGTGAATGTGCCAGAGACTATAATATTGAGATAGATGTTGGGGAAGACATGGAAATATAGAGTAAGGAATGAAAGGTAAGGGAAATGGGTCAAGTGATAAAGTTTCTAGAAAGATATAAGAGAGACGATTACATTGGTTTGAACATATCATGAGGAAAGATGAAGAATATATTGGAAGAAGAATGAATAGTTTAGTAATAGAAGATAGAGGAAACTGAGGAAGACCAAAGATAAGATGGAAGGACTGTATTGCGAAAGATTTGAGAGAAAAGGAACTGAAGTAGGACGACATGCCAAACAGAAATGAGTGAAAGAAGAAAATGAAAGACAGCGACCCCTAACGAATGAGAAAAGCTAAAGAAGATGTCAGTGTCAAGTGCAAATTGCATAATTTGTTTATGAAATAATTTTACTGGCAATATAGGATCTTTTTCAAGAAAATTTATGTATGGAATTTGTACATAATACACAGTACAGACGGAAGGTAATGTGCTAGCCACATCATATTTTTTTTGTAAATTCGGCGGCTAATGCAGCATCGGTAAGGGAGATATGAGTATACTAAGTACCCATTTAGTTCAGTTAGAACAAAAAGAACAACAATATATTGAGTTTATCAAAAGCAAGCGAAGTCAAACTGATATTTTGACCAAAAAGAATACAGCTATTGCATTTCTTTTCTTACAGGAAAACAGGAGACCCCACAGAAAAATTATATGGAAAAGTGTTACATAATTTGTATGGGAACGGGAAAGATTTATGCACAGCTTATTTATAATTAAAAGGAATTGTGTGGGTTTTCTACATACATTATTAGATACACATGCAATAGTGGGAAATACAAATTGAAGTTATGTAACAGGATATGAAATCTATTTGATGAAAAAATATGAAAACATGGGTACGAGCTTAGCTACAAAGTGGTATTGATAAAATGTGGGTGGGTGACATAGGAATAATATAAAGGAAACTTAATATCACTTAGCATTTAGCTTGCGCTTGCATGCAGATTTCATTGTGTGCGAATAATTAATATTTTACCATATTTTTAATTACGTACGTAAAGCTAACACTAAAGAGTTTTTGCAATGTTACCGTTAAGCTTTTAAAAGCGAACGTACAAATTAATATTTTCATTACAAATTTTGTCATTTTCTATCACTAATTGGAAGTAGTTATTTACATACCAAGTGCGGGAACGCTTGGTTCCCGGAGAATGATTCCGGGAACCAAGTTCACGCACGCGGTTTGTACAATATTTTTGTACGAAAAGTGTAAAACTAATAATTAGTAATTTTTGTACAAATAATTTTATTTATTAAAACTTTATTACATAATATTATACATATACATTGGTTTGTAGCTAATTTCAGAGATGTGTCAAATTTAACTAAACTTGTTAAATTTCTTTTAGTTTTGTTCAATTTACATTACGTAATGTGTTACCGACTGTCCGAATGCTGTGTTTTACCTACTCCCGCCAAGCAGAAATTGTTGCCAACATTGTGAACCAAATGCACTAAATTCATTGTTTTAAAATTAAATTTCATTCAATTTTCTCTTAATATTAAGCGAAGGAGTGTTTGAGAAATTATATTTTTTTATTGATTATGCTTTAGAAACAGGAGAGTGTTTATTTCAAAATTTCCCGGTCACTTATCTGGTGGAGACCTGGGAAATTGATGTTTTGGCCGTTGCTTAGGCGACGCGAAACAACACATTTCAATGCATGAGTACAACAAAGAATAATAAAAAAATATATTAATTAAGTAAGGATTCAATAGTCTGTATGTATATACATGTCATGTCTGCATATTTTTTAGGTGTACCTATTATCAATGAATGAGAAATGGACAAAATAATGCAGTTTTTCTAAGAAGTGATAACATGGTTAGAGGACGAAACAAGGAAATAACATGAAATTTCAATAATCTGTGTTGATTGTTGATTGCAACAGTTAAATGTTGTTTTTTAGGCAAATTATAAAATAATTAGATGTACTTTATATTTATTTGATCCATTTAAATGGTAATTAATTAATATTAAAACTTTAACATCATAAATATTATATGTCAGTGAGTGATTTCTTCCAAACTGTAGATTGGGATTAGAACAATCGAAAACTGGATTTTCAACTATAAATACGAAAAATATTTGGGAAGAAGAAATTACTAGATATTAGTCAATTATTATGTATTTCCGCCTCTACCGGTTTCGACACCTCATGTGTTCTCCAGGAGGTGAACAAATAGAATTAAGTAACATTGATAAATAACAATTAATAAATAACATCATTTACATACAATGATTGTCAAAATTTAAATACATTAAAAAACTCATGTAGTCGTCAGATGATATTAGATATATTTTTAATAACTTTTAATTAACAGTGGCATCCTTTTTCTAAATTTAAGTTATTATTGTTATTTGTCAATGTTACTCAAATTCTACTTTTTCACCTCCTGAAGAAGACACATGAAGTGTCAAAACCGGTAGAGGCGGAAATAGATAATAATTGAATAATTTCCAGTAATTTCTTCTTCCCAATCATCTTTCCAGTCAAGAAGTTTTGCAGCAACAAAAAATATTGTACTGTCGTTATGTAAAATCATGTATAAATCAAATAATAAAAGTATCTATTCCATTTTGTGTTTCCTTACGTAGAAATGTTGTTATTATTTTTTTATTACCTACGGTGTCCAGATTATGAGGACATTTCGACAATTAGTGGATTTGTACATTTAATCCATTTATTTACTATAATAGGTAATAATTCAGTGGCATACAACTAATCTGTACGTATAAGTATAATTATAAATATCTGCATTAGATATTTTTATAGATATCTCATAATGGAGCTCCAGAAGAAGCTGGTTAATTTGGATCACCAATGTAGAATTAATAGATCGAAGATCAAAATACAATAGTTGTAAATTATAAATAAATACATGAATAAATAAATAAAAAATTATTTGACTGTTAGCTGAAATACAAAGACATAGTCACAAAAAAGGAAAAACCATAAAAAATATACATTTCACATAGGTACAAACTCTTCAATTTTGTAGAAACATTTACAAAAAAGAAAAAATTTTAATTTTATTTTGAAAGCTTTCTATATATAACTTATTCGCAATATGAAATTTAAAAATCCGTGTTGATTACAACAATTAAATGCTTCCATTAAAATGTTTTGGTTCAAAAACAATGTATTATACATATTAATCATGTGAAATTTAAATCTGTGTTGATTACAACAATGAAATGCTTAACAATACAATGAACAATTCAATCAATAATAAGCAATGAAATAGAATAGTATAAATAGTTATCAAAATTTTAATTTTATTTCAACAATTATCATTAAATACATACTAAATACTATTTTATCACTACATTTGAATTTGGCGCCGAATTTTGTAACTAAATTCATTGTTTATCAATGTGTATACTTAAATCAAGCTTCTGTTAGGTACTGTTTTCTCTCATGGAATATAGTGTTCGCATTGAATATTTAAATGCGAAACGAGTTCAGCATTCAGTGCAAAAAAGTTCACAATGCATATTTAAATGGAAAGCGGACACGTCACCCCATGAATTCTCAAAATTGTCATTACAGAAATCTGCGAATAAAAGCACATCCAGAAATGTGATGACATAAGAATTGTATTATTTGCAAAATAGAAAAACAAAGAAATTTGGCAATTTTTCCAATAGTAATTTCAACGCCGCCATGTAATCCCCAATCGTTACCCTAACCACAAACATCCAATTCGCTAAAAACTACTTGAAATTCCTCAAAAACCCAATCTTAATAACTTTTCACAAACCATCTTAACCTGAGAATGCACAAAAAACTTCCATTCCTTCTCATCCTCCCAGCTCGGCTCGGCCCCATTGTTTAGATGCACCGCGCCATTTTAGATTGCCTGTGCCTGCTCCGAGGCTCCGACCTTGTTGTGTAAAAATAGTGCAGCAGAGCGTGGTCGGTCCCCTCAACACTCGGCAGGCAGGCTGGGGTCTTGCCGGGCCTGTAGGGCTGCATGGCTGCATGGGGAACCAACATGGCTGAGCCGGCCTCATTTACAATTAGATGAGAACTGAGAATATGGTGGTGGGACTGATTATGAAGAAAGGAATTCGAATATTGGAGGGTTTAAATTTAAACAGTTTGAATTGGATTGATTGGTTAAAAGTTGTTGAAATACTCAAGAGAAAACTAGACTAAGAAAGTCTATATTTACTATAAATTATGATTAAGAAATGGGAAAAAATTAAATACAATTTTTAGCCTGGATTGCTGGCTGTTTGCCAATATATTTCTGAATTTCCATTTACAAAACATAATTTTAAATTTCCCAAGTAAAAGCAAACCTTTTTACTTTCTTTTCTGTATGAAAATAATTTAGCAAATCATGAATATGCATTTTTCGCCGGTATAAAAATGCGAGTATCTCAAAATCTGCCAGTCATTTCATGGTATGAATGTGTTTGTTTAGTATATGTGTACAACGCAACATACATTCAACATATTTAATTGATTAATTACAGGATAATATACAGGGTGTTAATTATTGAATCACGAAATTAATTACAAAGAATTTTTTTTATTTGTGTGAAGATTAAATTTTAATTATTTTTCTGCATGTAAGCTAAAGTTCTCCTTCATGTTGTGGAATGTTTTGAATATACTTACCCTTATTAATATATTGATTAATACAGTCCATTAAATCTCAATCTATCTATTTACAATTATGTATATATTTGAATAATATCAATTATTTACAGATATATTAATGTTTTCTTTTATTAAATATTGTAATAATTATAGAAAAGTATATTTTCCGAATATATTGAATTTATTGATTTATTACTTTATAATAAAAAAAAAAACAAAAAACCTGTATTATACAACTGGAGTGTTTTTGTAAAGAATTTTGTGAAATATTTTATAATCTATAATTTAGAATAAAGCTATTTTTGCTTATGCAAAAAATTTAAGCATTACTATTTTGAAGCACTAGGGTTATTGCACAAGACTCAAATTTGTCAATTTTGGTAATATTAATTGAATCTTAGATGTATTAGTAACAAAAAATGAATTGTTTAATTCTTTCTTTCTTTAAATTACAATTAAAGTTTATATCGTTTTGCAACGGTCTATGTTAGGGCCGAATCTAGGGTGTGGCGGGCGAGGCACTTGCCTCAGGTTTAAAGGTAAAAAGGACGCCCACCAAAAGATCAAAAGAGCATTATTTTTACTATTTGTAAAAGTGCCTCAATGAGATAATTATCTCAATAATGAAATATTTTTCGTTTGTAATATACAGGATGGTGACCGCGACCCCGGAACATAGGACTTTGACATGTAAAATGATATTTCTTAATTTCCTGCTTACCTAATTATTTTAGGTAAAAATACTTCAAATAAAAGTTGTAGAACATAAAATCAATAGCATCTATAATTAATTTTGTACGCCTTGTAACTGCAGAAATTAGGTATGAAAATGTCGAAAATCACCTCAAAAATAGGAATAGCCATGGAATTGAGACAAAATAAATAACAAATGTCTAACGGTTTATCTATCACGTTTGGGTAATTTATTTTTATTAGATATTATTTCTAATTTCTGTTTCAATTAATAATTATCTGTTAATTTAAATTGATATTTGTTCACTTGAACAGATTTCACAATAATAATGAAACTAAATTAACCTAGTTTGACAGATAAATCGTTAACATTTGTTAATTTTTTGTTTCAATTCCAAGGCTATAGCTATTTTTGCTGTGATTTTCGACATTTTCATACCTAATTTTTGACGTTACAAGGCATACAAAATTAATTTTGCTTAATGATTCAGATGAAGAATTTTATGCGCTACAACTTTTATTTGAAGCTCTTTTACCGAAAATAATTAGGGAAGCAGGAAATTACGAAAATCTGATTTTATATGTTCCGTGGTCGCGGTCACCACCCTGTATAATAATAAAATTTACATTACATAAATTTATGTTTAGCAATTAACACAGATCGCGCAAGTGAATTAAATAATGCAATGACCAATATAGGACTCCTGCCTTTTATTTATATAATATCACGAATTTCTTACTGTATACAGGCGTTATTGTTTGTATTTCGCTTTAATAATTAAATATAAATGATAAAATATTGTGATTGCAACAATGAATTTCAACAAGTAATCAGTAGCATTTGTTCAAAATGTATTATGTATTTCGTAAAGATACATTTCTTCAAATTTTTTAATTAAACCTTCAATTATAAATGTTAAGATTACTTTTTGTGCCAAAGATTATTTATTTTTTACTGTATCCTAATATATTTTGTAAAGCACAAATATTTTAATTTTTTGTCAAATATAACAATTATTTAAAAATACTTTGTGGGAGGCGGGGGGGGGGGTCATCAGAATGACATCACCATTTGTGCCATTTGACATTACTATGGCGAAACGCCGCTACACACAAAAAGCTAGAAATGCTTAAAAATGTCAACTTGCCTAGCATAAGTGTTTCATCGTTTACTTAATATCTATATTAATAGAAGTCGTTTCATATTTGACTTCACATTTCAACTACGTCTGATCTGGAATTTTATAACATTTGTTTCTAAAATGTCGGGTTTTGTTCATATACTTCGTTCAACGACAGAACAGACCTGTTTCGCGCTGGAAACTTTAAACTTTGGAAGTCATACCAGAGTTGTATTTTTATTATTTTTAGATTTATTTAATTAAAGTAATGTAATAGAAATCAGAAACATAATAATAGTAAAAATGAAATAATAATACAAATTTGGTTCGTGATCGGATACCTTCTCTCCTTGAATGAAGTATAGAATATTTTGTTATATAAATCTTGTAAATTTTTAGGCACTTAGATCCCCTTAAAATTACTAATATAAAATATAATGCATATTTAAAAAAAATGAATAAACTGAATTACGAGCGCATTTTATTATAAAAGCTCTTTTATGGAGCAAACTTCTCATAAGAATATAATGTAAAAGCAGTATTATAAAAGCGTGTGAGTAATACGAGCCAATTTATTGGTTGATTACTTTCAAGAACTGAAAAGAAAGAATAGGTCTGTTCGATGAGTATTTCAAAATGCAGTGTATGACGAATGAACGAACTACGAATTAGATGTTTAGTAGTTGTAAAGTTGCATTCACATAAGCAATTAATTTTAAGGGTGTCAATAGACGTTCGTAAAGTCAATTAGGTTAATCTGACCTCTCGCTCTGATCAGTCAAACCGAACGATCCGATCAAAAATTTTCAACCCTGATCCGTGTGTAGAGATAGAACAGATTGCACGCGCAAATTTAAAATTGTAAACATTTGTGTTTCAGAAAATGTATTTATTTAAATGTTTTGCAAGTTAAACTTTTTCTATAAGCTCAGATTTAAACATCAAAATCGTTTACAAATCCGACGCTTTCGTAAAAGTTTCAATAATCTGAAATCTGATGGATTTGATATATCTGTGCCATCATCGAATAGTACCGTCGGATAACTCCGACTGACTTATTATTAAATTAAGATTTTCGAAACTGTCATCATCTATTCCATAAATATAGGTACATATGTAAAATTTTCGTGCATTATTTTCAATTTAAAACATAAAATGAACAACAAATTTCAGGTTTACTCAAACAGCTTCAAATCTAACATTTGATCATCCCCACTCCTGTCTGCATTATCTACACCAGGGGTGCGACGTGTGGCCCTTTTGATGTTGGAAGGTGGCCCTTTTGAAAAATTATACAATAAACAAAAATCTCATTTAATTCGAAAAAATAGAAATACAATTTAATATTACATCCTTCCGGTATATAATTCAACAAAGGTTTGTCAATTTAATTCCGTTTCACCCGCATTTTATAAAACGCTTATAATCCATTCGCTGAGACGAGAGAATGTGTAACTAATTCTTGAACAGAGACAAGTAATTCTATTAAAAGAGGATAATTTTGGAGCATAGTATGACTTGTTTCTGTTTAAGAATTAGTTCCACAATCCCTCGTGTAAAAAAGAAAATAAAAAAACTCAACAAAACCAGTAGGTATTAATGTAAATAGCCGGTTAATAACGTACATCGCAAATATCAAATAAATACAATTTTTTTAAACCTCAATATACATGTATGTAATATGCACAGAGAAAATAACTGATCCGGTTGGCTGGCAATAGAATTCTGGGGATGTTTTTATACAAAACTAGACAAACAGGTTATGTCAGAGCAAGAGCCTAAGGGCTAATAGAATTTTGGGTGATTGAAATACTTTAGATTGTGTGAAATGTGTGTATAAATCAGATTAGCACACCCAGCAATGGATAATATGCCGTGATAATATATTTATTTGTTTCTTTATTTAAATACATACCTGCATATTTTCTAATGCTAGAAATTATGTATTTTAAGTTCCTTTCCATAAAACTACTGTTCGATTTACAATTTTCTTTTTAAAACGATACTATTATTAATTTGAAATGATTATTTTTTTGACAGTGACATTTATCTGTCAGTTACATACATATGAGCTGAACTATGTAACCACGGAGATGTGTTTAAAGCGTAAGTTTCGAGATATAATTTTTATATTACTTAATAAATTTATCCATAAAATATATAGAAAAAGTATTAAAGTAAACTTGTAGAAAATGGAATTATCTTTAATTTTTATAATAACAAATTGCGAAAAAAATACATTTAAAGGTATTTTTTGAAGAAAAACTATCTTGAGCTTCAAGTAAACTGCCAATTCCGGTTATCCGATTGCCACCAAAATCTAATGGTTTCTTTCCATATTACAATAAAGTAGAAATACATGGTTTCAAAACTTACTGAATGATAGTATTTGAGTTAGAGCGTAAAGAGGATCCACACACACATACACACATACATATGTATATACATACATACATACACACATACACACAGACATCATCGTGAAAATGTTAAAATTGGATTGTAGGGACCTTAAAACGTCGTCATTTACCAAAATCTCGATATGCGAATTTTAGTACGATTCCTGTACCTCCCTTACCAAGGGTAGCGGGAGGTAAAAAGGATGTGGGTAAGGGAAACAATGACCATTTTAACAAAAATATTGTATATGTATTCAAATTAAATTTTTCAAATGTTACTGCCAACAGTATAAACAACAGGAAGTAAATTTATGTATCAGTCTCACCAATTCAAGTAATTTTTTTGATTGCCAACTGAATCAGTTATTTTTAATAACTCTGTATATTCCTTGTGAGCTAGCTCTATGTATAATAAATTTGATATATTAATGTTGTTTATCATATAAATACCGAAGTGGGCCTTTAGGAATACAAAAAATAAAATTTGGCCCTTTTAACCTCCCGCTACCCTTGGTAAGGGAGGTATAGGGATCGAGCTAAAAATCGCATATCGAGATTTTGGTAAATGACCACGTTTTAAGGGCCTTACAATCCAATTTTAACAGTTTCACGATGATGTCTATGTGTATATATGTATGTGTGTTTGTGTGAGTGTGTGTGTGCGTGTGCGTGTGTGTGTGTGTGTGTGTGTGTGTGTGTGTGTGTGTGTGTGTGTGTGTGTGTGTGTGTGTGTGGATACTCTTTACGTTCTAACTCAAATACCCTCATTCAGAAAGTTCTGAAACCATGTATTTCTACCTTATTCTAATATGGAAAGAAGCCATTAGATTTTGGTGGCAATCGTATAACCGGAAATGGTAGTTTACTTGAAGCTCAAGATAGTTTTTCTTCAAAAAATACCTTTAAATATTTTTTTTTCTGAATTTGTTATTATAAAAATTAAAGATTAATCAATTTTCTACAAGCTTGCTTAAATACTTTTCCTATATATTTTATAGATAAATTTATAAAGTAATATAATTAAATCTCGGAGCTTATGCTTTAAACACGCGGCAACGAGACCCCATAGGTAAATGGCGGGAGGTATTGTGTTGGTCACATCAGATTTTTATAAAACTATCGAACATCGAACAACCTGTCCAAATTGCACATTTTTCGTAAACGTTAGTATTATCGAACAGATGTTGCACTATGGAAGGGAACTACTTTACACACAAATATAAAATACAATTCTAAGAAATATGAACTACGTATCTTATTCTTTCATTCTAGTGCGACCCTCGATTATTTATTAATTATAAAATAATCATAAATTTCTTTGAAATACTATATGAATATTTCTCTTATTTCAAAATTGGTGAAATAATTCGTGTTGAGTCAAATTACTCTCTCCTCGTTTATATATCAAACGTCAAAATTATTACCAAAAATAATTAATCAAGCTACAAGTACCGTACATACAGTCAAAAAGTTTTCCAAATAATTATTTTCATATCAAAATTTTACACCTGTATTTTAATATGAGTTGTTAATAACTGCGATTGATATTAAAACAGCATTACGGGCAGATTTTAAAAAGTAAACAAGCTTTGAAAGCGATCCGAGGAGGCCATGTAATGAACATCCAACCACCGCTTGCTGTAATTACGTTTTATTATAAATGATTATATTATTAGTTATTTTTCGTGTTGGTTAATTTGGTTTTTATGATTTATGCCAGTTATACACGTTACCGGAAACTAAAATAAATAATGTTTAACTGACAGCTCGTAATGGAAATAAATCGAGGAGGAGTTTTTGATTTCTTAAACATTTAAATTATTAACGCCATGCCACATTTACGCAGCCATTGTTGGCGTGTGCGTTTATGTTTATGCGGATACGGTCGGCATTAATAACGTCTGCTCTCCAGAAGAAAAGATATTTATATGTTAATTTACTTTTGCATACAACAGAATGGCAATCGCCATAAGGTTGTATATACATTTAAATTTACTGGATTTAAGAAATGTTTGATTTATATCTCTACTCAAAACATGAGAAAATGCTGTAAGCGATATTAAATTATGCTCGGGCTTTGTTATTAAAATATTAAAATTGTGTTAGCTGCAAATTTATTTTAATATATGAACAGTTTCCGACAATGAAAATTGTAATGAGGTGCAAAATAACATGAACATTTTAATGGAGTGTACAACCAAACATTTTTTTATATTATATTAATATTAATGCAAAAATAAATTATCCAAATATCTGTGGCTTCATGAAAGAACAACCAATGTCAACATTTTAAAAAACTAAGTGATAATTAGAGCTCAGAAAATATGCACTAAAGATCTGATGTGGCCAACACAATACCGTCCGCCATTTAATTTTTAATAATTTAAATACATACTAATGCTGGAAACTATATTAACAATACAATTTTCTTTTTAAAATGTTCCTGTTATTAATTTGAATGATTATTTTTTTGGTAGTGACATTTATCTGTCAGTTACATACATTTGAGCTGAACTGTGTAACAAAGGAGTTGTGTTTAAAGCATAGATTCGGGGATTTAAATTATAGATAATTTTATAACTTTATTAAAAAGTATGAATGCAACCTTTAGAAAATTTAATTTTTCTAATAATATAAATTGCGAAAAAATAACATTTAAAGGTATTTTTTGAAGAAAAATACTTTGAGGTGCAAGTAAAGTGCCATTTCCGGTTATCCAATTTACACCAAAATCTAATGGCTTCTTTCCATATTAGAATAGAGTAGAAGTAGACACATGGTATAAAATTTTTCTGAATGATAGTAGTTGATTTAGAGCAGTGGTGCGCGACCTTTTTAAATCGCGGGCCAAAAAAAAATTCATTTTCCCAAAGGGCTGCTTAGATAGGATAGCAAAAAATTTGTATTCAATATTGTAGAAATAAATGGACTAGTACATAATTAATAATAATAAATAATTAACCTGTTAATACTCGTATTATTCCAAATAATTGTCTTAACTTCGGAAAATTTTGGTGTGGCAATAATATCCAAAAATTTATAATTTCACCTTCATTTAATAAATTACAAAATTCATCGTATTTGTTTTTTAGTGCAGCATTAAATTTAATTATCCATTATATCTAACTGCAACTTGGTATCAATTTGTTTTATTTGCTGTTCAGTTAATGAAAACGAATTACCTAGTAAAGAGTTCTATATTCCTCTTTTGGATTGTAAATTCAGAGAATCGAGAATCAAATTATTGTTTCAATAATTTAAGTTTTTCTTTATATCTGTCGTAATTAAACAAAAATATTAAATTAAATTACGTTTTAGGTAGTATAAATAAACGCTCTCTTATAGACGTAAAAAAATAATATAAATTATAATTTTCTATTCTTGATCGATATACTTTTATGTATATAAAATTATAATAAAAATGGTTATAGATATAGAAATAGATTTTAAAATTAGAAAAATTATATTTTTGTTTTTAATTTCACAAAGGGCTACCCAAAAATCGTAAAAGGGCCACAAGTGGCCCGAGAGCCACCATTTGCGCACCATCGAGTTAGAGCGTCCAGAGCATCCACACAGACATACACACATATACACCCACAGGCCACAGACATCATCGTGAAAATGTTAAAACTGGATTCTAGGGATCTTAAAGCGTGGAAACGTGGTCATTTAGCAAAATCTCGATATGTGGTTTTTAGCACGATCCCTAATATCCCTATACCTCCCTTATTAAGGGTAGCGAGAGGTAAAAAACTAAAAATATGCATAAAAATATGTTAAAATATGCTCTTATATATGCAATTATGCCGTTATGATTAATTATTATCATTACATATTAAAACCTAGATTACTAGTATAATACATTTGGTTTTTCTTAAAACTAAGTATTTAAATTAATCTATATTAATAGAACAATTATAAAATAAATAACTAGGTGTTTTTCTAAATTATATAAACAAAGATAAAAAATAAAAAAAATTTCATCACGGCATATTACCCATTGCTGGGTGTGCCAATCTGCTTCATACACAGATATCGGTAATGATGAAATATTTGTACCGTGCGGGCGCTTACCAGGCGTCACCTCACGGGCACTCAATGCTGGCGTGGAGAGTGCGCCACAGGGGTCAATTTTGTGCCATTAAAATGCGATGTATTTTTTTTGGCGTCGGTCGGGATCGAACCCGGGTCCCCAGATTCGCGACCAGACACACAGGCACACGGCCACGAGACCCCACAAAGATTTTACCTTTTATCAGTAAAAATGAATAAAGAAAATGTATAGTCGGTGACACGAGAGAAAATATATATGTAATATATGACCGCTCCAATTAAGAGTAGTAGATTGCACCGAAGCGACGCTCATGTTATGTTTTACTTTTACTACACAATAACACGATTACGTGACATACTGTCCCTGACAACACCCGCTTTCTTTCGCGTCAACGACTGTACTTTCAACCTCCCAACAAATTATTGGGGCTTATTTAAAATTTGCAATTAAGTTTGAATTAAAATTAACCTCATCACCATTTAATATTTTATTAATTTATTTATTTGTGTCAGTTTAATCAAATCCAGAAATTTTGTTTAATACACAATTATATTTCTCTATTATTTTTTTTACTGCTTCGCACAAACGTCCACAAAAATTACACAGAATTGTAAAATTTATAACAAATATAGGGGTAGAAATTACCTGGAAATGGGAAAATTCCGTAGTAAAAGTGGAAAATATCTAGTGTAAATTTGGAGTAATAATTAAAAATTATCAATTGTCAAAAATTTCAAAGTGAAGTCTACGAGCTTTCAATACTATACAGATAGAACTGTCAGTTATTTTCTTAATTTAAACGATTGCGCGCTAAGTTTAATAAACGAATACTTTTCAGGGTGTATCTAGCGTTAATAAATAGCGCCAATTTTTGCTGAACGCAAACCTTGTTACTACAGTTTGTAGCGGTTGGAAAGTTTCAACCCGTTAGAACAATTTCAACCTCATTTCAAAATTCCAGAAGAGAAATCTGCATTTCTATTCTACCTGCCAATTTGTGCAAATCATAGAAATTTTTAAATCTTGTTATACTGTAACTTCTTTCACTGCTAATCCTTTTATGCATACAAAAAGAAAAGCAAATACTTTACAACTTTTCGCCTTATCATCAAAGACATTTACAGCCTTCCTTTCAACCCTTTACCGCGTAATCCGCTACCAGGTTGTAAATAACCCCCGAGGAAGAGAGGCTGACAAATTCTGTATTGACTCCTGAGGGATTTACAGCTATTACACCCGCTTAAGGCTGGAGTTTGGAGATGGACAGTAGTGACCGGTGGTTAGTTGGTATGCAGTGATGAGCTGAGAACATGAGGGTAATTGGTTTAAATCTCGGGGGAGAGGCACAGGAGAATCTGGTGAAAGAGTAAAGAGCTAGATGACTAGGATGCCGACATGCGGAGATTTTCAAAGAGGAAATGTGAAATGCACAGGTTTTTAAATTTGGATGAAATATCGGTTATATTATATAAAAGGGAATTTTCTTTCTTTCGGAAGTTTTATGAAATTATTACTTGTGAAGCAATCTTGCCACTTATGACAAATTTTTACTTCCTTGTACGTAAGTAAAGGAAGTATTGTAATCGCGAAAAATTTCTGTTTTCAGATTTCAGCGGAAATATCCATTTTGATCATCCCTGAATCCATTTTGACTAATTTCGTCGTGACGTCTGTACGTACGTATCTCGCATAACTCAAAAACGGTAAGCCGTAGAAAGTTGAAATTTTGTATTTAGGACTCCTATAACATCCAGTTGTGCACCTCCCTTTCTGGTTATTACACAATTTCCAGAAGTGGTACTTTACTTGAAGCCTATAATAGATTTTAATGAAAAACGATTTTAAAATATAATCCAAAACTTTTCAAATTTGGTATACAAGACTTTAATGTCAATCGAAATAGCATAATAGATTTTGGTTAAAATAGGCTAACCGGAAGTGGTACATTACTTGAAGTTGTTAACAGTTTTTCTTGAATAAAATGATTTTATTATGATTTTAGAAATAAATGCTTCAAATAAAAGTTTTAGAGAATTAATTTCTGCGTCTAGCACATCAAGTATTATTAAATTAGCCCTTTGTATAAGCGAGATATGTAAATTTAAAAATTATATACTTTTTTGTTTTTGTAATAATCGATTAGGACAAAAACATAAAAAAAAATGTTCATGTGAAATTACGTTAAATACGTGCAATTTTATGATTCGTACAATAACAAATATTATATTTTTATTGTGAAATTAGTCATATTCATTGTTGTAATCAAATATTTCTTTGTTGTAATCAAAACTCTCTTTAAAAAGAACCGGGTTAGATTATGGTCGCTATATATCTTACTGTTTTGAAGTTAAAATTAATATTTTGTAATTTATTTATTAAAAAAATATGTATAATTTAATTATCGTACAAGGAAGTCGTGTGGTGTCCACATCAGATTTTTAATACTGGTATTCATATTGTAACGTTTATTTATTTGGGTGATGTCTAAAAATCAGACAATTATTAACTATTAAAATAATAGTTTAATAAAACGATAAATATTTAAGAAAAATATAATAAATATTACTAACACTATGATCAAACAAATATAAAACGATCTAATATTTTTGAACGAAATGTATACGTACAACGTACGTTACAAAACTCATACGTGATATCCTTTAAATTTTGTTTAACGAAATCAGTCAATGTTTTTACGATTTCCGTAGTATACGGTTAACGCTGTAAACCTCTCGCTAAGTGAGGTATTGGATTCGTGTGTGTGTGTGTGTGTGTGTGTGTGTGTGTGTGTGTATGTGTGTGTATGTATGTGTGTATGTGTGTATGTGTGTATGTATGTGTATGTATGTGTGTGTATGTGTGGGGATGTTCGAAGGACGATTTCTCAAAAATAATAATTGGACAACCAGAAGTATCAGATATTTTTTTAAAAATCTAAATATTATTTTTTGAAAATATTTGTTTTTGCTAGTATTAAAGAAGATTAAATTCTCTATCTGATACATTAAATATTTTATTATATCTTTTATAAATTTAGAAATAAAGAAATATAAGGTATGTAATAATCTGTAATAAATCTCACAGCCAAAATAATGTCATGGAAACCAAATGTCAGTGTCAAAAATCCAGAGACATTACTGAAGAATTTTTTGGAAAGTA
This sequence comes from Harpalus rufipes, assembly GCA_951394225.1. Taxonomy (NCBI): domain Eukaryota; kingdom Metazoa; phylum Arthropoda; class Insecta; order Coleoptera; family Carabidae; genus Harpalus; species Harpalus rufipes. The sequence goes on from OX596279.1 coordinate 48,850,666, forward strand.
CATACATTATATTCTTTCTTACTGTATTAATAGTTAAATATTTAAAATTATAGGTTTATTATACATACCCTTCAAAAATACTGTCAATCCCGACAATGAATTGAAAATATTTAGAAAAATTAGAATGAATTCAAGATTAAAAAATCTAAATATAAAAGATAGATATAAATAGATTTTTTGGTTGTAGAGTGTAGGTATACAAACGTTAAATACAATAGAGCGCGAGCAGTCATGTGACTTTCTTGGCCTTGACAAGCATATATGAGGGCCCGTGTCAGAATGATAGCTAGTAATTATGTACATAGACGTCAAATATCATAATTTTTCATTCTAAATTTAGTAATTTTTCCAATTCCATGTGGTTTATTTTCCTCGACAAGTAAATTCCACACTCCCTGTGACAAATTAACTACGTAAACTTAGAAAATCTTGAAATTTTTAAAGAAAAAATTACTAATTGTCACTCTGACACAGGCCCCTATATCTACTTGTCAAGGCCAATATTGTCACATGACTTCTCGCGCCCTATACTTATGTAATCAAAAACGGCGAGAGGTATTATGCTGACTACAACAGATTTTTTAAAATAAATCATCCGGTGTAGTATTAATCGGATTCTTAGTATCTCGTATTCACTTTGAGCCGCGTCAATAAAAAAAAATGTTTCTTGTGCCACTCTTATCCCCCATAACATATAGCTATTATCATATGAAGAAATTGTGAGTAGTAAGGCTCAAGTAAAATCTTACGTGCGAAACATATGTGAGCGGCGTGGCCCATAAAGTTAAGAGCCATGCTAGTCACAAGTGCTTCGCATGGCGGTCAACCTGTTAATTCTGGAAAAGGAAAAATTGATAGCATATTACAAATTGGAATAATAGTTATATATTTTATACAAAGAAATTAATACAGTTGCCAAGGAGATATAGGGCTGGCCACATTTTTACCTTCCGTCACCTATAGGTAAGGAAGGTATTGTCTTTGGTCAAAAAAATCGGTGGTGAGTTTCCATTGAATAAGCACGTTTTAGGGTCTTTACAATACGATTTTACTATTTTTACGATGATGTCTGTATGTGTGTGTGTGTGTTCGTATGTGCGTGTGTGTGTGTATGTGTGTGTGTGTGTATGTGACCGTTTTTTCCTGCACGATATCTCCAATACTAGAATTCCAAAAATTACAATTCTTGCGTATTCCTCTTCCTTACAACCATATGCAGACTTGATTAGATTTTGGTTATAATTGGTCAACCGGAAGTACCCTCATTTGAAGATTTTAACAGTTTTTCTTGAAAAACTCAGTTAAATGTTATTATAACTTAAAGAATATATTATTGTCTATACGATTTGATTGCATTTTATATTTCATATTTAACAGATATAGGATTAAAGAATAATAAAGATAAAAAAATTCATATAAATTTCATAATTCAGCCAGCTATGCTAACTTAACCATGGAAACTGCTAATATATTCAGGTAATTCAAATTGACAGATGTCAGTATCAATAAAATGTAAATCAATGACAGAATAAGGGAAGTAACTCTAGTGTTAGAAGTTTCTGGATATAAGAAAGACGATTACATTGGTTTGAACATGTCATGAGAAGCGATGAATATATTAATAGAAGGTGGAAGAAACAGGAAGACCAAATATAAGATGAAAAGATTGTATTGCAGAAGACTTGAGAGAAAAGGAACTGAATGAGGAAGACACGCAAAACAAAAATAAGTGGAAGAAGAAAATAAAAAATAGCGACCCCCTAACGAATGGGAAAAACTAAAGAAGAAGAAGTAGATGTCAGTGTCAAGTGCAATTTGCATAGTTTGTTTATGAAATAACTTTACTGGAAATATAGCATCTTTTGCAAAAAAAAAATATGTATAGGGCGCGTGCCTTTGGCAAGCAGATATGGGAACCCGTATCAAAATGACAGCAATTAATTATGTCCATAACTGACAAGTGTCATAATTTTTCATTCAAAATTTCATGATTTTCTTATTTCATGTGGTTTGTTTGTTATCAGGAGAATGGAATTCAGTTGCCGAGAAAGGGAATCATAAAATACCAAAAAATTAGAATCTTTTAGAAGAAAATTTATGTATGGAATTTGTACATAATACACAGGATTGACGGAAGGTATTGTGCTGGCCACAACAGATTTTTTGTTTTCTTTTCGATTTGTATTACGACTGAAATAAAAAAAAAATTCTAATATAAATTGAGTAGAGTCAAATTATGAATAATGATTAAATGTGATTGGTCTATGAAAAAACTATATATTTCCTTGAGAAATATAATACATTAATACGTTAAACTGTCCGTTATATCACGCAAATAAAACATTCCTATTAGAGACAAAAGTAGCTGGTAGTTTGTGGTAAGCTGAAAACATTTCAATAAAATATGATTGATTATCCCGTGCTACACTTTACTCACCGTCCGAGGAAACAGTTGCTTTGCTAGTTGCAAAATTACAATCGATATGTTTGTTTCCCAGAATGAATATTTCAAGCAGTCCATTAGAAAGCAATTATTCCATTTGCTTCTTTCGGCGGGACGGTGGACGGTGAATGTCTACCAAATTGCAAAAGACACGACTGTGGGTTTATGCTCAGTGCACAGGTATTCAGTTTTGGTCACGATAAAATTCTGTGAATATTGTCGGAAAATTAATACCGCATTGTTTAAGCCACTTAATAATATACAATAATTATTGAGAGTAAGGCACGTGGTACATATTTTCTCCAACACTATTTTGGAAACTACACATTCCACAACTAAAAATTATGTTGCAATTAATATTATTCCAACAAACCGTGTGGAATAATTCCGTACGCCGTTTGGAATAATTCCGCACGGCTTTCGACGAATCAGAACCTATTTAGCCGCATATTAGCGCGGCATATCAAATATCTTGGTTCGGTTTCTATGGTTATGACTCTTTGTTTTATATTTATTTATTTCATTCGCGTTCTACGTTTTAAAGTTTTTTGTTAACTTTTACACGTTTTTGGAGTAGTCCAGAGTAATAAGTTTATCTAAATAATATATTACTTAGAAAATTAACTGAAGACATTTTGTAGAAAAACATATAAAGTGGATATAAAGATATAGATATGGTATGTACGTCACCAGAAATAAGGGAACTTGCTAATGATACAGGCAGTCAGTTATTACCAAATAAATCAAAAGAAAAATATGAATGGAGTTATTATAAGCAATTTATGGACTGGCGTCAAAAAAATATTGAATGTTATATGATAATATATTGTTATATTATCAATCAACATTTTATGTATAATTTCTAAAATTTTGTTAGAGAAAGTATACTCTACAACACGTTTGGAATGGCATAATCCACACTCGCAAACCGTAGTCCTCGCCTTCGGCTCGGGCCACAAACTATTTGCTCGTGTGGAATATGGGCCAGTCCATTACTTGTTGTAGAATATACTATTTTATAATTTTATTTTGAATATGTTCAAAGTAGTTCCCTTTAACAATAACACACACAGCCAATTTTTCGTTCTACTTGTCCCAACCAATCTTCTTTTGGAATGCTTTTAAACTAATTTCTGAGAAACTTAAAAACTGTCAAATCTGTCAAAATAGTTACTGGGCCACTTGAAACTGCCAAATTAGTTTTAGGCTCACTTAAAAACTGTCAGAACTATCAAATTCAAATCATAGGTAACAGAAATGCTTTTTTCTCACAATAAAAAAAATGTGATGTGGCCAGCACAATACCTTCCGTCAATCCTGTGTATTATGTATAAATTCCATACATCAATTTTCTTGCAAAAGATTCTAAATTTCCAGTAAAATTATTTCATTAACGAACTATGCAAATTGCACTTGATACTGACATCTTTTTCTTTAGCTTTTCCCATTCTTTAGGGGTCGCTATTTTTTATTTTTTCTTCAACTTATTTCTGTTTTGCGTGTCGTTCTCATTCAGTTTCTTTTCTCTCAAGTTTTCCGCAATACAGTCCTTTCATCTTATCTTTGGTCTTCCTTTGTTTTTTCTACCTTCTACTATAGTCTACCACTAAGCTATTCATTCTTCTTCCAATATATTTTTCATCTCTCCTCATGACATGTTGAAACCAATGTAATCGTCTCTCTTGTACCTTTCTAGAAACTTCTTACACTAGAGTTATTTCCCTTATTTTTTCATTCCTTACCGTATTTTTCCGTGTCTTCCCCAACATTTATTTCAACATCCTCATCTCTGCCACATTATTTTACTTTTCATTGATACTGACATCTGTCAATTTGAATTATCGGAATATACTAGCAGTTTCTATGGTTGGCATATCTGGCTGGTTTATGAAATTTAATATCTTTATAATTCTTTAACTCCATATCTATTGAATATGAAGTATAAAATGCAATCAAATCGTATAGAGAATAATATATTCTTTAAGTTATAATAACGTTATTGTTGAGATATCTTTGTCTTTCAAAATGTGATATGTTGTAATTTGATATATTTTTGAAGTAGATAGGTGACGAATGTTTTAGTTTCACTTTTTATGTCAATCATGTCAATGTGTCATTGAATTGTTGTCATTTTATTTAAATAAATAAATAGTTTTTCTCATAATCTGAGACAGACCTTTGAGCTTCCTGGTCCAGGATAGAATTCATCCTCGTAATAGTTATATATCAATAAATGATATTTAACTATTAAAATCTTCAGATGGGGGTACTTCCGGTTGATCAATTATAACCAAAATCTAATCAACTCTTCTTCTGGATGTAAACTTGAGGAATACGAAAAAGTTATAATTTTTGGAATTGTGGTATTGAATTTATGCGATCTGAAACATTCGTCACACAGACACACACACACACACACACACACACACACACACATACACACACACACACACACACACACAGACATCATCGTAAAAATTACAAAATCGTATTATATGGACCATAAAACGTGCTTATTCACAAAAAACTTATCATTGAATTTTTTGACCAAAGACAATACATTCCTTACTTAAAGATGACGGAAGGTAAAAAAAATCTGTAGTGGCCAGCACAATATCTCTCGCTATTTTCATTTTTGGTTACATAAGTATTGTATTTAACATTTCTTGTATGCTTACACCGTAAACCAATAATTCTACTTATACCTATTCTTGTCCTACTTATACAAAACTAATCCTGTTAAAAATTGTTGCATATTTCTTTTAATAATTTATTAACTACAAACCAGTATCACATAAAATTATGTATGTACCTCAGACGAAAAGTGTCTTCAAGTAAACAACTTGCTCATACCTTAAAGATTCACTTTTCGTCTTAGACAAATAAAATATTATTATAATTCCGCATCATACATTAATCGAAAAACGTATTTGAAAATTTGAATTGTTTCACGTGGATTTGTTTCTGTACTTTGCCAGTAATCTATATTATGTCTATTTAACATATTATTATTAGAATAATTAGCTTCCACGGTCCATAAAATTTGATTTCAAAATTTGGATTTACACTGGCTTGCGATAAACCTTAAAAATCAAGTAACCGAGTTTTTACAGTTTTTCAGCTATGTAAATACGATTTTTTAATCAACTGTCAATGGAACTGTCACTATCACGTCAGTATTTTATCTATTGTAGAGCAAGTTCTTCATTGTGTTTTATACTGCTAAGTTACATATACGTATATACCAGAAAAAGTAAAGAACAACCAAGTATGTACATATTTCTCGTTTTCTTTTAACTTTGACATCTTATTTGACATTAATGACATTGACAAGTTCAAATTCAAGACAGACTCAATACAGCAAAAAACAGGTGTACGCGATTTTTTTGCAAGATATTTTCGTGAATAACATAATTACAAAATTAAAGTCTTCTGATATCACCGCCAGGATGAAGATTATGAATTTTGTGTAGTTTATAAGGTTTGTAATTATGCTTTCTCAAAATCTTGAGTACCTTGAAATGTGATATATTAAATTCTAGTGCAGCTTCTCTAATTGAATTTCCAGGGTAAACATTGAAATATCTACTTCTAAATTTTCATTAATCTCACTAGGTTTGTATTTACCATACATAGAGAACCAGTTCTACGGAGTTTTCTGTCTAATTTGAAAAAGTATGAAAATCTTGGATGAAACCAATTTGGATATTGTTGCTGGTATAATGGAGGGCTTGTCGTAAATTATTATTTGATGAAAAGTAACATTTTAACATATCTATCTCGTTAATTGAATAATTTGCTATTATTGATTAATAAAGTAGGTAATTAGTCAACACAAACTTTGTAGGTAGGTATGTGAGCGAAAACAACGCGAAACAATACACCTGTCAAATTTAATAATTAGTAATTTTGTTTTCAAGGCCCACTTTATTTTGAGAAAAACATTTTAATATTTTCTTCAATAACTAAAAACCTATACTTTTACAAAGTAAAAAATATTTTCTTTAAATTGGTGTAAGAATATACAGAATGTTCCATTTAAAAAAGTACAAAAATAAAAAAATCTACGGAAATTACATTTTGTTTCAGCCAGATTTATAGATTTAGTTAGCTTATTAGAAGTACTAAAAACTTTATTAGAACAATTTTTTTGTGACTTCAACTTTCGATTCCATTCTGTATATATAAGATATAGAATTTAATCTTCTTTGATATTTGCAGGAACAAAAATAAAAAAAAATATTTAGAAGATTTTTTTTTTATGAATCTACCAGTTCCGGTTGTCCAATTGTTACCAACTCTTCCCAGTAATGGCCAATTCGGATATACGTAGTTAAACAGATATTAAGTATTATAGTTTTTGAGAAATCGTCCTTCCAACATCCACATACACATACACACATATACACATACATACATCCACACACACCTTCTTTAAAACGTGCTTATTCATTAAAATCCGGATATGGGATTTTTAGCATGAATCCAATATCTCTCTTAACGAGAGGTAAAAATGGATTTACTTAAAGTTTTGTAATACTTAATAATAACTGTTTCATACACAACAAAATTATGAACTAAATTAAATAAAATAGGCGTGTTCTTCCACAAGGCACAATTTACTATAAACACTTGCATTGGGTTTTGGACATTTACGTCGGTTTCTCGGATTTCATACTGTGTAACTCCGAAATAAAGGGAAATGATGGTATACTGACACTATTGCTGAGTCCCTAAAAAGTCAGAAATTAACAAAAAGCCCAATTCGCAGAAAAAGTATGGTGCGCTATTTCCAAGAGATATATCCAGGATTTATATTAGTCGAGTGAGGTGTAGCCCTGAATAGTCAAAGTGTCAAAGGTACATCGATAATTATGTAATAAAATAAAATTGGGTAATTTGAAGAAGAAAACGCTGGGGACGATTTTACCTTCTGGTCAGACTTTATCCCAAAAAGTTTACGATGGAAGATGGGAAGCCCAAAATGACGACGAACTTCAACGCCGAATGTCGAGAATGTCGTCCAAAACCTAATGTTAAGTGTCCGCAGAAAGTTGCGCCTTGTGGAATAACACTTCCCACTTTATTTAATTTAAGTTCATAATTTAATTACTTATTAAATAGTTAATTATTAAGTGTTACAAAAATTTAGATAAATAAACTTTTTTTACAATTTTTTTTGTTGAAATTTATACCTATACTTATGAGACATATGTTATAACATTTTTTTAAAATTTTGGCTACATCATACAGTGCCTTAAAAAAATCATAACTCGGAGTAGGTTATAAACAAGGAAACGTATTTCAATTTAAAAAGTATTTAATTAAATGTCAATTTGACACGAGATATTATCAAAAATATCAAAAGAAATCAAAGATTTTCTTCTTGAATCTTATTTTAGAAATGGAAATAAATTAGAAAATGGCGAATGGCAATATATTGTATCCTTCTTTATTATTTTTTCTCCATAAAATTACATTCCAAGATCATTTTTGACAAGCACGTTTTAGAGTCCCCGCTTTCGTATATTCATATGAAGGGTTGATTAGATTTTGGTTATGATTTGGTTAATCAAAAGTACTTTAATTTGTAGATTTTAAGAGTATTTCTAGAAAAAAACGCCGTTAAAAATTATTTTTTGAGCTTTTATATTTTATAAATAAAAGAATATGTTATTGTCTATTCGATTTAATTATTATTTTTTCTTTATATTCAATGAATTTAGAGATAAAGAATTATAAATAAATATTATGCAACCTAATGCTGCTAAAAGCTGCACCATGGAAACAGAATATTTAAATATTACTAATTGACAGATGTCAGTGTCAAACAAATTTATATATCTATGTGAAATGATTTTACTGGAAATATAAAAATGTAAAATAATTTAAGCTAAAACAATCACATTAGGTAATATATATGTCAGCTCGGCAGGCCTTGCAGGCCCTGGGCTGATACAACAGATTATATCCAATTCAACAGATTATGTTATAAATATAATGCTATATGTTTTTTTTTCTACTTCTTATTTTAAGAAACATACTGTTCTTTTTAGGAGTAGTTCAGTTCAGTTCAGTTCAGTTCAGTACGAGGTAAGATTACTTCATTTCTTCCCTAAAAAGAAAACGCTCATAGAATAGTTTGCAAAAAAAAATCTGTGTGGAATTTGTACATAATACGTACAATTGCCGGAAGGTATTGTGCAGGCCACATCAGATTATTTTATTTTGGTTATCAGGATAGAAATTAAGGAAAAATAAGAGAAACACTGGTTAATATAGAAGTATACCATATTATTATTTAAATGCTTTTATGTACAACTAAGTATATAACTAGACGTTATCAACACTCACTTGTATATAATCACACTGGGTCTTATTTGCTAACAAATTTATGTATATTTGTTTTTATATCTAATAATTACAAAGTAATTAGGAAATTCCGAAACTATATAAATGTCATTTGGTTCTCTATACAAGTCGTGTATTGCACGGATAAAACTTCATACTTGAAAAATACAATAGATTATCTGGGAATTAAGAATTCTTATCTTACATAATTTATATTACCTACAAAATCTTGGAAAAAGAAAATAATAATATCTATAATAATATAATAGCGCGACTTTATTTAAGTACCTCTTTTATTATAAAAGCGAGTTCAGAATACGGTCCGTTTTTCTGATTATATTTTTTTTCTGAAATTTGACAAATGAAATTACACGAAATAAATTTCGTCATTTCATAAATGCTACAAATTTTCATATTCGCATAGGTATTTTGAAAAGATTAATAACATCAAAAGTACCCAAATTAAATAATTATTAAATGTTCAATATGTTTGCGGTCTAATGCAAGAACAACCATTGCCAATTTTTGACCAAAACGCTTTATTTTTATATTCAAGAAAAATCAGTCTAGCTGTAAAAGAACCTATAAGAATCTGCATGAATTGAATTAATGTCATATCATGAAACAAAAAATACTTATTGCAATAATAACCAATGTAGACTTATTAGTAAAATATTGAAATGTTTTAATATTATAGACAGTTTAAAACATACAATTACTGATTAAGTTTTGTTTTTACTCATATGATACTCGCAGTAGACAAATAATAAAATACCCGTATATTTTAAATCGATTCATTATTTGTAGTTTACGAGATAATATCTATTAATAATCTGAATAAATTTGATATATTGACGGCATCATGGCCTGAGCGTGGTAATATGCCATAGTGATTTGAACACAGGCCATACTAACGTCATCATATCCCTTCTCCAAAACATTCAATTGTAAATAAACTATATTATTACGAAATAATATTTAAAGTTTTAAATTAAGTACTAGGGTTCACCTTATCAAGGTAAATAAATCAAAAGTAGATTCTGTTAAAATCCAATCATAGCTTATTTCTTGAAAACATTATGGATGTTTCGAGAGCCACAGCCACAATGGCTCTTATCATCAGCTTTGGAGTACACAAACCGATAATATAGTTTGGTTCACGAAAGATGACTATTCAAGGTCACTTATACGCCGTCTGCTATAATATTACTTGCAAATAACTGCACTGCATTTCGTATGCATGTTGCGCACATGAAATATTTATGTATAAATTTTAACTGAAAAAATGAGTGTAGGTACAGTAAAAATTTTGAAAATTTTTACTCCGCCCATTATAGTAAAAGCATTCAAAATTCAAAAATAAGTCAACTGGTAAGTTTATAAGCAAATATCAAACCAAATATGTTAAAAGTAAGATAATGACACAATGTCAGTGTCAGTGACTCTGACAGAAAATAACGTTAGTCGTACGGCTATGACTCAAGGTAATGTATCTGAATTAATAAATAAATTTACGTTATAACGAAAGTATTATCAACAACGAGCATCGTTTTAATGTGGAATGCCCTAACTTAGTCGAACAATATAAATTTTTGAAAGACAAGCATATTATATTCATCCTTATCGCACATTCTTATAGCCTTTATAAAGGAAAAAGATAAATGTATGCCTATTTCTTAATTCGTTCATGATACAGATGACCTTAATCGGACATTTTCAAAAAAAAATACGGTAATTTATATGAAAATTATGTTTCTTTTTAAATAAAGCTTTTCGCAAAAAAATAATTTAAACATCAACGTCACTGGGTAAACATTAGGCCAGAGGGCAGTGTAGTAGATAATTAGATATCTGTAACTCTACGAGAAACGTCATTATTATTTGCAGTGTGTTGGAAAGTAATATCACCCATTTACTCATACCTGTTATACAACATAAATTGCAAAGACATACGTGAATTAATCTTTCTCTTTCTAACATGAAATGTTGCTAAGCTACTACTGTATGAAGGGCTGTGTATTCTTCCTTCGAACAAGTGACCTTGAATAGTCATCTTTCGTGAACCAAACTATAAAAAGTTTTTACATATTATGAATATGTTACACATTTTGGATATATCGTATTGGAGCTATGTTCGCTCCCAAAACCCATGCTTGAGGAGCTAAGTCCTCAACCTCCATACTTGTTTGTGAAGGAGTATAGCTTGCACCTATCAACAGGGTAGCCAGATGACTTATACTGATATCCCCCAAGTGAAATCTGAAAACTACTACACCTGTGAACGGGATTCCCGGAATAGGACGCGAGCAAACATGTGACTCGAGCGACCTTGAAGTGCTTAGTACAGTCCATACGATGTAACTTGGCGAGTCAAAAGAATGTAATTCAGTTCACTATTCCTAAGTTGCGTTTTGTCAAATATTTGCTTTTACTTCGATGCCGCACAGCTTCAGAAGTGAAATAGTGATTTTACAATGTTTTATTGCCTTACACAAAGCAAATTTCACTCTAATACACTCAAACTCGGGGTGTCAGGTACTTTTAAACCCAAGAAGTTATATTCATACATAAGCGTTGGTGCATTTTTATCTCAATAGCAATAGAAAGTTTATTTTCTTAACTTTATTAATTTAAAAAATAATTAATTATAATATGATTTATATAATAAATAATTCATTCCAATATTTGTAATATTTTTTTTTGTATAAATAATTTCTTTTTTTTTGTAATATTCGTAATTTTATTGAACTTCATTCTTCTTCGGTACGCCTATGGATTTTATAACTTTCCCATTACCGCAGTGATAATGCGAATTGCCCCAACTCGCCAAGTTACATCGTGTGGACTGTATCAGCTGATTTGTGTGCGCTTGTTAGTTTGACAACAATAATGTCGTTTTGGCAAGAACAATGTTTTGACTTATTTTAATTTTGGACTGTTAAGAAGCGATTATTTTTAATTTTGTTTTACTGCTTAAAAATTGTAAAATAATAACTTTTAGCAGTACGAAATCAAAATAAGTCAAAATATTGTTCTTGTCAAAGTAATATGCGCATACAATCAGCTTATTCCAAGTCTCTTTAGGTCGCACGAGTCACGTGTCTGCTAGCGTCCTATTGGGAATTCTAACAATCATTATATATGAAACTTTTGGTTATAATATAAGGAAACAGATTTTTTTCTACATTATAATTATAGCTCAGCTTCTGTCTGCCATTCCCTATAAAATTCCCCAGAACAACTGTTCCCCTGTTTTATCCCCTAACAGAGATAAATTCCCCTAAAAATAGGGGAAAATCTGGAAACCCTGCCTATCGAGGTTAAAATAAAGTTGAAACATTTAGAAAAAAGGTGATTAATATTGGAAATAATATTTAATTTTTATTATTAATATAATGAAAACTTATAGTGGTTAATTTTTATATTTTATGATCCACATATTGCAATTCTATTATGGTCAAATTCCATCGTAATCAACATTAATAGTGCGTAATATTAAGGTAGTATTTGGTAATATTAACACTATAATTTTCTTGTTGATTTTAAATCACTCATTTCCAAAACGACTAAATGTTAATACTGATTGTTCTTGCATTAATACAAATATTAATAAAATTATCGATATTATTATGATGCTGAAAAGTACTTTCATAAAATCGTAAAACATATATTTGTGCTTTTCATAAAGTTCAAGTATGAAGCTTTCCCGTTCTGACATATACAAATCTGAGTTGAAAATGTTTGTTAACAAAGTAAAGTTGAAAGCAAGTTGCTAATTAAGCACGTAAAGTATTCAACAAATAAATTAAATGGCACAGCAATAAACGTATGAATGGAAACAAACTCCCAACAATAATTGACTTGAAACGCGAATCTAATGTCGTCAATTATTCGTTTGTCGTGGTTAACATTATTAAATAATGAATTTAATCTAACACTACGAAAGATTCTGCTAATAATCCACAAAATCAGGCAGTAAGGAAATAGATCGACGGAGGCTCTGGATTGTATTTAACTTACTCAGAAAGTCGCACAAATGAATTAAATATTTTGGTATAGCTTTGGAAAATAACAAAATACAGTGAATTTTATTTACAATCGGTTAATTCTTCAAATAAATGTTGTAGATAATTTAATTTTGCATTTAATTCAATAACCATTTTTTATTTTGCACGTTTCGTAACCGAGTAAATTAATCTTTTCAATGTAAAGAAATAGAAGACTTCCACAATGGCTACGAGTAGCCAACAAACGGCGGGAGTCATGGACCCCTATTCCGTAACTTTAGAGCTTGGCTCTGTAATAATGACGTCACTGATAGAAACTGTTTCTATATCGAAATAAGTACATGTCTCTATCGTAGTGATTTTGATGTTATAAAGTTGTTACCGATTATACGCTGGCAGCTGGTTTGTAAACATTGATACGTGCAGTTTCAAATTGTAAAATGGCCGCGAAAAGAGATAAGAAAATTACGCTGAAACAGAAAGATTTTTTAGTTGCTTTTATGGAAAATAATTTCGCGAGGGGGACACTAGTAAGTGTTGAGGGAAGATTAAGTGCAATAATGAGTTGTAACAATGTATTAGCGGCCATTTCTGAAGTAAATAAAATATAATCTTAAAGTATGTACTTATATCATGTTCATACCTTTTATTTAAAATAATACATATCAAATTAAAAACTTTCTCAACACAACCACAAAACGCCTTCACAAACAAATGTTATGAAATCCACCCCAAGTGGTAGCTCTATGGATAGAGACAGATATGATGTCATATTATAGCGTAGTTCTATTCGTTGCTGCTAGATACCATTAGTGAAAATAGAAACATTCGCGATATAGAGCCTAGCTCTAAAGTTACAGAACAGGGGTCATGGCTACGTATATGTCATATGAGATCCATGGCGTTTGTTTTTTCAAAATTTCGACGTAAAATTTGACAACTTTAAAAAACTTCTCAAAAAAAGTTACAAAAGTTTTTATAATATTTTGGTGACAGCAATATTTTGACGTTTGGTTTGACAGCTCAGCTGGCAGTTGCAGACGCCATTTTACTTACTATCAGCCGAGATAGAAAGAGATAGCTGTTAAATTGAAAAGGTCTATTGATTTTAAAAAATATATAAGTTACTTTTATACGTGTGTATTCTGTATTGTACCATGTTAATTTTAACAGCCTGTTAACATTTGTAACCAGTAGAAATAAATGTATTATCTGTCATTTAATTTTTTTATTCAGTGTCTATTATTATTGGTAAAAAATTAAAATAGAATGTTAAAATTAACACGACGAGTTATAAAATACACCACTAGTGTTGAAATAAAATAAAAACAAATGTAATGACATTTTATCTGTCAAAAACATACAGGGTGGTAACTGCGACCCCGGAACAGGACTTTAACATGTAAAATCATATCTTCTTAATTTCTTGCTTCCCTAATTATTTTACGTAAAAATGCTTCAAATAAAAGTTGTAGAGCATAAAATTATTCATCTGAATCAATAAGCAACATTAAATTTTATGCTTTGTAACAGCATAAATTAAGTATGAAAACGTTGAGAATCACCTCAAAAATAGCAATAGCCATGGAATTGAGACAACATAACAATTATCTGTTAAATTAAATTGATATTTGTTCACTTGAACAGATTTTACAAATAATACTGAATTGAATTAACCTAGCTTGACAGATAAATCGTTAACATTTGTTAATTTTTTGTTCCAATTCCATGGCTATAGTTATTTTTGCGTTGATTTTCGACATTTATACCTAATTTTTGACGTTACAAGGCATACAAAATTATTATTGCTTCATGATTCAGATGAAGAATTTTATGCCCTACAATTTGTATTTGAAGCTTTTTAACCTAAAATAATTAAGGAAGCAGGAAATTACGAAAATCTGATTTTACATGTCAATGTCCTAAGTTCCGGAGTCGCGGTCTCTACCCTGTAAAAATTGTCACATTGTGACCTTTTAACTCTGAGAAACGTTCTATTTAAGTCATCATTATTGTAAATGGAGAATTATTTACACAAAAAAGTAACAAATTATTAAATAGTATTATTTTGACGCAAATTATGTTTTATAATTTCAACAAGGAAAATGTTATTACATTTTGTATGTGTTTTTATTTTAATACCATGGTAACATTATAAAAAAGTAACTTTTATCAAATTTTAAATTCAATTTCGCTGGTTACAAAATTAAATATGATTACTGAATTATATACAGAATTGATTTTTTTAAATAATTATTGTTAATTAATTAATAAGTCAGTTTTGCTAAAGGAAAAACTGTTTTCTCATGTTAAACGGCTATGGCCCGCATTTTGTGTTACACCCTGTATATTATATTACTATTGGAATAGGAATGTACAACTCTGTCAAAATTTTGTGCAACGTTTATTCGTTTTATGACCATCCTTTGAGTATAACAAAATAAACTGTATACCGAATGGCGCTTGAAATCCGTTACATAGAAATTTAACATAGGAAAACAGTTTTTTCAAAATTTATCTGTTCCGTAAAGCATTATGTTACTTTACACATAGAAATCTAAGGAATAAATACTGAATTTTCATGTCAATTTTTTCTTTAATTTACGATTTTATTGAGTGAGTACATACATTTTGTCACTCAAATATTTTTTTTTCTAAATAAAAAAGTGAGCCGTCGCGGAAATCCTGGCAGATGTGAAACATCAAAATTTATTTTTATTGAAGTATTTGTTGCTTGAAACGATACTCTGGTTTTTCAAATTCGCTCCGATACACCGATATACACAAGTAAAGTGACGAGCGGGGAGCGCCGTGCCAAGGCGGCGAGACGGAGAGCGCCGACGAGTCACGAGGCTGACCGTCGTGTCATAGGAGTCGTTCTTCCCCCGCCTAGGTGCGCTATCAGATGTTTCACATCAAAAATAAATGTATAAAGCGCCACATAAAATTTTACGGAACATATTGCTCCTTTAAATAAAAATAATTATTTTGTCATTGTATTTCGCTTTTATTTTCCAAAACTCTATTATGAAGTATAAATCAAAACAATATGCATTTTCTTTGTTTTTAATATTTTATTGTATTGAAATCACAAATCAACAGTAATTTCATTCGTGCCACATTTTCCGAGAAGTTATCTGTTCCGTCAAAATAATAAAAATTAAATCACGTACCATACAGTTCACATTTAAATATTTTACACACTAGAAATATACAACACATGTCTGTTCATATTGTCGACGTTGCAGTACACACTTGAGCGTTAATCGTCACTTTAAATACACTTTAGCCCCTTTAAAGGGCCGTTAGTCCATAATCCGACTTAATTGTCGGCTGCGAAGGTTGTGTTGTCGGCGTTAGGGGTGTTAAAGCCGGACCTAAAGTAGCTAGGTGTAAACCCGGGTCGTGCATCATCCCTCCGTGTTGGTGTTGGTGGTGTACTGGAGCTGGTGCCATTGGATGCGCATGGGACAGTTGTTGTTGTTGCATTTGGTTGCCCATTGGTATATGTTGCATATCTAACATGTTGTCTCCTATATCTATATCTCTACTGTTGTTATTCTTCCTCCTGTCGTTGTTGTTGGCAGGTGATGAATTCTGTGTTTTCCCCCTCCCCTTTGATGTTGACTTTGTTGTTGTGGTGGTGACCCCAGCAGGATTTGTTTTCCTGCGGACATTTTTGGTGTTTGGGAGTTTGTTGTCTTTCTTCCATTTCATACGCCGGTTTTGGAACCAGATTTTGATCTGGCGTTCGGAAAGGACTAAGGTATGTGCGATTTCGATGCGCCGTCGTCTGGTTAAGTAGCGATTGTAATGGAATTCTTTTTCTAATTCGAGGATTTGGTGGCGGGTGTAGGCGGTGCGTTGGCGTTTGGGTTCCATGCCGGGAGTGTACGAACCGTTCGCTGAAAACAAAAAAAGACAGTTAGTGATTTACACAGATTAAAAATATTTAAAGTTGTATTTTGGTTGTTTGATAAATTTGCACAAAATGAAAAATATGAATATCACTCCAAACTAAATTTTTCAGTATATATAGTCAGGAACAAATTCGAATTCCTTATTATGCACGCTACTGAAAATTGATGTAGGTCTCTATGGGCCAACTTTTAAGGTAATTTTAATAAGCATCACATGAATTTTGGTTCGTCTATTGTTTTTGAGTTACAAGCTAGAACTTATTTTTCGCTTATTTTGAAAATATCTCGTATCTCGATTATTATAAAAGATAATAAAAAAACTGTTTAAACAATTTTATACGGTTTTTTTACCTCCGTCACCTTTAGGGAAGGAAGGTATGTATTGTCTTTGGTCAAAAAATTTGGTGGTTAGTTTTCAATGAATACGCACGTTTTAGGGTCCCTACAATACGATTTTCCTATTTTCACGATGATGTCTGTATGTGTATGTATGTGTGTGCGTGTGTGTGTGACTATAATTTTGGTCGCGATATCTCCAATACTAGAATTCCAAAAACTACAATTTTTACATATTCCACTTTCTTACATTCATATGCAGACTTGATTAGATTTTGGTTAATTTGAAGATTTTAACAGTTTTTTT
The DNA here is from genome assembly GCA_951394225.1 of Harpalus rufipes. Lineage (NCBI taxonomy): Eukaryota > Metazoa > Arthropoda > Insecta > Coleoptera > Carabidae > Harpalus > Harpalus rufipes. The sequence continues at coordinate 48,868,030 of OX596279.1, forward strand.
TTTAAACGCTGTTAAATATTATTTTTTGACATTTAATGTTATTATAAATATTAAAGAATATTCTTATCTATTGAAATTAAATGCATTATATATTTCATATTCAGTGGATATAGAGTTAAAGAATTATAAATAAATTAAATTTTATAAATCAACCAGCTCCATGGAAACAGCTACTATATTGAGTTAATTCTAAATGACAGATGGCAGTGTTAATGAAAATAAAATGAATGTGGCAGAGATGAGGATGTTGAAATAGATGTTGAGAAAGACACGGAATAATGAATGAAGGAATACGGGAAATAGTTCGAGTGGTAGAAGTTTATAGAAAGATACAAGAGAAACGATTACATTGATATGAACATGTCATGAGGAGAGATGAAGAATATATAGGAAGAATGAGGAGTTTAGTAATAGAAGGTAGACGAAATAGAGGAAGACCAAAGATAAGATGGAAGGACTGTGACTGTATTGCGGAAGACTGGAGAAAAAAGGAACTAAATGAGGACGACACGCAAAACATAAATGATTGGCAGAAAAAAACATAGCGACTTCTAACGAATGGTAAAAGCTAATGAAGAAGATGTCAGTGTCAAGTGCAATTTGCATAGTTTATTTATGAAATATTTTTACTGGAAATATAGAATCTTATGCACGAAAATTTATGTATAGGATTGACGGAAGGTAATGTGCTGGCCACATCAGATTTTTTACATACAATATCGTGGTGTAATTAGATTTTTTCAAAACTTAATAATCTCGAGACATAAAATAAATACAATATTTGTTAAATAGGAACAATGTTGAAAATAATCTCAACTTATTCCTTATTTTATAAGATTTTCAATGATGTATAAAAAGTCTACATTCTTTTACTTCAAACATAAATAAAAGACGAATTATTAATTTCTTGGAATTGTTAAGAAACAATAGAAAAAAATTATTATAGATCATCATTTGTTTATTTTAATTCTATGTGTATTAATTAAGTTCTAAAAATTGTAGCCAAGTATTTTCGAATTACTAGTTTATTTATTCTATATCGGCGTTATAGTTTGCTTTGGCTTTGACATAATTTGAAAAAGTGTGTGGCACAAATAACATATGTAACATAAGTTTTCGGAACAATTTTGAATGGACGATAGTGTGGTTTAAGGAAAGTATATTGAATTTGCAACAATTAATATAGCTGAAGCTTAAAATTCATATTCTAATAAAGAGTTAGTTGCCAGCGAGGTTGCCAGTTTACTTATATACAGCGAAGTTTAATTCTGTCTTGCCCCAGGAGTCTTTGGCGGGTTTAAATTTTTTTTGCGCACTTTTTAACAATTCTGCGCCTTAATTCTTTTCATTTTTGGGCTCCTACACATTGTCGTACACTTTTCTTGTAGGTAACGTCTAAAAAGTCTCGCTGTACGTTAGGAGAATTGTTGTGCGGGGTAAATAAATAGTATATTTTTACCTCCAAGCACTGCGTTGTTGTTCCGGCATAGTGCCAAAACTTAATATCTTCGTTTATATGATGTAAATTGATGAAATCAAGTAACTTTGGCTGGCAATTTTGTGTATAAACTTCTAATACATCCAACGTACAGTCTAGAGATGCCTGCTTCCGAAATTGCTGCACACAACATTATTTTATCTGAAAACTTTGCTTTGACTTTAAATTCTATATTGAAACTTTTTGGGCGTTACTTGCAAGAAAGATATACATCAATCTGTAGAAGCCTCAAAATGAAAACATTTAAGGAGAAGGTTTTTTAAAAGGGTAAACAAAATAAATTTTAAAACTCATCAAAGACTCATGGGGCAAGTCAGGACTAAACTTCGTCGTCTAGAAGAAAACTGGCCAGTAGCTCTATGTTAAACATGAATGTTTAGCTTAAGCTATGGTAATTATAGTATTAATAAGCAGATTAAATATACTTTCCTTAAATCACAGTATCGTCCAATATTTTTTTTTCCAGAAACTTATGTTACATACAGGTGGTGACCGGTACTGCCGAACATAGGAATTTAACATATAAAATCAGACTTTCCTAATTTCCTGCTTTCCTAATTATTTTAGGTAAAAAAGTTTCAAATAAAAGAGTAGAGCGTAAAATTCTGCATCTGAATCAATAAGAAATAGCTATTTGTGTATTAAGAGCGCAAAGTAGGACATTGTCGATTGAGAGGTTGTTGCCGCGCGACGCAGGAGCGCGGCATTCTCTCGAAATTGACAATGTCTATTTGCGCTCGAAACGCACACAAGATTTTTTTTGCAGTCGCCACAGTGGGGTCCTACACCCTAACAAAAAATAATATAATGTACACTTTGTACTTACACTACTACTCAATTAATAAGCTTTTATATTTAATTTTAATTTATCGTTATTTCCCATTCTTCTTGACCTATTGCTTCAATCTAATCTAAACATTTTATACCTTCGTGTTTGTAAATGAATGCCCTATTTTATTTTCACAATAGTGCGGCATTTTTTTATGGTTATGTAATGTACCGACAGAGCAGTTACCATATTGATTTGTAAAGGTGGTAAATGTGTCACTACAGTGCCATTTAGTTCCTGACTAAACGTTTCCATTAAGAATGTAGACAAGTGATATTTCTCAACATTGTATAGTTAGAAATTTGGACAGCGAGCGTTTTTTCTACTTTGTCGCGCTAGAGCGGCAAAGTGACATTTTGCGTTGACAAAAGAGAGCGCAAATGGCTACTTTCTATATAGACTGTAGAAAATATTAATTTTGTATGCCTCGTAGTCATGGAATTAAGACAAAATAAATAACAAATGTCTAACGGTTTATCTGTGATCGTAGGGTAATTTCTTTTTATTATGATTTTTTTCTAATTTCTGTTCCAGTTAATAATTATCTGTTAATTTAAATTGATATTTATTCATTTGAACAGAAATTACAAATAATAATAAAAATAAATTAGCCTAGCTTGACAGATAAAACGTTAACATTTGATATTTATTTTATCTCAATTCCATGGCTATTGTTATTTTTGGGGGTTATTTTCGACATTTTCATACCTAATTTCTGCCTTTACAAGGCACACATCATTAATTTTATTTATTGATTCAGATGAAGAATTTTATGCTCACAACTTGTATTCGTAGCTTTCTACCTAAGATAATTGGGAGAGCAGGAAATTACGAAAGTCTGATTTTACATGTTAAAGTCCTATGTTCGGCTGCGCCGGTCACCACCTTGTAGGTATGTTAAAAATTAAGCAGTGACAATTATGTGCCGCCATCGTTAAACTATTTAACAGTCATTTTCATCAACGATTTCTAAACCGTTGCCTAGCTAAAAATTTCCCATAGATTTAAAAAATTTCCTCGAAATTGAACCCGGACCATCCAAATCAGAATTGGTCTCCTAAACGCACACAACGACCCATCTCTAGAAATATCATTGTGCATATTATAGAAATCTTGTTATTTGTTTCAGATCAAAGTTCCGAAATCCTTTCAAAACGGTCACAGATAAGGATCATCATACATCAAATGTAAGTCAATTTACTTTTTACCTTCTGTCACCTTTGTTAAAAAAAAATCGATGATGAGTTTTTAATAAACACGTTTTGGGACCCTAAAATACGAATTTACTATTTTGACGATGATTTCTATATATGTGCGTGTGTATACGCGTATGTCTGACGATCGTTTCGGCCACGATAACGCCAATATTACAATTAAAAAAATCTGTTGTGGCTAGCACAATACCTCTCGCCACTTCCTTTTTTTGGTTACATAAGTATAGGGCGCGAACAGTCATGTTACATTGTTGGCCTTGACAAGCAGATGTGGGGGTCCGTTTCAGAATTATAATTAGTAATTATATACATGGATGTCAAATGTCAGAATTTTTCATTAAAAAATTCAAGATTTTCTAAATGAACGTAGTTAATTTGTTACCAGGAGTGTGGAATTTACTTGTCGAGGAAAATAAACCACATTGAATTGGAAAATCACTAAATTTAGAATGAGAAATTATGATATTTGACATCTATATACATAATTACTAGCTATCATTCTGACATGGGGCCCCCATATCTGCTTGCCAAGGCCAACAAAGTCACATGACTGCTCGCGCACTAATGTATTTAACATTTCTAGTATACCTACACGCTTCACCAAAAATTCTACTTATATCTATTGCATATATTTAGATTTTTTAAATTTAAATTCATTCTATGAAGGAATTTTGTCCTACTCTTCTAATTTTTCGAGATGTTTCCAATTCATTGTCGGAAGTAACAGTATTTCTGAAGGGTATGTGTAATATACCTATAATATTAAATATTTAACTATTAATATATTAAGAAATAATATAATGTATGTACTTCCCAGAAAAAGTCTTCAGTAATGTCTCCGGATTTCTGACACTGACATTTATCTGTCAGTTACAAACAATTAAAATTTTCAACTATTTTCCATTGCATTCTTTCGGCTGTAAAATTTATTACAACAGATTATTTTATATATTATATTTCTTTTATCTCTAAATCTATAGAATATATAATAAAATATTTAAATGTATCAGATAGAGAATTTAATTTTCTTTAATATTACCAAGAAAAAATTTCAAAAAATAATATTTAGAAGATTTTTTTTTCAAGAATCTTCTACTTCTGGTTGTCTAATTGTTACCAAAACCTTTTCAGATCTTCCCATGAATGTCCGATTGGGAAATACGTAGTTAAACAAATATAAAGTCTTATAGTTTTTGAGTAATCGTCCTTCCAACATCCCACATACATACACATACACACACACACACACACACACACACACACACACACACATACACACACACACAACCACACACACATACAGACATCATCGTAAAAATGTTAAAATTGGATTGTAGGAACCTTAAAACGTGCTTATTCAATAAAATCTGGATATGCGATTTTTAACATGATTGCAATACCTCTCATTTCCTGCATCTAAACGAAGACTTGATTAGATTTTGGTTACAATTGAACAACCGGTCCCTTAATTTGACGCTTTTGACTGTTTTTCTTAAAAAAACACACAGTTAAATGTCATTTTTTGACATTTAATGTTAATATAAATATTAAAGATATTTTATTCTCTATACGATTTGATTGCATTATTTTCTTCATACTCAATGTATTTAGAGATAAAAATTTATAAAGAAATAAATTTTCATAAATCTTGTTGTAATATATGCTGCGTCTCCATGAAAACAGTTTCAATAATTCAATATTACTAATTGACAGATGTCAGTGTCAAGTACAATTTATATAATATGTCTGTGAAATTTTAACATTTTTCTGAAAATACAAAAAACTTTCTATGTTAGTGTGTGGAAGTTATTGTACTGGGCACAACAAATTTTTACCTATCGCTTAGATAGGTATTGGATTCATGCTAAAAATCACATATCCAGATTTTAATGAATAAGCACGTTCTAAGGTCCTTACAATTCAATTTTAACATGATGGTGTGTATGTGTGTGGATGTATGTGTGTGCGATGTTGGAAGGACGATTTCTCAAAAACTATAATCCTTAATTGGCTGGAAAAGCTTCTTGACTAGATGGAGATGATGTGGAAATAAATTTTCTGGATAGCAGTCAAACAATTAAATTTTATTTTTCGACTCCTGAAGAAGGCACATGCGGTGCCGAAACTAGTTGAGGCCGAAAAAATAAAATTTAATTCTTTGACTGCTATCCAGAAAATTTATTTCCATATAATACTTAATATCTGTTTAACTACGCATTTCTCAATCGGACATTACTGGCAAGAGTAGCAGAGATTCTTAAAAAAAAATTCTAAATATTATTTTTTCAATTTTTTTGTGTCATTGTTGGCTTTGACAAAGCAGATATGAGGGCCCGTGTCAGACAGGCAGCTACATAGATGTGTAATGTCATAATTTTCCATTGCAAATTTCGTAATTTTCCAATTCCATATGTTTTGTTTTCATCGACCAGTAAATTCCATACTCCTGGAGACAAATTAACCACTTGAACTCAGAACATCTTGAAATTTTGAATGAAAAATTATGACGTTTGATATCTTATATATAATTACTAGCTGTCATTCTGACACGGACCCCATATTTGCTTGTCAAGGCGAACAAAGTCATACGACTGGTAGCATTCTGAAGAAAGAATTTAAAATTTAAAAATCTAAATGTAAAAAATAGGTATAAATACAATTTTTGGTGTAGAGTGGTAGACATACAAGAAATGTTAAATACAATATTTATGTAACCAAAATTAAAGTGGTGTGAGGTATTGTACTGGCCACAACTGATTTTTTTTAAATAGTTTCCAAATAATATTCATACTTTGAATAGAGCAATTAGAAACTAAATTTTGATCAATTAAGACAGTATTATATTAGTCTCTAATGTGTAAAATTCGTGATGTACATAGCTACGTATAATATGAAAGTATACAGGAGTGTTGAAACCCAAATAACTTTTCAAAATTTAAACTCTGTGATCCCCTGAATTCATAGAAAGACCGTAGTAATTTCCTGTTGAGCAAGACATGTTGTGTGAGAATTTATTCAAAGATGTCGAAGCGAAACGGATGAATTTAATGTAACGTGTTATTAGATAATATAGAAAAATTATCTACTGGTACCATCGCAAGTCCTGCATGTCGATGTACAGTTACCCAGCGATTATAAATAAAGAAATATATATTTTAATCTTTACAATTATTCATGCTTGTCAATTTCCACTGCGCAAATATAATTCAAAAATGCACCGTTACGTGTTATGAATATACAATACACGCTGAAATTATATGAAAAATTGTGAAATAAACTCAATATGACTTCATCACAGTTTGCAACAATATAAAAGAAAGAGGATACAAATTATATTGAAACAACATGCGACTGTATAAGAAAATATGATCAACTGATTAGGTGTAATTCGCGTTGTTAATATGAATCAAATTAGTGGTACCATGTATTGGGTTGATGCATAAGCGTTTTTGGTTTCTAGGACAATAGAGTGCCTTGGAAAACAATTTGTTAGATATTCGGGCATATATTGTAACTCAGTGGTTAATTTTTAAGAACTGATTAAAAAAAATGAACCAACCAAGTGTGTTGATATATAACAAAATATCTGTTGTGGCCAGCACAATACCTGTCGCTATTTCCATTTTATTTAATCATTAAGATCCGGTATTTTCACTTCCGAATAAAGTTTCGAATAAGTATTCGTTAAATAAATCTATTCTATATATTTATTCAACGAATAACTCCATTGTGTGTTTTCACACATTTGACGAAAAAATTTAACATTCGTGAATTAGTAACCTTGCAGAGTGAATTTGTGTCAGTGGAGAAGGATGGAGTTCTGCGTAGCCACGTTAAGCAGACAAAGATGAAATATGTCAACTTCTTTTGAATCCGTGCTTGTCAATTTTTTTTTGTCATCCTTAATATCATCTATATCCTTCTGCATTTTTAGCCCCGGGAGAGTGTAGTTTAACAAGTAATCTATTGCAGTAATCATACGCGGTAAACGAAATATATGTATATTGTAAAATTATCCTTATAATTTTTGTATATTCCTTTCAGTTTGAGATATAGTATATATTTTACTAGCATCATATGTCAGGATCTTTAGAAGGATTTACCCAAGGAGGGATTTACCTATGTATGCACTGTTTGAGATCAAATACTAACCCAAATTTGTAATAATAAGATAAGCAAAATTTAAATATTAAATCCTAATAAACATTTATCACTAGACTGCAACTCCATTTATTTACCAGTAACCTTTTACAAAATAAGAACAGTTTATTTTCATAATCGGAATCTGTCAGAAAATTCCTTCATGTGTGTGGTTAGGTCGCTGTCTGATCGTGCGTTTTCGATTTCTCGCATTATTCATTCATTTATAATTCAAACAATCATCAGAATAATTAAAAATAGTTAATATATCCACGTTGTTAATAAATCTGCACTATGTAGGAATGTAATGTACATGCGAATAAATCCTTTATGCGCTACCCAACTAGCGAATAACTTATTCCGCGAATAACAGATGTTATTCTTTAGAATAAATTTATTTGCAAGTGAAAAGACAACAAAAATATTTATCCGAAGATTAAATTTATCTATAGCTTTATTCGCAAGTGAAAATACCGGCCCTAAATCCAACAAGAAAATGCTACATAAGTAACGAATTTAACATTTCTTGTACACGAATAATTCAAATTGTATCTATTCTTTTGTTCTATGAGATCCTACTATTCTAATATATAAGGGCAATCGAATTGTGACTTGAAGCCCTTTCTAACATCAAAAACAGTTAAAATATTTTATATAAAACCGGTAAATAATGTTAACTTTATTTTTATCAAAATCAATGCTTAATGTACTACATTATTTACAGAGGGAAATAAAAATGACAAGTATATCCTATAGGAAAATAAAGTGATTCAAGACCATTCGCAGTGTCACCTAAAAGAATTTTATTTTCTTAGTGTTCGCTTGTTAATTAATATTAATTAACATATATTTCGAATATTATAAATTATATTTATTTTGGAAAAAATATAATGATTTTTGTGAAAAATAAAATAAATAGTTTTTTTCGTTTACAGGAATGTGCATCATTCTTACTAGTTTTACATGCTGTTAATTGTCTCTTTTGTTAAATATCGAATTTTTCCGCTTGTATATAAAATATCGTATATAACACGGGAGTAAAATGTTATTATTTGGCTCAAACTCTCGGCAAATATTTACGAACTTTACTCCCTTGATATATAAAATACTATTATGTCTTATTACAATTTTTTAATATTCTACAAGGACTACGCATCAGCAAGTTTTAATAAAATTTACACAGTAGGTAGACTATGAATGCTTCTGCTTCTTTTTTAGGCATTATCCCAGAGTCAATATTAATTACTTAACAACATTACCATAGCAACACTAATACCCGAGCGAGTATTAAACACTACGTAATGTAGCTGGTATCCATGACATTAATAAACAATAATATACTAGTAAAGTAAGACATAAAAGTAATTTCTATATTTTCTTGAATAGTAAGAAATGTTCATATTAATAACACATATTTTAATTATCATTACTTACTAATGACAAACATAAAATGTCAAATAATAGCCGTCAGTGTACGCATTTGTTGATTACTTGATAATTTCAAAATTAACATTGTATAAAATATAGTTTTCTCCAACACTATTTTGGAAACTACACATTCCACAACTAAAAATTATGTTGGAATTATTATTTTTTATCCAACAAACCGTGTGGAATAATTCCGTACGCCATTTGGAATAATTCCGCACGGCTTTCAACTAATCACAAATCTATTTAGCCGCATATTAGCGCGGTATATCAAATATCTTAGTTCGGTTGCTATGGTTATGACTATTTGTTTTATATTTATTTATTTGTGTATTCGCGTTTGACGTTTTAAAGTTTTGAACATTTTTAGAGTTTTTTGTTAACTTTAACAGGTTTTTGGAGTTGTCCAGAGTAATAAGTTTATCTAAATAATAATATATTACTCAGAAAATTAACTGAAGACATTTTGTAGAAAAACATATAAACTGGAAATGAAGATATAGATATGGAATGTACTTTACCAGAAATTATGGAACGTGCTAATTATACATCGAGTCAGTTATTACCAAATAAATCAAAAGAAAAATATGAATGTAGTTATTATAAGCAATTTATGAACTGGCGTCAAAAAAAAATTAATGGTATGTGATAATATATTGTTATTATCAATCAACATTTTATGTATAATTTCTAAAATCTTGTTAGAGAAAGTATAGTCTATAACACGTTTGGAATGGCATAATCCATACTCGCAAACCGTAGTCCTCGCCTTCGGCTCGGGCCACAAACTTTTTGCTCGTGTGGAATATGGGCCATTCCATTACTTGTAGAATATATTATTCTCATCTAGTTTGTGACTATGTTCCAATTTTATCGGTACTTTAATATACCAGCAAAAATTTGCATATATTAGACCTTGCTTTTTTATAATTGTTATAATTATAAAATAAAATGATATATATTAGTTAATTTTAATAATATATAGGTTGCTAACAACATTCTATATATTGACATATTGGCAAAAACATAATTAAGTTAATTATACAAATTAAAGTTTTTCTAAACATAGGTACATGGAAATATATACACTATTTAAAAGTAAGTATGTAGTAAATAATAATTATTAGCTGTACAACTTGCGAAATATGCGCAATAGCTTTAGAATAGAACCAATTATTAAGTGAATACAAAAATCCACGAAAATCTATTATATTAAAATGCATGAACCAGAACCAAAATAAATTAATTGAATAGAATAGCAATTTATCACAACGAAACAAAAATAGAATGAATTGGACTTGGTTTTATTTGGTAATTGCCTCATTTGGTAACATTCACATGCAAGGACCTTTCTTTTTAATGGAAAACAAGAATTAGGACATTATTAGTTACGCACGACGGCGCAGGCTATATAGTAAAGCACGGTTTTCAGAGAAGCCTGCCAAGTTCATGCATTGACATTCTTTTTACAGATATGTAAATACAAGTAATTATGTGTAATTCATTTGCATAATTATTTGTTTTTAGATAAGAGACAATTTGTTATATGTAATTACCTAAAAGTGTGGCGATGTGACATAAATTAATGAGCGTCATATCAAAATTTGTATGGTTGTTGTTTTTTATTAATTTGTTTTGCTTTTTAATTGGAAAGTGGACTATTTTCAATGTACTTAAGAGACATTACTGACTAATACATATTTTACATTAATTGCATATTATGTATAACAACTTGTTTAATTATTTTACAGTTTACAAAATTTTAACAAAATAATGAAGTAATGAATAAATCCGATTTTACGTTATAACGATTATTCTTTAATATTTCTTTGTCATATTGGTTTTTAAAGCAATGTTTTTTGAATGATTTATGAAACAAAAAGTGAAACATTAAAGTCCTAGAATTTTGAAATATCCTTTTAAAGTTCTAGGACTTTAAAGTTTTACCTTCATACTGAATCCTTTATTTATGCGACATTAAATTGTTCTTCATCTCAACAACTTCATCCAAAATATCTCGAGGAATGTATTTTTACCTTCCGTCATCTTTACGTAAGGAAGGTACTGTCTTTGGTAAAAAAAAATAATGATGAGTTTTTACTGAATTAGCACGTTTTAGGGTCCATAATACGATTTTACCATTTTTACGATGTCTGTATGTGTGTATGTATGTGTGTCTGTGTGTGTGTGACGAAAGTTTCGGATCGCATAACTTCAATACCACGGTTCCAAAAATTATATTTTTTTCGTATTCCTCAAGTTTACATCCAGAAGAACAACTGATTAGATTTTGATTATAATTGGTGAACCGGAAGTAGCCTCATTTGAAGATTTAACAGTTAAATTTGATTTATTGGCATTTAACGTTATTATAACTTAAAGAATATATTATTCTCTATACAATTTGATTGCATTTTATACTTCATATTCAATAGATATAGAGTTAAAGAATTATAAAGAAATTAAATATTATAAATCAGCCAGCTATATGCTAACCATGAAAATTGTTAATATATTCACAGATGTCAGTATCAATAGAAAGTAAATTAATGTGGCAGAGATGAGGATGTTGAAGTAGATGTTGGGGAAGACGGAAAGTCGGGTACGGAAATAACTCTAGTGTTACAAGTTTCTAGAAAGATACAAGCGAGATTGGTTTGAAAATGTTATGAGGAGAAATGAAGAATATATTGGATGAAGAATGAAAAGCTTAGTAATAGAAGGTTGAAGAAACAGAGGAAGGGATAAGATGGAAGGACTGTATTCCGGAAGACTTGAGAGATAAGGAACTGAAGGAGAACGACACGTAATACAGAAATGAGTGGAAGAAGAAAATAAAAAATAGCGGCCCTTAACGGATGGGGAAAGCTAAAGAAGAAGAAGATGTTAGTGTCAAGTGCAATTTTACTGTAAATTTACAATCTTTTGCAAGAAAATTTATGTATGGAATTTGTACATAATACACTGGATTGACGGAAGGTGTTCTTCATCTCAGCAGCGTCATCCAAAATATCTCGAGGAATGTATTTTTTCATTAATTATAGCGACTAATAATGTTGATGAAACCAGAAAAATTCAATTTCAATCTGTCAAAATTTTGCTAAGATTTTCAAACAATTGCGACTTGGCCTACTTATACAAAACTTATACTGCTAAAATATATGATATTCCTTTAATAATTTAATAACTAAAAACCAGTATGACAAAATTATTTATGTACCTCAGTATCTTTAAGGTACTTAGGTACAAGTAATTACGACCTCGCCTGCCCGCCTCGGCCGTAAACAACTTGTCATACCTTAAAGATTCACTTTTCGTCCTTGTTCAGTAATTTTTTTAAAGATGTCCGATCAAGGGTATCTGTATCATGAATGAATTAATTAATTGGCATGCATTTATCTCTGTCATTTGCAAAGACAACAAACGTGTGCCATAAGGATGGATATAACAAGCTTGTCTTTCAAAAATTCATATTGTTCCGACGAAGTTAGTACATTCTAATTTTAAATCGATGCACGTTGCTGACAAAAGTGTCGCTGTAGCGTGTTAGTGTGGTCCAAACTAATAGACTACACTGAGAGAAAACAAAAACTTGAAAAAAATTATAGATATTTAAGAAGGAAACGTGTAAATACAGAAAACTATTAAACTAGTACGAGTGTTTTAGTTTATTAAAATGTTAATAATATAGATAATTCATGTTTAATTTTTATTGATTATTGAAAAATCCATATACTCTTATTGTCTTACAATATTATGTATTCAATATTGCCTATAATTTTATACAACTATTATGAGCTTGGGCTCGTAATACTAAAGCATTCTCTTTTCCGCCATTTCGCGCTCTCGTTTCCCGTCGGCTACTCTACCGTCCACTCCTATACTCTCAACATTGTCCGGCTCGAACACATCAACTATTCATTCCCCTGAGTCAAACTCCACAACCCGACTGTGCTTCCCTTCAGTCCGTGATGATTGGAAGCGGGTTACTTGCGATTCCCCACGCGTCAATGACTCGATTGATACTATCGGGTATCGAATATCGAGATGCCGAGCCGTCGTTGTTGTTTTTTGTTACGTGTGGTAACAAGGACGAGCTCCCAATGACTTGGAGAAATAATTCATGTGTGCTCATCGCCTACTTCTTTGCCTGATGCAAGATAGCTTCTCACAACTGGATAATGTGATGTTTATTTAATAAATTATTCGCTAATAAATAAGTATATCAAGGAGGATCAGAGCAAATTGAATATGACTGATGCTGATTCAAAATTTTGTGTTTTATTAGATACAGGAGTCAGTCAAATATAAACAGAAGTTTTTGGTACTTATTGGATTTATGCATACATACATAAATACATAAAATCACGCGTGTCCCACTTAGTGGGTTCGCATAAACCCGATAACAATAAGAACAACATCAACATCATACAACAAATCCTTACTCTTAAACATATTAAAGTGACCGATTTTCGGTAGCGAAATACCGCATCCGGATCACAATAATAGTTAGGAAACAATCATCTTTCGCCACATGTTCCTATCTAAGCAGACTTCTTTCGCCTCGGCCACACTCATAATCCTTACTCTTAAACATATTAAAGTGACCGATTCTCGGTAGCGAAATACCGCATCCGGAGTACAATAATAGTTAGGAAACAATCATCCGTCGCCACACATTCCTATCTAAGCAGACTTCTTTCGCCTCGGCCACACTCATAATCGCATTCATACATGCTCTTCTTCTCTTCATACTTGGAAACTCTCTCTCTTTAAGCACCCTACCAACCACATCCATCCACTTACACACTGGCCGGCCACGCAATCGAAAACCCTCAACTTCACCAATATATATATACGCTTAACAAGCCGTTCTCTCGCCATTCTCTCCACATGCGCAAACCATCTCAACTGACTCACACCAACTCTCTTAATCACATTGTTCCTAACCACACATTCTTCATACACCAAATTATTCCTCACGCAATCCCGTCTGACATACCCACATACACCACGTAAATACCTCATTTTCACGGCAGTCATTCTCTTTTTATGCTTCCCCGTTCATGCCCAGCATTCGCTTCCATACATCAAAGCAGGCACTAGCACTCCATTATATACACTTAACCGAGCATCCCTTGATACGTTAACGATTCGTGCAAACGTACCCAGAGCACCCATTGCCCATTATCTTACATACCGCACTCACTTTCCTTTCTATCTCTCGATCAATTCGACCATCCCTCGACATCATGCTACCCAAATATACCAACTCATGTACCTGCTCCAGTTTCACTCCATCCACCAACACATTGCACTCAGTTACCAATTTACTTCTTTCAAATACTAACACTTTGGATTTATCAACATTCAACATCAGATTCATACTTCTTTCAACTACGGTATTCTCTCTATCATTCTCCTGAGTAGCTCTTCATTTTCTTCTCTAGATTTTAGTGAATAAGCAAGTTTTAAGGTCCGTAGTATCCTAGTATATTTTAATATTTTTACAATGATGTCTGTGTATGTGTGTGTGCGTGTGTGCGTACGTGTGTGTGTGTATGTGTGTGGATGTGCGTGTGAGTGTTGATGTTGGAGGTACAATTTCTCAAATTCTATCAGACTAAAGACCTGTGTAACTACGGATTCCTCAATCTAACAGTAATAGGAAGAGTTGAATAGGTTCTGGTAATAATTGGATAACTGGAAGTAGTAGTATTTTAACAAGAATCTACTAAATATTATTTTTTGAAAATATGTTATTACAAATATTAAATAATTTTTAAAAAATATTATATCTTCTATAGATTTAGAGTTATAGAAATACAATCTACAAAATAATCTGTTGTAGTAAATCTCATAGTAACTAATTGAGAAATTTAAATGTTTGTAATTGACAGATAAATGTCACTAATGTCAGTGTCCAAATTCAGAGATAGTACTGTAGGCTTTTTCTGGGAACATTTAATATTTCTTATTGTATTATTAATTAAATATTTAAAATTATTATTATTACATACACACGTACACCCTTCAGAAATACCGCCAATCCCGTCAGTGAATTGGAGCATTTAGAAGAGTAGGAGAAACTTACTCATAGAATGAATTTAAAATTATAAAAAATATCTAAATATATAGAATAGATGTAATTAGAATTTTTTTGTGTGTACAAGAAATGTTTAATACAATACTTATACAGTGTATTTAAAAATAAACTTAACTCAGAGTAGGCCATGAATAAAAAAACGTATGTCTGATCATTCTTAAAATTCGAAAGTCAAATTGTTAAAATTAATCTTGAATTGTAATTTTAAGGAGAAAAGATAATAAAGAAAAAATCAGAATATTGCCGTTTTCTAATTTATTTCCATTTCTAAAATAAAATTGAAGAAGAAAAGGTCTGATTTCTTTATATAACATTTTTGACAATGTCTCGTGTCAAAATGACATTTAATTAAATACTTTTAAACTGACATACGTTTCTTTGTTCGTAGCCTACTCCGCGTTAGATTTTTATTTGAACATACAGTATATCCCATAATGGAAAGGGCGAGAGGTATTTTGCTAACCACAATGCATTATTATCACGAGCAAATTTAATATTTGGAAACTTAGATGACAGAAAAGTCTACTCTTTTAATATAAAACACGAAATTGAATCATTTTTCTTTTTATTTTATTTACAACAACGATTACAAAATGGTTATTAGAAAACCACACTAATTTCTAGGTCCAAATTTAACGGTCAAAATTATAACGGCTAACAGAAATTGACTTCACCATCTAGACAATTTCAAAGCGAAGCAGCCTTTGGCAATTTTAAGCTGTTTAAGATTTAGGATATAACTTAATGATCAGCATCCTGTTGCACAACAAAGTTTGGAACATATGTTTTATATGAAATTAAATCACTTAATTCTACCAAATCACAACGAACACAGATAACGGCTTGTGTTCAGATCATTTGCCCTGAGACAAAACACAACAAATGGTGACTATATTCTTCTAGAAATTTATTTTGTCTTCTTCATAATAGTTTCAAAAAAAAAAAAAAATTGTAAATATTGGGCACTACTAAAAAGTTAGTGAATTTTGCTGTCAATATAAAAATTATTAACATTTCATATCGCTACTGCTGGAACAAAAGGTATACGTCGATATTTTCAATTACTGTGTTTGTATGAAATTTGGAATCCCAACGTACATCATTTTGTCTGAGAACAAGGCTATAACTCTGTTTTGAAAGTTTATGGGCATGAATAAATACGGTTGAAAGTATCTACACTGACCGGCACGAAAAACGGGCCATTTTTTTAAGAAATATGTGCTAATTTCTTTTTATTTGAGTACGTATTACAAAATGTTACCATTGCTATATGTTTATTAGGCTTCCTTGAAGTCACAGCTAGTACAAACTATTACAAACATTACTAATTTACTCAAATATTCCTATTATTTGCGCATCACAACAAAATAATGAAATTCATAAAATGCGTAGTTCGCGCTTATACTGGTTTTATTTGTTTCAATCATTTGTTTTATTGCTTGTTTGTCATTTTAATGCGTTCGAAATGTCATTAAACGTAGAAACTGTAGCATCTATTGTCGCATTACTTGAGGATGGAAGAAGTCAACGTTATGTTGCTAACACATACAACGTATCACGAAATACTGTTCAGCGCGTTTACTCGCGTTTTTTGGAAACTGATCTGTACTCTAGAAGATCTGGAACAAGTCCTCGAAGACGCACCAGTAATCGAGATGACCGTTTTATTGTTTCGAAATGTCAATGTAAGTGAATGTACTATTTGAAGAAGATTGGAAGAAGCAGCACTTCGAGCAAGGCGACCCGCTAAGGGACCAGAACTCCTCCGACAACACCGAGTAGCTCGATTGCAATTTGCTAGAGATCACATAAATTGGTATGAAGGCGACTGGAGTCGAGTATTATTTACGGACGAGTCAAGATTTTGCTTGAGGTCTTCAAATGGACGTGAAAGAGTGTGGCGACGATGTGGAGAACGTTACGCACCGTGTACTTTCAGCAACACGGTTAGTTTCCAAGGAGAATCAGTCATGGTGTGGGCTGGGATATCTATTGAGTCCCGAACGGATTTATACATTGTACCTAGGGGATCACTGACTGCGAATAGGTACATTAGAGAAATTCTAGCTGAATATGTAGTCCCATATGCTCCTTTTATAGGTGATAATTTCATACTAATGCATGATAATGCGCGTCCTCATGCCGCTGCAATCGTGAACGACTACTTAAATGACGTTAACATCTATCCTATGGTATGGCCAGCGCGGAGTCCGGATCTGAATCCAATTGAACGTTTGTAGGATATACTCGGCAGAAAAAATCGGAATTGTGTGCCTGCTCCCAGCATCTTGCAACAACTTCAGGAAGCATTTTTACAAGAGTGGAATGATATTCCTCAAGAGGACATTAGACAGCTCATCTGTAGTATGCCTCGACGAATAACTGAGGTTATACAAGTACGCGGGGGCAATACGCGTTATTAGTTTGTAATTTTAACATTTATTATGTCTTTATTCATTATTATTCAACACATTATTTACAGAATAAAAATTGTAAATTTGGCATAAATTTATGTTTTTTGATAATAAACAACGTTTAGATACCTAAAACTATCTTTTAATAATGCGAATTAATCTTTTGCATACTCAAATTAAAAATAATACATAATTATACAAACTAAAGGAGGGATATAATTTTTTAAAAAATGGCCGTTTTTCTTGCCGGTCAGTGTAGTTGTACGGTTTAGGAACCAAATTAAATCCAAACGTAATAACTGAAAAAAAAATCGACTTATGACGTTTTGTTCTGGCAGTATGGAGATATAATTCCTGAAAAACCGATTATCTAACTACAATATATGTTAAATTCTTATTGTTGAACATATAAATCCGTTTAAATATATTGCAGATCACGTTTAGTTTTTTATAACAATATAAAAACTCATTTTGTTCCACAATCCAGTTGAAATGGAGAGTTATTTTCGGTTTAAGTTTTGCGAAAACAAAAAGAATCTTTAAAAATAGACTGCATAAATTCGAGTACAAGGTTATTTGTCTATTAGGACTAATTTGTTCTTAAAACAAACATAAAGAAAAGTTGCCAGTGTAAATAATACATGAATATTGTAAGTCATCGTTTTTTTCAAATATGTTCTATATATACCAGATCTATGTATACAGAAACAGATTCTGACATGGTTGTCAGTAGACCAGCAAGTGTGTGAGTATTTAAAAAATGAAAATGAATATATTCGTTGGCACTACATTGGTCGTTCAACTAAACCAATAATATATTTATAATAAATAAGCAACAGGTTGATCGACTGATGAAATTGACTGAAAGTTTAGTTAGCCGAAATTATATTAGACAATTTTTGGTTGCATTAACCTAAGTTTACTAATGTAAAATAGCTGTAACCAGTCATCCAAGGTCGAACTACACAGTCAACTTTAAACATCTACTCTGGGATGCAGTTGCGTAGTTGAAAATGTAGTACAGTAGATTCCTGTTTTATGCAACCCTTCGATTGCAACTGCTGTATTTAGAGGTTGGTTTAATTTTTATAATACAGAGTAATTATTAACACCTTATCCACATCATAGTCGAGAAATTTCCCACATTATAACAATATAAATATGTACCGCAACATATATCTGAACTTACATGGTATTTATTTATTTACGTATGGCTACAGACATATAAATTGTAATACAATAAAAGGCAATCTCATAGTTCTGTAACTTACATGGTTAAGGCTAAGGATATAAGTTGACTAATGGAATTAATTTTTGTAACTTTGGTTGAAGAAAACTAAGTTGCTTCAACCAAGGTTGCCAGTTTCCATCAACCAAAGTTGACTAATGTAATTTCGGCTTTAACATGGATTTTTTTTATAACAATTTATTCTTATGAATAAATTGTTAAAGAAGACTGTCAGTATGATCATTGTACTAACCTTCCAATAAACAAAAATGTTGAATACAAAACAATATTAATTTTAATAGTCTTGAGAAATATTATTAATGTACTGTGCTTACAAATTATTATAAAATAAATAAATATTTCATCACGGCATATTATCCATTGCTGGATGTGCCAATCTGCTTTGTATACAGATTTCGGTAATGATGGAATATTTGTACCGTGTGGGCGCTTACCAGGCGTGACCACACGGGCACTCATAGTTGGCGTGGAGAGTGCACCACAGGGGTCAATTTTGTGCCATTAAAATTCGATGTAATTTTTGCCGTCGGTAGGGATCGAACCCAGGTCCCCAGATTCGCGACCAGACACTTAGGCACACGGCCACGAGATCCCATACAAATTATTATTATATTAAATAATAAATAGGTTTATATGTTGAATGTATTTTTAGAAGGTCCGAAACAGTTTCGAAAACATTCTGACATGATTAATTGTTTTTCTCTCATCTAAAGTATTTGTAGGGGCTCAAGTAAAAGAAAATTAGAAACGAACCCTGAACGTTTTTGAAGAAAAAAAATTGTATAATGCAAAAATAAAGATGATAGTCTAGTTCTTTTTCGGGTTGCTGGGCCGTGATCTAATAAGTGAATTATTACTTAACGTTTCGTTAGGCATCTTCAGAGGATTACAGTCTTATTAGAAGAAAAAAAATCCTTTAATATGACTGTATCCTCATACTAACACAATGTTAGCCGAAACGTTAGGTAGTAATTCACTTTTATTAGACCACGGCCCAGCAACCCGAAAAAGAACCAGACTATCATATACCACGGCCGTGGAAGCTTAAGTATTTATACAAAAATGAAGTTGTTTTAAAAATGCTTGTTCTTCAAAGAAATTTTAAAACCTTCAAATTATTAATACTAGTTTAAGATTTAACATAACAAGGTGATCTATTGTGGTTTTGACTTTCCAGGTCCGAATCTGATCGACGTCAAACTTAAAATTATTTTCAATTTTAAATTATTATAAAATGAATCTTGTCGATGTATCAAGTCCAACCTGGAAATCCAGTGAATAACGCGGTAAGCGACCTCAATGGTTCAGATATGTATTGGGTTTATGCAAAAGTTCGTAGCATTTTTGGTTTCTATGGCAAGAGTGCCTTGCAAAACAATTTGATAGACATTATGTCAACATTGTTTTAATGGTATACTATTGTTTAATTGTATTATGCAAAAAAATTGTAAATTATTGTTAAAAGAAAATGGAGTGTCAAGTAGAAAACATATCCTTTTATTTGAGTTTAACAGAGGAGTTAAGGTATCGGATTCCGCTGAAACAATTTTTGCCGTTTACAGAGAGAACGGCCATTGGGGAAAGTATAACACGAAAATGGTTTTCTCCAACACTATTTTGGAAACTACTCATTCCACAACTAAAAATTGGAATTAATATTATTCCAACAAACCGTGTGGAATAATTCCGTACGGCGATTGGAATAATTCCGCACGGCTTTCGACAAATCACGTTCTATTTAGCCGCATATTAGCGCGGTATATCAAATATCTTGGTTCGGTTGTTATGGTTATGACTCTTTGTTTTTTATTTATTTATAATTCGCGTTTTAGGTTTTAGTTGTCCAGAGTAATAAGTTTATCTAAATAATAATATATTATTTACAACCGTAGTCCTCGCCTTCGGCTTGGGCCACAAACTTTTTGCTCGTGTGGAATATGGGTCATTCCATTACTTGTTGTAGAATATACTATTCTCGTTTCAAGGAAGCCCATTTTGACATGCATGATTCTCTACGTTCACGACCATTTGGCATTGTTATTGTTTTAAAAAAAAAACTGGCAGATCGTTGGGAGGCAATGGTAAACAATGGAGGAACATAAATCGGATATACTGCTATTATCGAAAACTGTGAATAATAGCAAATTGATGCAGTATTGGGCATAAAGATAGCAACTTTTTAAAAAAATTCAATTAATCTCAATTAAGAAGGGAAATTTTAAAATTAAATTACAGGGTTAATATTCCCTTGAAACCAGTTTATTCTACTTAAAATAACCTAAATATATTGAATTTATAAAATTTGTTTAATTTGTATACCTTTAATTTTGGACTGGACATAAAGACAGCAACCATTTGCATTTGCTTGTTTATTTTCTGAATTTCAATGTATATAATCATGTAATTGTTTAAAAATATATGAATTTGTATTAATAAATCATAGGTTATAATAAGACAGTATCCAGTAAGATTCGAAAATTAATAATCAGAACGTATGAAAATGATACTTCATAAATTGAAATTTCGAAATTTATTTTACATATCTAAAGTATCGCGCATATAAGCCGTTTTCGAAGTAAAGGTACTATTGTGCCTCCTACAATACCTGGTTGACAAAAAACCTCAAAGTAGACAGACAAAATTATTCAAAATAATTCGTTAAAAATCTGTGTTTTGTTGTTCGAATTTTTTACGACTTTTATCAAATAATAACAGCGATAAAATGTTTTCAAGAACTGTACGAAGCCGATTACTTGGTGCTAGTCGTTGACTAGCAAAAAATCATTTCTTTCAAAGATTAACGTGAAGGCCCGATTAGAATTTACGAAAAAAACATGTAAATTGTAGAAATAACTTGTGGAAAAAAGTGATATTTAGTAATGAATCGATGCTTAATTTATATAGTGATGGAGTATGCCACTTACGAAGACCTGAAGGTAAACGATTACATCTTAAATACAGTATACCTGCTCTAAAGTATAGTGGAAGATTTGTAATGATCTGGGGATGCTTTACATTGTGTGGTATGGATCTTTTATACCACACAAAAGGGAAAATGGAAAGATTTAAGAACAAGGACATACTAGGGAATAAGATGGAGCCTTATACAGGTAAATATATAACTCTGAAAGACATTTAGCAGCAATATAATGATTCAAAGCATACTTCAACATTTATAAAAATTAGTTCAGGGACAATAAAGTTAAAGTTATGGCGTGGCCATCGCAGTGTCTAGACTTAAATCCAATAGAACATCTCTGGGAAATTCTATATCGAAAAATTAGGGATCAAAATCACAGAAGAAAAGTAATTTTGCTCAGTGTTTTAAGAAGATCTTGGGGGGAAGTTGACAAGGATTTAATAATGAAATTACTAGAATATATGCTGAAACGATGCAGAGAAGTAATAAATTCTGATGGTTATTTCAATAAATATTAAAAATTCTAATTCTCATTAATTTATAAGATTGTTGCTAGCTCTATATCCAGACAAAAATCAAAGTTTTACAAATTAAATAAATTTTATAAATTCAATATCGTCAGGTATATGCCAAAGGCACGATTGTGTATTTTATTAGTTTTGAAATAAATGCGTTTTAATATTCAGATGGTTATAATAAATCTGTTTACAAATTGTTACGTATGTAGTTATATAAAATTAATTTGGCCACATTCGTGGCTTGAATGTACGGTCGCGAATTTGAGGACCCGGGTTCGATCACAAAATTGACCCTTGTAGTGCACTCTCCACGCCAGCATTCAGTGCCCTTGAGGTGACGCCTGGTAAGCGCCTGCACGGTTAAAATATTTCATCATTACCGAAATCTGTGTACAAAAGCAGACTGGCATGCCCAGCAATGGGTAATATGTCGTGATGAAATATTTATTTATATATTCGTGCATCACAGTGAATTAATTTGCTATAAGTATTATTTCAAAATAATGTGAATCTGATACATTCGTGTTTTTTGGTATAATTACATTTTAGAACTAGATACATTCGTATTCGTGGTTTAGGTTCTATAAATTTCATATTTCAACTTACTTATAACAAAAATGAACTCAAAAAATAGACATACACTTTTGAGATATCTGGCGTTTATAAATTAAGCTGTTCATGCGTGCGTAATTATTTAGGTAAGACAGATAGAACCTTTAACAATAGAATAAACGAACATATAAGATGTATAAAATATAATTCTAATAATTCTGCATTTGCCGAACATATAAATATTTTTGGACACAAATTCGACGTTAAAACTGATGATAAAATAGTACACTTAAAAGAAAGTAGTAGAGCTCTCGATTTCTTGGAAAATTTAGAAATTAAAAAGTCGCTCATTGAGAATGAAGCCCTGTGTTTAGATGCCAAAACCAATTTAAATAATAGCGCGAATATAAATATTCATATATTATACAACAAGACGATTGAAAATTCTCGATTATACGAAACGTGTTGCCTGGAAACACCACGAGACCAAAGGTCGAGTGGTATTTCCAATAGGCAACTCGTTGAGTATGTCGAGAATTTTCTATTGTCGAGTTGTATACAGGTAGACTATATCATGAATAAAAAATAAATTAAAAAATACATAGCAAATTTAACGTAGACCTGTGGTCTATTTTATTTTGACAGAAACGTCAAACTGTATGCTACATAACCTATCTTTTCAAATATAGTTGTAGTAGTATGTAATATTACATTGAAATGCTCGTATTTCAAAATAAATGCTTGTATTTCAAATAAACTAGCAACAGTGCAGTTTCTAGATTTGTGATCCAAATAATTATTTGTTTACTTGTCAAAATTTTACTTCAATAATGCCTTGCTGTCAAATAATAGATGCGTTCAATTATTTGTTTCCGTGCACTTGAAGCTGTCAGTGTGATTTTAAATGTCTACTTAAAGCATACAACGCTCGATTTTCCTCCTCAAACTCTAATTACAGATTCATTTATATACTCGATACTGTGTTCGAAGGAAAAAGATCATGTCCGTAAATATAATTAAAAATGACATAGCCAATTCTGAGTACATAGAACAAAATAACCAAACGCACTTATAAGTGAATATACGAAGGTAGGTATATTCGAATATACAAAGGTTCGTATATTCGTTCACCATGGTTACTTAATAATAATCGCTGTAATACGTGGTAACTAAGGAAAATCACGCATTCTTATTGGTTTACAACATAATAAATGATATAGTGTCTTAAATCTCGACGCTATTACGTGATAAATTTCCGTTCCCTTCTGCATCATACTGTTGATTCTTTTATTCTTTCATGACTGGTTGTACGTATCTGACGATTTACTTTTTCATATTTTTCCAAAATATGCATTTACCTTTTTGCGTAGTAATTTTTCTGTAGTTTGTAATGCGTATTTGTTTTAATTTTTTGTATTATTGTATTGATTTTCGTCATGTGCATTGTACCTTATTTGTATATTTTTGTATTTCGTAGTCTCTACCGTACTTTGAAAATGATCATGTAAACGGTCGAAACCTTTTCCCAAATTACTTATAATATACTGGTGCCTTTGGAAGATAAAAATATACTAACTCCCCTTCTTACTTGAGATTAATTGAAAATTTTAAAAAGTTGCTATCTTATGGTCAATACTGTATATATATTTATTTGGCGAAAATTTTGTTTTGATGTGTTTTCTATAAGAATTTAAAATGCATAGTAAGAATTTGGCTTCAAAATACAACGAATCTGCCAAGACTTTTTATTTTCCAAACAATTTTGGCAGGCCTAGTTGTTTAATTCTTAACCTAAGCTAACCTAACCTTATTTCATCACTTCTCCTATAATAACCTAACTCTAATCAAAATAACCCGAAGTAACGGCCCGACCCGTCAACTCACGATGATTGCGCACATTGTAGCCAGGACAACAAACAACAAACAATTGCGGGCTAGCGACGGCTTCGCTTTCGGACTGGCAAGGTCAGACTCCAGAACCGGTGCTCTTGTTCTTGTCTTAGTCTTAGCCCAACTCAAGCCCGCAGCCTCTAGCCGGGTGGCATTATATAGCTGACAACCCAACCAAATTAATTTTTTGTCCCCAACGTAGAATGTGTGTAATTGGGACCACAGTTCAGATCCAATGATGATGGGATTGTTTTGTTTTAATGTTATGATGTTTAATTGTAATGAAAAGACGATAGGATTCTTTATTTTTGAAGCTAATATTGAATGGTATATTGTATCTTCTACCTACGAGTACGTATTTTAACTTTGATTCAAGAATAGACAAATGTGTAATTAGTAAATTTTAAAAATTCTTGAGATTATTAATGACTTCTATATAATCTTAACGTGTCTATAGGGTATATTTTTCCACTTTTTTTATTTAAAAAAATAGAAAAACAATATGCGACTATTTTTAAAAATGAACGTTGTTTATCTGTCAAAACAAGTAGAAGTAGAAGGGGTGTTTGACAATTAACTCGATGTTCATTTTTTTTTAAATATTCGCATAGGCACTAGAATTATTTTTACCGTGATTTTTACTCGGTTACCAAAGATGTAAATTCAAAATTTTTGCCATCAACATATTCAGAATTTTATGCTCTAAAATCAATTAAAAGCACTCCATATTATGGGACAGATAATATGTGAATGTTAATGACCTATGTTTTTGATTCGTGTATTTACTCGTGTATATCAGTGTTTCACAACCTTTTTACCTCTCGCTAAGAGAGGTATTGGATTCATGCTAAAATCGCATATTCAGATTTGAGTGAATAAGCACGTTTTAAGGTCCCTACAATCCGATTTCACAATAATGTGTGTGTGCGTGTGTGTATGTGTGTATGGATGTTGGAAGGACGATTTCTCAAAAACTATAAGACTTAATATCTGTTTAACTGTATACGTATTTCTCAATCGGGCATTAATGGGAAGAGTTGAAATGGTTTTGGTAACAATTGGACAACCGGAAGTAGCAGATTCTTAATAAAATCTTTTAAATATTATTTTTTGAAAAATTTTGTTCTTGCAAATATTAAAGATCAAATTCTCTATCTCATACATATAAACATTTTATTATATCTTCTATAGATTTAGAAATAAAAAAATATATAGAATAATCTGTTGTAATGAATCTCACAGCCCAAATGATGCCATGGAAATCAATTGAAAAATTAAAATGTCTGTAACTGACAGATAAATATCACTGTCAAAAATCCAGAGACATTACTGAAAGACTTTTTCTGGGGAGATATTATTTCTTATTATATTAGTAGCTAAATATTTAAAATTATAGGTATATTACATATACCTTTCAGAAATATTATCAATTCTGACAATGAATTGGAAAAAAAAAGTAGAAGAGTCGGACAAAATTTCTTCATAGAATGAATTTAAAATAATAAAAAAAATATATGTATAAATACGGTATAAGTAGAATTCTTGGTGTAGAGCGTAGGTATACAAATAATGTTAAATACAATGTTTATGTAACCAAATGTGGAAAAACGTTAGTTGTGAACTTAACATCAAGCAAAGTACAAGAAAAATTCATAAAAAGCGGAATTATTTCTAGATCATGACGGTAATGAAACAAAAGGCAATAAAATAAATGATATTGAAACAAATGACTTTTTTTTTACTTCAATGAACCGGATTTAATTGGCATTCTGGTAATGACTTGGTTGCATCAAGTTTAAATAATAAAATAGAAGTCAATTTTTTTTATACATTAATGACATCTGACAAAATTAGTAATGTTGAATGCATACCCGACAAATAAAAAAAAATCGTAATGCATAACACACCACTTTAGCTTCAGATCAAAATTATTTTCTTGTGCTACAATCATTATTTCGCCCAAGCGAAATGCTTTATTTGACATCTTTTTTGAAAATTTGATATATCTTTATAATTTTATTTTTCAATTAATATTCTATAACTCTATTCTCATTATCCAGGGTGGTGACCGACTCAGCCGAACATAGGACTTTAACATGTAAAATCAAACTTTCCTAATTTCCTGCTTTCCAAATTATTTTTAATAAAAAAAAGCTTCAAATAAACGTTGTAGAGCATAAAATTCTGCATATAAATCAATAAGCAAATTTAATTTTGTATGTCTTATAACGGCAGAAATTAGGTATGAAAATATCGAAAATCACCTCAAAAATCGCAATAGCCATGGAATTGAGACAAAATAAATAACAAATGTGTAACGATTTATTTGTCATGTGAGGATAATTTATTTTATTAGGTATTATTTCTAATTTCTGTTCCAGTTAACAGTTATCTGTTAATTTTAATTAATATTTATTCACTTGAACAGAAACTATTTTTTATGGTGATTTTTGATATTTTCATACCTAATTGCTGCCTTTACAGGCCACACAAAATTAATTTTGTTTATTGATTCATATGCAGAATTTTATGCTCTACAACTTTTATCTGAAGCTATTTTACCTAAAATAATTACGGAAGCAGGATATTACGGAAGTCTGATTTTACATGTAAAAGTCCCATCTTCGGCTATACCGGTCACCACCTGTATATTTGCAAATGTAGAATATATGTTTTTGTTTTAGTAGATAATAGGAGTACTACAAAAAGTTATTTAATACGAATATCTATATTATTTTTCTTTCAGAATTATTTAATATTTATTTTACTTTCAGGTTCCAAAGAACATTTAAGTAAATTTTGCAAAAAAATAAATATAACCACTAAGTTCCGTTGTGAAATTTAATTAATAATTTTTATTACAAAATACTCGTTTTCCAATGAGTACTTGATACAAGTACTTTTTAATACTAGTGCGGACGAGTATTTTATTTTTGAAGTATTGGAACAAAGTTACTCATGAGTATAATCAAAAAGTACTTTATCTTAGTACTCTGCTGAGCTCTATAACAAACCTTTCACGACACATTGTTTGAGAATCACTGCTGTATATCATAGTTGTAATATTAATTTAAGTGTAATTTATAATCTTCAGAAACATATCTAAACTCAGGTATAATTGAACATTGAAAATAAATATAAAAATGTGTAATATAATTAAGTAAAATTTAAATAATAACATACAGTAAAATATGTATTATGTACTTAAATATAGGTGAAAATTTTGAATTCAAAATTTACTTACTTAGATTTCGTTCGTATAGCTGTTTATCTGTAATCAGAAACAAAATATACTTCAAAATATATTCTAAGATCAGACTTATAGTTACAACATTAAAACATGCTCACAATTTGCAAAAGAAAAATTAAAAATTAACCAGTATCCCCCAGTACTTAAATTATATACACATGATGACTATTTACACTTAATCTTATGTTTAATTTAGTAGTTTACACTTTAGATACGGTGTTTAACAAAGATCATTTTTATACAAGTCACTGTATTTCTCAGGCTATTGGTTAAATGTGGCTACGGGTAAGTGAAAAAACAAATATGAAGGTACCATCAGCTTCTAAATTAGAAAATTTTAATTATTTAGCGGTAATAAACAAATAATAATTATTATCCTTATATGCGGATTTAAATTACTAATTATAATAATAAAAACAATATACAATTTGTATTATTTCTCATTAATATTATTATATATTTTATTGGCTCAATATTAAATCGGATTATTGACTGCAATAAGAAATTTATAATTTGACAGTTCTTTTCTTTCTAGTTTTGTTTATATAACTTACAGTTAAAATTTTAACTGGAGATTGCAAGATTAGCCCTAACTGTAGTTGATTTTGTAATATTTATCTGCTTTTTGAATATTGAACAAAAGTAGTTTAAATATTCCCGCGCAATCCGTACTAATTCTGCATAGGTAAATAATTTGAACCAATAGTTGGGTCTGGTAAAACGGAATAAATTTTCAAACGCATCGGTTTCATCAGAGATGGGCGTCTACGCGTCGACTTTAATTGTCTACATCTACGTGTCGATAATGCGTAAACAATAAATTTATACGTAAACAATGTAGACAATGTACTAAAATATTATGATTTGTGATTGGACAGTGAAGTAAGGTTATGTTCGATTCAGTGTTGACATATTAGGGATTTTATCCTTAAAACTAGGGATATTTGCATCATAATATGGATTTAATTTTTATTTTAGGGAAGTTTTTGTGGTTAAGTTTTCAAATTTCAATTCACATTCACATTAAAAGTCACACGAATTCACGAATTGCATTCCTTCACGTCTGTCAGTTTTCTGTCATCTACCATCTAATGAGTTTTAGTTTTGATATTAATAATAAGATAATGAGTGACGATTGTGACCAGATTATACAAATTTTAGTGTAGAAAAAAAAATTAATACTGATGAACAGTTGTGGTATAGTTTGGTTCACGAAAGATGACAATTCAAGGTCATTTATTAACTGTATGGTGTAATATTACTTACAGATAACTTCACTGCATTTCGTATACATACACGTGCAACAGAAATATTTATGCATACATTTTAACTGAAAAAATAAATGTAATTTATTAAAAAATTATGTTTCTTTTTAAATAATACCTTTCTCAAAGATTTATGCTCTTCGCCTATGTTTTTGCAAAACACAATAAACTAGACTTGACAAAAACCATGGAATAATAATTTGATTTAAATGTCAACGTCACTGGGTAAATATTAGCATAGAGGGCAGTGTAGTAGATAATTAGATATCTGTTACTCTACGACATACGTCATTAATATATGTAACGTGGTAGAAAGTAATGTCAACATGAACGTATATGTGTCACACAACATAAACTACATAGACATACGTCAAGTAATCTTTCTCTTTCTAACATGAAATGTTACTAAGGTACTACTGTTGTAAATTTTGTGTATTCTTTCTTCGAACAAGTGACCTTGAATTGTCATATTTCGTGAACCAACGTATATATATATATATATATATATATATATATATATATATATATATATATATATATATATATATATATATGTATTATAATGTATTTTATGTTGGATTGTACTTTTGTGATTTTTAATACTAATAATAATTGTAGGTTCGTATGAATAATTTAGGGCTGTTTCATGTTTTATAATTTTAAAAGCTCGAAAGGTATATGTTATATACGTATCTAAGTTTTTTTTCTAAATTAATGTAATATTTTACAATAAATAAATTCAAATTTTATTATCTACATTGTATATGCTTCTGAATTTGTCTACGTCATTGTCGACACGTCAACTATTACATTGTCGACGTGAAGTAATCTACACGTCCATCGCTGGGTTTCGTACAATTCGCTTTACACACGCTTCAGTTGCAGATGTTAAATAATTAAAAATTCAAGGGCCTTCGGCAAAAACAACCATAGTCCAAATATTGTAAATATGAGTTAGATACAGCGAAATGTATTTTCAAGGATGCCAAACAGTTTAGTAAAACTGATTTTCACAAAAAGAATCTTAAGGCCTATTTATAATGCAGTACCGCATGCGGTAACGCAGTTACAGTAAAGTAACGCAAACGAACGGGACAGCATATACCAATTTTCAAATTTATTTTTCAAAATTTATTTGAAAAAGTTAACAACTCACATTTGTCAAAAACAATTGTTTCATTGTTATTGCTACTGGATCAAATTATTATGAAAATACCTAAACGACTCGTTAACTTATGAAGGGGGGGGGGGTTAAAAATGCTTAAAAAATAAGATTTCGAAAAAAAGTTATTAAGAAATATTGTTGCTCTCGACGAGTTCTATCACAGGTTAAATTTAATGTACTTATTTCTGTTGCACCCTGTATATATGTATTTGTATACTGTATATGTTTCAATTCCATTTCTGCATCTCCCAACCCCATCCCTGAACATAATGGCCTCTCCCGGTCTGATTTCCAATCAGTGCGGCGCGTCCGGTTTCCAGGAATGCGGCGTGATTCGGCCGGGACCCGCGCCCGTGTGGCCGGACGTCACTCGCGCAGGAATGCGCCCCCTTTTCCCGCCATACTTCCCGCCCATGAACCCGCACTGGTCAGAAGCCCCTGCCTTGTTCATTGGTAAAAAACTGCCAGGCTTCGTGGTTTGTGGAAATGAATTAAGATGGTTGCGAATTCGGTAAAAAATGTGGAAAAGATGGAAGATTCAGACTGCAATTTTGGGTAATCAGTAGATGGTTTTTTGAGGAACAACAAGTCAATTTTGTAGTAAAAATTAAACTTTTTTGATAATATTGTTTAGTATTTAAGATGAGAAGAGCCTAACCGTGTATTGGACATTGGACCCTTGAAAAGTTATAAAAAAATCTGAAGTGACCAACACAATACCTTCCGCCATTTATCTATGGGGTCTCGTTGTCGCGTGCCTGGTCGCGAATCTGGGGAATCCTATTCGATCCCGATCAACGCCAAATAATTCGAATTTTAAATGGCATAAAATTAACCCTTGTGGTAAACGCCCGCACAATACAAATATGTCATCGTCATTACCGAAATGTGTGTACAAATCAGATTAGCACACCCAGTATAATATTCCGTGATAATATATTTATTTGTTTCTTTATTTAAATACATATGTACCTGCATATTTACTAATGCTACAAATTTAAGTTCCTTTCCATAAAACTGTTGTTCTATTTACAATTTTCCTTTTATAACGTTACTATTATTAACTTGAAATGATTATTTCTTTGACAGTGACATTTATCTGTCAGTTACATACATTTGAGCTGAACTATGTAACCACGGAGATGTGTTTAAAGCATAAGCTCCGAGATATAATTTTTATATTATTTTATAAATTTATCCATAAAATATATAGAAAAAGTATTCCAGCAAACCTGTAGAAAATGGAATAATCTTTCATTTTTATAATAACAAAATTTTGTGCTTCAATTCAATAGATCAACAGCTGTAATAATGAACAAGGGTTAAGTTCAGAATAGATTTTTTTAACACAAGAATAGCTATTACTAGTTTAACACAAGCTAAACCCACAAATGTATAATTATAAACATGGAATAAGACTTTCTAAACTCTCCATAAACGTCATTTTAACACAGGGTTAAGATATATTCTCGGAATACCTACTCTGGAAATAGGAAATTATTTATTATTACCGCTGTTAGAGTTATATAATTATAATGAAATTAAATTTCATAAAGCAGTCAGCTATCCTATAACCATGGAAACAGCTACTATATTAAGAAAATTCTGATTGGCAGATGTGAGTGTCAAGTGCATTTGATATACGAGCCCAAACTCATAATAATTCGGCTAGTTTACATATTCAACAAATTATAAAATCTACACAAATCGTTAGAAATTTCTACAATTTTTTTCGACTTCTTTAAATATACATTTAAAACTTTAAAAAACTGTGGGCCACATGACTGGTGATAATAGTTCGACCGTCATCCTCTAGTCCAGATTTAACTTATACCTCGACCCTTTACTTTTAGCACAATGAAAAACAACTTCGTAAAAATCCAGTGTGTACAGTAAAATCTACCTTGCAAGACATATAGGACAATACTCACAGGAAAATGTGCAGAGTTTAGGGATACAGAGCCTAATAGAATTAAAGCTGGTATTACTAATAAAGACGATGTAAACCAATATTAAATGGCGGAATACCTGAATTTTGGTGAACTTAAAATCTATATTTTAAACTACTCGAAAGAAATTTGCGTAGGTTTCATAATTTGTATGTTGAAAATGTTATCCGGCCGAATTAATATGAGTTTGGGCTCGTACATTGTCAAAACGGCTTTGTTATCTCAAACAAAATAAAATTCTTGGGTTTGACTTGAAAATTAGTTTCAAAACTACTTTTTCGTTATTGCGCATGCGTACATAGCATAACGTCTCTGCTGATTTGTGGTGGTAACCTACAATCCTACAAATAAATTGACAGTTGTGTAGTTTTAGTGCATAGTAATATGACGAAAAAATAATAATTTGAATGCCAAATGCGCAAGCGCCGAAACTGTTTTCGTAGTAATATATTACTACGTTTACTAGCAGTTTTGAAAATGGTTTCAGTTTTCAGTCAAAATTACGTAAATGTGTTTATAAGCAATTTTCAAAACAAGTTTTCAGATTGGTTTGAAAACAGTTTCGCCAGTTGCGCATTTGGCTGATGTAAGTGACAGTTGACAGATTCTCTTCTCTCGAAATATTTCGTTTTGCCACTGTTCCGCACCACTACACAAAAAAATCTGATGTGGCCAGCACATAACCTCTCGCCGTATTTTTATATATTTTATAAATACAAATAATATATTCATATAAATCTATGACGTATAAACTTCTTTATTATTCAATAATAGCATGTCTCAACATAAAGATATTTACCATAAATTATGTTACAATAAATTACAAAGTAGAGTTTACCATATATAAATATTAGGCTGGTAACAGCAATTTTCAATTCGAACAACTTTGTTTACTTTCTCTTCATATTCTTCTAGTAAAAACATTAATTTTGGGCGGTCTAAAATGTATATATCTGGATTGTGCATCTATTCTTATATATTATAATTATTATGGACCCCACTAAATGTTTAAATCGTAGAAATGGGCTATAGTAGGTCGAGGAGAAATTAAATAAACGTTTATTTAATTTCTCCTCGACCTACTATAGCCCATTTCTACGATTTATTCTTATATATCTTCTTTTACATTTTATTTTTTCATACTTGTTATATCTAAATAACCTTAATTCCCTTTAATAAAGTGACGGATAGATTGCACTCCGATTATTCTTATATCGATGTGTAATTTTGTCAATATTTACAACTTACTTGAGAAGAATTTGATAGCTTTTTCGCAATTCAAAGTTACTCTAGTCTACAGTACTGGTGTACATTGTCCCATAATGTTTGAAACAAATTTAAGTCCTTCAACCTAGACTTGTCATCTCCATAATAGTCACAGATCAAGAATTAAGAGGGATTCTCCAAATACATTTTTCTTTCATTACTCATTATTTCTGACACTGACATTTATCTGTCAGTTACAAATAATTTAAATTTGCAACTATTTTTCATGGCATCCTTTCGGTTGTAAAATTAATTACAACATTATTTTATATATTATATTCCTTTTATCTCTAAATCTATAAAATATGTATAAAAATATTTAAATGTATCAGAAAGAGAATTTATTTTTCTTTAATATTATCAAGAAAAATTTTCAAAAAATAATATTTAGAAGATTTTTTTTCAAGAATCTTCTACTTCCGGTTGTCCAATTGTTACCAAAACCTTTTCAGATCTTCCCATGAATGTCCGATTGGGAAATACGTTGTTAAACAAATTTTAAGTCTTATAGTTTTTGAGTAACCGTCCTTCCAACATCCCACACACACACATCCACACACACACACACACACACACACACACACACACACACACACACACACACACACACACACACAGACATCATCGTAAAAATGTTAAAATCGGATTGTAGGGACCTTAAAACGTGCTTATTCAATAAAATCTGGATATGCGATTTTTAGCATGAATCCAATACCTCTCTTAGCGAGAGGTAAAAACTACACATCTGTCAATTTATTTTTAGGAGTAATACTCGCAAAACAACAGAAACGTTAGGCTACAGATATTTCGTACGCATGCGCAATATCGAAACTGAATTTTACGTGTTTACATGAGTAGTTTTGAACCAGTTTTCAAGTGAAACACACGAATTTTAGTTTTGGTTTGAGATAACTCAAACTGTTTTGATTCTGTATACATGGCGTTTTCAAAATTAAAAACGTTTTGAAAACGATTTCAAAACTGCATGTAAACACAGTATATGTAAGATTGACATAGTTGCAAACAAGGTCTGTCGACTCTGCGAAGAGGACGAAGAAACTTTAGAACATATTACATATGAATATTTAATTAATAATGTTG
The DNA here is from genome assembly GCA_951394225.1 of Harpalus rufipes. NCBI lineage: Eukaryota > Metazoa > Arthropoda > Insecta > Coleoptera > Carabidae > Harpalus > Harpalus rufipes. Next base: position 48,902,784 of record OX596279.1, read on the forward strand.
GTAGGTACTTCATGACTATGAATACAAGCTGAATTAAATATTACAAGAACCATTTTCTAAGACGCTAACTATTGATTGATTTTGAAATTTCACTTAGTAAACATTTCATGTTAAACGAGATAAAGAAATAGGAAACAGATAATTGTTGTACCAAATAAAATTTTAACTTTTAACTAATGGAAAATACATGTCCACATTGTCCACCATATCCTACTAACTTTAAATACATTAACTGTTATCATTTTGGAAAAATATTTAACTACCTGCAAAAAGCAATACATTTATTTTATTCACTAATATTCACAGAATCCGAACAATGGATAACGGTAAATATTCCTCATTTCCTACATGCATACATACATATACATATGTGCTCTTGATCAAGATGAAAGAGCACTGCATATTATCATCTTATCTCGATAATTACATCTCGATTCTAATTGCATAATTAATATTAATCACAATATGTATGAACTACTTTTTATTTAAATTGTAAATGATTTAACACGTATATATTACATGTTTTTATAAATTATAATAAGTAATCTGATATTGTTGTAGTGAAAGAAAAAGTTCTATAATATTTATATCAGTGCAATGAAGTTTACTTCGTTATAAAATAATGGTAATTTACTTCTAATGGCTTTTTGAATTACTATAGACCATAATAATAATAATATAAATAGTGGTACATAAGTATCATATATAAAAACTTGATTTATATGCCATGCTTGGTATAACCTAAGCGATATGCAAATATTATTTACGATGTAATGTGTCTCTAATATTACAGTAATTTAAATGAAATTATAAAGCATTTTGCAAAATACTCTATACAAGTTATATTTACGGTACTACGCCACAATACCGATATTATATAACATTTTATGTTATCGTAGTACAAAACAATATTTGGAAATGACTTATGCAGGTTCTATAACCTTTTATTGAGGATACTAAGAACTGTACCTACAACGTACAATTATGCGACACTTGGTGAAACTGTTCTAAATAATAATATAAAAAAAAATATCACGGCATATTACCCATTGCTGGGTGTGCCAATTTGCTTTGTTCACAAACATTGGTAATGATGAAATATTTGTACCGTACGGGCGCTTACCAGGCGTCACCTCACGGGCACTCAATGCTGGCGTGGAGAGTGCACCACAGAGGTCAATTTTGTGCATTAAAATTTGAAGTAATTTTTTGGCGTCGGTCGGGATCGGACCCGGGTCCCTAGATTCACAACCAGACACTCAGGCACACGGCCACGAGATCCCTTAATAATATTTCAATATTTAAAACACTTTGGCACGTTTCAAAAAATTTCAAGCCTCTGAATCAACCTCTCGGTCATTTATCAGAGATTGGCCCACTGAACCAGAACCACAGACGCGTTTCGCTCTTATAGGAGCTCTTCAGTGTGGTGTACTGACGCCTGTAGGAGGCACTGAGAACATTGAACGGACGGATGATAAACATCCCACAGAGAGGTAACTAACCATATGCAGAACCATCTATCGAGAAAACCGCGATCTGGTCTAGCAGAATAATAATTATTATTGGAGCTTTGTACAGTTTTTGTTTTTATTATTCTGCTAGCCAAGCTCGCGGTTTTCTGGATAGATGGCTTTGCATGTGATTAGTTACCTCTGCAGGCTTAATATCTTTGTGGGATGTTTATCATCCGTCCGCTCAACCTTCTCAGTACCTCCTAGAGGCGTCAGTACACCACACTGAAGAGCTCCAGCAAGAGCAAAACGCGTCTGTGGTTCTGGTTGAGTGGACCAATTTCTGATAAATGACCGAAAGGTTGATTCAGAGACTGAAATCTTGTGAAACGTGCCAAGTGTTTTAAATATTGTAATATTATCTTTTATTGAGGGTTGTGTGGCTGCCCGCATTATTAATGTATTTTGAACAAATTCCGTACAGAAAGTTTCTTGTAAAAGATTCTATATTTCCAGTAAAATTATAATACAAACATACTACGAGCCCAAACTCATATTAGATCAGCCGGTTAACATTTTCAACAAACAAATTATCGACTGTGTTTTGGAATGGAGATAGAAAACAGGAAGTAATAATTACTCGGACTTGCAGTCAATAATAAAATTTATTCACGGCGTCGTTTCGACGGGTGCATACTCAACGCCCGAATATTCAAAGCCAGAATATGCATGCGCAGAATCATTCAAATCCCGAATATTCAAAAACAGAATCGCGTATTGCACGAAAGCGTATTTAACTTAATCAATCCCACCCAAACCTAACCTAAAATGATCTCCGCTTGGCCACGCCCACATATTCGGTTTTTGAATGATACGGGCGCAGTGCTTTCTGTCGATGCGCGATCCTGTTTTTGAATATTCGGGATTTGAATGATTCTGTGGATGCATGTTCTGGCTTTGAATATTCTGGTTTTGAATATTAGGGCGTTCAAGACATTCCCGCTTCGACTATACCATAGTCTTCTCCAGGGCTCTACAAAATATACATAAGAGCGAAATAAATTTCTTTGTCTCTAAATCCATTGAATATGAAGAATAAAATGCAATCAAATTTTATAGGGAATAAAATATTATTTACTATTTATAATAACAAATGTGACAAATGATATTTAACAGCGTTTTGGTTTGTGCGCCTGTGTGTGTGTGTGTGTGTGTGTGTGTGTGTGTGTGTGTATGTGTGTGTGTGTGTGTGTGTGTGTGTATGTACGGGCGTGCGTGTATGTGTGTGACAATCATTTCGGATCGCATAACTCCAATACCACAATTCCAAAAATTATATTTTTTTCGTATTGCTCAAGTTTAGATCTATAAACAGATATGATTAGATTTTGGTTATAATTCGTTCACCGAAAGCACCCATATTTACAACTTTTAACAGTTTTTCTTGAAAAAAAAAACAGTTAAATATAATATTGATATTTAATGTTATTATAAATTTTAATGAATATATTATTCTCTATACAACTGGATTGCATTTTATACTTCATATTCAATAGATATAGAGTTAAAGAACTATAAAGATATTAAATTTCATAAATCAGCCAGCTATGCTATGGAAACTGCTAATATATTAAGATGTCAAATTTACAGATGTCAGTATCAATAAAACGAAAATGAATGTGGCAGAGATGAGAATGTTGAGATAGATGTTGGGGAAGGCATGGAAAGGTAGGGTAAGAAATTAGAGGATAAGGGAAATGGTTCGAGTGATAGATGTTTCTAGAAATATTCAATAGAGGCGATTACATTGGTTTGAACATATGGTGAGGTGAGATAAAGGATATATTTGAAGAATAATGAATAGCCTAGTAATAGAAGGCAGAAGAAACAGAGGAAGACCAAAGATAAGATAGAAGGACAGTATTGCGGCAGACTTGAGAGAAAAGGAACTGAATGAGGACGATACGCAAATCAGAAATGAGTAAAAGAGGAAAATAAAAAAATAGCGACCCCTAGAGAATGGGAAAAGCTATAAAGAAGAAGAAGATGTCAGTGTCAAGTGCAACTTCCATAGTTTGTTTATGATATAATTTTACGGAAAATATAGGCTCTTTTGCAAGAAAATTTATGTATGGAATTTGTACATAATACACAGGATTAACGGAAGGTAACGTGCTGGTCACATCAGTTTTTTTTTATCTTTGATTGAAACATTGAAACAAAGAATCATAGTATTCCATAGAAAATTTAATCAAAATCGTAAATTATGACAATGAGCAAATATTTCACACAAGTTTCAAATATCTTATTATTGGTATTTAAGAAAATAGGGACGTAAGACGTAAGAAAGCTACTTAGGGTAGTAAGGGAGCTACTTACGTCCCGTCATCAATAAAATCCGATACCTTGACGGTAAAATGAACATACGTCCTTATAGCTTACTTACAATATCGTGGAATAAGTGGAAAATATATTTTAATTTTGGTTGTAGTTTACTGAAAAAAAAAATCGGAGATCTGCTCTTTCTTCAATTTTCAAAATAACAGATAAATACTAATAATTTGTACCGCCCACGAAATATTGGAAATCGCCTACTAGTGGGCGCTACCGCCCACGTTGAGAAACCCTGGATTAAACCTTAAATCTAAAACTATGTCATATACTATCCAACAAGCTATCCACACAACCAAATATAATTTATGAAATGCCTCGTCATATAAACAAATGACCTGAACCACGTGCCGTTCACGTGTATTGCGGTAGGTCTGGTGTGTAACTGTTGCTTCTTCTTACAAATGGGCTTTGAGCGCCTCGGTTTGGTACGTAATTTATGGCCATCCATTTATTTAACACTTGCCTTCAACTCAAGTGCCGCGGAACGCAACGCAGACCTCCAGATTGTTTTTGTCTGGGATAGGTAAACAAAATGGTTTCCTTTTCACTATTTACACCCAGGGAGAATACCTCGTTATTGTAGTCATTTTTCAATGCTATCTACAGGGGTTATCGGATATGCCAGGTATATGTTGTAATCAGTAGTTAGGGGTGCTTTAAAATGCGATTATATGCGTGCGTTGAGGGTTTTTTCTAAGGTGTATAATTTCAAAATCAATGGAAACGTAAATTATATATGAAGTTTGATACTGATGGAAAAATAAAACTATTAATTATTCGTATTTTCCTGATTTTCTGACTAGCTAACAACATAACTTATATTTTAAGCGTTCCTTGTATTGCATTGCTTTCAAAATTTGCAACAAGATAAGATTCATACGCAACCGGTAGATCGAAATTCAATAGTGATATATTACTACTTACTTGTTTACTGGTTGACATGAAAGGATTGACTTAAAATTCAACTATATAAGTAAAGTATGCGAATAAAATGCTATAAAAAATCTGTTGTGGTCATCACAATACCTCTCGCGCCCTTTCCATTGTGGTATATATATAAGTATTTTATTTAACATTTCTTGTACATACAAAAAAATCTAATTACACCTAATATTTATATTTACTTATTTTCTATAATATTAAATTCATCCTATGAGCAAGTTTTCCCCATTTCTTCTATATGTTCCAGGTTTTTCCAATTCATTAACGGGATTGGCGTAAGAAATATTAAATATCGTACCCAGAAAAAGCCTTCAGTACTGTCTCTGAATTTTTGACACTGACATTAGTGGCATTTATCTGTTAATTACAGACATTTTAATTTCTCAAATAGTTACCATGGAGATGTTTGGGCTGTGAGCAGGCTGTGACATTTACTACAACATATTATTTTATAGATTATATATCTATATCTTTAAATCAAAAGAAGGTATAATATATATTTTAAATTTGTTGGATAGAGAATTTTGTTTTTTAATATTCGTAATAACATAAATATTCAAAAAATAATATTCAGAAGATTTTTGTTAAAATACTACTACTTTCGGTTGTCCAGTTGTTATGAGAATCTATTCAACTCTTCCCATTACTGTTAGATTGAGGAATCCGTAGTTACACAGGTCTTTAATCTTATAAAATTTCAGATATCGTACCTCCAACAACCTAACACACACACACACACACACACACACACACACACACACACGCACACACACACACACACACACAGAAATCATCGTAAAAATGTTATTATCTGATACTAAGGACCTTACAACGTGCTTATTCACTAACCTAACCTTTCTTAGCGAGAGGTAAAAATTAACAAATACTATATATTTACAAAATCGTTAATGCTATATAAGAATATTTTTTGAATTTGTTCGAATTAGAGAGAGTAAAAGAAAATTAAATGACAATCTGATGTGGCCAGCACATTACCTTCCGTCTATCCTGTGTATTATGTACAAATTCCATACATAAATTTTCTTGCAACAGATTCTAAATTTCCAGTAAAATTATTTCATAAACAAACTATGCAAATTGCACTTGACACTGGCATCTTCTTCTTTTTTATCTTTTCCCATTCGTTAGGGGTCGTTATGTTTTATTTTCTTCTTCCACTCATTTCTGTTGTGCGTGTCGTCCTCGTTCAGTTCCTTTTCTCTCAAGTCTATCGCAATACTGTCCTGCCATCTTATCTTTGGTCTTTCTCTATTTCGTCTACCTTCTATTACTAATCTATTCATTCTTCCAATATATTCTTCATTTCTCCTCATGACATGTTCAAACCAATGTAATCGTCTCTCTTGTATCTTTTTATAAATTTCTATCACTCGAGCCATTTCCCTTATTCTTTCATTCTTTATCCTATCTTTCTATGTCTTCCCCAATATATATCTCAACATCCTCATCTCTGCCACATTCATTTTCTTTTTATTGACACTGACATCTGTCAGTTAAAATTTTCTTAATATAGAAGCTGTTTGATTTATAAAATTTAATTTCTTTATAATTCTTTAACTCTGTATACATTGAATATGAAATATAAAATGCAACCAATTCGTATAAGAATAGTATTTAATATTCATAATAACATTAAATGTCAAAATGTTATATTTAATTTTTTCGAGAAAAACTGTTAAAATCTTCAAATGAGGGTACTTCCGGTAATGTAAGATGGACGGACTGTATTGCGAAAGACTTGAATGAGGACGACACGCAAAACAGAAATTAGTGTAAGAAGAAAATAAAACACAGCGACCACTAACGAATGGGAAAAGCTAAAGAAGAAGAAGATGTCAGTGTCAAGTGCATTTTGTATAGTTTGTTTATGATATAATTTTGCTGGAAATATAGGATCTATTGCAAGAAAATTTATGCATGGAATTTGTACATAATACGCACATATTAAGTAGTAAATCCCTATTTCTTTTATTTTAAATTAGAACGGCTGCGAAACCTTTATAATTTGAACCTTATTTAACCTCTATAATTTGAAAACTCAATAAATTATAATTCGAAGAAGTTTTGTCTGCCCTTCAGACACAAATTAAAGATATTCTATTGTAGTTAACTGCACAGATGAAGTGATGAATGATTTAAGGACAACAGGATAAATAAATTCTTAAACGAACTTGTAAAATATGCCTGGTATGTGTGATTTTTCATTTTTAGCCTATTGCAATGTCATGTTATATTTCCCAAATTCCTTTAATTACCCTACATCCCATTCTACAGCCCGAGAGCATAATAGCTACCCCTGTGATGGGTTATTGAGCATTTGTGTGAACTTGTCAAAATCGCTAGGCCTGTGATCACGTATGATAAATATCTAGTGTTAATGTTATTATATGCGCAGCGTAGGCCTAGCTTACATTACGCATTACATACTGTATTCTGCTGTACTATTCCCACAATGCGATGAGAATTAGATAAATTATTGACAAGGTGGTATTATTTAATTATTACTGCAGGGTCTATTGTTATGCCCAGGTTTATCTATACATGATGTATTATCGCACTAGAATTATGATATTAAATATTATTTACAATTCATGCATATTGCAAATATCTGATGTTGTAGTTTTTACAGCATAAGTGATATAAATTGGTTCATTTCACAATTAATAATAATAATAATTTTTTTTTGTTACCTTCCGTCACCTTTAGGTAAGGAAGGTATTGTCTTTAGTCAATTCAATGATGAGTTTTTAGTGAATAAGCACGTTTTAGGGTCCATATAATACGATTTTGCCATTTTTACGATGATGTCTGTATGTAAGTATGTGTGTCTGTGTGTTTGTGTGTGTGTGACGAAAGTTTCGGATCGTATAACTTCAATACCATGATTCCAAAAATTATATATTTTTGTATTCCTCAAGTTTACATCCAGAAGAAGATTTTGGTTATAATTGGTCAACCGGAAGTACCCTCATTTGAAGATTTTAACAGTTACATATAATTTTATAGTTCATATTCAATAGATATAGAGTTAAAGAATTATAAACATATTAAATTTCATAAATCAGCCAGCTATGTAATCATGGAAACTGCTAATATATTAAAGAATAAGGGAAATAACGCTAGTGTTTCTGGAAGATACAAGAGACGATTACATTGGTTTGAACATGTCATGAGGAGAGATGAAGAATATATTAGAAGAATGAATAGCTTAGTAATAGAAGGTTGAAGGAACAGAGGAAGACCAAAGATGGAAGGACTGTATTACGGAAGACTTGAGAGAAAAGGAACTGAATGAGAACGACACGCAAAACAGAAATGAGTGGAAGAGGAAAATAAAAAATAGCGACCCCTAACGAATGGGAAAAACTAAAGAAGAAGATGTCATTATCAAGTGCAATTTGCATAGATTGTTTATGAAATAATTTTACTGGAAATTTAGAATCTTTTGCAAGAAAATCTATGTATAGAATTTATACATAATACACAGGATTGACGGAAGGTATTGCGCTGGCCCCATCAGATTTTAGTGAATAAGCACGTTTTAAGGTCCCTAGAATGTCTGTGTGTGTGTGTGAGTATGTGTGAGTGTGTGTGTGTGCGTGTGTGTGTGTGTGTGTATGTGTGTGTGTGTGTGTGTGGATGTATGTGAGGTTGTTGAAGGTACGATTTCTCAAAGATTAAAGACCTGTGTAACTACGGATTCCTCAATCTAACAGTAATGGGAAGAGTTGAATAGATTATGGTAACAATTAGACAACCGGAAGTAGTAGTATTTTAACAAAATTCTTTTAAATATTATTTTTTGTAAATTTATGTTATTACAAATATTAAAAAACAAAATTCTCTATCCGACACATTTAATTTATTTTTATACCTTCTATAGATTTAAAGATATAGATATATAGTCTATAAAATAATCTGTTGTAGTAAATCTCATAGCCTGCTCACAGCTCAAACATCTCCATGGTAACCATTTGAGAAATTAAAATGTTTGTAATTGACAGATAAATGTCACTAATGTCAGTGACAAAAATTCAGAGATAGTACTGAAGGCTTTTTCTGGGTACGATATGTAATATTTCTTATTGTATTATTAATTATATATTTAAAATTATAGGTATATTACATGAACCCTTCAGAAATAACGCCTATCCCGTTAATGAATTGGAAAAACGTCGAACATTTAGAAGAAATGGAGAAAACTTACTCATAGAATGAATTTAAAATTAGATTAGATTAAGATTAGGTGTATTTTTTTTTTGTGTGTACAAGAAATGTTAAATAGAATACTTATATATACCACAATGGAAAGGGCGAGAGCTATTGTTGATAGTCACAACAGATTTTTTGTATATGGAATGAAGGCGCCTTGCATAAATATAGAAAAAAACAACACAGATCTAAATAAACAAATTTTCTTCTACTTCCGCGTTTTCCAGTATCTTATTCCGTTCGTAAGCCCTAATGGGTCCTCCACTTCTATTAAGCTGGAATGTTGATCAAAGGAATTTGGTTAAATGCCAGTGTGTAATTATGCCACGTTCGTGATATTCCAAAAAATTTGACGTCAGCTGACAGGCGGGTCGGAAAGAATCGACCGACGTTGACGTCCCGTGTCAAAGGAATGAAATGAAAGTGTATGAAATGCTGACGCTGTCATCGCGAAGACATGCTGGTCTTTTGTTCGAACCAACACTTACAAACATTAATTATTCATTGGAAATGTGCCAAACGCGGAAAAACCGCCGAGATGGTAGATATAAATACGGTTATGCGGTAAAGATGCACAATTTATGTAAGATTTACGTAAATCATTTTGAAACTAACACCATGGAAACAAAAATATGTGTATAAAGAAATAAGACTCCATCGTTTCAGACTAGTTTTAAGAAACCATGGTGGCCAACAATTTCTAAGATTAAAATTTCCTGACAATTCCATTTATTTTATTTTGGAATCATAAACTTGTTTATTCGTCCTCAAATGCGGGTGCAATTTAGCTTTTATTGCCCGAGGGTCTATAAATTTGCCAGGCAACAGCTATTCATACATATCAAAATTGTAGCTTATGGATAAATATCAAAAAATACAACAAATTCGATACAAGTACTCGTAGTACTTTTGTATTCTTTCTCGTACGTCTTCTGATTTCTGTGGAACCAACTTGCATTGTGCAGCTTTAAATTCATCTGATATTTCTTTGAAATAATTGATATCTGTCATTTTCATTTGACACTAAACTAAAATTGTTTATAACAAACAACAGCAACACCAACAAACTATTTAAAAACCACAGCATACTTCAAATTTACAACACCAGCGAATATACAAATATACCTATTGAATTCTTGTATTTCGAGAACCAAAATAAAATAAAACGTTGTATTGTATCGCGGGCATAATCAAGATAATAGCATTCGGTAAAATTAAAGCTTTCCGCTACATACATAACTATTATTTATAATATAATTTCTTGTAACTGGCCTACGGTTTGTGAGCAAAAAAAAAAAAATGAAAATGGTCAAACTAAATATGAATCTCTCCGTTCAAAGAGCAACAAATTCCGATTGTTATTTGTAGTGGTGGGGTCCGAAACTGGTTAGTTTCGGATCCAAAAATATCCGGATATCCGGATAATTGAATGTCAAAGTATTCGAATCTCGGTCCAAATCTCAGTTACGAATTTTGGATCCGGATCTGAGTATCGGATCTTGAATCCGGATTCGAATATTGAATCTTGGAAACGGATTTTAGTATCAGATCTTTGATTCGAATATGAGAATGTCCTATTAATATGTTACTTTATATGTGTAATAATACAAATTTGTATTTTTTTATTCATCGAGTATAAATTCTTTTTCATTACATTTGCACAAACTACCTGGCTATTTTAGAAGAGTTTGCCTTCACATTAAAAATGTGTGTGTACTCGGATCCATGTCTTGTCGGCACCTCACAGCACTAGTTATTTGTTATCTGTCATAGCTAAAATTCGCGACCTATGTATAAGTAATACCGAGAGTAAATCTTCATCCTCATGGATTCGTATTCAAGCGCCCAGGATACGTGTTTTACGTACGTTAAAATTTAGCGCGTCCCATTGGAGCAATCCGTTGTCCGTGTCCGTAATGAATTTAACAATTACTTGAGATACAAAAAAGAACAGAAGTGATATGGATTTTTTTTATACTTTATTACTTGGAGCCTTGGAGCTATTCGCAATTGCAAAGTGATCTGATATAAATCAGTGAAAAAGTGTATTTACCGTATGTTGACACAATGCTTGCGCATAACAAGAATATACGATTTTGGAGCATTGTTTGTTGACATTTGACAAATATTATCATGACACTGATAAGTGATATTAGTAATTTGCCTCATCATTTAAAAAATACAACATTATTACAAAAACAAGATCTTAGACAGGAAATAAAATTGGAACAAATATTGTAGGTCGACTGTACTCAAGATCCATTAAATTTTCAAACTCATTATTTGTATATTCGCAAACCAAATCACAGACCACGTCTTTTACTTCTCAAAAATATAAACAGAAATTCAAATTTACATTTCTATACGCATACTTCAAATCATTTGTATCCGTGAAAAGTTAAAATACACAAACTTTCGTACGATCGTACGGTGTGAAACGGATCGTTGTATCATTTCGCTATTTTCATTGGTTATACATGATCACATATACGTAAATACTTATCCATGGGGATGCAGCCTAATACTTTTTCTTCTTCTCCGTATCCGTTATACCCGCAGTTGTGTTTGAGATTTCATTTTCTCAAATTAATTTTTTAATCCATTACTTCTACTTCGTTCTGTCCTTTGCCATCTTTTTCATTCGCACCAACCCAGTTGCTTTTATTCTATCCTGGTTATTATATCTAGTTTTTCATTTGTTATCATTCTTATGTTTTCATTTCTTTCTTTGTCCCATTTTGTTTTTCCTGCGATCTTCTTAAGGTATTTCATTTCCGTTGCATTTGTTTTTACTTCATGTTCTTTTCTGCATATTCCAGGATTCACTAGCGTATATGATTGTTGGTGCGGTTGTTGCAGCGGTTCCCAAACTTGTTCAGTTATGGAACCCTTAAGAAACCGCCTGCGTTTCACGGAACCCCAACTCTAACCTACATTTTTATTGGCCATTGTGATCCAAAACTAGGGGTGCAAACGATACCGATATTTTAGTGAGATTGTCTTTTAGCCAATGTATCGGAATTAATATTTGCCGATACAACAAAACGTTTCGAATTTCGCGCTTTCATAAAACAAATGCGACGAGCCCAAGTTATTATAATGCTTGGGGAATGCCGTTATTTCGTTTCGTTCGACCAATCCTCCAGCACCTGACACCTGAGATATTTGAAAACCCTTAACATTGCCACAGAAGCGGATACGTTTTTTGGCCCGAAAAAGTTGTTTACAAAATTTTAAAAAGCTACACAAAATACTGCAGTTTCCGGATGAATTTTGTGGAATTCAAGAGACTGTTTTCAGCAGCAGGGGCCCGTTTCTCAAAAATATGGGACTAGTGTTACTAGTCTCTACACTAGTAATACTAGTGAAGTTTACTAGTTTTTGTTTCTAAAATGTACAAGTGTGCAATACTAGTTACAAGTTAGGAACTAGTATTTGATAAAAATGACTAGTATTTTGTTTCTCAAAATATTTGTGTTTTCTGTCAGACTAGTAATTTAGTATAGAAAAGATACAAGTGTCAAAAGTCTTGCAAATTTTGAATATAAATTTTACTAGTATTATTTTATAGTTTGTTTTTTTTTTCTTTTTCATAAGTAATTCAATGGTTCTTTGTTAATGTTTATTTAGTTTCATGTAGTGTTTGTCGTTGTTTAGTTTTAATATATTTTTATAAAATAATAGGTTTGTTCATAGAACGGTTTGAAACCGTCAGCAACCGTCAGAGGCATGCGCAGTTACATAAAAGCGTTCGCAGAGTCACAAATTTCCAACTATAATTATTAGTTCAATGTTCATAGAAACTTTCTGACTGGTTGCTGATCGGTTGCCAACTATCAGAATAATTTCCAACTCGGGAGGAAATTTTAAATTTGAGGCATGCGCACTTACACTGTTTTGACAAGACATTTGTATTTGTTTTGATTACAGGTTTTGATTTCATTTAATGTTTGGTTATATACTTACAAATAAAATAAATTAGTGAAATAAATATTTTATGGTAAGTAAATCATTGTGAATTAATGTAATAAAATAATAAAAGACTGACTCACTGACAAGTGTCACTACAGTGATCGATAATATCGATATATTTACTACCAAAATTAAGCAGAGACATTTATTATTCATTTTAAAAAGTTAAGTGACATAATGCTGTTCACAGATGAATTCAAACAGTTTGATTTGCAACCAGTTTGAAACCACGCATGCGCACTCAAACTCCAACCGTTGGAAATATGTTCTATGAACAAACCTAATATAATAATGTGGTCAAGTGATTCGGTGTCCAGTGATAAAGAAGTAGTTGTGCGTCGTCAAAAACTATTTAAAGCAAGAGTAAATTATACAAAAACCTTAGATGAGTTTAACGAGAGGTTTAGACTCACGGAAAATAAGTTAAAAACATTAAATAATTTATTGGGACCTATTCTTCAGCGAAATACTAACAGAAACCATGCATTATCCAAAAAGTGTCCCTGATACATTTGTAATCCTTCTCCTTTCTTACTAAACCCATAGCGAGACAAGTTTGGCAGATTTTTGTCCATTCATTTACCTTATCTGCTTTAGACGATTTATTACAGATTGCTCCAAAATAAAATATCTTTAGAATTTCGAATCATCCCCAAAACAGTTCCAGCGTAGACATTTTTATTGAGAAATAATTTAATTTCAAAATATAATAAATAAAATATTTGAAAATGTCATTGTCAGAAAATTGAATCACTTGATTTGTAATACTTGTATTTAAACAAAAGACTGCAAATGTTTCAGAAATACTATTTTACTTGAGTAATAAAATTTGACGTAACTAGTAACTTGTCAACTAGTAAAATACTTTTCAGGAACATAATTTACTAGTACTATTAAAAAATTCACTTGTAACTAGTAACTTGTAACTTGTAAATTAGTATTTTTTGAGAAACAGGCGCCTGGTCTCATTTAGACAGACTTGCAAAATCACTTGTCTCTGCACAATTTGAGGATGCTATGTTCTTTAATTAAAAATCTTTTAAATGTTAATTTTATTCACTAACTTTCCGAATTTGTGTTTTTTCGTCTAAAGTAATTTTGATTTCACAAGTAAATATGTAGCTTTCACCATTGTCTTTCTTTTATTTTTACTTTCTTCTAAAATTTATTTGTTCATATTGGTACCGCCGATATTTTTCAATAATATCGGTATGGTATCGGCAGAAACTAGTATCGTTGCATCTCTACAAAACAAAGCTCCTTGTACCAAAAGTTCTTTGCATGATATATTTGGTTTGAAAAACAAACATAGTTTGAAAAAAACAATTTTCATTGTGGCCCAAGAAAATGTTGAGATGTACCAAAGCATTAAAATTATAAAATTACTTACGAAGTGGCCTGATTTTACTCTTTGGCACATACTTTTTGAAAATTTTATATTTTTTAATTTATTCTTTGCTCGCTGGACCCTTATGGCCTTCTACAGAACCCCAAGATTCCGCGGAACACACTTTGGGAACCACTGTGTTATTGTGTTGTATACTTTTATTTTTGTTTCTTATCTACTTCTTTTTTGTATTGTTACTTTTCGTGGCTAGATAAATTTAAATAATAACAATGAAAATTGGTACAATCCAAGAAACAAAAACAATACATCTTCATTCTAAAATTCGTTAAGGTAATAAAAACGTTAATTTAATTTAGTTTTTGGTAAAACTAAAAACTGTACAAATTATCGTTAGAAAAACATTCAAATTATATTTTTAAGGAAATTTTGAGCGTAAAACATCGTTTGAAACAAACATAAATGTATATATTATACGAACATAGAATAAAATGCTCGATAAAATGACTTCAATAAAATAATTGAGTGTCTCTCTTTTTACAAGTGTTTCCTGCTTAACAACTCACTGCCACTGCACTGAGTTGGCTATGGTTGTCCGCTCAGATGTTCACTTGTCATTTAGTATTTCTGAATATCATGCTGCTGTTGCTGTTACTGTTCACGGATATTTGTATTTATTTTCATTTAAATGACTATAATTTATTTACATATGTTGACAGTTTAAATTATGGGGTGAACTTTGATTTACTGTCAATGGAATATTTATCATGAGTGAAAATATGATTTGATAATCTTTAAATTTAACAATCATCACTAATATTATAATTTAGGTTACGTTAAAAGACATAAGATACGAATTTTTTTTTCAAGCCTTTTTATCTTCCGTCACCTTTAGGTAAGGAAGAAAAAAATTTGGTGGTGAGTTTGTGATGAATGAATACGTTTTGCGGTCCCTAGAATACGAATTTACTTTTTTACGATGTCTGTATACAGGGTAGTGAGAGGCACAGGTGAACATAGGGACTTTAACATGTAAAATTAGACTTTCCTAATATCCTGCGTTCTAGTTATTTTAGGTAAAAAATCTGATGTGTACACCACACGACTTCCTTGTACGATTATTAAACTATACATATTTTTTTAATAATTAAATTACAAAATATTGACAGGCTTAAGCCAAGCCCGAGAAATATTTTGCTATATAACAAAAAATAATTCATTTACTACTATCATTTTTAAATTAACATTAATCTAACCCGGTTCTTTTAAAGAGAGTTTTGATTACAACAAAGAAATATTTGATTACAACAAAGAATATGACTATCACAATAAAAATATAATATTTGTTATTGTACGAATCATAAAATTGCACGTATTTAACGTAATTGACATGAACATTTTTTTTTGTCCTAATCCATAGCAAGCTTTATTACAAAAACAAAAAAGTATATCATTTTTAAATTTACATATCTCGCTTATACAAAGGGCTAATTTAATAATACTTGATGTGCTAGACGCAGAAATTAATTCTCTAAAACTTTTATTTGAAGCATTTATTTCTAAAATCAAAATAAAATCATTTTATTCAAGAAAAACTGTTAACAACTTTAAGTAATGTACCACTTCCGGTTAGCCTATTTTAACCAAAATCTATTACGTTATTTCGATTGACATAAAAGTATTGTATATCAAATTTGAAAAGTTTTGGATTATATTTTAAAACAGTTTTTCATTAAAATCTATTATAGGCTTCATGTAAAGTGCCACTTCTGGAAATTGTGTAATAACCAGAAAGGGAGGTGCACAACTAGATGTTATAAGAGTCCTAAATACAAAATTTCAACTTTCTACGGCTTACCGTTTTTGGGTTATGCGAGATACGTACGTACAGACGTCACGACGAAATTAGTCAAAATGGATTCAGGGATAATCAAAATGGATATTTCCGCAGAAATCTGAAAACCGAATTTTTTCGCGATTACAATACTTCCTTTACTTACGTACAAGGAAGTAAAAAAGCTTCAAATAAAAGTTGTAGAGCAAAAATATCTGCATCTGAATCAAGAAATATTTTTTTTTAGTTTAAGGCCCGGTCTTTTCACCTCTGGATAAAGTGTCAGTTAACTTATTTGCCAGATAAAATGAAAATATCGCATCGATATTACAGCGTAAATTCACAAAATTAAACACACGTCAATTATACGATGCGATATTTTTCTTTTATCTGGCAAATAAGTTAACTGGCATTTTATCCAGAGGTGAAAAGACCGGGCCTTAGTTCGGCAGCATGACTATGCCTTCTTCAGGGAATAAACAACAAATCAACAAGTATATAAATAAATAATAACAAAAACATTAGCAACAGGTAACCATGGTGACAAATTACAACATATTTAATACAAGAAGCGATGCTCGACTAAGATCTAAACCGTCACAATGATTGAGATTATTACTATTGGTTTTGAATTAACCTGTTGTTTAGGTGTGTTGGTCCCGCTAGTATTTTTGTTTCTTCGTATTTTATACGGTGGGATTCTTTTAGGTCATGCTCTGCAACTGAAGATTTTTCTGGCTAATTCAATCTGATCGAAGGCTGGTGTTTATTCAATCTTGTTGAAATACTTCTACCAGTCTGGCCAATGTAAACTTTCCCGCAAAACACATGCAATCTGGTAAATTCCTGATGACTGATCAAAAATTCAATATTTCTGTCAGTGTCAAATACAATTTATACAATATGATTGTGAAATAAATGGAGTGAAAATACAAGAAATTTTCTGTATGGAACTTTTATAAAATGCATATAAATGACGGAAAGTATTATGCTGGCCACAACAGATATTTTAACGTAAGGCCTGGTTTGAGTTTTCAAGCTAAGCTTTTAAGCTTCAAGCCAATGCCATAAAACTCTTATTCTACAGTTATTAATATTATAAAATCGTTTTGAAATTAGTACCAAAAATTAAAAATTCATCGCTGTCTTTGAAATGCCACCCATATTTTTTACAGTTAACAATGTTTATCCAATTTAAAACATAAAAGTAACAAAAACATTCAAATATATTCAATTTTGAAATAATCAGTAATCAGATAACTGTTTCTCAGTATTTCATTCTATTCCGTGGTCGATGGGCAAACAAGTTATTTCCGTGTCACAACACAAACCATAACAATAACAACCATCAAAATAGCTTCGTAATACTCGAAAAAATTCACTGATTTCCACATTCATCCTTTGGTGATAATTCCATTTAATAGGCACCTTATTTGCAAGCCAGATTACCACATCAGGTAATTAAGAACACTAAATAGTGTAATTACCATATTCCGTGTTTAGTTTGCATTGATTCGCCCAAACGAGAGAATTTGTATTTTTACCATGGTGGCAACTTAATATATTCTCGCTTGGTCATTAGGATTTATTCAGCGTTTGAGATATTACCACCTCGGTATATTAATTCTATGTAATTATATGTTATGGTCTAACAATAGGTAAATACGGAATTATGGCACAGTTTTACCTGTGTAATTTTACATACAGGATTGTGTGATTAATTTATATCACTTTTTAGCATTTAACACTGACATGCAAATGTGGCTAAATAACTATATACACATTGTGATTATAGCGTGCAGTTTGCAAGTTATTAATGGACGCTTCGATTTTGTATATTGTCATTTTGTTAGAATTTTATTATCTACAGTCATTACATCTTATTTATTTTTATAAAATATATGTATCAAAGAGCATAATCTATTGCTCTAGGTGTGCTAATCTGCCATTTTCCCAGATACCGGTAACCACTATATTAATGTGCTTCTATAAATATATGGTACAAGCAGATATATTTTATAGGAAACGTAATAGTATATTAAAACATAAGTTGCAGAAGGCAACGTATTCAATAGTCAAATTTTTCGTAAAATGGCATTCCAATATGATCACGTGATTGCATAGTATGAATAGAGATATCACATATGTTTTTTGATTGATTTATTCTTACGCTAGCGTTTGGTTTCGTATACCGTAACTTGAGCTGAATAATTTGTATGATTACGTGTGTGACAATTGAGCGGTACAAATATCGAAATGGTGTAAATCAATTATTTTGAATGTTTTTGCATACTTTGAGGAAGAGGAACGTATAAATGTTCTCCTAATTTCATTTTATTCTGTAGAAATGTACGTATTATATTTTGAGGTTATCACATGACAGTTATTGCCTATGTTTAAATATTATAATATTTTAGAGAGTTTGTAATGGTACTGGTTTGTATGTGTCATATGTGACCGTTAACTATTATCAAAAATGAATTTCAACGAGGATCTATTCTATTTCGTCTCCAAAAAATCAATTCGAAATATTGACAGTTTTACTGTCTGAATCTACAATTCGACATAGGTACTATTTTTATGTATAGTGAAAGTAAATTGATTTTTAAGGCCCTTTTAAATCTATTTTAAGTCTATCTTATAATTAAATAAAAAAATATTTGTGTCATGCATTCAGATCTGTTTTCTTATATATTAATTGTTGTAATCAACTAATGTAATAATTGTTGTAATCAATTATTATTATTATTATTATTATTATTATTATTATTATTATTGTAATCAATTATAACTAAAAAGAAAGTAATATTCATTATGGGGTCTCGTGGCCGTGTGCCTCAGTGTCCGGTCAAGAATCTGGGGACCCGGGTTCGATCCCAACCGAGGTCTGGTAAGCGCCCGCACGGTACAAATATATCATCATTACCGATATCTGTGTACAAAGCAGATTGGCACACCCAGCAAAGGGTATTTATTTATTTATTTTATGAACGTTCATATTATTTCTAATTTAAAGTTTTATACTTAGTACACTATAGATGTGAGCTCTATCGACTAGATAAATCGGTTTCACTACTTGGCTCATATAAATTAACTAACACTGGAATGCCATTTTTAGAGATATTTGACTTTAGCTCGAGTGACATATACGCTCACGAGCGCGCAGCGGCGAGAGAACGAACAAACAATTGCTTGAATTGCCTTCTATAACGTGCGTTTTATACTATTTTCTTCGTTGAGGCTTTCATTTACATTATTTTTTATAAAAATAAGTGACAATTTCCATTAAGGGATATTTTTGGTAGAATTATTAGGTTGGTGACGGTGATTTTTGCTTTTTATTATGTCCGTTGCCTAGATATTTAGTGTATTTATTGCTGTCATGCCAATTCCAAAACAAAATATCACCAAAAATCGTTTAAGAATTAAGTTTCTTCTAACATCAACATGCGTGCTAGAATGCGACATTCTAATTCCGAAACAGAGAAAAGAAACGATAAACACTTTTAGAAATTCAATATTTGCCAAACAATACAGATTTATAAATTTTTATTAAAAGTCTCAAAATTTAGTGAACGAAATTTCATAATCTGATTTTCTGGGTGTGACAATTTTTTTAATTTGAACGAAAATATGCGAAAAGTATTATATCATTTAGGAATATATTTTTTTTTTTTAATGTTTGTTTTTACCTCTCGCTAAGAGAGGTATTGGATTCATGCTAAAAATCGCATATCCAGATTTTATTGAATAAGCACGTTTTAAGGTCCCTACAATCCGATTTTAACATTTTTACGATGATGTCTGTGTGTGTGTGTGTGTGTGTGGATGTGTGTGTGTGGGATGTTGGAAGGACGGTTACTCAAAAACTATAAGACTTAAAATTTGTTTAACAACGTATTTCCCAATCGGACATTCATGGGAAGATCTGAAAAGGTTTTGGTAATAATTGGACAACCGGAAGTAGAAGATTCTTGAAAAAAAATCTTTTAAATATTATTTTTTGAAAATTTTTCGTGGTAATATTAAAGAAAATTAAATTCTCTATCTGATACATTTAAATATTTTATTATATATTCCATAGATTTAGAGATAAAAGAAGTATAATATATAAAATAATCTGTTGTAATAAATTTGACAGCCAAAAGAATGCCATGAAAAATAGTTGATAATTTAAATTATTTGTAACTGACAGATAAATGTCAGTGTCAGAAATAATGAGTAATGAAAGAAAAATGTACTTGGAGAATCCCTTAGTTCTTGATCTGTGACTATTATGGAGATGACAAGTCTAGGTTGAAGGACTTAAATTTGTTTCAAACATTATGGGACAATGTACACCAGTACTATAGACTAGAGTTACTTTGAATTGCGAAAAAGCTATCAAATTCTTCTCAAGTAAGTTGTAAATATTGACAAAATTACACATCGATATAAGAATAATCGGAGTGCAATCTATCCGTCACTTTATTAAAGGGAATTAGTGTTATTTAGATATAACATGTATGAAAAAATAAAATGTAAAAGAAGATATGTAAGAATAGATGCACAATCCATATATACATTTTAGACCGCCCAAAATTAATGTTTTTACTAGAAGAATATGAAGAGAAAGTAAACAACGTTGTTCGAATTGAAAATTGCAGTTACCAGCCTAATATTTATATATGGTAAACTCTACTTTGTAATTTATTGTAACATAATTTA
Source organism: Harpalus rufipes (assembly GCA_951394225.1). NCBI lineage: Eukaryota > Metazoa > Arthropoda > Insecta > Coleoptera > Carabidae > Harpalus > Harpalus rufipes. Next base: position 48,923,665 of record OX596279.1, read on the forward strand.
TGGTAAAATATCTTCATGTTGAGACATGCTATTATTGAATAATAAAGAAGTTTATACGTCATAGATTTATATGAATATATTATTTGTATTTATAAAAATATTCTTTGCTTTATGCATACAGCCAGGTAAAATATACGGCGAGAGGTTATGTGCTGGCCACATCAGATTTTTTAGTTATGACTAAGTGTTAACAATTCCTTGAAATCTCAGTCAAATAACATTTATTCTCTTGCACAACCGACGTTTCGGTACATTCTTCCATCTTTATCTGAGTCTACAGTTTGCAAGAATTTACTGAAATATCGGTTGTGTAAGTGATTAAATGCTGTTTGGCTGAATTTTCAAGTAATTGTTAACACTTAGTCATAACATAATCGAAATATTTCCCACATATAAATAAATATATCATCACGACATATTATCCATTGCTGGGTGTGCCAATCTGCTTTGTACACAGATTTTGGTAATGATGATGACATATTTGTACAGTGCGGGCCTTTACCAGGCATGGAGAGTGCACCACACGGGTTAATTTTGTGCTATTTAAAATTCGAAATATTTGGCGTCATACATATTTAAATTTATAAATTTGGTATCATGTTTTGTTTCATGTAGTTGTATCTATTAAAAATTTACTATAGGTATTGGCATTCGAACATCACTTTAGTGCAGTTTAAAATATTAGTCTTGTATTTCAGCTTTGTCGGAAGTTGCACTTTTATTTTAGGAATTATATTTTAAGTAGTTGTCGCACACTAATTAAACAAATCCTGTGCGTTGCTATAATTTATGCTAAATGTCAAAGAATAGCTTCATATATTCTATTTCAAATAATGAAAGAATTTTGACAGTTAATTGAGGCGTGATTTAGTATACATGTTGATATTAGGAAAACTGGAGAAAATAAGTAGGTATATTATATTGAATATTTATTTTTATTCAATATAGTATAATTATTTTCTCCATTTTTCCTAAACCAGGTAAAATTTAATAAACGACAATACAACAAATAACGCATAGCACTTACAAATAATGAAATCGTAATTGACATAATATTTGAATTGTGTTTGTGTAAACCGCGTTTGACAACAGCGCATAGCAACCAATAGAATCACAAGAATTTTTTTCGTTATTTCAAGCAGAGTATAGCTTCTATTTTATGAATCTGAACATCAATTTAAATTTAATTGTATGATTTATTTTTGTTCTGAAGTGTTCTCGTACAAATCAATGGATGTCATTAGTGTGCCATTCGGAATTATATTTATTTGAGGTCGGCCGAAATCCTAAAAACCAAAACGTGACATCGGACACAGCATTAGTTAGGTACATGTTACATACAACAAGTTTGGCAGTACTTTAGTTTCTATAGTTATATTAAACTTAATATACATAGTTAGTATTATCTTTTTGTAGTGATATTTAAAATTTATTATATTATATTGGCAATATGGAAATATATAAATTCCTGTACCAACTTAATTTAGTGCAGTTAGGAATATTTTTCTTTATTTATCTACGGCATGGTAGATAACAATTTGTAGATCCATCCAACATGCCAAAATATGCAGATTCTGACACGAGTGTAAGTTTACCAAATGAGCGCTGTGAATTTTAGATTTTGCATGGAGTTTCAGAATTATGTTTTCCGTATATGTTGCAAACAATATTTTTGTGCCATCGTCCAAACATTAGAAATATAAAAAAATAAAAAATAAATATTTTATCACGGCATATTACCCATTAGAAATATTAAGAAATTTATTCAATTTTTTTGACGTATTACCTACTATTTGAGAAACCATATATGATATTTTTAAGCGATCATGACAAATGCTTTTATGGCAAAATAAAAATCTTATATTTTCATTATTTTCCGCACTAGTGAAAGAATTGACTAATTCCCGCACTCATTTTGAGTTTGAGGAAACTTACTTCCCGCACGACGGTAGATAAACACACTTTTATTATTGTAAAGTAGATATATGGTATGTGTAGACCAAACAGCATAATATCCTTGTAGTATATCGTATTTGTTCACCATTTAGTAAATTCTGTACTTGAACAGGTCTGAACGTTGCCTCCAAATTAATCTGTCCTGTGCCTCCCTCTTCAGCCTCTTCTAATTCTGTCTGTCCTTAATTCTATTTTCCTATGTATTTTCCCTTCAATTATAATATTCTACAGGATGGAGACTGGTACAGCCGAACATAGGACTTTAACATGTAAAATCAGACTTTCGTAATTTCCTGTTTCCCTAATTATTTTAGGTAAAAAAGCTTCAAAAAAAAGTTGTAGCAAAATTAATTTTATATGCCTTGCAAAGGCAGAAATTAAGTATGAAAATGTCGAAAATCACTTCAAAAATTGCAATAGCCATGGAATTGAGATAAAATAAATAACAAATGTTAACGATTTATCTTTCAAGCTAGGTTAATTTATTTTTATTGTTGTTTGTAATTTCTGTTCAAATGAACAAATATTAATTTAAATTAACAGATAATTACTAACTGGAACAAAAATTAGAAATAATTCTTAATAAAAATAAATTACTCTATAAGATGATAGATAAACCGTTAGACATTTGTTACCTATTTTGTCTTAATTCCATGGCTATTGCTATTTTTGAGGTGATTTTCGACATTTTCATACCTAATTTCTGCCTTTACAAGGCATACAAAATTAATGTTGCTTATTGATTCAGATGCAAAATTTTATGCTCTGCAAAATAATTAGGGAAGCAGGAAATCAGGAAGGTCTGATTTTACACGACTGTGCTGGTCACCACCCTGTGTATACCATTCCTCCTTTAAATATATTCACTCCAGTTATTTTTCCTCTTTCCAAAATTCTTTTTTCTTCTCCTAGTCTTCTCAACACCTCATCGTAGTTACTTTTTTACCAACATGTAGACTTTTAAAAAGATTGCACAATTCAATTCCTTAGCGATATATCTGCCGGTCTCTTTGATATAGTCTTCTGAAAGCATTTTATTAAATGGCATATCTTCGTATTAAATGATTTCCTTGTCCGGGAAGGGACAAAAGAAAAATAACATTTTCTCTTGATAAAACCTATTCGTAATCCATCAAAAAGTCATTCGGCCACGATTCCCAGTCTAGCATAGGTAAGCTTTGGTCCAGCAGGCTTCGGATTTCACCTTAGCGCGACACGGCAATCAGTTACCTACCTTAGCTCTTGAGGGGACAATGTCCACAAGTACCGCAATTTATAACCTTTTATTTATAAACGAGCAGCGATTTGTAACTCTGTCGAAGGGATGACACCCATTATCACTATCTGTTTATGCGTTAGGAAGGTCTCATCCCAATGAAACCTTCACTAAGTCACACCGACCTTCAGCTTTGCCGCCTGAGCCAACTAGATAAATGAGATGCGATTTATTTTTGCGACATTTACTGCTGTTAGAGTTCCTTAAGTGCTTTATAAATGTGAAGTGTGGTTTGTTTGGGGTGCTTCTCGATTTGTTGTGATTGTTGACGCTGCTGTAGGCCTAAATGTACTGTGTAATTCTATCTCAGGTTGTTGTGTGTGGCTCACACAAAACAACCAGATGATTTGATTTATACCGGGACTGTTTACAAGGTTTGAAATATTATTTTGAAACTATTTAACGTCAACTATTTAGACCCTCCATAAATTTATCATTTAATGAGGAAATAAATGTACTAGAGTTACAAATAAATATATCATCACAGTAAATTACCCATTGCTGGGTGTGCCAATCTGCACGGCCGGATTGTCCTATCGGGGAACAGAGAAAAGCTTCATTGGACCGGACCGATGTATTTTTTACCTCTCGCTAAGAGAGGTATTGGATTCATGCTAAAAATCGCATATCCAGATTTTATTGAATAAACACGTTTTAAGGTCCCTACAATCCGATTTTAACATTTTCACGATGATGTCTGTGTGTGTGTGTGTGTGTGTGTGTGTGTGTGTGTGTGTGTGTGTGTGTGTGTGTGTGTGTGTGTGTGTGTGTGTGTGTGGATGTGTGTGTGTGGGATGTTGGAAGGACGGTTACTCAAAAACTATAAGACTTAAAATTTGTTTAACAACGTATTTCCCAATCGGACATTCATGGGAAGATCTGAAAAGGTTTTGGTAACAATTGGACAACCGGAAGTAGAAGATTCTTGAAAAAAAATCTTCTAAATATTATTTTTTGAAAATTTTTCTTGATAATATTAAAGAAAAATAAATTCTCTTTCTGATACATTTAAATATTTTTATACATATTTTATAGATTTAGAGATAAAAGGAATATAATATATAAAATAATGTTGTAATTAATTTTACAACCGAAAGAATGCCATGAAAAATAGTTGCAAATTTAAATTATTTGTAACTGACAGATAAATGTCAGTGTCAGAAATAATGAGTAATGACAGAAAAATGTATTTGGAGAATCCCTTAATTCTTGATCTGTGACTATTATGGAGATGACAAGTCTAGGTTGAAGGACTTAAATTTGTTTCAAACATTATGGGACAATGTACACCAGTACTGTAGACTAGAGTAACTTTGAATTGCGAAAAAGTTATCAAATTCTTCTCAAGTAAGTTGTAAATATTGACAAAATTACACATCGATATAAGAATAATCGGAGTGCAATCTATCCGTCACTTTATTAAAGGGAATTAAGGTTATTTAGATATAACACGTATGAAAAAATAAAATGTAAAAGAAGATATATAAGAATAGATGCACAATCCAGATATATACATTTTAGACCGCCCAAAATTAATGTTTCTACTAGAAGAATATGAAGAGAAAGTAAACAAAGTTGTTCGAATTGAAAATTGCTGTTACCAGCCTAATATTTATATATGGTAAACTCTACTTTGTAATTTATTGTAACATAATTTATGGTAAAATATCTTCATGTTGAGACATGCTATTATTGAATAATAAAGAAGTTAATACGTCATAGATTTATATGAATATATTATTTGTATTTATAAAAATAATCTTTGCTTTATGCATACAGCCAGGTAAAATATACGGCGAGAGATTATGTGCTGGCCACATCAGATTTTTAATTTTGTGTTCAATATCATATTTTTACTAAGAAAATTATTCATTATTATTATTACGAGTATTATATTTTTACCTCTCGCCAAAAGAGGTATTGGAATCATGCTAAAAATCGCATACCCACATTTTAGTAAATAAGCACGTTTCAAGGTTCCTTGAATCCGATTATAACATTTGTACGATGATATCTGTGTGTGTGTGGATGTGTGCGTGTGTGTGTGGGTGGATGTGAGAGCGCGCGCGCGTGTGTGGGTGTGTGTGTGTGTGTGTGTGTGGATGTGTGTGTGTATATGTGTGGAGTCGTTGGAGGTACGATTTCTCAAATTCTATACGACTAAAGACCTATGTAACTACGTATTCCTCAATCTAACAGTAATGGGAAGAGTTGAATAGATTCTGGTAACAATTGGACAGCCGGAAGTAGTAGTATTTTAACAAAAATCTTCTACATTTTATTTTTTGAATATTTGTTATTACAAATATTAAAAAACAAAATTCTCTATCCGACACATTTAATTTTTTTATTATATCTTCTATAGATTTAAAGATATGGAAATATAATTTATAAAATAATCTGTTGTAGTAGTCAGTGTAAAAAATACAGAGATAGTACTGAAGGCTTTTTCTGGGAACGATACTTAATATTTCTAATTGTATTATTAATTATATATTTAAAATGATAAGTATATTACGTGAACCCTTCAGAAATACCGCCAATCCCGTCAATGAATTGGAAGAACCTCGAATATTTAGGAGAAAACTTGCTCATAGAACGAATTTAAAATTATAGAAATATACGTAAATATAAAGATTAGATGTAATTAGATTTTTTTGTGTGTACAAGACATGTTAAATACAATACCTCAATATACCACAATGAAAAGGGCGAGAGGTATTGTGATGGCCATAGCAGATTTTTAATCATCGAAAAAGGTTCGATGCAATCCTCTGGCAATTCAATTAAATAAGTGTAAAATTTCTAAATTTTGCAAGAAAATTTAGCAATTTAAAGGCCGGTCCAGACTGTCGCGCAAAATATTTGCTAACGTTGCATATGTAACTGTAGTTATAGGACGGCATATTAAGCGCACATGCTATACTTCGCGCTCAAACGAATATGTTTGGCGTGGTTCGAGTTACTGTCGGTATATTAAATGGAATCTGTTTTTGATTGTCATAGCTCTACAAAACACGAAAATGAAGAATCAGAATTAGATGAAAATATCGCAAGTTACTTGTGAAAAAAGTTTTTCTTAAATAAGTACATTAAAAATAGACAAAGAGGCTCGCACCATTATCCCACAATTTAGAAGTATGTATATGCTTATGAGTGGTGAAAATAGTATACAGTTACTACTTAGAAAATAAAAACATATACAGCATTATATTTATAACATAATAATCTGCCGAATTGGCTTATGGCAATAATCTGTTGTATTACCTTATGTGATTTGTTTTTGCCAGCTCAAATTAATTTACATTTTTATATTTCCAGTAAAATCATTTCACAAAGATATTATGTAAATTTTATTTGACACTGACATCTGTTAATTAGTAATATTTGAATATTCTGTTTCCATGGTGCAGCTTTTAGCAGCATTAGGTTGCAAGATATTTCTTTACAATTCTTTATCTCCAAATCCATTGAATATGAAGAAAAAAAAAATTAAATCGAATAGAGAACAACATATTCTTTTATTTATAATAACATAAAAGGTCAGAACATTATATTTAACAGCGTATTTTTGAAGAAAAACTGTTAAAATCTTCAAATGAGGGTACTTCCGGATAACTATTCATAACTAAAATCTAATCAACTCTTCATATGGATGTATGAAAGAGGAATATGAAGAATTATAATTTTTGGAATTATTGTAGTATTGCAGTTATCGAATGAAGTTTTTTTGTCACACACACACACACACACACACACACACATACACACACATATAGACATCATCGTAAAAACAGTAAGTTCGTATTGTAGGGACCCCAAAACGTGCTTATTCATTGAAAATTCATCACCAAATTATTTGACCAAAGACAATACCTTCCTTATCTAGAGGCGACGGAAGGTAAAAAACCGTCAACCGTAGAGCATAAAATTCTGCATATGAATTAGTAAAAAATCTGTTGTGGCCAGCACAATACTTTCCGTCAATCCTGTGTATTATGTATAAATTCCATACATTAATTTTCTTGAACTTGACACTAACATTTTCTTCTTCTTTAGCTTTTCCCATTCGTAAGGTGTCGTTATTTTTTATTTTCATCTTCCACTCATTTCTGTTTTGTGTGTCGTTCTCATTCAGTTCCTTTTCTCTCAAGTCTTCCGCAATACAGTCCTTCCATCTTATCTTTGATCTTCTTTTATGTCTTCAACCTTCTGTTACTAAACTATTCATTCGTCTTCCAATATATTCCTCATTTCACATCATGACATGTTCAAACCAATTTAATCGTCTCTTTTGTATCTTTCTACAAACTTGTAACACTAGAGTTATTTTCTTACCGTATCTTTCCGTGTCTTCCCCAACATCTACTTCAACATCCTCATCTCTGCCACATTAATTTACGTTTTATTGATACTGACATCTGTCAATCTGAATATATTAACAATTTTCATGGTTAGCATAGCTGGCTGAGTTATAAAATTTAATTTCTTTATAATTTTTTAACTCTATATCTATGGAATATGAAGTATAAAATGCAATCAAATCGTATGGAGAATAATATATTCTTTAAGTTATAATAACGTTAAATATCAATAAATCAAATTTAACTGTTAAATCAGTTGTTCTGGATGTAAACTTGAGGAATACGAAAAAAATAAAATTTTTGGAATCGTGGTATTGAAGTTATGCGATCCGAAACTTTTGTCACACACACACAGACACACACACACACACACACACACACACACACACGCACGCACACACACATACATACATACATACAGACATCATCGTAAAAATAGTAAAATCGTATTAGAGGGACCCTAAAACGTGCTTATTCATTACAAACTCATCATTGAATTTTTTGACCAAAGACAATACCTTCCTTACCTAAAGGTGACGGAAGATAAAAAAAAGATTTTGTATATTTTGTAACGACGAAAAATAGTAATACCGAAACACAAAATTCTGCAAGCTCTAAATGGTCAATATTGCTTTAAATTTGATCTACAAGGTCATGGTAATACTATCTCTATTTTCGAGCTAGTCCTTTAACCATAAAATTGTAAAATTATAAATTCTCATTGGGCCGGATTTCTTCAAATCATATCGCTTGAGCCGTTTTGATTCCTAAATCTGACGCTGCCAGTTTGCTTTATATGCAGATATCGGTAATAATGATTACACATTCGTACTGTGCGGGCGTTTGCCCAACCAAAACTTGAGACTTCAAATTTGGGTAATACGTTAATGTGTTCCATTTTAGACTTTTGAAACATTTAATCCAGATGGAGCTAAGGGCTAACATATTCTCTAATTAAAGGCCCGTGTTTAATAGTGGCGGTGGTATATTTTTCATTTAAACTAACAGTTAGGTTAACAGCTTGTTCAACCAGAAATGAAAATATCGGTCCTAAGATTTTTACATGAAAAAATTCTCTTCCAGTCGTGGTTAAAATATAGATCTTATAATTCACAATGTACAGGTTGTAAATCGAAGGGCCATAGCCATTTAACATGGCAAATCAGTTTCTTGTTGCGCAAACTTTGGCAAATTATTTTATGGAAAAATACTTTAATTAAAACATATACAGATTTAAATTCTGCATATGTCATGTGAAACAATTATTTTCGCTGGTCTCGTGGCCGCGTGCCTGAGTATCTGGTCGAGAATCTGGGAAATCGGGTTCAATCCCGACCGACGCTGAATATTTCGAATTTTAAATGGCACAAAATTTACCCCTTGTGGTGCAATCTCCACGCCAACAATGAGTGCTCGTGAGTTGACGGTTGGTAAACGCCCGCACGGTACAAACATATCATCATTACCGACATCTGTGTATATAGCAAATTGGCACACTCAGCAATGGGTAATATGCCGTGATGGTATTTATTTATATAAAAAAATAATAATTATAAAGTTACAGTTTTTATGAGTTTTTAGTTTTGGCAGACTTGGATTTATGAGCAAAAATAAATAAATGCATTGTTTTTAATTTGTCAAATTTATCCACCAAATATTTATTTGACACTAAAAATCCAATTTTTTGTTATATAACAACATACTTGATTGGTTAATTTTATTAACCAGTTATTAAAAATTAAACACTGAGTTAAAGAATAGGCCCGAATTAGAACAAACAGTTCTTCTTTTTGAGTTTTGTATTAATTTACTATTGTCTAAATTCAGTTCCAATTGACGGGTAAAAATAACGCATTTGTTTATTTATAATTATAGTTAAAAATCCATGGTTGTCTAGAGGTCTAGAGTAAACACTCATAAATTTTATAATTAATTTTTACGTTTTATATATAGAGCTAAAATAATAGTTTCTCATGATTTAGATGAAGAATTTAAATCTCTATAACTTTTATTTGAGGTATTTCTGCATAAAATAGTTAGGTAACGTTTGCGCAATGAAAAACTAATTTCCCATGTTAAACGCCTATGGCCCAGTTTTTGATTTACACCCTGTACATTTTGAATAACAAGATCTACATTTTAACCACATCTGGAAGTTTTATGACACATATCATTTTTAAAAAGATTAGGCTTGGCTCAGAATGATTTTATGTAAAAATCTTAGGACCGAATTTTTTATTTCTGGTTTAATTATCTGTTAGCCTAACTTAGTTAAAGTTAAAACCGAAGTTAAAAAGAAAAGTAGACTACTGCTACTGTTATTATAGGAAAAGTTGTAAAAATTACCTACACTCGTTTCAACGCATTTTGTTTTAACTGATAGTTAACATATAATTTAACTGTAAATGAAAACACGGGCCTAACAATATTTTCTCTTACAAATAATAAAATTCCATGACAATCCCATGACTTTTCTAGGCATTCCCCGAATTTTCCATGATTCCATGACATGTGAAAGGGTGGTAAATGTTTAACAAATAGTTAAATCGAGTTAAACTATATAGATAAAAATAATAAACTCAGAATCTCCAGCTCTCGTTATTGTTTCGTACAAAACACTTTTTGTTGAATATTATTTATACTTAAATAATACTTTGTTCTCTTTGAATTTACATACTTTCAATATCTTTGTTATATAATATGAACCAAAAATCAAATATGTACCGGGAATGATATTATGCCTCAGATACACCGCTCGAAAACTATAGAAACGCATCGAAATATTCTCTAACAAAATCACTGAACATATCCGTTTTTTAACGTTATTCATAAGTTTGCAGCATTTACAGTATACTAGTATATGAGATACATTCATGTATACAAAAAGAATTACAAAAGTTTATGTCAAAGTTTCTATACTTCTACTTTATTAAAGACGAGTAGGTTCTATAATATGATTGGAGAATTATCGATGGACCTCGACCGACGGGTCATATCATTAGCATTATACGAAGACGAGATCAAATTAAAATCAAATAATAATAGAAGAAATAAACAATGTACGTTCTTATGTCTATTTCAATTTTAATTGTAACTAACTAAAATATATACAATGGCGAACCAAAAAAACGCTGATTTTCCACCTAACCAAATGAATATATTTATGCATTTCGATAGTAGATAGGTGACTTTGCTTTCCATAAGTTATTGTTATATTTTGTTCTATATTTAAATATTAATTCTCGCATAAAAATGAATCTATTTTTCTATGAGTACATTATTAGTCTACATTATTTTGAATTAGGTGTTAACAAATACACAAAATCTCAGACAAACAGCATTTATTCTTACAAAACTGACGTTTCAGCAGGTATATACACTTACACCTTCTTCAGAGTCTACAATCATTCAAACACAATGTAGTTTTGTATGAATATACACCTACTTTATGAGGTATAATCCATAGTATCAACTTATATAAGGATCTTGGAATATTATTTGATGAGAAATTTACATTCAATGCCCATATTGAAGCTATGATTAAAGTATCACATAGAAACCGTAGAAACCTTCGTTTTATTATTAGAAATGCACAATCTTCGAGAAATTTATTAGCGTTAAAAATGTTGTATTTTGCTTTCGTTAGATCCAAACTAGAATATTGTCCTCTAGTGTGAAACCCTAAATGCTATTGAGTCCTAAAATTTTGTCATTACAAAGTTACCGATCAGTATCCTAGTTTCGTTGCGATTGTAATAAGCTACTGAATTATGTTAATATGAATTCTTTGTCTATTAAGAGGAAAATGAATTATTTTTTTCTTTTTTATATAAATTGTTAAATGATCAAATTAATGATAGTGCTATTTTATCTCTGATCCCGTTCAATATACCTAGATTAAATTCAAGAAACAATTTAACCTTTAATTTAAAAACAGTCGGAACTACTTATGAATTAAATTGTCCTATTCGACAAATCTGTAGTCAATAATGTCAACATTGAATCCGAAAATTATGCCGATTCATTCCGTAAATTTAAAATAATACTACTGCAATTTTTCATATTTGAAATGATTGATTTATATACATATTTCTGCTATCTTCATCATTGTTTCCGACTGTAGTCTAATATATATATTTACATTTTTTTGTGCCTACGCTTTACATTTCAGTACATTTTTATAATCGTCCTGTAGTTGGAATATTTATCCTGTAGGATTGATTTTGCAATAAATAAATAAATGCTGTATGACTGAGTTTTCGAATATTTGTTACGACCTAACCTACGCTACAGTGAAAATATTTACTCATATTTTTGCGAAATTTGAAACGGTTAACATAAAAAACTAGTTAGTAAAACAAGCAACGAATAAACAAAATTGTAAAATGCACTCACCGACTCCAGCAACGTGAATTTTCTTCATCCAAGGGTAGATAACTCTATCGCCGGATTCCGAATCCTCATCATCATCATCATCCATTAGAGGTGATCCGTCCATCATCTGCTCCTCGTCGATCTCCTCTTGTTCATCCGACGCGGGATCCTCCAGCCGCATTCCAAGATCTGGAAGAGTCACATGCTGGGGCGGCGACCCCCGGGAGTCTTGGGCCGCCGGACTGCACACCGGATCCGGTACCGGCGGTGCCGTGGGTGCCGTTGGAGGTGGTGGAGGTGGTTGACTGGCGAGCTCTCCCAGACAAGGAGCATGCCCCACAGGCTCGCGGGGCACTGCCTGGGGCTGCGGTTGAGGTTGATGATGCAGTGACAAATGCTGGGGTTGGTAGTAGCCATACCCTCCGTAACCGGTGTTACCCGCGTGACCATAGGGTGTTGCAGCGGCTTGGTGGTGCGTCGGATGATACCCATATTGAAGATGATGTTGTGGGTGGTTCAAATGTGGATGTCCGCTGAAGAAATCACCTCCAGCTGGCGATGGGATGTAGTTGTTTTGGCTGTATTCTTCACTAGGTGGAAACTTGGGGTCGACAACTAAAGGCGCCCCGGTGGCGTGGTGCTGCTGATGCTGATACGTCGACGGAAGAGAGCCCGAAACGGGGTTCATCAAAAACGAGCTCATGATCATTAATTTTTCGTCGGCGGGTTCTAGTCTCGGCTGCGAGAGCCTCAGGATCGGAGGGGGTTGCCGGACCACTACGCTATCGCATACGAGCGGTTTTTTTCCTCGTCCCCTACCACGTGACTAGGGCCCACCCACTAGAGCGCTATTAGCGCGTCACGTGACTCGCGGTGGACCAATGGCGGAGCGCGGCCGTCAACGACCATGATGGATTGGGGAGAGGTCTGTGGCGCCGACCGCGGCCGGGAGGGAAACTAACCTCACTGCTTGAGTGCCTGCGCGTGATGGTGACGTCACGCAGTGAGTGTGTGTGAGTGAAGCTTTGTTTGTGTTCTCAGACTCTCGAGGTAAACAACAACACGCTCGCCTAATAAACACACCATCCAACAAATATTTCATAAACACTTTTACACTAAAAGTTTAAACACTACACACTTTCCAAAGTCCTTAAAATAAAACACACTTATTTCCCTTATATTTGCATTTTTACTCTATCCGAATTTTTGTCGAATTTATTGTCCATTTATCGTCAACTCTCCTGCTTCTCCGGCGGAAAGCGCCTTCCACACTGAAGCTCACTGTTCAGTCTGTGAGACTGTGAGGATTGGAACTGAGTTCTCTCTATCCAGCAGGCGGGGACCGATTCTCCTCCCCTTCCAGTCCTCGCTCGCGAGAGACAAAGACAGCACAGTATCTCTTTCTCTTTCTACTCTCTCGTCAACTGTTCTGACACATTCGCACCCCTTGAGACGTTCTGGGAGCTGGGAACGAGGACCCCAACAAGAGACGAAACGATAGACGGGATATTTTTCGATTTTTTGTTGCGAAATGGAAAATCCAATACATTTTGTTGCATGGTAACTAAAAATTTTCTCTTCCATTTGAAATGAAACACAAGGGAATGGGGGATATTGAAGGGAGAACTGTAACAGTTATATGCAGTGCAGTTTTCCCTGGGTGCAATACGTCATAATGCAATTTATTGTATAGCTCCAAAAAGTAGATACAGAACTTAAGCCCGGTATTTTCATCTCTGATTAAACTGCCTTTTAATTATAGTTATATTCGGTTAAAACCAAAAATGTTGCGTCGAAAAATTGACATATGTAATATTTACAACTTATAGGTACCATAATACCGATGATATATTTTTTGTTTTAAAGTTAACACACAATTTAAACATATGAAAATAGCGGACCTTAGGTAACAACTTTAACTAAAAAGAGCATTTTTATTTTTAATATTTATTATTATCATTAATTACAGAACGAATTATCGAAAAATCAAATTACCGAATCTTGAAATTCCGACACAATTTGTTGGATCGTCGATTATTTTTGTTCAAATCGGTTAACTTTAAGTCGGGTCTATATTTATCTAGGGGAGAGAACCATATAACATTTTTGAAGCATGCTTGTATTAATATTAATTACACATATGTAGGCTATCTATCTTATAAATAAGAACTAACAGCCGAATTCGGATTAGCTAAATCCAAATTTTGGTTTAGCTAAACTTTTTCTAACCCGGTATTAAAATGTTAATCTAAACCATATTCTCGAAAAAAATGGTAATAGACTTAGATTAGAGTTAGTTTACCTAAATTTATACATGTCAAAATTAAAATTAAAATAACGAGTAAACACGAAAGAAAGCCAAATTTAACTGAAAATTAAATATCTGTGTTTGTTAACGAAGTTGAAAGTAAAACTAAATTATTAATGGCAAATTAGGGCCAAGTAATACACCAATATAAAAATTACAGCTGTGAGAAAAAATAACAAGAAAAATAAATGTTGTTTCGTCCCATTGCCGTAGTATAGAAGGAATTGAAAATGGAGTAGATATCGGATTACCTGTTGGTATGTTTGCAAAAATATAATTTTATGATTCCTGATTTACGTCTTTTATTTCTAAATAAAATTATTCATTCTTGCCTTTCTTTCTTCGTTCGTATTCTAGATAAATATGTTTCATCTAAAAATTTACAGTATATTTAATTAAAGGTAAATAATTGTATGTATATATAATACATGTTTGTTAGTATGAAACTATTTATTATAACAATAACAAACCTCTATGATGATTTAAAATTACAAATTTTACACGCGTTTCAGCAGGGTTAAATATATGGCGAAAAGTTTTGTGAATAGATAATTTTAATCGGGTTTAAGTGCTAATCTTGTTTTGTGAATTCGGCTGTAAATGATTATTCAAAATCTTGATAAAAAATTAATAAATTATTCGGCAAATTTTTGATATCTTACCGCACCTATGACCCAATAGGCTCTATTAGGGCAAGATAACAGTTCATGTTTTCTAACAGCATCAAATTTCCACAGAGGGCACTGAAGGTATTTTGTTATTTTTGAAGATATATCCGCATCTTAAAAATATATTTTTAAAAACATCGATAGAAAACAACGAAAGAAAACATCGATGTCGACCGATGTTATCGAAAAAAATAAAATCGAGATAAACATTGAAAATCGAAAGCGAAATATGGATGTTTCCAAACCATCGATGTATCGTGTGCATCCCTAAACAGGATTAATACTAATCACACTTGCAACCAAGGCATAAAATGTTTGTTAGTAGTTCACCTGAAACGTTTCCTGTAAGACAATCCTTTTTATTGTTACGCATTTCTTTTTCACTTTTTCTCATTCTTTTTCTTCAACGTACATACATACATACATACATACATACATACATACATACATACATACATACATACATAAATTCGCGCTTATTCCACATGATGACGAATTCATCATTTTGCCCCCGTTAATTTGCCTCGCGGGTAACCTAAAATATAAATTTATGTAAAAAGTATGAATTAAAACATAATCTGCAAATTAAAGTTTACTTGTCTTCCTCATATCTTACTGAATAAGTGTATGTATTGTTCAATCAGAAATTATATTTGTATTCCTCAAAAATCTTTATTTTGACAATGACGAATTTGTAACACTGCATGTGAAAAATTACTTTGCTTTTAGCTCCCTTGGAACTGACACTAGTACTATCATTTGCGCATGGCACAACTACGTATACTTAATACTATTCATTGTCAAAAAATTCTGTTGTGGCCATTACAATACCTCTCGCCCTTTCCATTGTGGTATATACAGTGTGTTAATTAAAAACCTGGCCATAGGCGTTTAACATGGGAAATCAGTTTTTCCTTGCTCAAAAGTTCCCAAATTATTTTAGACAAAAATACTTCAAATAAATGTTGTAGAAAATTAAATTCTGCACCTGAGTTAGTAATAAGATTTTATTTTTGACATTTAATAACCGAGAAAATCAATTTTAAAGTTTTTTGAAGATTGCTGATTTATAGCGATACCCATGCAACTTAATCAAAATTTGTCCACCATTTTATATTCTGAAGCTTTTCTTCATGAAAACACTGTTCCACACTTTCAAAGAAATATGTTATTGCGAAAATCACAAAACACAAACTTTTTTTGACAGTTAAGATGGCATACAATTGTTCGTAATTTTGTTTGATTTCCATGGCTACTGCTATAAATCAGCCATCTCCAGAAAAAATTAAAATTGATTTTCTCGGCTATGAAATGTCAAAAATAAAATCTGATTACTAATTCGGGTATAGAATTTAATTCTCTACAACATTTATTTGAAGCATTTTTGTTTAAAATAATTTGGGAACTTTTGCGCAAGGAAAAACTGATTTCCCATGTTAAACGCCTATGGCCAGGTTTTTAATTAACACACTGTATAAGTATTGTATTTAACATTTCTTGTACACACAAAAAATTCTAATTACACCTAATCTTTCTATTTACGTATTTTCTATAATTTTAAATTCATTATTCTATAAGCAAGTTTTCTCCATTTGTTCTAAATTTTCGAGGTTTTTCCAATTCATTAACGGGATTGGCGGTATTTCTGATGGGTTCATGTAATATACCTATAATTTTAAATATATAATTAATAATACAATAAAAAATATTAAATATCGTTCCCAGAAAAAGCCTTCAATACTATCTCTGAATTTTTGACACTGACATTAATGACATTTATTTGTCAATTACAGACATTTTAATTTCTTAAGTAGTTACCATGGAAATATTTGGGCTTTGAGCAGGCTGTGAGATTCACTACAATTCATTAAATTGTAAACCAATAAGAATGCGTGATTTTCCTAAGTTACCACGTATTACAGCGGATATTATTAAGTTACCATGGTGAACGAATATACGAATCTTTGTATATTCGAATATACCTGCCTTCGTATATTCACTTATAGGTGCGTTTGATTATTTTGTTCTATGTACTCAGAACTGAAAATGTCATTTTTAATTATATTTACGGACATGATCTTTTTCATTCGAACACAGTATCGAGTATATAAATGAATCTGTAGTTAGACTTTGACGAGGAAAATGGTGCTTTGTATGCTATAAGTAGACATCTAAAATTACACTGACAGCTCCAAGTGCACCGAAACAAATAATTGAACGTATCTATTATTTGACAGCAAGGCATTATTGAATTAAAAATTTGACAAATAAACAAATAATTATTTGTATCACAAGTCTAGACACTGCACTGTCGCAAGTTTATTTGAAATATAAACATATCTTTTGAAATACGAGGATTTCAATGTAATATTACATACTACTACAACTATATTTAAAAAGATAGGTTATGTACCATACAGTTTGACGTTTCTGTCAAAATAAAATAGACTACAGGTCACGTTAAATTTACTATTTACTTTTTAATTCATATTTTTATTCATGATATAGTCTACCTGTATACAACTCAACAATAGAAAATTCTCGACATACTCAACGAGTTGCCTATTGGAAATACCACTCGACCTTTGGTCTCGTGGTGTTTCCAGGCAACACGTTTCGTATAATCGAGAATTTTCAATCGTCTTGTTGTATAATATATGATTATATCATTCATTAAATTGTAAACCAATAAGAATGCGTGATTTTCCTAAGTTACCACGTATTACACGGATATTATTGTTACCATGGTGAACGAATATACGAATCTTTGTATATTCGAATATACCTACCTTCGTATATTCACTTATAGGTGCGTTTGATTATTTTGTTCTATGTACTTAGAACTGGCAATGTCATTTTTATTTATATTTACGGACATGATTTTTTTCCTTCGAACACAGTATCGAGTATATAAATGAATCTGTAGTTAGACTTTGACGAGGAAAATCGTGCTTTGTATGCTATAAGTAGACATCTAAAATCACACTGACAGCTCCAAGTGCACCGAAACAAATTATTGAACGCATCTATTATTTGACAGCAAGGCATTATTGAAGTAAAAATTTGACATACAAACAAATAATTATTTGTATTATAAGTCTAGACACTGCACTGTTGCAAGATTATTTGTAATACGAGGATTTCAATGTAATATTACATACTAATACAACTATATTTAAAAAGATAGGTTATATGTAGCATACTGCTTGATGTTTCTGTCAAAAATTTACTTTTTAATTTATTTTTTATTCATGATATAGTCTACCTGTATACAACTCGACAATAGAAAATTCTCGACATAGGTACTCAACGAGTTGCTTATTGGAAATACCACTCGACCTTCGGTCTCCTGGTGTTTCCAGGCAACACGTTTCGTATAATCGTTTTGTTGTATAATATATGATTATATATTTATATCTTCAAATATATAGAAGGTATAATAAAAAAATTAAATGTGTCGGATAGAGAATTTTGTTTTTTTAAGGCATACAAAATTCATAGGATTTCGTAGCCGTGTGTCTGAGTGTCTGATCGCAAATTTGGTGATCCGAATTCGATCCCAAACCGACCCCAAAAATTATTTCGAATTTTAAATAACACAAAAATGACCCCTTTGGTGCACTCTCCACGTCAGCATTGAGTACTCGTGAGGTGATGTCTAGATAAGCGCTCAAAGGGTACGAATATGTTATCATCATTTCCGAAATCTGTGTACACAGCAGATTGGCACACCCAGCAATCTTTAATTTTTTAAAAATCTGCAACAACGAAATCCATTCAGAATATAAAAAAAAACCTACAAGCTAAAATCCTGTGTACAATTTCTGCTTATAAAAACCGTCCACATTGAATTCATTAGCCTTGTTGGATGATTTATAGCGATGGTAGTGGTAGTCGTCGTGTGTACCAACCGCAGATGCACAACCCGTGTCCGAGTTGTCGTCCTCCACCCACGTCGCGATGTTCAAATGTTCACACGATCGTCGTACCCGCGACAAACGCGAAGGTGAACGCGGGAAAGTGCAGATGAGGTGTTAACTGTCGAGAAGATACAATAGTAATTAGTTTTCATTTCAAAACTAGAAATAAAAATAATAGAGAGTGGGTATAGGATTGAAGAAGAGAAGTATTGATGGTTTGTTTGTTTGTTACAGGTTCCAAGGAAGAAGAGAAGATGGTACTTCAATAATGTAAGTTACAATATGAGTTATACTGATTTCGTTAAACTAAAATAATAGTAGGAGTAAAACTTATACTTTGTGTGGCGAGCGTGGAAGTTTGCACAATTGCGCGCGAGGCACACAAAGACACTTTTACTCCAAATGGCACATTATATTTTTTCTTCAAATGTAGATATTTAAAGAAAAAAATAACTGACGTTACATTTTACGTAAATTACGTTTGCGATTTCAATTGCATGTAGCTATGGATACTTATTTGTTCACTTTTTGTTATAAACATTGAAGTGAAAAATTTCACGTTTTGACGTTTAAATGAAAATTGTGCAATTTTATATCCTCCTTGTGTGCAATTACGTCGGAATTTGAAGTATTATAATGTACGCCCCCTGAAGTTGTTCAATTGGATGAAAATTTAACAGTGTGGCTGAAAGATATGTCCAAGAATCACTGCAAAAATATAAACTCTTATAATCACTTTAATTCTAAGTATTCTTATGTTCATTATCGTCCCTGTAATTATTGTAATTTGTAAGTCTGTTATTCTTTAATATGTTATTTCCTGAAAAGAAAACGCTGTTTATATTTCAATTTATAGGTTATTTATTGAAATTTGACAGCTATTGATGGTATTTAGTAACTATATTCTTAGGATAAGTGTGTTATAGTGACATTTAGGACGATATTAGAGGTTTCTTTTATACAATTTACTTCTTATTCGTTGATTCTGTATAGTTTCTATGATACGCCGGCGGCGTACAAATTAAACTTCTACCTTGTGAATCAAGTCACAAAAGATGCTACTTTTACGACGTTTGAAGAAAAAAAACATTTTGAACATTTTTTTAAGTTTTACTCATACAAACCAAACATTTTTATTAGCAATTATTTATTTGTTCTTTGATCAGTGTTAGTTAATAATTAATTTCGTTATTTGTTTTTATTGTTTCCATAGCATTTGTATTAAAATAAGAAATATAATATTTAAATTTCAACTAAAAATAACTTTTTTTGTTGTTAATTTTAAAGATATAGTGATAATGAACTATTATATTCAAATAAAAAGAATCTTTTATATGGTACCACTTTCAATATGGCAAAATGTTATTTTATTAAACAAGTCGCGTATTTGATACTCAATTGTTTTGCATTTGTCACCGTTAAATTTGTCGTATATCGTTCAATTTTATCCATTTAACCGTCTTTCTACCTTTTCACGATCCTACTGCCTTCCTGAAATATGTTAAAAACAACGAATAAGGATCTAACCTCCAAACCGAGTTTTCAAATAAAGTTAGCAATGGTGGCCCAAAACCTTAGTATCTTTCCGTACGGCCGTACTGTAGACATAACAAGATGTACGGCTGTGCTTGTTCATCAAACGGACTCGGTGCGGCCATTGTACGGCTGTACTGTGAACATCTTAAAGCGAGTTTATAAACTAGGATTAGGGTCGCACAAATCATGGTATTTGGTATGATGGTAGCGCTTCCGGTTTAATCAGAAATTATATTAACTTTCATGTTTCAAATGGGACTTCCCATATATTTTTATATATTTGGAATCTCTGTAAAATTACGAATTCAACGATATGCTTTATTTTTATTGAAGAAATAAATTACAAAACTGTAAGAGAAAATTATGAATAATTAACCTAGTAAGCCATATCGGGTAGGCTGTGATAACAAATTGATTATTTTTACTTCCTTGTACGTAAGTAAAGGAAGTATTGTAATAGCGAAAAATTTCGGTTTTCAGATTTCAGCGGAAATATCTATTTTGATCATCCTTGAATCCATTTTGACTAATTTCGTTGTGACGTCTGTACGTACGTACGTACGTCCGTACGTACGTATCTCGCATAACTCAAAAACGGTAAGCCGTAGAAAGTTGAAATTTTGTATTTAGGACTCCTATAACATCTAGTTGTGCACCTCCCTTTCTGGTTATTACACAATTTCCAGAAGTGGCACTTTACATGAAGCCTATAATAGATTTTAATGAAAAACTGTTTTAAAATATAATCCAAAACTTATCAAATTTGGTATACAAGACTTTTATGTCAATCGAAATAACATAATAGATTTTGATTAAAATAGGCTAACCGGAAGTGGTACATTACTTGAAGTTGTTAACAGTTTTTCTTGAATAAAATGATTTTATTTTGATTTTAGAAATAAATGCTTCAAATAAAAGTTTTAGAGAATTAATTTCTGCGTCTAGCACATCAAGTATTATTAAATAAAGCCTTTGTATAAGCGAGATATGTAAATTTAAAAATTATATACTTTTTTGTTTTTGTAATAAAGCTTGCTATGGATTAGTACAAAAACATAAAAAAAATGTTCATGTCAAATTACGTTAAATACGTGCAATTTTATGATTCGTACAATAACAAATATTATATTTTTATTGTGAAATTAGTCATATTCATTGTTGTATTCAAATATTTCTTTGTTGTAATCAAAACTCTCTTTAAAAAGAACCGGGTTAGATTATGGTCGCTATATATCTTACTGTTTTGAAGTTAAAATTAATATTTTGTAATTTATTTATTAAATAAATATGTATAGTTTAATAATCGTACAAGGAAGTCGTGTGGTGTCCACATCAGATTTTTTTGTTACAAAATATGAAATCTTGCGAAAATAACTTACTATAAAACAATTAACTTACTTAATATTATCTCAACTGTTTTCACAAAATTTGTCCACCATTTTCAAAGAAATATGTTATTGAACGAAAATCACAAAACACAAACTTTTTTTGGCAGGTAAGATGGCATACAATTGTTCGTAATTTTGTTTGAGTTCCATGGCTACCGCTATAAATCAGCTATCTCCAGAATAATTTAAAATTGATTTTCTCGGTTATGAAATGTCAAAAATAAAATCTTATTACTAATTCGGGTGCAGAATTTAATTCTCTATACAACATTTATTGGAAGTATTTTTATCTACAATAATTTGGGAACTTTTGCGCAAGGAAAGACTGATTTCCCATGTTAAACGCATATGGCCAGGTTTTTATATATACATTGTAACACACTGTATATATTGAAGAAGTATGTTATACTACAGCAGAGTATCATGTTCAAATCAATACATCCAATCTTATTACTCATATTATTTATTATTTGCTTTCTCTATTCATTTTCAATAAATGCACAAAGATAGACATATTCTGTCTACTTTTTGGAGAGAACATTATTCTTTAATTATATCAAATACCTATCCCGATTCCCTGACTTTTGACAGCTACTCTGTATTACGAACGCAGTAAGGGTTACTTATTAAATATAAACACAACGTAGGGTAAGTACAACCTTGACTGAATCATTTCTCTGTAGAAGATTTACTGGAATTCGCTCACATTAAGATTATTAATATTTTAACAATTTAAAAAATGCTAGATCTACAGATAAAACAATGGGTTCTTTATACTGTCATAGATAGTTCTAAGAACAACCTCAAATATTTTTCGCAACATCCCTTCACGGAATGTAGAAAAACTGGTGTAATAAAACTATTGCATTGGTTCAATATGAGAGAATCATAGGTCCCGCAGCAATTGGCGAATGATGAATTGGTAAGAAAGTAGAGCAATAAAAAGCTCCATCGTTGGTTGGCGATGTCGGTCTTCTCCTCAGCTGATGCTGATGCAGTGGCGGGTTTGTCATTGAAATCATCATTAGTTACCGCTTACCGCCCGGCCGTTAGACAAGGCTCCGTTGCCGCTCTTGATAAATCGCCTGACATATCAAACGTAAATTTATCTAAATTTAGGCTCCGCTTTGAGATTATGAATGCAATTCACTCCTCTTTTAAATAATCTCGGGTTCGAATTTATCATTTTCTTTCACGAGGAGGAATGAAAAGTTTCGCTTCTTCTCTTCTCTTCCCAGGTCTCGAATGAATGACAAGTAGTTAAGACTCTCTTTTTTATTATTTGAGCGCTGTCTGAGTGAGATGTGTTTAGTAAATCAAACGAAATTACGTGGGAGGAATACATTAGACCTTGTTTTCAAAGCAATTACTACCTATGTTAGACATTATTCAAACCAAGAGGAATTCGGCCCTTTTGTTTGACTTACCAAAGAAATATTTGAACGTTTAAAGTTTTTATATCAGTCATTTTTTCTAATGAGTATAATACGAAATTATATAAAAATATTCTAAAATGTTTTTTTCTATTTCGGTGTTCTTATGTTCCTATAAACGCACTGTTTTGTACTGCAAACACGACGTTTAGAAGATCTATAAGCGTACTATTTTTGGTGCTTTTCATGTTCTAGAGTTGGTAGTCATGCTTTCATAACTGACAGATGACAGGTAACCTCAAAATGGTAAGTTGTTGATAATATTTCAACATATTACTTTTAATTATCGATTTTTATACTTTCTTTAGGTGATAGGACTAGAAAGAAATATAATATTAATTTCACAACCAGAATCAGACCTTGAATCATAAATACAATACACCTTGCAATACACTAATTAATCAATAGTTGACAAAATATGAAATTTCAATTTTTAGCGAGAAGCGTTACCAACATAAACATAACTAACAAAAAATACCTAGTCATAATTTGACGTCGCAATTTAAATAAATTTAATCGTAAAATTATCTCAATAGAAAAAATTGTATAAAAAACACGTATCATAAGGCCTGTTGACGCACTCGTCCTTTGTAAAACTCGCCTGGCGGCTCGTTTTCCAAACTTGGACTCGTACGTTAACAGATTGCCTTATGATACTTGTGTTTTAATGTACTATTACGAATTTAATTTACTAATAGAATAAATAGTGATACACTACTACGCGTACTTGTTTAGTTTTTAAGGATGCAAATAACATGCTATATAGAATAATAATAATATATATATATATATATATATATATATATATATATATATATATATATAAAAATGTCTAATTATTTTTATAATAGCTGATTAATATATATTTTTTTTTATTTCTTAACGTCCAGTGAATAATTTTCTAATATTCTGGGATATCTATAAAAATAAGGAAGTTAGAAATTATATTCTTTGATTGTCTTAAATTTTAAAAAATCTGATGTGGCCAGCACATTACCTTCCGTCAATTCTGTGTAGTATGTACAAATTCCATACATAAATTTTCTTGAAAAAGATTCTACATTTCCAGTAAAATTACTTCATAAATAATCTGTGTAAATTGAACTTGACACTGACATTTTCTTTTTATTCTTCTTTACCTTTTCCCATTCGTTAGGGGTCGCTATTCTTCATTTACTTCATCCACTCATTTCTATTTTGCTTATAGTCCTCATTCAGTTCCTTTTCTCTCAAGTCTACCGCAATACAGTCCTTCTATCTTATCTTTGGCATTCCTCTGTTTCTTATACCTTTTACTACTTAACTATTCATTCTTCATCCAATATATTTTTCATCTCTCCTCATGGCATGTTCAAACCAATATAATCGTCCCTCTTGTATCTATCTAGAAACTTCTATCACTCGATTCATTTCCCTTATCCTTTAAATCCTTACCTTATTTTTCCGTGTCTTCCACAACTTGTATCTCAACATCCTCATCTCTGCCACATTAATTTTCTTTTCACTGATATTGACATCTGTCAATTTGAATTATCTGAATATATTTTTCATGGTTAGAATAGCTGATATTTAATATCTTTATAATTATTTAACTCTGTATCTATTGAATATGAGTATAAAATTCAAATAAATCGTATAGAAAATAATATATTCTTTAAAATTTATAATAACATTAGATGTCAATAAATGATATTTAACTGCGTTTTTTTCAAGAAAAACTGTTAAAAGTTGCAAATGAGACTACTTCCGGTTGACCAAATAACCAAAATCTAATCACGTCTGCATATGAATCCAAACTCGAGGAATACGAAAAAAATATAATTTTTGGAATCGTGGTATTGGAGTTATCCGAAACGATCGTCACATACACACACGCACACACACACACGCACACACACACACACACACACACACACACACACACACACATACATACAGACATCATCCTAAAAATAGTAAATTCGTATTCTAGGAACCCCAAAACGTTCTTATTCATTAGAAACTCACTATTGAATTTTTGACCATA
This sequence comes from Harpalus rufipes, assembly GCA_951394225.1. NCBI lineage: Eukaryota > Metazoa > Arthropoda > Insecta > Coleoptera > Carabidae > Harpalus > Harpalus rufipes. The sequence goes on from OX596279.1 coordinate 48,948,914, forward strand.
GACAATACCTTCCATACCTGAAGGTGATGGAAGGTAAAAATGGACTATAAGGTTCAATTTTATATCCCATTATGTCCAATAAAAATTACCCACTATTTGTCGCTATCTTTATTAGTAATTCCTGATGTACAGACGGCTTATAAGACATCCCTCTGCCTCCATGTAACTTTTATAAATATTAATAACATTATTCCCATTCCCTCATTCCAATTTATTCTCGCATTTAGAATTTCCAATTACCCAGCCATCAATTGCATCTCATTGTCCATCTCCATCTCCATCCACACTGCCATGCACATCACCATCACATCACATCCCATCCACCCACAGTCCCCGCGTGATCTCGTCCTGGAAGGAATTGCAGTGTCGCGCCGGGTGATTGATTGTATTCGGGCGGAAGACAGAGCTTGGATGCGATGCGAGGGTCGGCAATGCACGCTGCTCCATGTGGGAGACTAGGCTAGCGTGCGTGTGCTGGCCAAGATGGGATAGGATGGTGAATGGGATGGTGAATCATAAAGAGAGCGATTGTAGAGCAGAATTAGTAGAGGCCATTTTATTAACAGAAGTATCACGAAGGGTAGGTATAGTGGATGTACACGGATATTTAATGTTTTGCTCTCAAAACCCTCATTTTCAAGCATTTTCACTATCTTAATAAAAAAATAATAACTACGAAAATTGCATTAAAAGTTTTGATCCTCAACTTGAAAAGATGGGCTGCTGAAATTAAACAGCTTGGTTGATAATGAATGTTCGGAACGTCCAACAACTAGGGATGTGTCTGTAAATTATGCCACGTAAATTATGTCATCCAATTTGTTCATTGACTACACCCAAGTAGACTCTATTTATTTTTAATTTTTTGCTTAAAAGAGGACGAAAATATTACTATTTGTTGGGTATGTGCCTCAGAGTATAATATAATTTTGTTAAAGTTCTCGTATACTTTTCTGCCTCCCTTTTTACCTTTCGACACCTTTAGGTAAGGAAGGTATTGTATTTGGTTTAAAAATTCTATAGTGAGTTTTTAATGAATAGGCACGTTTTGGGGTTCCTAGAATACGAATTTACTACGAATTTACTATTTTTACGATGATGTATGTATGTGTGTGTGTGTGTGTGTGTGTGTGTGTGTGTGTGTGTTGGTGAGTGTGTGTATGTAACGATCGTTTCGGATCGCACAACTCTAATATCACAATTCCAAAAATTATAATTTTTTCGTATTCCTTTAGTTTACATCCAAACGAAGAGGCGATTTGATTTTGGTTATAATTGACCAACCGGAAGTACTCTCATTTGCAACTTTTAGCAGTTTTTCTTGAAAAAAAGCAGTTAAATGTCACTTTTTGACATTTTATATTATTATAGATATAAAAGAATATTTTATTTTCTATACGATTTGATGGGATTTTATACTTCATATTCAATGGATATAGAGTTAAGAAATTATAAAATAATTAAATTTCAGCCAGATATATGCTATAAATATGGAAACTACAATATTCAGGTTTTCTGATAATTCTCATTGATAGATGTCAGTGTCAAGTGCAATAATTTATTTTGTGTGTTTGTGTTATAATTTTACTGGGAATATAAGAATTACATAAAAGAATAGTTTCCTTAAAAAATGCATTTTAAAGCTGGACCCAGACCCTATTCTAAACTCCGTTTAAGTATTTTGCAAGGAACTATATGTATGGAATTTGCATAAAATACATAGAACTGACAGAAGGTAGGCCATATCAGATTTTTTGGATATATATTATCAATGTCTCTGACTGTCAAAATAAGTATAAAATCTCTTCAATTCGTTAAATCTCCATTGCTCATTGCAAATTTGTAATAATACAAAGTTCCCATTCTCTACGCGTTGTCTATATTTGACAAACTTGTTTCCATTGTTTACTTATTTATTTATTTAATATAAAGATCTACAGGTCAAAGATCCAATAACAGATCAAAACATATACAAAAATATAACAAAAGTACAAATATAAGATAAATAATAAACATTACCGCAAAGAATGAAAAAAGTACAAATTAAACAAAAGAGTCAGCCAAACTTTTTGAACATTGATTCTTGAAAGCAGAAATTGAAATATTAAAAATATCAACCTGATTATGAACTGAATTAAAGAGCGTGCATATAAAAAATAATGGAGATTTTAGTAAATCTATAGGACCGTTAATGTCCGCCCTATGGGACTTTCGATTTCAACTACCCAACGTTGTTGCACAACTTTTAAAAGATATTACTTATGCGATGTACGCAATATGTTTTTTATATCATATCTGTGCGCTCGTGATCGACGAACAAAATTTAAAAATATAAGATTTGAAAATTATTTTGACATATTAAAAAAAAATTGTTTTCATATTTTGAAAGTAAGCTTTGATCGTTGTTTCTGATCGGTAATTTGTAAATAAAGCTTACTTCCTTGGAAACTCTATCGATGAACATTAAAAAAAACCGATCGTGCAAGAAAAAACTTTTTAGACTACTCCCTATACCGGGTGGTGCTGGAAATTCGTTACATACGAATTTAACATGGTAAAACAGTTTTTCCTTCCGTGTTGCCACCCAATTATTTTAGAAAAAATCTTCAAATAAAAATTGCAGAACATAAATTATTAAACAAAATTCATTTCATATGTTTACTAACTTTAGAATTAAAACAAAAAGACAAACAAATGTTTGTTTTAACTGTGAAATATTGTGACTTTTTTCTCAATAAAATGAGTATTAGAACTGTATATATTTAAATTATTATTCTGCTTTAGAATTTTACGTTGTTATAATTTTATTAAAAAATATAAAGTAAATTAAATTTTTTGACAAAAAAATTACACATTTGTGAAGCTTTTTATTTTATTTCCATGGCTATCACTGTATTTGGCGTAATTTTCGACATATTTATATCAAATTTCTGCAATTACAAAGCATGTAAAATTATTATTTTTTATTGATTCGCATGCAGAATTTCATGATCTATAGTTTATTTATTATTAAGAAAAACTATTTTACCATGTAAATGTTTATTTAACGGATTTCGAGCGCCATTCGATGTACATTGAAGTAATACGACCAATAATCTGTTCTGTAAAATCAAAATCTGATAGCAGTGATACTAATTGCTATCTTGATCTTTGGCGTCCATGTTGTTTTCTCGAAGGGAGTAACTGTTCAAGCATCCATACATGCCTCATGTTCAGACATACATGCACATACACACGAACATGCAACGTGCAGGTAGTGCCATTATCAAACATGCAATCATTTAGTAATTACGCTTCTGTGCTCGACATGGGTGTGTAGTATAATATGTGATCGTGCAAAACTATAGGCCCTGCTCAGCAAGCCATAAATATTGAAATATTTTACGACGTAGACTGCAAGATAGGTGTGTAAGATCATAATTTGGTTATTCTAGTTCTTTATAAAACTGTGTCTTCCTTGTTGGTCCTTGCTAAGTTGTGACTAACTTAACTAGCGATAGCAGGGCCGGGAGTAATGGACTCGAAACATCAACTAGATTTAATTAACCGTACACTTGGTGATAGAATTTAAATTGAACTGGAAGTTGTTCGTCGCGTTCAACTCTTGTTAATGATTTTATTAGCGTATAGAAACAATGCCGCCGTTTAAAAGTCTCTACGCAAGCTTTGTTCACTTAGATGTTTGTTTTAAGCTTCAAGACTTGCTTAACCTTTGACATGACTAAGTTTGGAAGGCGTGTTTAGTTTAGTTTGTGTAAAGGATTGTATTACATACAAAAGTTTAGCCTGGGAATTACAGTTACTGTAAAATTTGCTTTCTTAATGAGGTGTTGCACGATTTTCTTTGCACTAATCGAAAGAATAAGAAAAAATCTGTTGTGGCCATCACAATACCTTCCGTCAATCCTGTGTAATATGTATAAATTTTTTATTTTCTTCTTTCACTCATTCTTGTTTTACGTGTCGTTCTCATTAAGTTCCTTTTCTCTCAAGTCTTCCGCAATACAGTCCTTCCATCTTATTTTTGGTCTTCCTCTGTTTCTTTAACCTTCTATTACTAAGCTATTCATTTGTCATCCAATATACTCTTCATTTCTCCTAATGACATTTTCAAACCAATGTAATCATCTCTCTTGTATCTTTCTAGAAACTTGTAACACTAGAGTTATTTCCTTACCTATTTTTCCGTGTCTTCCCCAACATCTACTTCAACATCCTCATCTATGCCACATTAATTTACTTTTTATTGATACTGACCACTGTCAATCTGACTATATATTAACAAATTTCATGGTTAGCATAGCTGGCTGAATTATAAAATTTACTTTCTTTATAATTCTTTACCTCTATATCTATTGAATATGAAGTATAAAATGCAATCAAATCGTATAGAAAATAATATAGTCTTTAAGTTATAATAACGTTAAATGTCAATAAATCAAATTTAACTGTTAAATCTTCAAATGAGGCTACTTTCGGTTCACCAATTACAACCAAAATGTAATCAGTTTTTCTTCTGGATGTAAACTTGAGGAATACGAAAAAAATATAATTTTTGGAATCGTGGTATTGAAGTTATGCGATCCGAAACTTTCGTTACACTCACACAGAGACACACAGACACACACACACACACACACACACACACACACACACACACACACACACACATACACACACAGACATACACACACAGACATACACATACATACATACATACATACATACATACATACATACATACATACATACATACATACATACATACATACATACATACATACATACATACATACATACATACATACATACATACATACATACATACATACATACATACATACATACATACATACATACATACATACATACATACATACATACATACATACATACATACATACATACATACATACATACATACATACATACATACATACATACATACATACATACATACATACAGACATCATCGTAAAAATGGTAAAATTGTATTATAGGGACCCTAAAACATGCTTATTCACTAAAAACTCATCATTGATTTTTTTTGACCAAAGACAATTTAAACGACTGACAGCCGTAACAACTGTCATAATTGTTCTATCTATATTATTATTTTTTATATTTTGTAAAGACTCAAACATGGGTAGAAAAAAGTTTTGTGCTAGTGTGTCCAAATAGTATTAATAATAGTAAAAAAAATAGTTTTAGTAGTGCCTCTAAACGAAGAAAGAAGAATGAAATGATATCTCAATAAAACATAAAACCATTTAGTTTCATTCTGTGAAGATCATAGCATAAATATTTTTATAATTAAATAAGAAATATTAAAAAATTCTTAATATATATATTTATCTTGCCAGTTCTGTATTGGCTAGTATTTCTTGGACGTGACAGGCAGTGTAATTTGGCGCCAATTCAAATATAGAACAGTTTTAAATTGTTACTGTTTATAATATATACAGAATTTTTAATAGATAATCATATTTACTAATATTATAGACGGTACTTGTTTGAATTATAGAATACAATCTGATGTGGCCAACACATTACCTTCTATTAATTCTGTGCATTATATACAAATTCTGTCTGGTCGCGAATCTGGAGAACCGGGTTCGATCCTGACCAACGCCAAAAAATACTTCGAATTTTAATGGCACAAAATTAACCCCTGTGGTGCACTCTCCACTCCAGCAATGAGTGCCCGTGAGGTGACGCGTGGTAAACGCCCGTACGTTACAAGTATTTCATCAATACCGATATCTGTGTACAAAGCAGATTGGCACATACAGTAATGGGTAATGTGCCGTGATGATATATTTATTTATTTATTTTACATTAAATATTAAAAAAAATATATTTAACAGCGGTTTTTCAAGAAAAACTGGTAAAATCTTCAAATAAGGGTACTTCCGGTTGACCAGTTATAACCATCTGCATATGGATGTTAGAAAGAGAAATACGGAAAAATTGTAATTTTTGGAATTGCTAGTATTGGAGTTATAATCACACACACGCGCGCACACACACACACATACATATAGGCATCATCGTAAACATAGTAAAATCGTATGGTAGGGGCCCTAAAACGTGCTTATTCATTGAAAACTCACCACCGTATTTTTTTACCAAAGACAATACCTTCGTTACCTTAAAGGTGACGGAAGTTAAAAAGATATGTTAATTACCACGATGATTCAGTATGAAATTGCAATACTTTTAATTTAAAGACCAAGAAAATAAAATAAAATATGTATGAAATCTTAGAAAGTCTTCCTCATCCGTAGCACCGTAGCAAACAATAATAAATCGCTAAAAGATTTTCCTGTCCGTCATGTATTAACTCTTAAATGAGTGTGCGATGGGAGACAAGTAATTAATTAAATTTCTCGAATTTAAATGTGTTTCACGTGTCCGCAGCGAAAAAACTGACGCAAAAACTGGAAGTGTTGTTAATGATTCCGACAGATGCATTGTGCGTACGTGTTGGTGTACTCCGCTGCATTATTGAAAGCCTAGAGCAAATTTTAATTGCCTGGATGGTGCCCGTGTCAAAGGCGACTCTACTCACGTGCATGCTTCGCGCCGTCATCTAGAAACATCAATAAACTTCTAACAAATTCAATTAGTGCAGTTTTACCTTCCGCCACCTCTAGGTAAGGAAGGTATTGTCATTGTCTTTGGTCAAAAATTTTATGGTGAGTTTTCATTGAATAAGCACGTTTTATGGTCTTTACAATACGATTTTACTATTTTTACGATGATGTTTGTATGTGTGTGTGGACGTGTGTGTGTGTGACCGCGGTTTCGGCCGCGATATGTCCAATACTAGAGTTCCAATTCTTGCGTATTCCTCTTCCTTACAACCATATGCAGACTTGATTAGATTTTGGTTATAATTGGTCAACCGGAAGTATCCTCATTTGAAGATTTTAACAGTTTTCTTGAAAAACTCAGTTAAATTTTATTATAACTTAAAGAATATATTTTGCTCTATACGATTTGATTGCATTTTATATTTCATATTCAACAGATATATAGTTAAATAATTATAAAGATAATAAATTTCATAAATCCAGCCAGCTATGCTAACTTAACCATGGAAACTCCTAATATATTCAGGTAATTAGTAATACAAGGTGGAAGAAATACCAAATATAAGATGGAAGGACTGTATTTCGGAAGAGAAAAGGAACTGAATGAAGACAACACGCAAAACAAAAATGATTGGATGAAGAAAATAAAAATAGCGACTCCTAACAAATGGGAAAAACTAAGAAGAAGATGTCAGTGTCAAGTGCAATTTGCATAGTTTGTTTATGAAATAATTTTACTGGAAATATAAGATCTTTTGCAAGAAAATTTATGTGTAGGACGCGTGCAGTGACGTGACTTTGCTGACTTTGGCAAGCAGATATGGGAACCCGTGTCAAAATGACAGCAATTAATTATGCCCATAACTGACAAGTGTCATAATTTTTCATTCAAAATTTCATGATTTTTTTATTTCATTTGGTTTGTTTGTTATCAGAAGCATGGAATTCAGTTGCCGAAAAAGGGAATCATAAAATACCAAAAATTTAGAATCTGTTCCAATTAGCTTTTTCGTAGATTTGTTAACTAAATCTTTCACAGGTTTTCTGCATTTTGAGTCATACTTAATTGATTTCCAGCTCCATTAAAGTTGCTTACATCAAAATTTTAATCGTTCTTCCACAAATCATTTTTAATTTATAACATTTGTAAATGTATATGTTATAGTAAATGTACAGGCTGTCTGCCGTAAACGGACCATCATTGCTTTCTTCTTGGAAGAGATAGATAGTTAAATGGACAAAGTAAAAATCGCATATCTAGATTTTATTGAATAAGCACGAATTAAGGTCCATAGAATCCGATTTTAATATTTTTACAATGATGACTGTGTGTGTTTGTGTGTGTGTGTGTGTGTGTGTGTGTGTGTGTGTGTGGATGTGTGTGTGTGTATGTGTGTGAGGTTGTTAAAGGCATGATTCCAAAAATTATAATTTTTTCCTATTCGTCAAGTAGATCCATATGTAGACATGATTAGATTTTGGTTATAATTAGTCTACCGGAAGTACCTTCATTTGTAACTTTTAACAGTTTTTCTTGAAAAAAGCAGATAAATATCATTTATTGACATTCATGTTATTATAAATTTTAAAGAATGTAATTTTCTATACGATTGGATTGATATTTCATATTCAATAGATATAGAATTAAAGACTTATAAAGATGTTACATTTCATAAATCAGCCAGCAATACTAACCATGGAAACTGCTAATGCTAATATATTCAGATATTTCAAATTGACAGATGTATATGTCAAAGATACGAAAATGAATAAAAAGATAGAGTAAGGAATTAAAGCATAAGGTAATTTGCTCAAGTGATAGAAGTTTCTAGAAAGATACAAGAGAGACGATTACGTTGGTTTGAACAAGTCATGAGGAGAGATGAAAAATATATTGGAAGAAGAATGAATAGCGTAATAGAAGATGATAGAAGAAATAGAGGAAGACCAAAGATAAGATGGAAGGACTGAATTGCGGAAGACTTGAGACTTGAGAAGAAAGGATCTGAATGAGAACGACACGCAAAACTGAAATGAGTGAAAGAAGAAAATTAAAAATAGCGACCTCTAACGAATGGGAAAAGTTAAAGAAGAAGAAGATGTCAGTCTCAATAGCAATAGAGCGCGAGCAGTCTCGTGACTTTGCTGATCTTGGCAAGCAGATTTAGGGGCCCGTGTCAAAATGATAGCTATTAATTATGTCCATAACTAACAAATATCACATTTCATGTGGTTTATTTGTTATCAGGAGTGTGGAATTCAGTTACCGAGCAAAGAAACACAGGAAGGAACTGAATGAGGACAATAAGCAAAATGGAAATGAGTGAATAAAGAAAATCAAGAATGGCGACCCCTAACGAATGCGAAAAGCTAAAGAAGAAGATGTCAGTGTCAAATGCACTTTACATAGTTTGTTTATGAAATAATTTTACTGGAAATATAGAATCTTTTGCAAGAAAATTTATTTATACATAACAGAATTGACAGAAGGTAATGTGCTGGCCACACCAGATTTTTAAAATTTTAAAATAATCAAAGAATAAACTTTCTAGCTTTTTTACTTTAACTCCAACTTAATTGAAATCATATCTAAATATTAGAAAATTATTTACTGGATGTTAAGAAATAAGAAAGATAACATTAATCAGCAAGGAAAACTTGAGAGGAAAGGAACTGAATGAGGACGACACGCAAAAAAGAAATGAGTGGAAGAAGAAAATAAAAAATAGCGACCCCAGACGAATGGGAAATGCTAAATAAGAAGAAGTCAGTGTCAAATGCAATTTGAATAGTTTGTTTATGAAATAATTTTACTAGAAATTTAGAATTGTTTGCAAGAAAATTTATGTATGGAATTTGTATATGATACACAGAATGCTGGCCACATCAGATTTTTATTATTATTAAAATATAGATTTTCATTCATTTTAGCTCAAAACAACGTACTTTATATTCAATTCTTTCTGTTGTCTATCTAGGTATATTGAAAGAAACGGCAGAGATCACCAAAATTAAATATCACTTTCATTAATAAAATATGAAACAAGTGTTATCCCATAATCACCATCCAGATCCAGCATCTAAATTCCTTTCACAAGGCTTTGGAGGGTTGTGCTGTGCTGTGCGTAGTGCGAGGGTGGTTCACCCTCACCCTCCACCCCCGGGTGTAGAGGGAGGCGTCGTCAGCCCGATCACAGCCCGCCTGATCGATAAACCATTTCATCAGCCTTGTTACATTCTCACGGATACGTGTCAGCACATAGATGGGAGTTTGCACTTGCTGGGCTGGCGAAACGGGAGCATTTATTCTTTGGGGAAGATACGAGAAGGACTATTTACTTATGAAATTAATTACTAATTTTTAAAACCATTTGATATAACTCCAGAGTTATACAACATAATTTGTAGAAATAATGTTCTAGATTTTTTTTTTTACATAAAATGCATTGACTATCTGTTAGTAAGGGGTGTATTTAAAAAAAAAATGTTTATTTTCGAATTAAACTGTATATACAGAGCGGTGACTGTCAGGGGTTAACATAGGGATTTAACATGGGATTTTAGTTTTCTGCAATTTCTTGCCCTGCTGTTCATTTTACGGTAAAAATTGTTGAGTGCAAAGTTGTTCAGAATTAAAATTTATATGAAAAACGGTTTTTGTATTTTTTATTATGCTTCGTGTTTCGGCACAATTTTAAAAAGAAATTTCAAAAGTTCCGTTAATTAGTAGCAATAACCATGACTTATGACGTTGTAGAAAACAATATAATTTTATTCAATTTTTTTGTAAAAAATATATTAAATAATCAAAACGACCCCTGTGGTGCAGTGGACAACGCAGTCCATGACCCAAGGGTTCTGGGTTCGAATCCCGGGTAAGGTATGGTTGTTTGTGTGTGTCCCTTTCATCGTCTCATCTTCATCAATATTATAAGCACAACGAAAATGTTACAAAAATATAAGCGAAAACCCCCAATATATCACTTGTAATAAATTTGTAAAAACTTTCGAATACAATAAAAAATTATTATTATTATTAAATAATCAATAAATAAATATATCATCACGGCTTATTACCTATTGCTGGGTGAACCAATCTGCTTTGTACACAGATATCGGTAATAATTTATAATATTTGCAATATTTATAATCAATGTTTACTCGAATAAAGAACATGTCATTATTATAAAGAATTTTTGTAGTGGAAATAGTTATCAAAGAATACGGGGTTTATTTTTCATTAGTCAGATTGATGTTTGACGTTTATTAATAATTTCTGAAAACAAGAAAAAAGAAAATAAATGTAATTGCTATTACTACGAACTAACAGGAATGTTGAAATTTCGTATAAAAATTGCGAAGAAACTAGAAACATAATAAAAAAATCTGATGTGATCAACACAATACCTCCCGCCATATATTTTTTATTAATTTAAATACATATATCCATGGGGTCTCGTTGCCGCGTGCCTGGGGACCCGATTCGATCAACGCCAAATATTTCGAATTTTAAATGGCATAAAATTGACCCCTATGGTGCACTCCATGCTAGCAATGAGTGCACGTGAGGTGACGCTTGGTAAACGCCCGCACGATACAAATATGTCATCATCATTACCGAAATCTGTGTACAAAGCAGATTTGCACACCCAGCAATGGGTAATATGGCGCGATAATATATATATATATATATATATATATATATATATATATATATATATATATATATATTATTTATATACATACCTGCATATTTACTAACGCTAGAAATTATGTATGTTAAGTTTCTTTCCATATAACTATTGTTCTATTTACAATTTTCGTTTTAAAACGTTGATATTATTAATTAGAAATTATATATATTAATAATATTTAAATTACACTTGGTAAAGTTCACAAAATTTCAGTCTCTGAACCAACCTCTGGGTCATTTATCAGAGACTGGCCCACTCAACCAGAACCAAAGACGCTTTTCACTCTTAATGGAGCTCATCAGCACTGAGACTGGTTGAGCGGACGGATGATAAACATCCCACAATGATATCAAGCCTGCAGAGGTAACGAACCACATGCAGATCCATCTATCGAGATTTAAATGTAGTTTTTGAAGAAAAAGTATTTTGAGCTTCAAGTAAAGTGCCGGTTATCCGATTGACACCAAAATCCAATGGCTTCTTTCAATATTTGAATAAGATACAAATACATGGTTCCAAAATTTTCTGCATGATAGTATTTGAGTTAGAGCGCCCAGAAGATCCACACATACATATGTACACAAAAAATACACACACACAAAACGTGTTCCTTTACTAAAAATATCGATATGCGAATTTTAGAACGATTCCTATACCTCCCTTACCAAGGGTAGCGGGAGGTAAAAATGTAAGAAAAAAATATTTACAGCTTTTAATTCTGAATAGCTTTGTACTCTACAAGTAAAATATAAATAAATATTTCATCACGGCATATTACCCACTGCTGGGTGTGTCAATCTGCTTTGTACACAGATATCGGTAATGATGGAATATTTGTACCGTGTGGGGGCTTACCAGGCGTCACCTCATAGCTGGCGTGGAGAGTGCACCACAGGGGTCAATTTTGTGCCATTAAAATACGATGTATTTTTTTTGGCGTCGGTCGGGATCGAACCCGGGTCCCCAGATTCGCGACCTGACACTCATGCACACGGCCAAATTGAATAAAACAAAAATCCCATGTTAAATCCCTATAACCGCCACAACCCTGTAATTAAAAACTTATTTTTTACTGAAACGTATGTTGTACCGTATAATTGAATATACAAATAATTCGACTTATGCAGTCGTTGTTTGATAGTGTCAGTCAGTATTGAATTTTACTTGTATTTCTACTTTGGACCTAAAACAAATCAGGTTGTTTTTGCATTTTCGAAAACACTTTGGTTGTTGATGTTGTTGCGTTAATAGCACAATAATATTGGTCCCCTGTTTTGTTTTTCTGTTTGCGTTTGGGTGTTTTGCAGCGTAATTACGCCATACCCTGCGCCGAATACGTTTCACTTTAATTAAAAGCCGGCACGAGCTTTTTCCTCGTTGTTATATAGTGCCTTCGTACATTTACACCTTTCCCAGAATATTATTTTCACGCATAATTAGCTAAATTAGTACGCTTATCTTGCTATCGCGATAATTTTTCACTTAAATTCTTCGGATTCATTATTGTCATGAAGAAGGTTGCATTTACATGTAAATTTTAACTTTCTCAGTAATTACTTATTACTAATGGGAAATTTCACAGTTTATTAAACATGATTACGGTTACCAATGTAAAAAAGAAACTGGTTAATAATAATATACGTATATCCGATAACACCAATACTACAATTTTAAAAAAATCTGTTGTGGCCAGCACAATACCTCTCGCCACTTCTGTTTTTGGTTGCATAAGTATAGGGCGCGAGCAGTCATGTCAAATGTCAGAATTTTTCATTCAAAATATCAAGATTTTCTAAGTTCACGTGGTTAATTTGTCACCAGGAGTGTGGCATTTACTTGTCGAGGAAAATAAACCACATGAAATTGGAAAATCACGAAATGTAGAATGAAAAATTATGATATTTGTTTTCTATGTACATAATTACGAGCTATCATTCTGATACGGGTCCTCATATTTGCTTATCAAGGCTAGCAAAGTCACATGACTGCTCGCGCCCTATTGTATTTAACAATTCTTGTACCTATACCTATACTCTACCTACACCAAAAATTCTACTTATATCTATTCTTTATATATAGATTTTCTAAATTTAATTGAACAACCGGAAGTAGCAGATATATAATTTTTTTTTTGAAAATTTTTGTTCTTGCTAATATTAAAGAAAAATAAATTATCTATTTGATATATTTAAATATTTTATTATATCTTCTATAGATTTAGCGATAAGAGAAATAAAATTTATAAAATAATCTGTTGTAATAAATCTTATACCCGAAATAACACCATGGAAACCAATTGAAAAATTAAAATATTAATAATTGACAGATAAATGTCAGTGTCAGAAATCCAGAGACCTTACTGAAGACTTTTTCTGGAAAGTATACACATATATTATTTCTTATTGTATTAATACTAAAATATTTAAAATTATAGGTATATTACACATACCCTTCAGAAATACTGTTAATCCCAACAATGAACTGGAAACATCTCGAAAAATTAGAAGAATGGGAGAAAAAATCTTCATAGAATGAATTTAAATTTTAAAAATCTACATATAAAGATTAGAGATAAGTAGAATTTTTTGGTGTAGTGTACATATACAATTTATGTTAAATACGAGGTTAAATACAACAGGGCGCGAGCAGTCATGTGACTTTGTTAGCCTTGAAAAGCAGATATGGGAGCCCGTGTCAGAATGATAGCTAATAATTATGTACATAGATATCAAATATCATAATTTTTCATTCTAAATTTCATGATTTTTCAATTCCATGTATTTTATTTTCGTAGACAAGTAAATTCCACACTCCTGGTAACAATTAACCACGTGAACTTAGAAACTCTTGAAATTCTGACATTTGACTAGTTGTCTTTCTGACGCGGGCCCCCATCTGCTTGTTAAGGCCAAGAAAGTCACATGACTACTGGCGTCCTATACTTATGTAACCGAAAACGGAAATGGCAAGAGGTATTGTGCTGGCCACAACAATTTTTTTTTTTATAAAATCTTTGTCATGTCGATATTACTTATTAACGTGTTTTCAGTAAATGTATTTTATATAAACTGTAATAACCGTAACGAAACTGTATACACAGACTCAACAAAGAATATTTAACAACCGTAGAGAACATAACCGATTGAGATATTTACTGGCTTTCTTCATACCAACGTGTAAGTAAGAAAATAACATTACATTTACATTACATACTCCAACATATTATAATAATATAATGAACCGTTACAGAAATAACAACTTATGCATAAAATTATATGTGTGGAGTTCATAAATTTCATTAAAATTATATGCTTTCCAAAGAAACACTTTAGATTAGAAAAACGAAGCTTAAATGTCGTGCCCATTACTAGAAGAAGCTATATTTCATACATAAATATGTATTTATTTAACTGTCAAATAATGCAATGGTCTTTAAAATAAATACTTAAACAGAAACAATAAATCTATTTAATATTGTCAATGATGATATGTTACCGAAGTAACGCTAGAATGATTGAGAATAAGAAAATCAGGTATTTCAAATTAAGTTGCGAAAATATTTTTTTTTAATTAATTTTTTAAAGTATCGTTGTCAGTGAAAAAATGGAATTATTCGGAGACTATAAAAGCAGCTTCAACATTCCAGTTTTGGGCTAAAAAATATACCTATACCTAATTTGGCAATATATTTGACTTTTGCCTGTTTTTTTTAGACCTAGAAGAAGAGATTGAAGCTACAATTTATAATTATTTTAAAAGCATTTCAAATTTAGACAATAAACGGTTTTGAAATGATTAGTTATTTTTTGTTTGCTAAAATACATTATACGTTAAATTTCTGTGTATAAGCTTACTGACTATTGGTAACTTTTTTATTTGAAGAGATACGAAGTTAGTTAAATGAGCAAAATTGTACCATTATATATAAGAAAATTGGTCATGTGGACAAAAAAAAAATGTATCAGCGGTTCCCAAAATTTGGGACGAAATGTATTTTTTTAATTCTTTTATCGGAATAAGATAATGCTGTTTATGTACAATTTTTTCATGAACTAGTTATTTCCTTATTATTTTACAGTAATATTAAAATATTCAAATTAAATATTTAAATGAAAAGCTTTCTTAGGCAGATTTCAGCCCTTTTGGGAATTTTTCAACACTTACTGCAAATTAGTTAATAAAATAACCAAATTTATTGGCCAGCACATTACCTTCCACCAATCCTGTGTATTATGTACAAATGCCATACATAAATTGCAAAAGATCCTACATTTCCATGAAAATTATTTCATAAACAAACTATGTAAATTGTACTTGACACTTACATCATCTTTATTTTTTCCCATTCGTTAGGGGTAGCTATGTTTTAGTTTCTTCTTCACACTCATTTTATTCTTTTTCTATCAAGTCTTTCGCAATACACTCCTTACATTTTATCTTTGGTCTTCTTCAGTTTCGTCTACCTTTTATTACTAAGTTATTCATTTTTCCAATATATTCTTCATCTCTCCTTATGAGATGTTCAAACTAATATAATCGTCTCTCTTGTATCTTTCTAGAAACTTCTATCACTCGAGCCATTTCCCTTATTCTTTCATTCCGTATCCTCTTTTTCCGTGTCTTCCCCAACATCTCAACATCCTCATCCCTGCCACATACATTTTCTTTTCATTGAAACTGACATATGTCAGTTAGAATTTTCTTAATACAGTAGATGTTTCCATGGTTATAGCATAGCTGGCTGATTTATATATAATATATATATATATATATATAATTTTTTAACTCTATATCCATTGAATATGAAATATAAAATTCAATCAATTCGTAGGTATGGATAAGAATATTCTTTAATATTTATAATAACATTAATTGTCAAAAAATAATATTTAACAGCGTTTTTTCAAGACAAACTGTTAAGATCTTCAAATGAAGGTTCATCCGAAAGACCAATTATAACCAAAACCTAATCAAGTCTGTATATGGATGTAATGAGAATACGTAAAAAAATGTATTTTTTGGAAATCTAGTATTGGAGATATCGCGGCGGAAATTATAGTCACACACAGATATCATCGTAAAAATAGGAAATCGTATTGTAGAGACCTTAAAACGTGCCTATTCACTGAAAACTCACCACCGATTTTTTTGACCAAACACAATACCTTCCTTACCCAGAGATGACGAAAGGTAAAAACAATTATTTACATGGCTAAATTAACTAAAAATAGCATACCAAATTTTCATTTTTAAACGTAAATAACTCGTTTATTTGAAAAAATTGTACATAAACAAAAAAAAATATAGTTTCATTTAAAAAAATATATATTTTGTCACAAATTTTGGGAACCGTTGATACAATTTTATTTTTTCTCAACATGATCAATTTTCTAATTATAGAATGGCACAATTTAACTCATTTAACCAGCCTCGTATCTCTTCAAATAAAAGAGTGAGCAAGCTTATAGAGACACGCTGTATACAAGAACAACCAAAGTTTAACTGTACCTATAAAGAAAGCTATAGGAATTATTGGCGTCCATTGTAAAAAGGGTTTTGAGGCTGTATATAGTATAAATAACAGCATTATTGATATTTTTAATAATCAACATTCATAGGGAAGAATTTCAGATTTTACATTATACTCTGGAGTGATTCCTTAAAGCACCAAATGTGTCGCGGTGTCAGATGAATAGTCAATACTCTGAGTAAGTGCCTTACTTAGCGATAGGGAGATCCTGGGTCAAAGTACCAGGTTGGCCCATGAGTTTTTCACAAAAAAAAATTCAGTGTTCAATACTTGAATCGTTCACAGTTATGAATGTTATACAAAAGTAATAGTATATTATTCAATGAGCATGTAATGTATGCTATTACTCATGAGAATGAAGTTTGCAAATCTTTCAAGTGAGTAATAGCCATTACTGCGAATAGAATACTATACTTTATCCACAACTGTCCAATAATAACATTCTGTACTGTTATAAAATCAAAAGTAACCTAACAAATTTGAGAAAATTGTTTGTTTACAAAAATAAACATAGTTAGCATTGATCGCTACTCGCTAGGTAGTTGTTATAACAAAATTATGCAGTGATTTGACATTTAGCAGAAAATTTTAAACCGACTATTCAGCTACATTTTAAGCTTAAGAAGAAAATAAAACTATAAAAAATGAGGAAAGTAGTATAATTTTGGCTTTTTATGTGGAAAAAATTACTTATTAAAATTAATTTGTTTGTACTTTTTGAAAGGTAAGATTTGAATTTGACATAACGATTGAATAATATTATTCCATCGAACTGTCATTAATTGATAAAAGAACGGTTGAATTATGGGTATATTATTTGACAGTCGTGGATAATTGTATATTATTCAATGAGTATGTAATGTATGCTATTACTCATGAGAATGAAGTTTGCATCACGAGCCGGAAGGCGAGTGCTGTAAATCATTCGAGTGAGTAATAGCCATTACATGCGAATAGAATACTATACTTTATCCACAACTGTCAAATAATAACATACTGTACTATTATAAAATCAGAAATAACCTAACAAATTTTAGAAAATTGTTTGTTTACGAACATAAACATAGTCAGTATTGATTACTGGGTATTTGTTTTAACAAAATTATGAAGTGATTTGACATTTAGCAGAAAATTTTAAACTATTGAGCTACATTTTAAGCTTAAGAAGAAAATAAAACTTTACAAAATGAGAAAACTAGTATAATTTTGGCTTTTTATGTGGAAAAAATTACTTATTAAAAGTAAATTGCTTGTACTCTTTGAAAGGTAAGATTTGAATTTAACATAACGATTGAATTGAATAATATTACTCCATCGAACTTATTCGAAATTATTCAATTAGCAACAGTAACTATAAGGTCATTAATTGATAAAAAACGATTAAATTATGGGTGTATTATTTAACAATCGTAGATAAAACAGTTTATAATATAGTTATTTATTTACAGGCAAAGAAATTGCACAATTAAATTTTAATAACAAGCATTAATCGAAGTAAACTTTGCGCGAGGCTTTGTGGCTGCTTCCTCTATCTCTTTTTATTAAAATATTTAAAATCAGTTATGCACTATTTTGTCTGGAATATCTTAACGACATAGTTATTTACTCATATTCCGTTAACAAAGTTTGTAACTAAACAAACAAAAGCAAGTCGTGCGTTGGGTAATGTAATGGCGAGTCCATCAGAGCTGAATGGCATCCACTGATAGGGTTAACAACTTCACGTTGTGGTTGCTAGATCTTGCATCTAGATATTCTAGATCGTAGCCGAAGCGTCCACGGTAGCAAATGGTCGTACCGCGGGCGCGGGCCGATGTTATCAGATGTGTTCATGTGAGCCAGCCCGCAAGATTAATGGCAACACGGCTAAATTAACCGAGAAACAGAAAATATTTAATTGCAATTCACTGATGACTGTAATTACTACGTTCTGTTCCGTTTCAAAAATGTAAACTCTACAATTTCCCGGTAAATGTTACCAGTTAAATGGTGATCTGTTATGAAGTCGTTTGCTAATTAGGAGCATGTCAGTGCTTTGTTTATTTTATTATACAGATTTTTATACATTTTTTTGTACTGCATACGTTGTCATTTTTATTATTCATACATGTATGAATTATTCTCAACTTGGTAACTTGGTATATATATACAATCAAATAGAGACTTATTTTATTCAAGGAGATTCCATTTTCTCATCAATTTAGTATGTACAGTTACATTTTTGAAAGATGTCCGATCAAGGTCATTACGAATTGTATGAATTAAGATTTTAGCTCCGCCCATTCTGTCAAATTCAGTAGTGTCTTTTACGTAGTTTTTATGAGGGAACATAATAATAGTTTATTAGTCCAACAGAATAATCCATTTATAGGGTTACAATACATAAATAATAGAGAAAAATAGTACATTAATATACATAGGTTGATTGAACGCACAAAAATAAGAAATTATGAAAATATATCCTCCTAATATTTCTCAGTATAACGACACGTAATGCTGACAGGCGAACGTTGAATAATAGCGGATTCGTAGGAGGTCGGTAGAACGTCTGTGGATGTCTTGATGCCAATCTAGGGACATTGAATTGAATACGGGATAGCAGGTCTGGAGCATCAACTTTATTCTCCAGTAATAACTTCAAAAACCTAGCGCTAGATTCTTCTCTCCTGGAAACTAAAGAAGGCATGTCATGCAGTTCTAGAAGAGAGTCCTGCTCTGTTCCTCTGCGAGGATAGATGCCTT
Source organism: Harpalus rufipes (assembly GCA_951394225.1). Taxonomy (NCBI): domain Eukaryota; kingdom Metazoa; phylum Arthropoda; class Insecta; order Coleoptera; family Carabidae; genus Harpalus; species Harpalus rufipes. The sequence continues at coordinate 48,968,476 of OX596279.1, forward strand.
CTAATTTAAAAGACAAAAATTTCAGGAATCTTCTGTGGATTCTATCTAAGGCTAAGCATTGATATGCCTAAGTTGGGTACCAAATTAAACCGCACTATTCAATTTTGCTTAATACAAAAGAAAAATATAAAGTTTTCATTAATGAAATATCATGAACATTTTGGATATTCGTATAAGGAATCCTAGAATTTTACTTGCCGAGTTACAAATATAATTAACGTGGTCTATGCAAACAATTTTTTTGGTAAATTATTCCTAAATCTTTGACAGAAACTTTTCGATTTAGAGCGGTATTGCGAATAGTATGGAGGTGTTCGATACTAGCTGAACTACGAGTGTATGTCACAACACAACATTTATCAATATTAATTTGAAACTTGTTATTATTACACCATAAAATTAAATTGTCAATGTTGGATTGTAAGAACAAATTATTCTTTGTCGAACTAATATCGTACAAAAGTATAATATCATCCGCATATGCGAGGGCTTGACAAGAAAAGGATGTAAGCAGTTCATCAACAAATAAAATGAATAGTAATGTTCCAAGATTTGATCCGTGGGGAACGCCTGAGGAAGCTATAAAACTGGTGGATGAAAAACCATTATAAAATGCATAGCATGTACGATTACATAAGTATGAATTGAGAAGTTGTGTTAATCCAGGAGCTGCCCCAAAAGCGCTTATCTTAGAGATAAGATACGACTTATTTTATTATTACGAAAAAAATCTGATGTGGACACCATACGACTTCCTTGTACGATTATTAAACTATACATATTTTTTTAATAAATAAATTACAAAATATTAATTTGAACTTCAAAACAGTAAGATATATAGCTACCATAAAGGGAGTTTTTAAAGAGAGTTTTGATTACAACAAAGAAATATTTGATTACAACAATGAATATGACTAATTTCACAATAAAAATATATTTGTTATTGTACGACTCATAAAATTGCACGTATTTAACATAATTTGACATGAACATTTTTTTTGCCCTAATCCATAGCAAGCTTTATTACAAAAACAAAAAATTATATAATTTTTAAATTTACATATCTCGCTTATACAAAGGGCTAATTTAATAATACTAGATGTGCTAGACGCAGAAATTAATTCTCTAAAACTTTTATTTGAAGCATTTATTTCTAAAATCAAAATAAAATCATTTTATTCAAGAAAAACTGTTAACAACTTCAAGTAATGTACCACTTCGGGTTAGCCTATTTTAACCAAAATCTATTATGTTATTTCGATTGACATAAAAGTCTTGTATACTAAATTTGAAAAGTTTTGGATTATATTTTAAAACAGTTTTTCATTAAAATCTATTATAGGTAAAGGTAAAGTGCCACTTCTGGAAATTGTGTAATAACAAGAAAGGGAGGTGCACAACTAGATGTTATAGCAGTCCTAAATACAAAATTTCAACTTTCTACGGCTTACCGTTTTTGAGTTATCCGAGATACGTACGAACGTACGTACGTATACAGACGTCACGACGAAATTAGTCAAAATGGATTGAGGGGTGATCAAAATGGATATTTCCGCTGAAATCTGAAAACCGAATTTTTTCGCGATTACAATACTTCCTTTACTTACGTACAAGGAAGTAATATATGCTACAGTAAAAGCATTCAAAATTCAAAACCAAGTCAACTGGGAAGTTTATTAGAAAATGTAAAATCAAATACGAGGGCGCATTGAAAATTTTCTGGAATTACGGAGAAAGCCTTGGATTTGAAGTCTTCATATGAACTGTCAAGAAATTTCAATACAATCTATCAATCGGTCTAATCGTGACAAGCGTCTATGTCGATCTACCTAGATTTAAATCGGTAATAGATAAAAACAAACTCCGTGCGCTGATCAATATTTTTCATTTGAAAAAAGAGACGTCAACGGAGATCATAACCAGGTTGGATGCTTTCCATAGTAATGCTTCAACTTCCATTTTCACTGTGAGTTTCTGGGTTTTGGAATTTAAGAGTGGCTGGACATACACCTGTAACGAACCACGTTCAGGTCGACTAAAATCGCCTACCACACTGAAAATTGTGTTTGAAGTCTACGATATGGTTCTGGAAGATCGATAAATGAAAGTCCGTAAGATTAAGGAAGTCATAGGGATCTCTTATGAAAGTGTAGTTTATATTTTACACAATGAGCTGGGCATGAGAAAAATGTGCGCTAGGTTGGTGCCGCAATTGCTCAGTTCGGAGCAAAAGCGCATTCGAGCCTGAACTTCAACCTAAAATTTGGAGTTGTTTAAGAAAAAATCGGTCAATTTCAAAAGAAGTTTCATAATCATGGATGGAACATAGGTACACCATTACACTCCAGAGACGAAAATTCTGTCGAAAGCATGGATTGGACATGGTAAGTTGACCCCGAAAAAAGCGAAGTTAATTCAGTTGGCAGGAAAGGTCTATTGGGACGTCAAAGGAATTTTGCTGATTATCTTAGTAAAAGAAAAACTGTGACTGGACAATATTATGCCATACTTTTAGACCAACTTAAAGCAGTAATTCAAGAAAAACGCTCCGGAATGGCAATGTAAAAGATTTTGTTTCACCATGATAATGCGCCAGCTTATTCAAGTCGAATTTCTCAACAAAAAATCTGATGTGTACACCACACGACTTCCTTGTACGATTATTAAACTATACATATTTTTTTAATATCTAATTTACAAAATATTAATTTTAACTTCAAAACGGTAAGATCTTTTTAAAGAGAGTTTTGATTACAACAAAGAAATATTTGATTACAACAATGAATATGACTAATTTCACAATAAAAATATAATAATTGTTATTGTACGAATCATAAAATTGTACGTATTTAACGAAATTTGACATGAACTTTTTTTGTCCTAATCCATAGCAAGCTTTATTACAAAAAAATAATTTTTAAATTTACATATCTCGCTTATACAAAGGGCTAATTTAATAATACTTGATGTGCTAGACGCAGAAATTAATTCTCTAAAACTTTTATTTGAAGCATTTATTTCTAAAATCAAAATAAAATTATTTTATTCAAGAAAAACTGTTAACAACTTCAAGTAATGTACCACTTCCGGTTAGCCTATTTTAACCAAGATCTATTATGTTATTTCGATTGACATAAAAGTCTTGTATACTTAAAAAGTTTTGGATTATATTTTAAAACAGTTTTTCATTAAAATCTATTATAGGCTTCATGTAAAGTGCCACTTCTGGAAATTGTGTAATAACCAGAAAGGGAGGTGCACAAGTAGATGTTATAGGAGTCCTAAATACAAAATTTCAACTTTCTACGGCTTACCGTTTTTGAGTTATGCGAGATACGTACGGACGTACGTACACAGACGTCACGACGAAATTAGTCAAAATGGATTCAGGGATGATCAAAATGGATATTTTCGCTGAAATCTGAAAACCGAAATTTTTCGCGATTACAATACTTCCTTTACTTACGTACAAGGAAGTAAAAATTGAACGAAGTGAGGTTTGAAATCGTCCCCTTTCCACCATACTCGACCGATTTGGCTCCCTCCGATGTCCATCTTTTCCCAAAACTCACAACGTTCAACGCTGGAAAATGTTACAATCCAATGAAGAAGCCATCGATGCATTAAATGCTTATTTTGAGGACCTCAAAGAAATCCATTTTCGGGATGGAATCAGAAAGTTGGAAAACGCTGGACTAAGTTGATGAAATTTGTGACAAAACTTTGAAGAATTTTTGCTCAATATCTAGAAGGTTTACAGGAAAAAGTTATTAAGAAATATTGTTGCACTCGACGAGTTCTATCACTGGTTAAATTTAATGTACTTATTTCTGTTACACTCTGTATATTTCATTTACTGTACATTTTCTAATTGTAATATCGAGTCACATATAAAATGTGAAATCATAAAAATTCTCCTTCATCTGAAAGTTTATTATATGCGGTCATTTATTCCTATACCAGCATAAGCATTCCCAGAAATAAAAATAGAGGAGAATATTATTGAAACGATCTGAAATCTGTGTTCACATTACAATTTGTAACAAATGTAATATAACGTATGTATAGTATAATGATTATTGCCGTTTCTCATGGACAGAGGCGCTTTACCGTCCCCTACGACATTAATTATAAGAAACAAAATTCTTTTTGTTGTAAAAAGTCAATATAATAACTAGTGTGCATGTTGCAGTATAATTTAAATTTAACTGCATTGTTTGATTAGTACAGAGAATTGTTGCATGTTAGTGGACTGGCTACTATTATTGATCTTATTCTATGTGTATGTATGGACTGTATATTATTTAATCATAAAATGTAAGCAGACAAGTTTTTACCTCTCGCTAAGAGAGGTATTGGATTCATGCTAAAAATCGCATATCCAGTTTTTATTGAATAAGCACGTTTTAAGGTCCCTACAATCCGATTTTAACATTTTTACGATGATGTCTGTATGTGTGTGTGTGTGTGTGTGTGTGTGTGTGTGTGTGTGTGTGTGTGTGTGTGTGTGTGTGTGTGTGTGGATGTGTGTGTGTGGGATGTTGGAAGGACGGTTACTCAAAAACTATAAGACTTAAAATTTGTTTAACAACGTATTTCCCAATCGGACATTCATGGGAAGATCTGAAAAGGTTTTGGTAACAATTGGACAACCGGAAGTAGAAGATTCTTGAAAAAAAATCTTCTAAATATTATTTTTTGAAAATTTTTCGTGGTAATATTAAAGAAAATTAAATTCTCTATCTGATACATTTAAATATTTTATTATATATTCCATAGATTTAGAGATAAAAGAAGTATAATATATAAAATAATCTGTTGTAATAAATTTGACAGCCGAAAGAATGCCATGAAAAATAGTTGATAATTTAAATTATTTGTAACTGACAGATAAATGTCAGTGGCGGAAATAATGAGTAATGAAAGAAAAATGTATTTGGAGAATCCCTTAATTCTTGATCTGTGACTATTATGGAGATGACAAGTCTAGGTTGAAGGACTTAAATTTGTTTCAAACATTATGGGACAATGTACACCAGTACTGTAGACTAGAGTAACTTTGAATTGCGAAAAAGCTATCAAATTCTTCTCAAGTAAGTTGTAAATATTGACAAAATCGGAGTGCAATCTATCCGTCACTTTATTAAAGGGAATTAAGGTTATTTAGATATAACAAGTATGAAAAAATAAAATGTAAAAGAAGATATATAAGAATAGATGCACAATCCAGATATATACATTTTAGACCGCCCAAAATTAATGTTTTTACTAGAAGAATATGAAGAGAAAGTAAACAAAGTTGTTCGAATTGAAAATTGCTGTTACCAGCCTAATATTTATATATGGTAAACTCTACTTTGTAATTTATTGTAACATAATTTATGGTAAAATATCTTCATGTTGAGACATGCTATTATTGAATAATAAAGAAGTTTATACGTCATAGATTTATATGAATATATTATTTGTATTTATAAAAATAATCTTTGCTTTATGCATATACAGCCAGGTAAAATATACGGCGAGAGGTTATGTGCTGGCCACATCAGATTTTTTAATTTGTAAAGTCAATAAATCTATTATTACTGCTTATTTCATATTTTGGTAGTAATGAAGGTGCTTACCAGACGTCACTTCACAGGTTTTCAAAGCTGTCGTGGAGAGAGAACCACAGTGATGTCGGTGTTACTGATGACATATTAGTTCCGTGCAGGCGTTTACCAGGCGTCACTTCACGCGAATCAGGAGAATGGGTTCGATTCCGACCGACGCCAAATATTTTAGAATTTTAAATGGCACAAAATTGATCCCTGGAATGTACTCTCCTCGCCAGAAATGAATATAGGTAAGTATATAAATAAATAAAATAAATATATCATCACGGCATATTACCCATTGCTGGGTCTGCCAATCTGCTTTGTACACAGATTTCGGTAACGATGATGACATATTTGTACCGTGCGGACGTTTACCAGGTGTTACCTCACGATCACTTATTGCTGGCGTGGAGAGTGCACCACAGGGATCATTTTTGTGCTATTTAAAATTCGAAATATTTGGCGTCGGTCGGGATCGATTTAAATTTAATTTAATTTAAAGTATTTACATGAATAAAGCCGCCTCGGTGGTCGAGCGTGTTGAAGCAGCGTGCCTAGCAGCGCTCAAAGCGACTTCACCGCTCGGACCCTGGGGTCATGGGTTCGATTCCCACCAGGGGCTTGGGTGTCTGTGAGTGTCTTCGAATACATTGTTATATACATGTATGTAATAGAATTGTAATAATATAATAAATAAATGTATTTGATAGGGCTATAACTGTAAAAAGTTGAAAAGCCGACAAAATATTATTAGTATTTACATGAATAAAAATTGAATTAAACGGGAGGTATTGTGTTGGCCACATCAGATTTGTTATTTTAAATTTATGAAATGAATTATTTTATTTTGATAAACATTTTGTATTTTTTTTTAATTATTTATGAATGCGTACATTTTCTAAAAATATATTAACAGCAATAATAATAAATAGTTTCCTATTTCCAGATTAGATATTCCGAGAATATCTCTGAACCCTGTGTTAAAATGACGTTTATGGAGAGTTTATTCTAGAGTTAAGTCTTATTCCATGTTTATTATTATACATTTTGTGTTAAGCTCGTGATAAACTAAGAATAGCTATTCCTGAGTTAAAAAGAAGCCATTCTGAACTTAACCCTTGTTTATTATTACGCTGTAAAAATATTCAAGTATATTCGAAATTTAGCAAATAATAAATTGTATTTAAATTTACCGTTTATGAACGTCTCACAATATGGCGGCCGTTGGAGCATACATCAAAGCTGCTGACACAGAGTGTCGCTACTACTGCTTACTTTCCTATACTATGACTGTATGCTAAGTTATACTTAAGGTGCACTTAACCTTTAAGACCGACTTTAATTATGAATACGATTGCGTACTATGATGATGAATTTTAATTAAAGTTTTGCTAATTCCAGTTTAACCTTAACTTTAAGTAAAACTTGGAAAAGTATAACTTATGATTACATCGGTACAAATTTATTCTATATTTTCTAAAACCTCGTCATTGCCACTCATTTTGAAAAATATAAACTACTCTAACACCTTGTTTAAATTGCTGTGTTTAGTTACGATAACTATGATGAAAAAGTGTCTATTAATGTATAAAATGGGTTTAAATAGGGATTACTAAGAATAAACACTGTTTAAATATATAAACAGTTACTAAAGAACGTAGTTTCTGAATACAAAAATGAACGAAATTTTAAAATTAAACAGTGTTTAGCTTAAACATTGTTCAAATTTTTATTTCTGAATAGGCTTGTTAATTTTTTGTTCGATTTTTCATTTTCATCACTCATAATATCTCCAAATCCAACCACCATCTAAAACTCTCTATCTGCGCTAAACAAAGAGCAAAACTTGTATCATTATAAATGCCCTTCCGTTAAACACAGTGCTTGAGAGTACATAGTCTTGTTGCTCGGATGAAAAATGTCCCGGCTAGCCTCTCGGGATCTCCGAGTCAGGAGAAAGGTGAAGAAGAAGTAATGCAAGTGCGAGCGAAGAGAACATCGAGCAACAGTAGCGTCCCTCGGGATGCTTAGGATACGGTCTGCGAGATCTGGAGTCCGACACAATGCGCTCATTAAAGTTGCAAATTGGGGAAAGCCTTAGGGAATCAAATGTTAAGTTTTTAAAGGTACCGAAGGTGTATTTTGCGCTTTCAAAGATGAGGAAATGTTTACCTGAAGGGTTTGTGAGAAAATGTGCAAGTAATGCAAGAAAACATCAAAGATAAACTCCCAATCTAGTATTTCCTAGACAATTTCGGTTAAAAATAGAAAAGACACATGATTTCTAATTATCGTCCTATAGCTATTCTGTCCAACATTTCCAAAATATTCGTGTCAATTATTTACAGTCACATTTACTCCTCTGTATATAATTTAATTTCGCCTCAACAACATGGATTTGTAAAAGACAGATCAATCATTTCAAACCTCATAAATTTTACGGAATACACACTAAACTCTCTTCAGGATAACACACAAGTCGATGTAGTTCATACGAATTTTAACAAAGCATTTGACAGGATAAATCACAATGTTCTCTTGTACAAATTCAAGAAATATTTCAATTTCTCTACAGATTTCCTTACTTTTTTGCACTCTTACTGAAACTGTCGTAATATGTTAGTGAATCTCAACAACGTTAGTTCCAATCCGTTTGTTGCTACTTCTGGCGTACCTCAAGGCTCTAATCTTGGACTTGCATTGTTCATTCTATTCATAAATGACATTATTTCTTCTATAAAACATTACTGTATGCCGATATTTTGATTTTTTTTTAAACAATCAATTCTCAACATGATTCCATTCTCCTTCAGAAAAATACTGAAAGTATTCTGGCGTGGTCTCAAACATCTAAATTATTTTTACCTCTCGCTAAGGGAGGTATTGGATTAATGCTAAAAATCGCATATCCAGATTTTAATGAATAAGCGCGTATTAAAGTCCCTACAATCCGATTTTAATATTTTTACGATAATGTCTGTGTGTGTGGGTGTTGGAAGGACGATTTCTCAAAAAGATTTAATATCTGTTTAACTACGTATTTTGCAATCGGACATTAACGGGGTTGAAAAGGTTTTGGTAACAATTGGACAACCGGAAATTCTAAATATTACTTTTTGCAAATATTGTTCTTGCAAATATTACCTAAAGAAGATTAAATTCTCTATCTGATACATTTAAATATTTTATTATATCTTCTATAGATTTAGAGATAAATAATATAATATATAAAATAATCTGTCAATTGAAAAATTAAAATGTTTGTAACTGAGAGATAAATGTCAGTGTCAAAAATCCAGATACATTACTTTTTCTGGGAAGTACATACAAATATTATTTCTTATTGTATTAATAGTTAAATATTTCAAATTATATGTATATTACATATACTCTTCAGAAATGCTGTCAATCCCAACAATGAATTGGAAACATTTCGAAAAATTAAAAGAGTAGTAGGACAAAAATTTCTTCATGGAATGAATTTAAAATTTTAAAACCTAAATATAAAGAATAGGTATAACTAAAAATTTTGGTGTAGAACGTAGGTATACAAGTAATGTTAAATACAATACTTATATAACCAAAAATGGAAGTGGAAGTGGCAAGAGGTATTGGTGCTAGCCACAACAGATTTTTTTAACTACATTAAATGTAAAATCATGAGTTACTTTGTAAAAGACTGTTTATACTTGTCAATATAATATGGAAAATACATATCTTGATAGGGTAAGTCAGTTTAAATACTTTGGAATATTATTTGATACAAAATTAAGTTTTAATAGGCTTATTGAATTGATTGTTAACGCATCATTTCGAAATTTAGGATTTCTCATTAGTAACACCAAATCATTTCATAATTTGTCTATGCTGAAACGTCTATATTCTGCATTTGTCAGATCAAAACTAGAATATTGTCTCGTCATATGGAATCCTATTTACAACAAATATACCACCAAATTAGAATCAATTCAGAACAAAATTGTTAAATACTGTTTTTATAAAGAGTTCAAAATTCAAACAGTATCCTGGCTTTGATCATAAGTACAATGCACTGTTATCTACAGTGAACATGTTTTTTTTCCAAAACAGAAGAAATACAGGGTGTTTCAAAATAAGTGTATTTTTTTAAAGGGCATATAGTACTGACCAAAATGAGTAAAAAAAGCTTAATCAACAAAGGTCCAACCATCAATAGTTTCCGAGATATAAGGCAGTGAAAAATGAGTTTTTTATATAACCGTCGGTCTTGTATCATTCGAGCCATGTCCTTCATCTACTTATTCCTTATACTATCCTTTCGTGTCTTCTCCAACATTCATCTCAACATCCTCATCTATCTGCCACATTCATTTTCTTTACATTGACACTGACATCCGTAAATTAGAATTTTCTGAATATAGTAGCTGTTTCCATGGTTGTAGCATAGCTGGTTGTTTTATTAAATTTAATTTCTTTATAATTTTTTTAACTCTATATCCATTAATTATGAATTATAAAATGCAATTAAATCGTATAAATAATACAATATTTTTCAATATTTATAATAACATTAATGCTCGATAGTATAAACATATTTCTATTATTGAACTCAGTTTAACTGATATTGAACTAGGTTCAAGTAAAATTTCTATAGTATAAAACAAAATTAGCTTTTGACTTTAGTTTAAACTACGTTTAACTTGAGCGGCCGATTTCATCCGTTCAAATTGAGTTTAAATATTAACTGACGTTTTTATATTCTGAATAACGCTGAATAACATTCATAATTATAGCTGTCAACGTTGTCAATAATATTTTAAGAAAGTTTATTGATATACTTAATTAATATTTTGGTAAGTTAAGTGCATTAGCATATATTTTATAATTAATTTAATTTATATGCTTTTTATATTCTAAATTAAAAATGTTGATGTACGATTCAAGTTCTGATAGTGACGACGAACATATAATGAATATTTCGGGAAAGTAGAAATCCTTTCGAAATGAACAACGATGTTGAATTTAAATTGCGGTTCCGTTTTGAAAAACGAACAGTTTTGGAATTTTTACAGCTAGAACCTGCTAGAATAGGAACAAATCAATAAGTGCATTATTACAAATTTTAATAACTTTAACATTTGTTGGAAATGTAAATATGTACAAGAGGAAAATGAGAACTTCGATGATAATGTAAATGATGGACACTGCAATATGAACTGCGTTAATTAATACATATTTTAATTACTTTTTCATAATTATATTATACAAATATAATACTTTTTGACATATTTGTTCAACTTTTCTTTTCTCATGTTCGGTCCATGATTTTATTTTCAAATTATTTGTCGCCGAGTCAGTTTTTTATTTTCAATAATATTTATATATTCTTGCATTATTTCTATTAATGACAGTATTTCTTCTTCATCGAATTTCTTAGATCGCTGCTTTTTGATTATTTTATATTTGTTATATTTTTACGTAGAAAAAGTACTATGTATGTATTTATCAAATACGTAGACCCGCGCGCGAACAAAACTTCAAAAAATTAAATCGACAGATAGAATGACGAGAAGTGAGCTGCGTGACATATTACCGACTGAGTAAGGGATAAACTACGTTCAATTGACCCCAGTTCATTTTAATGTTATACCACCCAAATATAATTAACCTAAGTTCATTAAATAAACTCCGTTTGCTTAACTGTTGTTTAACACAAATTTAATCGACCTTTATTCTATCGGCCATATGTTAAAAACAATATTTAACAGTGTTTTTTCAAGAAAAACTGTGAAAATCTTCAAATAAGGGTACTTCCGGTTGATTAATTATAACCAAAATCTAATCAGCTATTCATATGGATGTAAAGAAAAGGAATAAGACAGAATTATAATTTTTAGAATTGTAGTGTTGGAGTTATCGTCTATAAAAAAATCGTCACACACACGCACACACACACACATACAGTCATCGTAAAAATGATTTAATCGTATTTTGGGGAATCTAAAACGTGCTTATTTACTCAAAACTGATTATGGAATTTTTTGACCATAGAAAATACCTTCTTACCTAAAGGTGACGGAATTAGAATGACATTTTTAAATACTACAAAATATTGATTTACTATGATAGTAAGGAAGAAACTATATTTCTTTATTTATGCTTACAATACAATAGTAAAATATATTATGTAATAGTATTTTAATTTCCATGAAAACATCATCCACTTTTAAAAATCCAATTCCGTTTAAAAATAAAGAAATTCCTGTAAATATATTGAACTCCCGAAAACCAATTCCCCATTATACAATTCATACTCATATGAAAAGCCGGAGTCCATTGTGTTCGGTACCAGGAACGAAGCACGCGTTTTATAGATTCCCTCGAGTTCGTAGAGCTGATTCAGTCCACCTGCCATTCGCCACAGCACAGCTAGAGCCCTGAAGGTCTACAATCCATGGCCAATGTGATCGGCCTCCAGAGGAATCCGTCCAAATATTGAGCAAAACACCAAACGAAACTAGATATCAGGTTTAGGAAACACAGTATTAGGCGATCGATCAGGAAAACGTCAAAATATTGCAAACGGATCAATCATCTTCTCTTAAATATTTTGAAATGGTGAATGAGGTTGGTTATGCTGTATTCTTCCGTAAAACAAATGATCACAACTACAATTTGTGTTACTATGTAAGCTATATTTAGATTTGAGTAACACATAGTACAAGTATTGCCCAAGACTCCCACATTGACAAATATCACAAACCCAATTTACATTCGGTGTTTGTCTTAGCCTTAGCCATTCATCTTTATCACCTTAAAGATGAAATTCACCCACTGGACCATTAATTTTTCCGCCCAAGCCTGGTCCAGGTGATGTTGGCGCGACCCACAGTGTGCCGCGGTCGCGGCGTTAACACTACGACTATGACTACGTTACAGAGCGGCGTTACACAATGTAAACACAACACGGACGCGAACGCGATTCATGCTTAAGCCGTTCGGTAATATACATCATTAGAGTGAACATCTGATGTTAATTATCTTACAATAGTGGAGGTTAGTGGGTGAAGGACGACTATGCGAATGGAAGATGTGATTGCGATGTGATCGCAAAGGACAACAGAGAGTTCATGTTGAAACGATTTTATTTTATAATTGTTGTTCTTTTTAAATAATGAATAATTGCATACTATTACAAATCTAATTTTGAATTCATTTATGTGGACAATAAAAAACAAAAACCGAACGCTTGTAATTTTTACGTTCCGTCACCTTTAGGTAAAGGAAATGTATTGTTTTTGGTCCAAAAATTCGATGGTGAGCTTCTAGTGAATAAGCACGTTTTAGGGTCCCCAGAATATGATTTTACCAGTTTTACGTTGATGTCTGGATGTATGTATATATGTATGTATGTGTGTGCGTGCGCGCGTGTGTGTGTTTATGTGTGTGTGTGTGTGTGACAATTATTTCATAGACGATAACTCCAACACTACAATTCTAAAAATTATAATTCATTCGTATTTCTCTACTTTACATCCAGACGAAGCGCTGATTAAATTTTGGTTATAATTAGTCAACCGGAAGTACCTTCATTTTAAGTTCTTAACAGTTCTTGAAAAAACGCAGTTAAATATATTTTTTTATGATTTTAAGTTTTTATAAATATTAAATAATTCTTTATTCCCTATACGGTTCGATTACATTTTTACTTTTAGTCACGTATAAGGTAAGGAAGGTTCTGTCTTTGGTCAAAAAATTCAATGGTGAGTTTTTAATTAATAAACATGTTTTAGAATCTCTAGAATACTAATTTACTGTTTTTGCGATGATGTTTGTATATGTGTGTGCGTGTGTATGTGATCATCGTTTCGGCTTGCGTAATTCCAATACCATAACTCCAAAAATTATAATTTCTTCGTATTCCTTTACATCCAAACTAAGTGGTGATTAGATTTTGCTTATAATTAGTCAACCGGAAGTACTTTTATTTGCAACTTTTATCAGTTTTGACATTTTATGTTATTATAGATATTAAAGAATATTTTATTTGCTATAAGGTTTGATTTCATTTTATGCTTTAAATTCAATGGATATAGAGTTACAAAATTGTAAAAAAATAAATTTAATAAATCAGTCAACTATGGTATAATCATTGGAAACAACTACTATACCTATTCAGATTTCAGATAATTCGCATTGGCAGATGTCAGTGCCAAGTGCAATAATTTACATTGTGTGTTTGTGTTATAATTTTACTGGAAATATAATGTAATTACATAAAAGAATAGTGTCTTTAAAAAAATTCATTTTATAGTTGTACCCGGACTCTAAACACCGTCCGATTTTTTTTCAAAAAACCTTCTATATGTTATTTGTACAAAATACGTATAACTGATTCAGATAAATCAAATTGACAGCTGTCAGTGTCAATGAAAAGAAAATGAATATGGCAGAGATGAGAATGTTGAGATAGATGTTGGGGAAGACACGGTTAGTAGGATAAGGAATGAGAGGATAAAATAAATGGCTTAAGTGTTAGAAGTTTCTAAAAAATACAAGAGAGACGATTAGACTGGTTTGTACATGTCATGAGGAGAGAAGAAGAATGAACAGCTTAATAGAAAGTAGAAAAAACAGAGAAAGACCAAAGAAAATATGGAAGGACTGTATTGCGGAAGACTTGAGAGAAAAGAATTTGAATGAGAACGACACGTAACATAGAAATGAGTGGAAGAAGAAAATCAAGAAAAGCGACCTTTAACCAATGAAAAATAATTTTACTGAAAGTATAGAATCTTTTGCAAGAAAATTTATGCATGGGATTTGTACATAATACATATGATTGACAAAAGGTAATGCGCTTACCACATTTTTTTTAAATAACCCGTATCATATAAATATAAATACAAATTGTTATTAATACAAGTGTAATAATTCTTGTTTCATAATCTTCTTCGAAGAAAAGATAACTGATGCGCTTATTATATGCAAGAACATGAACTGCATGTGTGAAACTGGTCTTCAATATTATTCGTTGATTAACAATCCGGTACTTTATTCTTTCGATTAAATTGTCCGTTTAGAATTACCTCTGATTATTTTTTGTCCGATGACAATTCCATATATCATTTTACATATACATGAGATGTTTATAATCCTTGTATGATAATCTTGCAAGCAATAACCCTTCTGTGACACTCTTATAATGGTCGCCACCCTTTTTTGCAGCTGTAAACTATTTAAATCTTTATATAAATAATTCAAAGACCCTATCTGTTTATAATGTTGTGCACCATCCTTCCACCCATGTCATTAGATGTTCACCAGTAACTCAAACCATTAGCCTTTGCTTTGCTAAATATCCATCATTTACTCAAAGATCACAAGACTGAGGCTGCCAGTCTGACACTGACTTGTATGACGAAGTTGTTTAACTGGAACGAAAGAAATTATGCCGTTGCAAGTTAAGATGATTTTCTTCAAACCCTAATTATAGTAAATTTGCATTATAATATGTTTGAGTACACATAATCTGTTTCAAATCAATATTTTGCAAAAGGTTTGTAGATTAAGATGTGTGTTGTCAGACTCTTGCTGTAAAGGGATCGTGCTAAAAATCGCATATCGAGATTTTGGTAAATGATCATGTTTGAAGGTTTCTAGAATAAAATTTTAAGATTTTCAAGATAAGGTGTGTGGGTGCGTGTGTATATATGTGTGTGTATGTGTCTGTATGTGTATGCGTAAGTGTGTGCGTGTGTATATGTGTGTGTGTATGTGTATGTGTATGCGTAAGTGTGTGTATATGTGGTGTGGATCCTCTTTACTCTCTAATTCAAATTCTTATTTTATTATGGAAAGAAGCAATTAGATTTTAATGTAAATCAGATAACCGGAAATGGCATTTCACTTGCAGTTTTTCTTTGAAAAATACATTTAAATTACATTTTTCGCGATTTGTGTTATAAAAAATAAAGATTGTCAAATGTTCTATAGATGTGCATTAATACTTTTTCTATATATTTTATGAATAAATTTATAATAAATATTTATACACCCTATGGGCTCGTTGCTTAAACTTTCTTTAAGTTAATAAACGTTCTTAAATCACATGGTATATACAATATTTTATTAAATTTTGACGAAATAATAATAAAACCATTGTAATATTTAATTTTGACTATTTCATCCAAAACACCATCACAAAAAAAAATCGTATCCTTCGAGCCAATAAGATGCTGTCACAAGTAAGTGAATTTGGATAAGCGATTTTTATTTTTCGTTTTAAGAGTACCTAGAAATATATTGTTTATATACATATCAAAGTGCGTATATTTTTAGTCCTCTCTTTTTATTAAATATAACACCTAAAAACACAATAATAATTTAAAGATTTTTGTCAAAATCTAAATTATTACCTGATTTTTACCTCTCGCTAAGAGAGGTATTGGATTCATGCTAAAAATCGCATATCCAGAATTTATTGAATAAGCACGTTTTAAGGTCCCTACAATCCGATTTTAACATTTTTACGATGATGTCTGTGTGTGTGTGTGTGTGTGTGTGTGTGGATGTATGTGTGTGTGTGTGTATGTATGTAGGATGTTGGAAGGACGGTTACTCAAAAACTATAAGACTTTAAATTTGTTTAACTACGTATTTCCCAATCGGACATTCATGGGAAGATCTGAAAAGGTTTTGGTAACAATTGGACAACCGGAAGTAGAAGATTCTTGAAAAAAAATCTTCTAAATATTATTTTTTGAAAATTTTTCTTGATAATATTAAAGAAAAATAAATTCTCTTTCTGATAAATTTAAATATTTTTATATATATTCTATAGATTTAGAGATAAAAGGAATATAATATATAAAATAAACTGTTGTAATTAATTTTACAACCGAAAGGATGCCATAAAAAATAGTTGAAAAGTCTAGGTTGAAGGACTTAAATTTGTTTCAAACATTATGGGACAATGTACACCAGCACTGTAGACTAGAGTAACTTTGAATTGCGAAAAAGCTATCAAATTCTTCTCAAGTAAGTTGTAAATATTGACAAAATTACACATCAATATAAGAATAATCGGAGTGCAATCTATCCGTCACTTTATTAAAGGGAATTAGTGTTATTTAGATATAACAAGTATGAAAAAATAAAATGTAAAAGAAGATATGTAAGAATAGATGCACAATCCAGATATATACATTTTAGACCGCCCAAAATTAATGTTTTTACTAGAAGAATATGAAGGGAGAGTAAACAAGGTTGTTCGAATTGAAAATTGCTGTTACCAGCCTAATATTTATATATGGTAAACTCTACTTTGTAATTTATTGTAACATAATTTATGGTAAAATATCTTTATGTTGAGACATGCTATTATTGAATAATAAAGAAGTTTATACGTCATAGATTTATATGAATATATTATTTGTATTTATAAAAATAATCTTTGCTTTATGCATACAGCCAGGTAAAATATACGGCGAGAGGTTATGTGCTGGCCACATCAGATTTTTATTTTTGAAATAGTCGTCCAGATACCCTTCGTGGTTAATTTTATCCTGGTAAAGTTTTCCTATTGCTCAAATTTAGTCAATGCCACTCGATAAATTGCTAGGCAACCAGCTGTCGTAACAATCTGAAAAAAATTCTTGCAAAAATTTACCACTTAGGTACCTAACCTATATAGCAAAAAATAAAAATCTAATAAATTAGTAGGCTATGGTTGACAGTCGTCGTTAACAGATGTCAAATCGTTTATTTATAAATTATAAAGAAGCTTTATTTTCTGTTATTTATATTGAAAAATAATGAAAATGACTGATACGGTCTGTGATGAATGTTATTTTTGTGCCTGTTTTTATTTTAAATGCCTTGTTGCACTGTGAATTAAAATTTTGTGAGAGTGACTTCAATTTTTTTATTCAATTTTGACGTTTTAACTCTATAGCAACAACTATAAGTAATTGTTTATTTGATAGTGAATTAATTTTTTTTTGGAACAAATAATACATTTAAAATAACATCAGGCACGAAAATAACACTTTCACTACAGTTCTTATCAGGCAGATCAGCCGTTTTCATTATTTTCACACACATGTCTTGCACAGCATACTAATTTATTAGTATTTTGTTTTGTCAAAATTAAATATTAAAATGGTTTTTATTATTAATTCGTCAAAATTGAATAAAATATTGTATAAACCATGTGAGTTAAGAGTGTTTATCCACTAAAAATAAACATTATCTTAACTCATTTGGTGTACTCGTATAAATATCTATTAATTCACTAGCAAATAAACAGTTACTTTTATTTGTTGGTACGGAGTTAATAATAATAGTTTAAAATGTCAAAATTGAATAAAATAATTTATTTTCTAAATCCTGGAGTCTATGCTTTAAAGAGAAACATACGAGTATCTCCTTAGTTACTCAAGATAGATCTCAAATTTATGTAATTGACAGATAAATATCAATTTCAATAAATTAATTATTTCAAATTAATAATGGCAGTATTTTAAAAACAAAATATTAAAATATGAATTTATAAAATAAGTATCTAATTAAGAAAATAATTTTCATATGTTTGTAATTGAAAAGAAATTAACGTCACTAATATAAAATAAAATTATGGTAAGATTCTGGAGAAGAAAATATGGATAATACAAAACACAAAGGAATCAATTTTCCTGTTTATTTCTGTCTTCTTTTATATAATGTTAGTATCTGAATTAAATGAAAATAGAGAACACCAAATAAATACAGTTTTTAAAGCATCAAGAATGATACATAAATAATATGACATAAATCAATTGACTTGTCGTTTGTGTACAAAGTTAGACTATTTGTTTTAAGAACTGTATTATTAAAAACTAGGAAACTGTAAGAAGTTGACATTGATTAAAGACAACACAAATTACCATTTTAGTAGATTCAGATTCTGCCAGACGTGTTTTTATTTTCTACGTTACGAACAAAATGTAAATTCAGGGTTTTTCTTTCGTTTCAGCGAATACAGCTGAAAAAATTGCATAAAGTTTCAGAGTATCATCTGTAACAATATCGTTCAAAAATATCAATTGATACATGATACATCTGATAAATACGGGAAAAACAATAGAAAAACAACTAAAAACAATGTAAATAACAGTGTAACAAATTAGGCATTTATATGAAATTAAGTTGCAAAAATTAGTTAGAACTTAGTCACCTTTAGGTAAGGAAGGTATTGTCTTAGGTCAAAAAAAATTAGTGGTAAGTTTCGGGGGTAGTAGAATACAAATTTACAATTATTACGATGATATCTGTATGTGTATGCGTGTATGTATGCGTGTGACGATCGTTTCTTCTATGAAGAAATTTTATCCTGCGAAATCTTTCCAATTTATTCTGGGATTGACAGTATTTTTGAAGGGTATATGTAATATACCTATAATTTTAAATATTTAAATATTAATACAATAAGAAATAATATAATGTATGTACTTCCCAGAAAAAGTCTTCAGTAATGTGTCTGGATTTTTGACACTGACATTTATCTGTCAGTTACAAACATTTGAATTTTTCAATTAGTTTCCATGACATTATTTGGACTGTGGGATTTATACAACAGATTAGTATATACCTTATATTTCTTTATCTCTAAATCTATAATAGATATAATAAAATATTTATATGTATCAGACAGAGAATTTACTCTTCTTTAATACCAGCAAGAACAAAAATTTTCAAAAAATAATATATAAAAGATTTTTTTAAGAATCTGCTACTTTCGGTTGTCCAATTATTACCAAAACCCTTTTCAACTCTTCCCAATAATGTCCTATTGAGAAATACGTAGTTAAACAGATATTAAGTATTATAGAAATCGTCCTTCCAACCTCCCCACACACATACACACACACGCACACACACAGACATCATCGTAAAAAAAATCTGTTGTGGCCAGTACAATACCACTCGACATTTTCATTTTATGTTGCATAGGGCGCGAGCAGTCATGTGACTTTGTTGGCCTTGGCAAGCAGATATGGGGGCCCGTGTAAGAATGACATCTAGTAATAATGTATATAGGTGTCAAGTATCATAATTTTTCATTTAAAACATCATGATTTTTCAAATTCATGTGGAATATTTTCCTCGACAAATATATTCCATACTATTGATGACAAATAAACATCAGAATATTTTGAAATTTTCAATGAAAAATTATGTCAATTGTGACATCTATGTAAATAACTACTATAGCCGTCATTCTGATACGGATCCTCATATCTGCGTGCCAAGGTCAACAAAGTCACATGACTGCTCGCGCCCTATTAAAGTAACGAACTTAACATTTCTTGTACACACAAATAATTGAAATTGTATCTCTTCTTTCGTTCTGTGAGGAATTTTGTCCTACTCTTCTAATATTCTTCAAATTCATTGACAGTATTAGCGGTATTTCTTAAGGATATATGTAATATTAACATACCTATAATTTAAATACATATTTAATTAATGATACAATAATATATATTAAATGTACTCGTACCTCCCAGAAAAATCTGATTTTTGACACTGACATTTTGCATTTATCTGTCAATTATAAACATTTAAATATCTCAACTGTTTTTTAGGCAACGAGATTATTTTTTTACAACAGATTATACTATATTATTATAATATACTGTATCTCCAAACCTATACGAGATATAATAAAAAAATTAAATGTGTCAGATTGAAAATTTAATTTTCTTTAATATTTCCAAGAAAAATTTCCAATAAATAATATTTAGAAGATTTTTTTTTTCAAGAATCTGCTACTTCCGGTTGTCCAATTATTACCAAAACCTTTTCAGATCTTCGCATGAATGTCCGATTGGGAAATACGTAGTTATACAAATATTAAGTCTTATAGTTTTTGAGTAATCGTCCTTCCAACATCCCACATACATACACACACAGACATCATCGTAAAAATGTTAAAATCGGATTGTAAGGACCTTAAAACGTACTTCATTGAAATCTGAATATGTGATTTTTAGCATGAATCCAATACCTCTCTTAGCGAGAGGTAAAAAAGTAAAAATCACGAAGAAAAATTGTACAAAATTGTTTTTTGTATCACTGTTTTTGACAAAAACAGTTTTACAAAATTCACTTTGTGACCGCGAAATAGGAAAAGATATAAAACTAATAAAACACCTGATGTCGCAATACGCAACTTTTGACTATTTTTGGACCTAAAAGCATTCCAAAAGAAGATTGGTTAGAAGCTTTTTAGAAGTGCTGCATCATTAAGCTGAAAACTGCATAGAGTACTGAACAAATGCATTTAAATGCAATGAACACATAACAATAAATTTACATTTGATAGGTTATCATTTAAGTTGGTGTAACATCAATTTTAGATAATAAATAGAGACTTTACTCATAGTGTTCTTCGTCTTCGTTGTCTTGCCCTGCTGTCGTCCATTTAGAAGCGCAAACAAAAGTGGCATTAAAGTTGTAGTAAAACAAATATTTGTTTGGAGGATGTTTCCGCTAGCGATGGCAAACCATTAAAAGAAGGAAACGTATTTGAAATATTCACGGGCACATCCAGTGTGGAGAAAGAGAAAAAAACAGAAGTTTTCCTTGGAATAGTTGATCATTTATCAAGCATCGTGACGCGAGCAGCGGCCACACAACACCCAGACACCCACCATATTGAATATCGGTCAGAGAGTGTGACATTTACAAATGAATAATAATCGTCGGTCCTTTTACTTTCGACAATAGCCTAGGTTCAGCTAGGAGCCAGCACGCAAGGGATGAATAAGCCGCTCCTAACATAATCGCCTGCACTAAATGCAGCTACTGGTTACTGTTAACTCTTTATGCCAAATTGCCAACAATGGAAACGAAGGGTTGCTAAAGGCGCACCAGACCCAATAAATGTAGAATACTGATCTTCTTACCAGCAATATAAACTAGATAAAATAACACTTTGACAGTGACAGGTTGATACAAGAGTCGTTTGTAATTATCATTGCTACATGTGCATTATTCTAAACACATAAACAATACGTCTAACTACATTTTCAATTTTGTTCAACAATGATATTTTAAATATTCCGACTTCAGTTGTGTAAATGTAGTAGCAATTTATTACTGATTGCAGCGCTATATAAGCCATGTTCCTTCGGCTGTGATCTACCGTCAAATATCGTAATATGTAGACCAATGCAATCTAACTTATTTTATTTTATAAATAATCTACTGTCAAGTGTTATAGTCAGCATTAAAAATGGATCATATACAGGGTGTTATATTTTAGTGGACCCAACAAATATCTCGCTTATTTATTAAGTTAGTAATGTCTTTCATATAACATGATTTATACAGCAACATATAAGCTATTTGATGACGGAAGTACATTCATGATACCACTTCCGGTTTATTAGTAATTAATATCAACTTTGAAATTTCAAATGGAATATACTATATTTTTTTATAAATTTGAAAAGTACATCAAATTTGTTTTACAATCATGTAAAATAATCCATATGTTATATTATTAAAAAGTAAAATGGCGGGCACTATTTTATACACCTAGTCGAAAAGAGAATAGTGAGCCATGACTGTGGCTTGAAATAAAACAATAAACTAAAACAATTGTAACTATTATTATTATTTACTGGTTAACATTTACCGTGTTTCAGAAGACTTGAGAGAAAAGGAACTGAATAAGGACGACAAGCAAAACAAAAATGAGTGGAAGAAGAAAATAAAAAATAGCGACCCATAACAAATGGGAAAAACTATGTCATTAAAAAATCTTTCAGAATATTTCAATTAAAATGATACAACCTTTTTTAGTTTTATTTCTGTTTATTTATTTAAATACCGACGTTTCGGCAGTATTAACTACTGTAATAGAAGGTGGAAGAAACAAAGGAAAACCAAAGATAAGATGGAAAGACTGTATTGCGGAAGACTTGAGAGAAAAGCAACCGAATGAGGACGACCCGCAAAACAGAACGAATGGGAAAAGCTAAAGAAGAAGAAGATGTCAGTGTCAAGTGTCATTTGCATAGTTTTTTTATGAAATAATTTTACTTGAAATTTAGAATCTTTTGCAAGAAATTTTATGTATGGAATTTGTACATAATACACAGGATTGACGGAAGGTATTGTGCTGGCCATATCAGATTTTTTATTATCTAATAACAATTTGCCTAGCAACTATTAAATTTGTTTACCAAACAGTTGTTAGGAACATGTATTAGGAGATTGAAATATCGGGCGTTACTATTAACTACCTAATATTATTAATTTTTTAAATATTTTTTTTTTCATAAATTGTTATTCTGGATAACTATTTTTTAACACAACTCTTTTAGAGTTCAATCTAGACAAAAAGAGTAAGAACCCTTTTTTGTACAAACATTTACGAACTTTACTTTTTAATTCTTTTAAAATTTTGATACGGGCTACTGTTTTCCATAAAATGGACAATATCCCAAAAAAAAACATTTTTTTTCACCTTTGTTCCAAGATGGCGGCTCGCGCCGATCCTTCCCAAAATCGAAAACTTGAATTTTTCATCCTCGTTTCGACCTAAACAACATATTTTAAAATCGTTTCTACCCTAACCTTTGTGGGGGAAAACATCTATTGACTGGACTATATCATAAATATTTATATTTTTGCGATAAATCATCGTTAACAATTTTATTCATAATAAACATATGAGTACAATGAAACTATTTATGCAAATAAAATATTTCCTGTAAATATTCATATTTTTCTCCTTATAAAATCATTAAACATCAGAAGATGTAAATTACATCAGCAATAGAGTATTTAAATTCACACGTATTTGCCTCCATTGTTATACAAATTAGCAATTATAGTTTCTAAAGTAATTGGAAAAGAAGTGCATATAATTTGATCCTTTGATCATCACTTGAGTAATTGGCACGAATCCGGTTCTTACATAAGCGGTTGACCATGAAAAGACAAAAGCAAGTGAACAACAAGACGCCTAGAAATAGGTAAACAACATTTTCTTTGGTACTTCCCCATTGCCAGCATATTTATTCATTAACATTATGTTATGTTGGGTTAAATATATTTATTTTGACAAAGAGAACATTGTTAAATAATAAACCGAGAAAAAAATACTTAAGACCAATGTTACAATCTTCGGTTAAAAATTTAATTGTCAATTAGATAGATAGATAATAAATATAGACTAAGAGACTAAGAATAAGAGTTGACAACATTCTTATAAATTTCAGTAGTTACACTTACATAAATACACAATAAATAAATAGCAAAATTCAAGATCTATACATAAATATTTAATCTCAATTAATAAAGTTGAGGATTCATGAATGGATATTTAATTCTAATTTACAAAATACAAAATTGCAAAATTAGTTATTTATACATGTATAATTTCAATAGAAAAATCTTATACCCTTGAAAAATTTAATATAGTACAAAACAATATAGTAAAAGAAAATGAAATACCTAGGAAATATTTGCTAAGTACGTGTCTGAAAAAGAGCAAAATATTTATAATATCAGACTTACATGTGAGGTATTTTTCCACAATTTCTTTAAGAAAACATAAAATGCAAAATATAGAAAAATACAGAAATAAAGTTTAATATATTTATAGTATTATCATTTAAGCAAACAAAGTCAAAAAGAAAGAAAAAATTGTTTCTCCAACACTATTTTGGAAACTATACATTCTACAACTAAAAAATATGTTGGAATTAATATTATTCCAATGAACCGTGTGGAATAATTTCGTACGGCTTTCGACGAATCACAATCTATTTAGCCGCATATTAGCGCGGTATATCAAATATCTTGGTTTGGTTGCTAAGGTTATGACTCTTTGTTTTATATTTATTTATTTTTGTATTCGCGTTCGACGTTTTAAAGTTTTGAACATTTTCAGAGTTTTAGTTTTTGGAGTTGTCCAGAATAATAAGTTTATCTAATGATATATTACTTAGAAAATTAACTGAAGACATTTTGTAGAAAAACATATAAAGTGGAAATGAAGATATAGATATGGAATGTACTTCACCAGAAATAAGGGAACGTACTAATGATACAGGGAGTCAGTTATTACCAAATAAATCAAAAGAAAAATATGAATAGAGTTATAAGCAATTTATGGACTGGCGTCAAAAAAAAAAAAATTAATGGTATATGATATATTGTTATTATCAACCAACATTTTATATATGATTTCTACAACACGTTTGGAATGGCATAATCCACACTCGCTAACCGTAGTCCTCGCCTTCGGCTCGGGCCACAAACTTTTTGCTCGTGTGGAATATGGGCCATTCCATTACGTGTTGTAGAATATACTATTACACATTTCCCATGCCTTATTCATTCAAACAAAAGCTTCTATATTTTTAGAGTAATAAAATATATTGCTTATTTTATCTTTAGTAAGATTATCGAATAATTTATAAAAATTTCATTGGTCCAATTTGTCTGCCTGGAAAATGTGCAAATAATGTTTCCTGAAGTGAGAATATATAGGGCACACAATTAGGAAATGGTAAAGGTCCTCCAGTGCGTTTAGGTTACAGATTGTGCAATTAACAGTAGTGTCAATTATGCACTTAATATTATTAAAATAAATAATTATTTTATTCTTATTTGACATTCTAAGTTGAGAGATTACTCTAATTGTCAATTAGACTGCAAAAAAATGCTATATCAAATGAAGAAGACAACAGAACATTAAAAATCAATAGAATAAAATTAGAAAGAGTTACAGCCTACGAATATCTAGCAAGTAAGATAGCACAGGATGGAAAAATAGATCTAGAAATATTCAACAGACTAAGGACAGCAAATAAAATTTACTATACTATAAACTCTACGATATATGTATTTTCTTAATAATACTGCATAATTGGGAATTTGTGATTCCTGTGGAGTACTTAAATATATAGAGTAGAGTCACGAAATAGTGAATACCTAATATATAGTGAACTATCCAATGTAATGAACACAAAAATAAATACATTGCCTTCATACTGAACTCAATATAGCGAACAATTAATGCCTCAATATAGTGAACACATAGTAGTCCTGTGCAGTGTGTCAGCTTCGCTGATGGTCTCTTGAGCAAAGCTCTGCTGATCTGAATACATTCTTAAGGACTTTCCCTGTGTAGTGCAATATGTATAAAGTTTTTTTGTTTGTGTTATATAATATAAATTACTGTAATTCATTTGAAATTGAAAGAAAAAGCCGAAAAATTGGAACATTTAAAAGTAGGTAGAGGAGCTACATTTTTATGGCGAAAATATGGGGTAGCTAATCTACAATAAGTTCAATAAAAAAATCTGATGTGATCAGCACAGTACCTTCCGTTCATTTCTATGTATTTTGTACAAATTCCATTCAGTAAAATTATAACACAAACACTAAATTTCACTTGTCAATCAGAGTTATCTTAATATAGCGGCTGTTTCCATGGTTATAGCATAGCACGCTGATTTATGATATTTAATTTCTTTGTAAATTTTTAACTCTATATTCATTGCGTATGAAATATTGAATGCAGTCAAGTCCTATACAGAATAGAATATTCTTTAATATTTATAATCACATTCAATGTCAAAAAATGATATTTAACTGTATTTTTCAAGAAAATCTGTTAAAATGTTAAAATGAGGGTACTTCCGGTTGACCAATTATACCCAAAATCTAATCACGTCTTCATAGGGATGTAAGGAAGATAAACTTTTGTCGCATACCCACAGGCACACATACACACACACACACACACACACACACACACACACACACACACACACACACACACACACACATACATACATACATACATACATACATACATACCTGCATCCAGACATCATCTTAGAAATAGTAAAATCGTATTGTAGTGACCCTAAAACGTGTTTATTTATTAAAAGCTCACCATCGAATTTTTTGACCAGACAATACCTTCCGTACCTGTAGATGACGGAAGGTAAAAACAAAAGGATACAAATTATAAAAAATGTTGATTGCACTTTCACCGGACTTGGAAAAAGAAAAACATTAAAATCGGCAGTATGTCTTAAAATGGAAAAGGCTCTTTATAAGTGGTTTTTAAAACAAAGAAAACAACATGCCCCAATTGATGAAGAAATGATAAAGAAAACGCATAGAATTTGAACCCAAAATTTTACGATAAAACTTCATGTCATGCTAGCAATGGACCTTTTACATCAAAAGAGAGAGATATACAAAAATGATATATATGTAGTGCGCAGTAGTTTGTTTGCGCATTAGGGAGGGCAGATATAATTTAAAAAAAATTGAAATGGCGAAAATAAGAACGTAATTATATTAAATAAATTCACACAAAGCGTTTGTGATGAATATTTCAAGAAAAGAGGACGGGTAGATGGGAATAAGAATATATGGGAATATGTTCTAAAGATGCGAAATAAACACCACATAAAGAGAGAGATAATTGCGTAGTTGCCTGTTTGGTATTAAGAAAGTTACAAACAAGAATAAAACTATTGTTTTTATTTTTAAATGTTTTTTTTTGTCTTTATTAATAATTTCTTTACAATCAAAGTCAAAATAATTTAAGTTTTTGTGTTTAAATCATTTTTTATCGAAAATAAATGCTTGTCCTTTCAATCATTTTACTTGACAACATGGTACCTCCCCCATTTCAAGTTCATAAAAATTTTACTACGTGGCGCATTGAAAAATGACGTCATGGTGCAATAAAAATGTAAAAGGTCCATGAATGGCTATAGATATTTAAAATTCGCTATTATATTAAAGTTTTAAAAATATCAGGGCTGAAGAAAACGCATATGAATTAGTTTTCTAAAATTCTAGTTCTCTTCAGGACATACGATCTAAAAATTAATATTTTGGTAGTTAACTTGAATTACAGTAATTAAAACCAATAAAATTATATTGTTGTAAGAACTCGAAAAAGTAAACAAATTCGATATTGTGACATGGCTCTGCATTAATTAATACACTATATCGAGACCCTACTGTAAATGAATATTAATTAAAAATTAAATACATAAAAAAAATCTGATGTGGCCAGCACAATGCCTTCTGTCTATTCTATGTATTTTGTACAAATTCCATACAGATTTTTATTGCAACTATTCTATGGGCGTTTTCTTTTTAGGGGAGAAATGAATTGATCTTACCTCGTACTGAACTGAACTGAATTATTCCTAAAAAGAAGAGTATATTTCTTAAAATTAGAAGTATAAAATAAAAACATATGTGATTTGTTTTTGCCACCTTAAATTATTTTACATTTTTATATTTGACAAAGATATTATGGAAATTTTATTTGACACTGACATCTGTCAATTAGTAATATTTAAATATTCTGTTTCCATGGTGCAGCTTTTAGTAGCATAAGGTTGCAAGTTATTTCTTTATAATTCCTTATCTCTAAATTCATTGAATATGAAGGAAAATATAATTAAATCGAATAGAGAATAACATATTCTTTTATTTATAATAACATAAAAGGTCAAAAAATGATATTTAACAGCGTTTTTTCAAGAAATACTGATAAAATCTTCAAATTAGGGTACTTCAGGTTAACCAATCATAACTAAAATCTAATCAACTTTTCATATGGGCGTACGAAACAGGAATATGAAAGAATTATAACTTTTGGAATTGTAGTATTGGAGTTATCGAAGGAGAAATTTGTGTCACACACACACGCACACACAAACACACACACACACACACACACACACACACACATACACACATACAGACGTCATCGTAAAAACAGTAAATTTGTATTGTAGGGACTCTAAAACGTGCTTATTAATCAAAAACTCACCATCGAATTTTTTGACCATAGACAATACCTTCTATAGGTGACGGAAGGTAAGAAAAATAAAGTTATATAATACAATAATCGCGCCAACATCAACAATCATCGTTTTCTTAAATGAATTAACAGTCCCTTTTTGATTCCTTCCTGTTGCTGATGTAATTATCATTGGCACCCGGTTATATTTTTCCGACCGACGTAGAAGGCAATTTGCATATATATGAAGCCACCTTATACAGATATTGACAATTATAAGTTGTGATGGACACATGCTATGCTAAAAATAATAACAGTTAGACCTTTTGTATAAATAGAGAATAAATGATTATCTATTGATCAATGTCACAACGCAAAGAAAACCACTAGCTGGAAGACAGAACGTTAACGTGTGAATATTAATAATCGAAAGGTGCTGTGCCTTTAAAATAAATGAAGAAAAAATTAATTAGTTTTTTCACGCCGATTTTGATATATATACGACTCGATGAAAAATGTTCCAATGTCCATTTTCATTCCGATAAAATTGCTCTGCTGTAATTAAATTATTTAATCCAAAACTTTGATTGCTTTCAATTAAAATATAGTCGAGTATTCTGCATTGGGAAGCAATAGAAAAAAGAAATTATGCTGTAATTATGATGTTAACAAATTCTCGGTCTCATGCTGCTGACAAGGTGATATACCATTTGCGTCGAGAATATTTGTAACTCAATTATAAATTTTTGATGGATAATAACATACTGACATTGACAAGATATTAGTTGGCTCAATATATTGTCAGTGATTCTTTTATTATTCATATTCATGGTGTTGTTATTCAAATTAAAATACGAACAAAAAGTTTTAAATTGTAAGAAATATAATTTATAAAGGTGTAAGTAATTTGCAGTCAAATTTTTGAAAGATGTCCGATGAAGGTCATCTGTATCATGAACGAATTAACTAATTGGCATACATTTATCTCCCTCCTTTACAAGGCTATAAGCGTGTGCGATAAAGATGGATATAACACGCTTGTCTTTCAAAAATTAATATTGTTTCGATTAAGTTAGGACATTCCATTATAAAACGATGCTCGTTGTTAATAATACTTTCTCTGTAACGTAAGTATATTTATTAATTCAGATACATTACCTTGATTCATATCCGTACAAAAACGTTATTTTCTGTCAGTCTCACTGACATTGACACTGTCATTAATCTAATCAGTATCTTATTTTTCACATATTTGATTTTACATTTGCTAATAAACTTACCAATTGACTTATTTTTGAATTTTGAATTCTTTTACTGTAACATATATTTTTATAATAATAAAATAACAATAGTTTCTTCTGTACCATCATTAAAACTAAGAAAACGACACTACTGAATTTGTAAGAATGGGAGGAACAAAAATCTTAATTCATACAATTTGTAGTTGACCTAGATCGGACATCTTTTCAAATTTTTACTATAACTTGATATTTAAATATTAATACCGCAAAGATAAAAATCTGATGTGGCCAGTACATTACCTTCCTTCAATTCTGTGTATTATGTACAAACTCCATACATAAATATTCTTGCAAAAGATTCTAAATTTCTAGTAAAATTATTTCATAAACAAACTATGCAAATTGCACTTAACACTGACTTCTTCTTTTTAGCTTTTCCTATGCGTCTGGGGTCGCTGTTTTTGATATTTTAAAAGATCAGTTTACAAAGACAAATTATTATGAGGACGATATGAACGTAGAAAACGAACTGAAAACTATCACTTTGGCAAACAATGAAACTATTTCTTCCAATAATTTAATTGTAAATTTAACATGTAAAAAGATTTTATATAAAGAAATTAAACATTATGGTTAGAACATTACCTTCCGTCAATACTGTATATTATTTACAAATTCCATACATAAATTTTCTTGCAAAAGATCCTATATTTTCAGTAAAATTATTTACACTGCTATAGCTTTCCCCATTTGTTAGGCGTCGCTATTTTTTATTATCTTCTTCCACTCATTTCTGTTCCTTTTCTCTCAAGTCTTCCTCAATATAGTTCTTCCTTCGTATCTTTGGTCTTCCTCTGTGTCTTCAGCCTTCCACTACTAAGCTATTCATTTCTTCCAATATATTCTGCATCTCTCCTCAAGACATGTTCAAACCAAAGTAATCGTGTCTCTTGTATCTTTCTAGAAACTTATATCACTCGAGCCATTTCCCTTATTTTTTAATTGTTTACCCTATATTTCCATGTCTTCCCCAACATCTATCTCAACATCCTCGTCTCTGCCCCATTCCTTTCGTTTCATTAACGCTCACATTTAAATTATCTGAATATATTAGCAGTTTTATAGCTGGCTGATTTATGAAATTTAATATCTTTATAATTCCTTAACTCTATATCTATTGAATATGAAGTATAAAATGCAATCACATCGTATAGAGAATAACATATTCTTTAAAATTTATAATAACATTATGTCAATAAATGATATTTAACTGCGTTTTTTGAAGAAAAACTGCTAAAAGTTGCAAATGAGGATACTTCCGGTGGACCAATCATAACCAAAATCTAATCACGTCTGTGTATGCATCTAAACTCAAGGAATAAAATTTATAATTTTTGGAATCCATGTATTGGAGTTATGCCATCCGAAACGATCGTCACACACACACACACACACACACACACACACACACACACACACACATACACACACACAAACACACACACATACACACACATACACACACTTACGTACACACACACACACACATCGTAAAAACAGTAAATTCATATTCTAGGGACTCTAAAACGTGCTTATTCATTAAAACATCACCATCGATTTTTTTGATCAAAGACAATACCTTTCTTATCTATAGGTGACGGAAGATAATAAATGTGACAGGTTGAATATTTGTAAAGTTTATATTTGTTATTCTTCTCGTTGTAAAAGAGAATTATTTTTTGTTTTGTTATATTTATAAACTCGCAGTATTTGTTATAAATTTTTAATAAAATATAATTGATATTATTATTATTTTTGTATATTCTGCTTTTCTTACCTTGTATTTTTTATTATACCACTAGTACGTAATATAAAAGCATGTTTAATTTCTACTAAATATTTAACGTAATAATTATTATTTTATCAGTATTAGCAACAAACTTGTTTTATAACGAACTTATAACAATAAATATTGTTAATTATTAAAATGGATAATTTATTTATTGTTTTAGTTGTTATATTTTTTTTTAATTTTAATCATTTATATTAAATTCTATCAGTGTCATTATAGTACATGTGACAATACATTGTAAAATCTACAGCACTTGTTTTACCAAAAAAATATAACAATAGTCATAAACATCTACTTGCTCACCTGACCTTTTCCTGTTGTTCAGAAAATCACAATTGTGGTTTTTTTTTTGTTTTCGTACGTATTTTAAACGAACATCCAGTTTAAATTTAGTTTTGAAAATTTATGAAAAAGACGAAGTACAACATTTGCAACTTGCGAGGGTAGTTAGGGCAGGTGGTAGTTTTCCTTGATACTTTGTGGGGAGCAGAACAGAGCCAGAGCAGAGCAGACAAACACGCTACTCGGGCTGGGTATACGTTGTACGTTGTTCAGCGCGAAACCAGATAATTACAAAGTTGCCAAGGAGCTGTCTCAACTTGAGAGCATTTGAATAAGATAATAAATCAAAACTGAACAACTGTCAGCCAAAAATTCATCAGGACGACCAAAAATTCCAAAACAAAATATACTCAAATTGGCTCGATCCGATAGATAACAAAAAAATACCAACATAACAAAATTCATTTCAAAATTGAAAAGGGAATTTTTCATTAGTCAAATAATCTGGCGTAAAAAGTCGACAATAGTTAAAAACATAAAAATATTATTGGTTTTCTTTTATGATGAGTTTTATTTGGATCACAATTCGCTACAATGATTGATGGTATTCATTCTTTTTAAAACAATTATAAAACATTGATCACAATCAAATTGATTCGACTCTTGACTTTGACCATTCTGATTATGAACTTTACAATTAGATTGCAGACCGATAGTTTTGACCGACAGAAGCCATGGGAGAAAACGTTTGAAATCTACAATATCTCGTACATAGTTCCATTTCTTTTGTTTGAATGTTATGTGAAAAAATTTTTTGTGGCCAGCATAATACCTTTCGTCATTTCTATTTATTTTATATAAATTCCACACAGAAAATTTCTTGTATTAAAATTATTTCACATACATATTATGTTAATTGTACTTGTAATATGGAATTATTGAAAC
Organism: Harpalus rufipes; assembly: GCA_951394225.1. Lineage (NCBI taxonomy): Eukaryota > Metazoa > Arthropoda > Insecta > Coleoptera > Carabidae > Harpalus > Harpalus rufipes. Next base: position 49,001,218 of record OX596279.1, read on the forward strand.
TGTTTCCATGGTGACATAGCAAAGATTACAGGATTTATGAAATTTAATTTCTTCATAAATTGTTATTTCTGAATACATTGTATATGAAGAAATTAATGCAATCAAATCGTATAGAGAATATAATATTCTTTAATATTTATGAATGTCAAAAATGTGTCAAAAATGACATTCAAATGTGTTCTTTTAAGAAAAACTGTTAAAAGATTCAAATTAACGTACTGCCGGTTGTTTATTTGTAACAAAAATCTAAGCTAGTCTTCATTAAGATGTAAGAATGAGGAATACGAAAAAATTGTAATTTTTGGAATTGTAGTTTTGGTGTTACCGTGGCCGAAACGATAGTCAGACACACCCACACATACACACAAATTCGTATTCTAAGGAACTCAAAACGTTCTTATTGATTAAAAACTCACCTTCATTTTTTTTCAATGAATAAGCACGTTTTAGGGTCCGTCCAATACGATTTTACTATTTTTACGATGATGTCCGTATGTGTGTGTGTGTGCGTGTGTGTGTGTGTGTTACGTATTCCTCTTCCTTACATCCATATGCAGATTTGATTAGATTTTGGTTGTAATTGGTCAACCAGAAGTACCCTCATTTGAAGATTTTAACAGTTTTTCTTGAAAAAACACTGTTAAATATTATTTACACATTTAATATTATTATTAATATTAAAAAATATATTCTGTATACGGCTTGATTGCATTCAATACTATACGAAATGATTGCATTTTATATTTCATATTCAATGGATATAGAGATAAAGAATTATAAAGAAATTAAATTTTATAAATCAGCCAGCTATGCTATAACCATGGAAACAGCTACTATATGTACTCTAATTACCAGATGTCAGTGTAATGAAAAGAAAATGAATGTGGCACGGATGAGGATGTTGAGATAGATGTTGGGGAAGACACGGAAAAATACGGTAAGGAATGAAAGAATAAGGGAAATAACTCGAGTATTAAAAGTTTCTAGAAAGATACAAGAGAGGCGATTACATTGGTTTAAACAAGTCATGAGGACAGATAAAGAATATATTGGAATAAGAATGAATAGTTTAGTAATAGAAGATGGAAGAAACAGAGGAAGACCAGAGATAAGATGGAAGGACTGTATTACAGAAGACTTGAGAGAAAAGCAACCGAATCAGGACGACCCATAAAACAGAAATAAATGGAAGAAGAAAATAAAAAATAGCGACTCTTAACGAATGGGGAAAGCTAAAGAAAGATGTCAGTGTCAAGTGCCCATATACGTAGCTTGGGTCCCTAAAATTCGAATTTACTATTTTTACCATGATGTATGTATGTGTGTGTGTGTGTGTGTGTGTGTGGATGTGTGTATGTGTGTATGTGTGTGTGTATGTGTGTGTGTGTGTGTATGAGTGTGTGTGTGTGTGTGTGTGAGAAGATCGTTTCGTCCGCAATAACTCCAATCTCCAATATTACAATTCCAAAAATTACAAGTTTTTTCATATTCCTCATTCTTACATACAAATGTAAACTTGATTAGATTTTGGTTATATACAATTGATCAACCGAAAGTACCTTAATTTAAACCTCTTAACTGCTTTTCTTAAAAAAAAAATACACCTAAATATCATTTTCTGACATTTTATGTCATATTTTCTTCTCTATACGATTTGGTTCCATTATTTTTTTCATATCCAATGTATTTAACTTCACTTAAAATTACTTCCAAAGTAAATTTAATGAAATAGAAAAAATGCAACGCGTTTTTTTGACAGCAATGATTTAAATGACATAAGAACAGAGAAACTGATTCGAATTTGTTCATTTCATTATATTTACTTGACAATTAAATTTTGTTTCTTTATAAAACCGGCCCTTAGAGATAAAAATTTATAATGAAATTAATTTTCATAAATCTTGCAATCTGCTACGTCACTATTTAAACTGCTTCAATAATTCAATATTACTAATTGTCAAGTACGTCTGTGAAATAATTTTACTGAAAATACAAGAAATTTTCTGTGTGAAATACATTGAAATGACGGAAGGCATTGTGCTGGCCACAACAGATATTTTAAATTATTATTTTAACAAAATAGGTAGTTCAGTAAATCTTCTTCGAAATTAGTATTTCTCTTACAAAATCCACATTCTTTTACCATTACAGCATTACTAATCTTTGTGAGCCTTGATTTCACCCACTTTTGAATTTGCCATATCTAGCTAGGTGCAATAAATCATAAGCTAACTGTATTCTTTTGCTCGTGCGGAGTCCTAGAGCGCATCTCCAACGCAGTGCCATAAACCGAAGCCGCAGCAGCCGCAGACAAAATGAAAAGATATTTGCAGACTCAAAGGGTTAGTCGCGTTTGTCCTTCGATGATTTATTGCGTGCATTAGTTACGGTGAATCACTGAAAGCACCGAACAAAACATAAATTTGCATGAATTTTTTGAAATAGTTTCCAAAGAAACTTGCAAATGTGGATGTCGGTAAAAGGAAAGTTGGAAATTTTGTGAGATGTTGAGAGAAACGTAAACAATTAATAGGCACATTTCTGGATGTGACAATCTGCTTTTATTTATCGTTAAGGTTGCCTTGCAGGCGTCACCTGACGGATATTTAAAGCTGTTGTAGGGAGAGCACTAGTGTATGAAAAATTACTCATCTAATACCATTTTCCATGTATATATTTAGTTTTGCACATAATGCAACTATTGACGTTATATGCCCGGCACTAGTTGTTGTTACAACACATACGTAGTGCATTTTAAATTAAACATATTACAAAAGTCAAGTGCAAGTTTGTTAGCAGTCTCTCTCAAATAGACACCTAACGTGCCAATGGATATCACTATACAAGATTCGGGCTGTGAAGACTTAATTTTTTTACATCCATTGTATTTACACGTGTACAGATACTTTTTACAACATCGCTGTGCATGTTTAAATTTTCAAATTAATTTTGTTAAACAGTAAATGTGTCAGTTTGAATGTGATTTTGTTGATAGTCGCTACAAAAATATATTTCAATGATATTTACATCTTGTCACAGAAATAAGACACTTTCCAGTTTATTTAAATTTTCTTATATTATACAGGGTATTTTTATACTTAAAAGTAAGCTAAAAAGTCGTAAGTCCAAATCTCAAAATCAAAATTAGCCAAAAAACAGCTGATTGTTCTATTTTGAGAAATTTTTGAAAAATTAAAAACACATAGGAGAAGACCTGTTAAATATAAACAAAATCCTTCATTTGACCAAAGTCATAACCTGTATACTTTACAGGCAATATTTAAACAAACTTTATTTATAATATTGTTAGTTATAAAAATATGTTTAGTTAATTTAGTTTTACATGAAAACTATAATTCAATATTGTTTGTGTTTTATTTCTAGGTCTAAATGAAAGTGTATTAAAAAAAATTGTTGTAGCCAGCACAATGCCTCTCGCCACTTCCATTTTAAAAAACAGATATGGGGGCCCGCGTCAGAATAACAACTAGTAATTATGTACATAGATGTCAAATGTCAGAATTTTTCATTTAAAATTTCAAAATTTTATAATTTCACGTGGTTCATTTGTCACCAGAAGTGTGGAATTTACTTGTCTAAGAAAATACACCACATCACGAAATTTAGAATGAAAATTTATGATATTTGACATCTATGTACATAATTACTAGCTATCATTCTGACACGGGCCACATTATCTGCTTGTCAAGGCCAACAAAGTCAAGTGATTGCTCGTGCCCTATTGTATACCTACACTCTACACCAAAAATTCTACTTATATATATTCTTTATATTTAGATTTTTTAAATTTAAATTCATTCTATGAAGAAATTTTGTCCTACTCTTCTAATTTTTTGAGATGTTTCCAATTCATTGTCAGGATTAACAGTATTTTTGAAGGGTATATGTGTAATATACCTATAATTTTAAATATTTAACTATTAATACAATAAGAAATAATATACAGGGTGGTGACCGACACAGCCGAACATAAGGCTTTAACATGTAAAATCAGACTTTCGTAATTTCCTGCTTCCTTAATTATTTTAGTTTAAAAAGTTTCAACTAAAAGTTGTATGGCATAAAATTCTACATCTGAATCAATAAGCAAAATTAATATATGCCTTGCAACGGCAGAAAGTAGGTATGAAAATGTCGAAAATTACCTCAAAAGTAGCAATAGCCATGGAATTAAGACAAAATAAATAACCCATGTCTAACGTTTTATGGAATTTATTTTTATTAGGTATTATTTCTAATTTCTGTTCCAGTTAACAATTATCTGTTAATTTAAATTGATATTATTCACTTGAATTTCACGGCTATAGCTACTTTTGGGGTGATTTTCGACATTTTCATTTTTCATTATTTGTGACACTGACATTTATATGTCAATTACAAACATTTTAATTTTTCAATTGGTTTCCATATATTATTTCGGCTACAAGATTTATTACAGCAGATTATTTTATATATTATATTTCTTTTATCTCTAAATAAAGATATAATAAAATATTTAAATGTATCAGCAAAATTTAATTTTCTTTTATTTGCAAGTATTTTCAATAAATAATATTTAGAAGATTTTTTTCAAGAATATGCTACCTCCAATTGTCCAATTGTTACCAAAACCTTTTCAACTCTTCCCATTATATAATGTTCGATTGGGAAACACGTAGTTAAACAGATATTAAGTCTTATAGTTTTTGAGAAATCGTCCTTTCAACACACACACACATACATGCACACACATCATTTAAAAATGTTAAAATCGGATTGTAAGGATCTTAAAACGTGGTTATTCATTAAAATCTGGATATGCGATTTTTAGCATGAATCCAATACATACCTCTCTTAGCGAGAAGTAAAAAAGTTTTGGTATTTCTATAAGTGTCTTATTTCTCTGGCCACCTCTGCATGTGTATTTGACAGAGTGCAGTGTAGCAATAACTGTCAATCGTAGTGCAAGAAAGTGTACACTCAGGTTCAGTTCACTCAAAAAGTATAAATATAACTTATAAAACTCATAAATAGAAAACGCTATAAATTAATCACATCGATGTAAAAAAATGTTAAAATCTGATTGTAGGGGCTTTAAAACGTGATTACCTACTCACTAAAATCTCGAGATATGATTTATTACTTTTCCGAGTAGTCTAATGTGAAAGAATTATTGAAAATTCAACATCGTTTTGAAACAAGAAAATAAATTAATTAAAATGATGTCATAGCGTATACTTAGATATGTTTAGCCAGCAGAAAAAAATAATCGTTTGAATCTGAACATGTTACAGTGCCAAATATATTATCATAATTTTTACATAAACATTGTACATGATACAGATAAAAACTAATCCACTCTACAAAAAAAGTATCGTAATCTTAAAAGTATGCAAATTAAGAAATCTTTACACCTTACAAGCGCTTCTACATCCACAATACATTTTAAATTCATAGCTTGAAATATTACTCTCGTCAGATACGTTTCATTATTCATTAATCATATGCTTATTATATGTTCAGAGGAAATAGAGTATTCTCTAATATTTTTACTCTGACAGTCGTTTAAAATTTGCTACTGTATTAATTATTTGTTAGCTATCCACGGGAGAAGAAGTAATTATTCATGACATATAATGATTGGGATGTTTTTTGTGAGAGAAATGGAATTTTTCCGAGTGTTTTTACACATGATCAAACAACAAACAATGTATGATGTTGTACGAGTAAACATATGGTATACGGGTAGGCTGTTGGATGTACCATGACGCTAGGTATCAATGACTTGGAAAAAAATGGTGGGAATTGACAAGTCATTGGTATTTGCAAAGCGGTTTACGTTAACTCGTAAGAATGCTGTAGTCTAATATGTCCCTTTTTAATTTTAAGAGAAATATTAAAATTTTAAAAATATAATGACCCGTATTATGAACGCACTATTATAAAAATAGTACTATTTTGCAGCATACTTTTCCATTAAGTTCTTATGAGGTTAAACGTCTTTTTTAATAAAAGCGCTCTATAAAAATGGCTTTACTGCGGGCCATTATTTTCATGATTAATATGTAACAATGTAGCTGATAAAAAATTAAATCTTTTATTAGTAGATAATAATTATATACTCGTATATTTAATGAAATTTAAAATCTTGGCATAGCTTGAAAATTGAAGCTTTTTTAAAATCTCAAACATCGCTTGATGTGGGCTTGAAATTTAAAACTTTTAATTTTTACTGTCACTAAGAAAGTAGATTCATGCTAAAAATCGCATATCCAGATTTTAATAATTAAGCACGTTTTAAGGTTATTTATTGAACACAATATCGACGTTTCGGTCTCAATTAGACCATCCTCAGGGTTCTGGAAAACATCAACGGGGTACAAATATCATGCTCTACAAATTTTAAGAAACTGGTCACTTACAGTAAAATTATTGAAAGATGTCCGATCAAGGTTGTCTACAAATTGTATGAATTCAGATTTTTGCTTCGCCCATCATGACAAATTCAGTAGTGTCGTTTGTTTAGTTTTTATGAGGGTACGTAAGATACTACTATTATTTTATTATTATAAAAATATATATTACAGGAAAAGCATTCAAAATTCAAAATAAGTCAACTAGTAAGTTTATAAGCAAATGTAAAACCAAATATGTTAAAAATAAGATACTGACACAATGTCAGTGTCAGTGACACTGACAATATAACGTTATACGTACGGCTATGAATCCAGGTAATGTATCTGAATTAATAAATAAACTTACGTTACAGCGAAAGTATTATCAACAAGGAGCATCGTTTATAAATGGAATGTCCTAACTTAGTCGAAACAATATGAATTTTTGAAAGACAAGCGTGTTATATCCATCCTTATCACACACTCTTACAGCCTTTGCAAAAGAAAGAGATAAATGTATGCATATTTGTTAATTCGTTCGTGATACAGGTACCCTTGACCGGACATCTTTCAAAAATTTTACTGTACATGTTTTTATGTTTTGTATTTCTAACATCTCTAGTGTAAGTCTTTTACTTAAATTATTTTCATACCTTAATAACATAAAAACTCGATTAACTCGCAGACATACAAAATCTAAGTATTATTTACAATGGCATATTGGTGAAATACTACGAAAATTTATTAAAATAAATACGTGTTGCAGCTTGCTGTTTCCAATACAAGAACCAACCCTTCGTCAGTTTTATAATGAACTTTGATAAGAATGTACGTATTTTTGTAGTTTGACGACATCTACAACCTTTTTCTTTTTAATTATGTACAATTCATTATTTTTCAACAAATCTAAAAACATTTTAAACATGTAAATGACCAGTTTCTTAAAATTTGTAGAGCATGATATTTGTACCCCGTTGATGTTTTCCAGAACCCTGAGGATGGTCTAATTGAGATCGAAACGTCGGTATTGTTTTCAATAAACAATATTTTAACAAAGGACTGAATCTCCATTATTTTCACTCTCCAAATCATCATAACAGTCGATTAAAACTTATTGCAACATCTAGTAGAATGTTAACAATTTTCGGAAAACAATTTCTTCTCAATGAAGCTACATGATAGTTGAAGGCTTGGCTCCATTTGAAATTTAAATCTATTAAAAATGTTAGGCTTGTGCATGTAGAAATTAAAACATGGCTTGATATTTCAAGCTTTTTCAAGCCAACCAATCTTTCAAACTTGAAGCCAAACTCTCTAATCTCTGCCTATATCGCTATAAGCACTTACCTCACAAGCTAATTAATACATTTATCGGTAAAAAATTAAAATAATGTATAGATAATCTTCTTTAAGCAGATGATGTGTATTGGTCATTTTCTTTCTTTTGTATTTCTCGTCAAAATGGTGTTGATGTGATATCTGCATCACTTCCCAAAACAATACAATTTCCCTTTCTATCACTTTCGACGAAAATGATGTCTGAAGGCGTCGATTTGTGACTCGATCGGTAATATCTCAATTTGACGTCGGCGGTTCGCTGGCGTCATCATCAGATCCCCTTGGTTCAGTGTTCAGTCCCGTCCCGAGCTATCTGACCCGTTTTCGAATCTTTATCAATCTTAATTAAGCCAGTGGAGCAAACTGTTTTCAGTGAAATTGCCTCGGTGGAAAACTTTTGTGGGAGGTTTATCTGCCTTGCCTGGCGGCCGGAGTGATGTCGACGACGCACAGCATAGCACCGGGAGGACAGAGACAAGGCAGGAGACGAAGGACGACGCAGCTTGTTTCCAGGATGTCTCATTCCAGAAGGAGGGGGAGGGGTTATCGATGGTTCACGAAAAAATAAGAGGGGGCTTTAAATTAAGTTTTAATGAGATTGTGAATACTTCATTTACCCACTGCCAGAGTAGCAAAATTTTACCGAAGTATCGGAAATTTACGAAGCACATTATACAAGTACCTCATGGTTTTGTACGTCGTTTTGCGTCTGACATACTGAATACGAATTGAGTCGTTCACATATCAAAGCAATGTATTAGAGCAGGTACTATATGCATTAAAAATTAAGCATTGATGTGGAAATTTCTTGACTGTGATGTGTATAAGGTGTTAAAAATTACTCGGAATCTCAGTCAAACAGCATTTGAATTATTTCTAAAAGGCCACTAGTCACCTTTTACTAATTTTACAGTACACATAAAAAAATGTTCATAGACTGATTTATTTCATCTAATGTTTTTATTGTTTTTATATACACAATATACATCGATCGTTACAAACAATTAGGTGACAAATGCATGTAAATTAAATATAAATAAAGAATATGGAAAAATGAAATTAATATGAAACGATCCAGTTACTTGCGGGAGATATTTTGACTTCAAAATTAATAAATTCATGCTGCTTTTGAAACAAAATTCGACTGTTTTCAATATTATTATATGAAAGACAGTTATGACACGGTGAAATTTCAAATGCGGGGATCATCTCATAGGAATATATACCTTTGGTTGAAGGATGCTCCTAACGAGTGGGAAAAGTTAAAGAAGAAGAAGATGTCAGTGCAAATACAATTTATATAGTTTGTTTATGAAATATTTTTACTGGAAATATAGGATCTTTTGCAAGAAAATTTATGTATAGAATTTGTACATAATACACAGGATTGACAGAAGGTAATGTGCTGGCCACATCAGATTATTTTGTTTATTGATAAATTTATAACTTACCATTATGATTCGAAAGACCCATATATGGCTGTTTAAACATAGCACCGCACACTTGCTATAAAGGAACAGAAATTAAAAAGAAATCAAGATTTAATTTCCCAATTAAATTAATTTTTAGATTACAATTTGGTGCTTTTTAATAATAATCAATTAATTTACGAGCCCAATCCCAAATGTATTCGTACCCTCTGAAAAAAATATATTAACAGCAAGAAGAAATTTTTAGATTACAATAGTTAAGACTATATTTGGGCAATTTTTTATTTTATGTATTAATAAATTGTACTGGATTTATATAAAGCAAAATAATACATACAAAATAACATAGACATTATTATAATTACAGTAAGATCTTACAGATTGTTACATATCATGTACACAAAATACATTCGTACTAAATATTCAGTTTTTACATATTGTACAAAAAGTTCAGAGCACACACACATCCATTTGCTCTCAAAACCGATAATAGAATAATTCGGAAATTAGCCGGAAATATCTTGCGGAAGGATTCTTGGTGATATCATCAATACGGCCTCCTGTTGGTCGTCTGTACACCAATGATTATATAGCTAGCATGTTGTAGGAATTTAAATAAAATGTATGGAATATAATTGAATCTCAATTTGGCCGGAAATTACCTTTTTCCTTTTTTGAACTTTTCCAGTACACCAAAATATACGCTGTTAAGTTCTTGTATATCAGTTCTTGGATTGATGTTTTTGCAATCATCCCTGATATATAGCATTTCAAGAAACATACGTTTGGAGTAATTCTGTTCGCTATTCTAGAAATTATCGAGATCCAAAATGTGTTTTAGTATATTTGGAATGTTTGCATTTGTTCGCCGTGTTGTTCTGCGTTGATCTGTGATGTTCGCTCATCCGGATCTTCGAATAACGTTTGGTCGTCCCAACACATATAGTTTTGTAGTTTACAGTGGAGCAATGAACTTTATAAACTACGTTTGATTTGTTGTTCTTAAGTTTGTTGTACAGTATCCTACTGTCGAATTGAGCTTACACGTAATGTCAATGTTCGGTTTAATCCTTAACATTTTATTCAAATTCGGCGCCCGGTGTTATAAGAATAAATGCTGTTTGACTCAGATTGTTAACACAGTAAGCATTCAATTTTGTCAAAATGTAATACCTTGTAATTGCTGCCTTCTGCCAACATATTTGTAACGGTGGTAGTCGTTACTCAATATGTAAAATAAACTTTTGGATAATGAAATTGTATAACGAATTGTAAATATTTATTAAGAAGATGACGTTGTATTACAAATGAATTACAAAATTATATTATAATTATTTTTCTTTTGTCGCCAAGTAATCTCGGGAAAAAAGAGTAACAATAGCCTAAGACGACGAGTATAATTTGAAGTCGCTATATATTTAAATATCTAATATTACGAAAAAATATTTTTGGTTACAAGAAAAAAATGCTTATTTATAATTTTCGTCTTTTGAAAAGTTGGCAATTTTTCGATCTATACCCTGTACATGTCCTCCCAACAGCCCATTCCATTTCGTTTGTATGTCTGTAGAAACTTATGATGAATTTATTTCTCATGTGACATCTACAAATCGTCACGCCCTCCCGACTCGACTCGACTGCAGGGCTTTAAAGGAGGAACTCACACTCAAGCTGTAGCTATTGCAGTGAAGCATTATTGTTATTGTTGTGTCGAGCATTGTTGGAACTGTTAAATTTGTCAGATTTATAGTGCCAAGCTCCCGTGATGGCTGCGTTTTTATGATTTATGTTTCCTTGAGTTTTTGTTTACGCATGATTGGATATTGTGAAATATTGTTTAGTTCCAGATGAATTTGTCAAATCAGGTGTAACATATGATGGGAGATATAATGAATTGGAACGGAATTATTGCCAGAAATGGAGCAGTTACGTGGAAGATTACTACTATAGACCAATTCTTATGTACTTATTCTAAGTTTTCCTTCATGAAAGGAATCGTTAACTATCCAATATTTTTGAACGAAATGTACAACGTACGTTAAAAAATCATATTCTGTAATATTGTTGTTTACGTCATACCCTTGAAATTTTGTTCAATGAAAACAATTTTTTTGGGATTTCTGTACTATACAGTTCACTCTGAAAAATTGTAAACCTACTCATTTTTTACAATTTTTACAATTGTGTTTCTTCAATAATTTCGGGATATTTTATGTATATTTTGTGAAAATTTTTGAACAATTATGTAAGTCATTTTCCGTAAACAACGATTACTGAACCCAAAGATAAAGGACAGTGTTTGTCGATATATTTCTGGTAACTGCGTTGAAAATAAAAATGCAAAGAAAAGATGAACTAAAACGTAACAAAATTATTAATTGGTGCTGTTAACAATTTAAAAACTCTGCTGTGGCCAGCGCAATACCTCTCGCCACTTCCGTTTTTGGTTACATAAGTATAGGGCGCGAGCAGTCATGTGACATTGTTGGCCTTGACAAACAGATATGAGGGCCCGTGTCACAATGACAATCAGTAATTATCTATGTAGATGTGAAATGTCAGAATTTTTCTAAATTCACGTAGTTAATTTGTCACCAGGAGTGTGGAATTTACTTGTCGAGGAAAATAAACCACATAGAATTGGAAAATCACTAAATTTAGAATGAAAAATTATGATATTTGACATCTATGTACATAATTACTAGCTCTCATTCCGACACGGGCCCCCATATCTGCTTGTTAAGGCTAACAAAATCATATGATTGCTCGCCCCCTATTGTATTTAACATTTTTTGTATACCTACACTCTACACGAAAAATTCTACTTAGCTATATCTATTCTTTATATTTCGCTTTTACTTCCTTGTACGTAAGTAAAGGAAGTATTGTAATCACGAAAAATTTCGGTTTTCAGATTTCAGCGGAAATATCCATTTTGATCATCCCTGAATCCATTTTGATTAATTTCGTCGTGACGTCTGTACGTACGTATCTCGCATAACTCAAAAACGGTAAGCCGTAGAAAGTTGTAATTTTGTATTTAGGACTGCGATAACATCTAGTTGTGCACCTCCCTTTATGGTTATTACACAATTTTCAGAAGTGGCACTTTACATGAAGCCTATAACAGATTTTAATGAAAAACTGTTTTAAAATATAATCCAAAACTTTTCAAATTTGGTATACAAGACTTTTATGTCAATCGAAATAACATAATAGATTTTGGTTAAAATAGGCTAACCGGAAGTGGTACATTACTTGAAGTTGTTAACAGTTTTTCTTGAATAAAATGATTTTATTTTGATTATAGAAATAAATGCTTCAAATAAAAGTTTTAGAGAATTAATTTCTGCGTCTAGCACATCAAGTATTATTAAATTAGCCCTTTGTATAAGCGAGATATGTAAATTTAAAAATTATATACATTTTGTTTTTGTAATAAAGCTTGCTATGGATTAAAACAAAAAATAAAAAGTATATGTTCATGTCAAATTACGTTAAATACGTGCAATTTTATGATTCGTACAATAACAAATATTATATTTTTATTGTGAAATTAGTCATATTCATTGTTGTAATCAAATATATCTTTGTTGTAATCAAAACTCTCTTTAACAAGAACCGGGTTAGATTAATGTTAATTTAAGAATGATAGTAGTAAATGAAATATTTTTTTTCTATATCAAAATATTTCTCGGGCTTGGCTTAAGCCTGTCAATATTTTGTAATTTAATTATTAAAAAAATATGTACAAGGAAGTCGTGTGGTGTACACATCAGATTTTTTTGACCTACTCTTCTAATTCGTTGCCGGGATTGGCAGTATTTTTGAATACCTATAATTTTAATTTCTTAGCTATTAATACAATAATAAATAATATAATGTATATACTTCCCAGAAAAAATCTTCAATAATGTCTCTGAATTAGTAACACTGTCATTTGTCTGTCAGTTACAAACATTTTAATTTTTCAATTGGCTTCCATGACATTATTTGGGGCGGTGAGATTTATTACATCAGGTTATTATATACCATTTTTTTCTTTATCTCTAAATCTATAAAAGATATAATAAAATATTTATATGTATCATATAAAGAATTTACTCTTCTTTAATACTAGCAAGAATAAAAAAATTAAAAAAATAATATTTACAAGATTTTTACCTCTCGCTAAGAGAGGTATTGGATTCATGCTAAAAATCGCATATCCAGATTTTATTGAATAAGCACGTTTTAAGGTCCCTACAATCCGATTTTAACATTTTTACGATGATGTCTGTGTGTGTGTGTGTGTGTGTGTGTGTGGATGTATGTGTGTGTGTATGTATGTAGGATGTTGGAAGGACGATTACTCAAAAACTATAAGACTTTAAATTTGTTTAACTACGTATTTCCCAATCGGACATTCATGGGAAGATCTGAAAAGGTTTTGGTAACAATTGAACAACCGGAAGTAGAAGATTCTTGAAAAAAAATCTTCTAAATAATATTTTTTGAAATTTTTTCTTGATAATATTAAAGAAAAATAAATTTTCTTTCTGATACATTTAAATATTTTATAATATATTCTATAGATTTAGAGATAAAAGAAATATAATATGTAAATTAATCTGTTATAATAAATTTTACAGCCGAAAGAATGGCCATGGAAAATAGTTGAAAATTTTTTTTTTTTGTAACTAACAGATAAATGTCAGTGTCAGAAATCCGAAGACATTACTGAAGAGTTTTTCTGGGAAGTACATACATTATATTATTTCTTAATGTATTAATAGAATTGGAAACATTTCGAAAAATTAGAAGAGGACAAAATTTCTTCATCAAAAATGAATTTAAAATTAAACAATCTAAATATATATGGAATAGATATATGCGTAAGTAGAATTTTTGGTGTAGAGTATACAAGAAATGTTAAATACAATAGGGAGCGAGCAGTCATATGATTTTGTTGGCCTTGACAAGCAGATATGGAGGCCCATGTCAGAATGATAGCTAGTAATTATGTATAAATTTCTCATTCTAAATTTAGTGATTTTCCAATTCCATGTGGAGCAGAATTAAATGTTAAATATCTAAGGCATACAAGTAAATTTTAAACTCCTGGTGATAAATTGACGTAAATTTAGAAAATCTTAAAATTTTTAATGAAAAATTCTAACATTTGACATCTATGTACATAATTACTAATTATCATTGTGAAACGGGCCCACACATCTGCTTGTGAAGCCCAAAAATGTAACATTACTGTTCGCGCCCTATACTTATGTAACCAAAAAAAGGAAGTGGCGAGAGGTATTGTGCTGGCCACAACAGATTTTTTTTAATAATGTGCTACCTCCGGTTGTCCATTTATTACTAAAACCTAAACCTAAAAAATTAGTTTGCTTTGGTCTGAATATGATATTTGACGATAGATGGTGTTTATATTATTCAAGTTGTTTTCTTGATATAAATCCAAAAGGATCACGAATAAACTAATTCGGATTTACAAAATCACAATCACAGCCCGAAGGAACACGGCTATAGTTATAAGTTACAAAATAGGTACATTAGACTTACAAATTATTTTAATAGACAAATTTTTTTGTGAACATCATTAAAAGGTTAATAACATCAACTACACATGTCAACTATTTGAAAGTTGACAAGAATCTGTCCAAAGTGATAATAAAATAAAAAGTCAGTTGAAGAATCAATTTTTCATGTGAAGCATGCAAAAAATGTGCGTAACCTCCTATCCTGCTCCTGCACGTCAATTTATTTCCAAGACAAAAATAATTCGTTTTGAGTGAAAAATTCTAATAATATTAATTGACACACATCAAAAGCAGAGCGTAGAGAGAGGAAAATAAGAAGAGAAATGTCAGCGGAACGTACGAGTAGCTAGCTACTGGCTGCCTGGCTCTGGCTGGCCTAGGACGAGGCATGCCAAGCATTAAGTCGAAAATACACATTTTGACATTTCGATCCATATTTCATGCTCAGACACAAATAAAGTAAATTGACAATATCATTGAGTGGCGAGTGAAGGCAGACCGTAGCGCTGACGTCATCGCACAACGGCTGCACAATATAGTTTGTTGGTTTGGGGTTTGAATTAGCCCTATAGATTTTTATGAATTTTTAATGTAAACAGCACTATATTTTGCAATAATTTTCTGGATTTTTTTTGAATTTATTTAGTTTTTTATGATGATTGTTCGTATTTGAAATTTATTTTTATATTATGTTATATTATTATTACTATTATTATTATTATTTCGAATATTCATTATCAAATTATCAACATTATTATATTATATTTTGTTATATTTTTACCTTCCGTCATCTTTAGGTAAGGAAGGTATTGTCTTTGGTCAAAAAATTCAATGATGAGTTTTTAGTGAATAAGCATGTTTTAGGGTCCCAATAATACGATTTTACCATTTTTACGATGATGTCTGTATATATGTATGTGTGTCTGTGTCTGTGTGTGTGTGATAAAAGTTCCGAATCCCATAACTTCAATACCACGATTCCAAAAATTATAATTTTTTCGTATTCCTCAAGTTTACATCCAGAAGAACAAGTGATTAGATTTTGGTTATAATTTGTGAACCGGAAGTAGCCACATTTGAAGATTTAACAGTTAAATTTGATTTATTGACATTTAACTTAAAGAATATATTATTCTCTATACGATTTGATTACATTTTATACTTCATATTCAATAGATACAGATGCTAAACATGGAAACTACTAATATATTCATATAATTCAAATTGACAGATGTCAGTATCAATAAAAAGTAAATTAATGTGGCAGAGATGAGGATGTTGAAGTAGATGTTGGGGACGACACGGAAAGATACGGTAAGAAAATAACTCTAGTGTTACAAGTTTCTAGAAAGATACAAGAAAGACGATTACATTGGTTTGAACATGTCATGAGGAGAAATGAAGAATTATACTTGAACAAGAATGAGTAATTTAGTAATAGCAGATTGAAGAAACAGAGGAAGACCAAAGATAAGATGGAAGGACTGTATAGCGGAAGACTTGAGAGAAAAAGAACTGAATGAAAACGACACGCAAAAATAGCGACCCCTAACGAATGGGAAAAGCTAAAGAGGAAGACGATGTCAGTGTTAAGTGCAATTTGAATAGTTTGAAATAATATTACTGAAAATTTAGAATCTTTTGCAAAAAAAAAGTATGGAATTTATACATTATACACAGGATTGACGGAAGGTATTGTGCTGGCCACAACAGTTTTTTTTTTTTTTTTCATTTTGTATTGTACGAACGTATTAGAATTTCGAGAACCGTAAGAGCTACGAGTTTGGTTAAATTAGACAAAAGTTGCCCTATTAGTGGGCCATTTTAATGGTGTTTCGTTTGTTCAGAAACGTGCATGTCACTAGATATGGGCAAAAATGTAAATTTTTCCATTTTCGTTTCTTGCTTGTAACTTTTTATGTGAATTCAAACTTCAAATTAAAAAAATCTGATGTGGCCAGCACATAACCTCTCGCCGTATATTTTACCTGGCTGTATGCATAAAGCAAAGATTATTTTTATAAATACAAATAATATATTCATATAAATCTATGACGTATAAACTTCTTTATTATTCAATAATAGCATGTCTCAACATGAAGATATTTTACCATAAATTATGTTACAATAAATTACAAAGTAGAGTTTACCATATATAAATATTAGGCTGGTAACTGCAATTTTCAATTCGAACAACGTTGTTTACTTTCTCTTCATATTCTTCTAGTAAAAACATTAATTTTGGGCGGTCTAAAATGTATATATGGATTGTGCATCTATTCTTACATATCTTCTTTTACATTTTATTTTTTCATACATGTTATATCTAAATAACACTAATTCCCTTTAATAAAGTGACGGATAGATTGCACTCCGATTATTCTTATATCGATGTGTAATTTTGTCAATATTTACAACTTACTTGAGAAGAATTTGATAGCTTTTTCGCAATTCAAAGTTACTCTAGTCTATAGTACTGGTGTACATTGTCCCATAATGTTTGAAACAAATTTAAGTCCTTCAACCTAGACTTGTCATCTCCATAATAGTCACAGATCAAGAACTAAGGGATTCTCCAAGTACATTTTTCTTTCATTACTCATTATTTCTGACACTGACATTTATCTGTCAGTTACAAATAATTTAAATTATCAACTATTTTTCATGGCATTCTTTCGGCTGTCAAATTTATTACAACAGATTATTTTATATATTATACTTCTTTTATCTCTAAATCTATGGAATATATAATAAAATATTTAAATGTATCAGATAGAGAATTTAATTTTCTTTAATATTACCACGAAAAATTTTCAAAAAATAATATTTAGAAGATTTTTTTTCAAGAATCTTCTACTTCCGGTTGTCCAATTATTACCAAAACCTTTTCAGATCTTCCCATGAATGTCCGATTGGGAAATACGTTGTTAAACAAATTTTAAGTCTTATAGTTTTTGAGTAACCGTCCTTCCAACATCCCACACACACACATCCACACATACACACACACACACAGACATCATCGTAAAAATGTTAAAATCGGATTGTAGGGACCTTAAAACGTGCTTATTCAATAAAATCTGGATATGCGATTTTTAGCATGAATGCAATACCTCTCTTAGCGAGAGGTAAAAAATATATCTCTTACCATTTTAGAGAAATTCATTTCAATTTTCATATGGGGCTCAGAGTAGGCTTGATACCATTAAATAAACATTTCTTTTCTCTTTTCAACGATATAAAATAGTAGTACATACTTTATTTTTTTTAAATTAATGATATTTTACAACTTTTTCTTATAATTTTGTTTGTAGTTGTCTTAATTGTCATTGTACAACAAATACTTTATTGTTTGTTATGTACATTGTGCTCAAAACTGCGATATTTTTATTGTTAATAGTATATATTTTCTACCCAGTCCTTATAAAACAATAAACGCCCTATAAGAAGCCATTTCAATCGAATTTCGAAGAATACTTCTTTGAATGATTAAGTGAGCAGTTAAAACGACCTCAAATTAGTAATCAGCGAAATAGCAATTAATTGAGAGGCAAAATTTATTTTAAAAATAGTTTCATTGTATTTTATTTTAATTTTCCGTTCTTTATTTTACATAATGATATTCTGTACAATAATTTTGATTTAGTTTTGAGTTTTATTTTAGGAGTATAGGTTATAATTATTGTAAATTTTTAGAAAAGGATTATAAATTGAAAACTTCTATAAGTTATTAAATGATAATTATTGTATTGTTTTAGAATAATAACATTTATTTAAAATATTTGATTTCATTGTTTTCCATAGCCTCCTTGAATAAAATACAGTAGAACCCCGGTTAACCGAAATAAAGGGAGCGCAGCCGTTTCGGATGACGATTTTTTCGGTTAACCCATTAACATCTAAAAATAGCCTACATATACTAAAATGGGTGGGTAGGGGAAATGAATTATTTTGAAACAATGTACATTACATAATATACATATGTATTTAAAGTTTTTAGATACAGTACAGTATGTACATAAGTTTTCAACTTCTTTGATAGCAGCTAATTTATCCGTAATAGAAATCACAACACGCTTCCGCTTAGATGCCATCTCACAACAATACGTAAAGACACACACTAAAAAAAGTTCCACTCTACTATTCATTTTCGAGCCCCGTGCGAGCTCCCCGTCGCTACAGCCCGCCTGTGGAATGAAGGAGCCGGACAGTAAGTGGTGCTACATAATCATTCGTGGAACTGATAATTATACGTGGAATTGTTTCGGTTAACCCGGGTTTCGGTTGACCCGAGTTCGGTTAACCGGGGTTCTACTGTACATGAAAAAGATGTAAAATATCATTAATTTTGTAATTTATTACATAATTTAAAAACTAAAGTACAAGTGTTTTACATCGTTGGAAAGAGAAAAAAAATGCATATTTAATGGTATTACAATCTACTCTGTGTGAAAGTTAAAAGTTAATATGAATTTCTCTAAAATGGTAAGATATATATTTTTTTAGGACGCCTTTGAATTCCACGTACAAAAGTGCCTATAGAAAGTGCAAGTTAAAATTTAGTTTGAATTCACATAAAAAAGTTACAAGCAAAAAACGAAAATGGAAAAAAATACATTATTGCCCATATCTAGTAATCTAACAAACGAAACACCACTAAAATGGCCCACTAATGGGGCAATTTTTGTCTTATTTAACCAACCTCGTAGCTCTTACGGTTCTCGAGATCCCAATGCATTCGTACCTTAAATTGGACAACCTGTATAGCTCAAAGCTAAATAAATTAGACTTACGTATTATGCTTTTTGGCCTGTTGCATCAACAAGGACTAAATTTTAAACGACCTTCATTTCGATGCAAAATTATGTATTACAGGAATGCTTAAAATTTAAGTTACGTTGTTGCAACCTTAGATTTTGTTTTCAAAAAACTCATTATCCTCCTTTTTACGTCTCCATAAATTGAGAAGCTAATAAAGTTAGTTTAAATTCAAGTTAATTATATTTGAAAGGTGTACTAATTTCACTGATTTCACGATAATATTGTATTTATTTTAATAAGGCCACACACAAGCAACGTAATTTAAAAAAAATATATATCATCACGGCATATTACCCATTACTGGGTGTGCCAAACTACTTAATACGCAGATATCGGTAAAGATGATGACATATTTATACCGTGCGGGCATTTACTAGGCGAAACCGCACGGGCACTTATCGCTGGCGTGGAGAGCGCACCATAGAGATCACTTTTGTGCCATTTAAAATTCGAAATAATTTAGCTTTACAATACTATTTTTACTTCCCGCTACCCTTGGTAAGGCAGGTATAAGGATCATACTAAAATCGCATATCGAGATATTGACAAATGACCACATTTCAAGGTTCATAGATTCCGATTTTAACATTTTCACAATAATGTCTGTGGGTGTGTAGGAGTGTGTATATGTGTGTATGTGTGTGTGTGTACGTATGTGTGTGTGTATGTGGGTGAGTGTGGACACTGTAATTCAAATACTATCATTCGGAAAATTTTGAAACCTTGTATTTCGACCTTATCCTAATTTAGATTTTGGTATAAATCAGATATCCGGAAATCGCACTTTACTTGAAGTTAAAAATTGTTTTTCTTCCAAAAATACCTTTTAATTTTTTCTCGATTTGTTATTATAAAAATTAAAAGTTATTGAATTTTCTACAGGTATGCATTAATAATTTTTCTATATATTTTGTAGATAAATTAATAAAATAATCAATTTTATAAATCCCGTAGTCTATGTTTTAAAGATAAACACAATTTCTTAGTTATACAGTTCATATTTCAAATGTATGTAACTGACAGATAAATGTCACTGTCAAAAATATAATTATTTCAAATTAATAACGGTAACATTTAAAAAAAAATTGTAAATAGAGAATAGTTATATGGAAAGGAACATAATATACATAGTTTCCAGTATTAGTAAATATACAGGTATGTATTTAAATTTAAAAAAAAAAAAATATATCATCATCGCATATTACCCATTGCTGGGTGTGCTAAACTGCTTTGTACTCAAATTTCGGTAATGTCGATGACATATTTGTATCGTGCAGGCATTTACCAAGCGTCGGCTGACGGGCACACATTTTTGGCGTGGAGAGTGCACCACATGGGTCAATTTTGTGCTATTTAAAATTCGAAGTAATTTTTGGCGTTGGTCCCGAACCCGGGTCATAATTAACGAATTTAACATTTCTTGTACATACAAATAATTCAAATTGTATCTATTCTTTCGTTCTATGAGGAATTTTCTCCTACTCTTCTAACATATTTAAAAAAATATATATTGACTGGCGGTATTAGCGGTATTTCGTAAGGATTTATGTAATATTATATATTTAATTAATAATACAATAAGAAATATTAAATGTACTTACTTTCCAGAAAAAGCTTTCTGTAATGTTAATAAAACTGTTGATTCTTGACACTGACATTTTACATTTATCTGTCAATTATAAACATTTAAATATCTCAAATGGTTTCCATGGAGGTGTTTGGGCAGCGAGATTTATTACAACAGATTATTCTATATTATTATATAATATATCTCTAAATCTATAGAAGATATAATAATAAAAAATTGTATCAGATTGAGAATTGTATTAACATAAATTTTCAAAAAATAATATTTAGGATATTTTTTTTAAGAAACTACCACTTCCGGTTGTGCATTTGTTACCAAAACCTATTCAACTCTTGAGGAATCCGTAGTTAACAGGTCGTTAGTTGTATAGAATTTGAGAAATCTTACCTACAACATCCTAACATACACACACACACACACACACACCATCTTATTCTAGGGACTATAAAACGTGCTTATTCAATAAAATGCGGATATGCGATTTTTAGCATGAATCCAATACCTCTCTTAGCGAGCAGTAAAACAATATTTAGCCTTGTTTTTCAATTTGTATTACTTTGTTTGAGAGGTGAAAAGAAATATTGGTGAAGTATATTATTGTTGAAGGGAACTCTATTTACTTTGAACATATTTAGAACAAAATTCTAAAGTATACCCAATAACTCCACCACATGATAATCGTATTAACATAATACAAATAATCTTCTTTATATTCCTTAATATGAATAATTGTAGAACATATATGAATTAAAATATTAACGGAAAATGATGCCCGTTTATGTATGTTTCCGCATCATTGACGACGATAAAAAATCTAGGTTGATATGAGTAAAAAACTACTTTACATAAATTGCAACAATAGAAATCTTCAGTCGTAACAAAACGAGAAAAATAAATAGAACTTCTCGCATTTATCAAAAGCTTCAACATTGAGCATTAGAATATAGACAGCCCAGGCCTCAATCAAACGAGAGCAGCCGGAAAAGAATTTATTTTTAATGTTTATTAACCGTGAAAAACATCAGAATATAACAAATGATCTCCCTTCCTAATTTGCAATTTTTTTCTCTACCATGACGAAAAGATTTCACCGGTTGTTTTTCCAAGCGTGCGAAATTTCAAAAGGGCTCTGCGCAATTCTATTGGGTATCGGTCGCCGACAGACTTTCGGCTGTTTTTTCTCAGGGCTACTGCGATTGGCCCACGGGGATGGGGATGAAAGAAAGCGTCCCAAGGGATCGGAGGGAAAGGGGAGAGGCAAACAATACACAGCAAAAGCAACGCGAAAGACACATGGGGATTGCTTGGTGATGTAAGACGGAAAATGTTGCTGTTTATTTAAGTAAATGAAAAATTCAACGATAACCCTTGGGGTGGGTATACAACTCTAAAATATTAGGGGTTTACTTTGTTAACTTGTAAAAATAAATACCGACAGACAATATTGTTGGTTCTTTGCTGAATGCCGACAAGCTGGGAAAAGGATAAAAATCAATGCTGGAAGTAAATTTATGTATTTTTAGAATTAAATATTTAACACATAAAGCTTACATTTTCAACAGATTATAAAACCTACACAAAAGGTGAGAAATTTAAAATTCTTTCAACTAGTGTAGACTTCAAACTTATAAAATGACATGTACTAATAGTTCAACCGGCATATTTAAAGGATGATCTTCTAGCCCAATTTTATCTTCTACCGAAACCTTTTTATTTTTGGCACAATAAGTAACAACTTAAAAATCTAGCGTGTACATTAAAACTTACCTTGCAATACATATCGTCGTTAATAACACGAATTGCCGAGAAATCATTTCTGATAGCTTTAAAGGAACCTTTTAAAGTTTTTTCTATTCCCACTTGAAAAACTTATCATTTCTTCATAATCTGCAGAATGGAAATGTAGTTAACTAAACGGATATAATTTCATATCCATCCTAGGATGGTAGGATTGATATGCAATCCACGAATCACAAATCACGTAAGTCTGTGAAGCAACTGTCTATGCATTTGTTACAAGAAGAAGAACGGTAAAAATGTTTAATAATATTTCCAATATCTATAGTTCGTATTTTCTTTCTTTTCGTTAGTCGTAGAAAAAATATGCTGTACAACTCGAGTGGAATATCGCCTTCGGATGATTTCATCCTCATGCGATATGGACATCATAACCACTCTTGTGGAACAACGTATACTGAATGCTTATAGAAAATTTAATTGTGCCCAACTTTTATTAGAAGTATTTTTTTCCAAATTAATCCAGAAACGATTGACAGATAAAACACTGCTAGTTAATTACTCGGTAATCACCGTTAATCAGTTATATTTAACCTTAACATACAGGGTGTTTCGATACTGTAGGAAAAAAATCTGTTGTGGCCAGCACAATACCTCTCTCAATTTCCATTTTATGATACATAAGTAACGAATTTAATATTTCTTGTACACACAAATATTTCAAATAATTGTAACTTCGGGTATTCTTTCGTTCTATGAGGAATTTTCCTCTACTCTTCTTATATGTTTAAAATTCTTCAAATTCATTGACGGTATTCGTATTAGTGGTAGTTCTTAAGGATATATGTAATATTAATATACCTATGATTTTAAATAGATATTTAATAACACAATAAGAATTATAAATGTACTTCCCAGATTTTTTTTTCAGTAATGCCAGTAAAACTTTATTTTCGACATTGACATTTTGCATTTATCTGTCAATTATAAACATTTAAATATCCCAACTGATTTCCAGGAAGTTGTATGGGCAGCGAAATTTATTATAACAAATTAATCTATATTATATTATATTTCTAAATCTATAGCAAATATAAGAAAAAAATTAATGTATCAGATTGATAATTTAATGATCTTAAATTATTTATAATTTAGATTTTTTTAAGAAATTACCACTTCCGGTTTCCAATTGTTACCAAAACCTTATTAGCTCTTCCCAGTAATGTTAGATTGGAGGAATCTGTAGTTAATCATGTCTTAAGTCTTATAGTATTTGAGATTCTAGGGACCTTCAAACGTGCTTATTCACTAAAAATCTGGATATGCGATTTTTAGCAAGAATCCAATATCTCCCTTAGTGAGAAAAATGATTTCTATATACATGATATATTGATCACATGTCAGACATTTATTTTAAAATTCTCAAAATTAAAGTCTATTTTTAGTGCCATTGGTTGTCACGAATTTTTTATTTTTTTTAATAACATTAATTTATTTGTTATTCTACATTAGTTAAGTGAATAAATAACTCATTATTATATTTATTTAAATTTCGTGTCGCCCAGTGAAACTACAGATCGGTTAACAGACAAGTTCTAGCTAATTTTAAAACTGGTGTTTGTTGTTTATTATTGATGTCTTTTGTCAGTGTATTTGTATCCTACAAATGAAAATGTGTTCTACTCGTAGTAAATGCAATTCTCGTGAAAAACTTTTGTTGGGGGAGTTAAAATAGTATAAATTTGTTCCTTTTAGTGCGAAACTAACTTTCATGATATGAATATGTGATTTAGTGGATTAAATAGTGAAATAACTGAAATTTTGATTTAGTGAACGTTCCGCGACGCCTGTGTTGGACTGATAGTACGCAAGGTTGGTCTAACATTTTGTTTTATAATTCTTCTACAGCTTAATATTAGTTAATCTGTTAATAATAACAGTTGTCTCACCGAGAATAGATAATAATTAGAAATTATTTATATTAATTTAATTCAACATGGTATACAGGCTGTCCAGGATAATTTATTCAACATGGGGATCTCGAGAACTGTAAGAGATACGAGGTTGGTTAAATTAGGCCACAGTTGCCCCATTAGGGGGCCATTTTGTTTGTTCGGAAAAAATAAATAGGTCACTAGATATGAGCAAAAATGTAAAATTTTCCATTTTTTTTTGCTTGTAACTTCTTTATGTGAATTCAAAGTAAATTTTAACTTTCACTTTTGTACTAGTAGGCTGAGATAATAGGCTTTTTTTCTCTCTTTTCAACGATTTAAAACACTTGTACTTTAATTTTTAAATTAAGTAAGAAATTTCAAAATTAATGATATTTTACAATTTTTTCTTGTATTTTATTCAACATGGCTAACGGAAAATAATGAAATCAAATATTTTCTTTTCTATTCTTACCTTCCGTTCCTTCTAGGTAAGGAAAGTATTGTCTGATCAAAAAATTCGGTGGTGAGTTTTCAATGAATAAGCACGTTCTAGGGTCTCTTCAATACGATTTTACTATTTTTACGATGATGTCTGTATGTGTGCGTGTGTGTGTGCCTGCGGTTTCGGCCGCGATATCTCCAATACTAGAATTCCAAAAAATACAATTATTATATATTCATCTTCCTTACATCCATATACAGACTTGATTAGATTTTGGTTATAATTGGTCAACCGGAAGTACCCTAATTTGACAATTTTAACAGTTTTTTCTTGAAAAAAATACTGTTAAATATTATTTACACATTTAATGTTACTATAAATAAAAAGAATATTCTATTATCTATACGAGTTGTTTGCATTTTATATTTCATATTTAATGGATATAGAGTTAACGAATTATAAAGATATTTAATTTTATAAATCAGCCAGCTATGCTACAACCATGGAAACAGCTACTATATTAAGAAAATTCTAACTGATAAAAAGTAAAAAATAGCGGCCCCTAACGAATGAGAAAAGCTAAAGAAGAAGATGTCAGTGTCAAGTGCCATTTGCATAGTTTGTTTAGGAAATAATTTTACTGGAAATTTAAAATATTTTGCAAGAAAATTTATGTATGGAATTTGTACATAATACACAGGATTGACGGAAGGTATTGTGCTGGCCACATCTTCTGAATCACAACTAGTCACCTTATGAATATAAAACGAATTATTAAAAATGCATTTCAGTAATTATATTTTTAATTATTTCTTTGAAAAGAGATTTACTCTATGTAACGTGGTCAGAAAAGATTATTTTTATTTAATTGTCGTCGAATTTAAATGTCATATCCAAGATTTTTCACTTACTGATACAGTTTTGAAATATTTTAGTTATATAATTACACAATAGGTTATTCTACTTCTTTTATATTTGACGGTAACAATTAATAATGACATTGTAAAAAAGAATTTTCTTTACAAATTTATTAAATAGTGTATTGTTATAATAAGATAACCGTTCACCTTCCTAACGATAGTTCCATTAGTCATTCGACTATTCACGATATTGTCCTTATAGTTCAAACGCTTTTATCTTGTTACTTTCAATTTTTAATTCCTGAAAGCATTATAGCGGAATAGTATTATACTCGTAGACGCGATATTATAAGTTTCGTCAGTAGTCTCCTTTTGTTGAGGTTTCGGCAGAGTGTAGCGTATAGCAATATGAAACGTCGATTCGATTTTCAGCAGCCGCGTCATTTTATATTCCTAATAATACCCACTTCGGCTACCATTAAATTGTAACGGCGCTAAATTGAAAAACCCTGTATCACGCCCCTCTACTCGTTTAGTATAAAATATCCATTATCAAATTAATAACGCTGCGATATTGAAAGCCGTGCTACGCCGCCGCCGCCGCCAACACACGACTTGCCGAGCGCTCGTTTCGGCATTTTTGACTTGAAATTTTAGCGATATTGATTTTTTATATCCGAAGATATTTAGCGTCCGTAAACCTTCAACCTTTTTATACACTAAACTAATTGCAACCAAACCCTTCCTTTATTGTAAAAATATCACCCCAAATGTCACTCGCCAAGCAAAATTTAATCTTTTCTTGCTGCATTCTAGGGCAATATTTTTCGCCTAATTGAATTTCAGACCAACGGAGGAAAAATATTTATACTTATATTAAAATGTTAAAATCTAATTGAAAGTACACTAGTCTACAAAATCATCAAATTGAGTTAAGGTCCATCCTAAACGCGTTTGTGATGAAAAGACACACTTACTTGTAAATACAGGCTGTAATAGAAATAAGTACATTAAATTTAACCAGTGATAGAACTCGTCGAGAGCAACAATATTTCTTAATAACTTTTTTTTTCAAAATCTCACTTTTTTAGCATATTTACCCACCCCCTCCCTCCATAAATTAAAGAAGTCGTTTAGTTATTTTCATAATTATTTGATCAAGTGACAAGAACAATGAAACAATTTTTTTTTGATAAATGTGAGTTGTCAACTTTCCTATTCGTTAGGGCTCGCTATTTTTACTTCCTTGTACGTAAGTAAAGGAAGTATTGTAATCGCGAAAAATTTCGGTTTTCAGATTTCAGCGGAAATATCCATTTTGATCATTCCTGAATCCATTTTGATTAATTTCGTCGTGACGTCTGTACCTACTACGTATCTCGCATAACTCAAAAACGGTAAGCCGTAGAAAGTTGAAATTTTGTATTTAGGACTGCTATAACATCTAGTTGTGCACCTCCCTTTCTGGTTATTACATAATTTCCAGTGGCACTTTACATGAAGCCTATATTAGATTTTAATGAAAAACTGTTTTAAAATATAATCCAAAACTTTTCAAATTTGGTATACAAGACTTTTATGTCAATCGAAATAACATAATAGATTTTGGTTAAAATAGGCTAACCGGAAGTGGTACATTACTTGAAGTTGTTAACAGTTTTTCTTGAATAAAATGATTTTATTTTGATTTTAGAAATAAATGTTTCAAATAAAAGTTTTAGAGAATTAATTTCTGCGTCTAGCACATCAAGTATTATTAAATTAGCCCTATGTATAAGCGAGATATGTAAATTTAAAAATTATATACTTTTTTGTTTTTGTAATAAAGCTTGCTATGGATTAGGACAAAAAATAAAAAAAAAATTCATGTCAAATTACGTTAAATACGTGCAATTTTATGATTCGTACAATAACAAATATATTTTTATTGTGAAATTAATCATATTTATTGTTGTAATCAATTATTTCTTTGTTGTAATCAAAACTCTCTTTAAAAAGAACCGGATTAGATTAATGTTAATTTAAGAATGATAGTAGTAAATGAATTATTTTTTGTTCTGTATCAAAATATTTCTCGGGCTTGGCTTAAGCCTGTCAATATTTTCTAATTTAATTATTAAAAAAATATGTATAGTTTAATAATCGTACAAGGAAGTCGTGTGGTGTCCACATCAGATTTTTTATTTTCTTTTTCCACTCATTTCTGTTTTGCGTCTCGTCCTCATTCAGTCCCTTTCTATCAAATGTTCCGCAATACAGTCCTTCCATCTTATCTTTGGTCTTCCTCTCTTTCGTCTATCTTCTACTACTAATCTATTCATTCTTCTTCCAATATATTCTACATCTTTCCTCATGACATGTTAAAACCATTCTAATCGTCTCTCTTGTATTTATCTAGAAACTTCTATCACTCAAGCCATTTCCCTTATCTTTTTATTCCTTATTCTATCTTTCCGTATCTTCCCCAACATCTATCTCAACATCCTCCTCTGTGCCACATTCATTTTCGTTTTATTGACACTGACAGCTGTCAATTTGAATTATCTGAATATATTAGCAGTTTCCATGGTTAGCATACCATAGACTTATGAAATTTAATATCCATATAATTCTTTAACTCTATATCTATTGAATATGAAGTAGAAAATGCAATCCAATCGTATAGAGAATAACATATTCTTTAAAATATAATAACATTAAATGTCAATAAATGATATTTAACTGCTTTTTTCAAGAGAAACTGTTAAAAGTTGCAAATGAGGGTATTTTCGGTGGACCAATTATAACCAAAATCTGAACATGTCTGCATATGGATCTAAACTTGAGGAATCGAAAATAATATAATTTTTGGAATCGTGGTATTGGAGTTATGCGATCCGAAACGATCGTCACATACAGACACATAGACGCGTGCACACATACACACACACACACACACACACACACATACACACATACACACACGCACGCACACACACACTCATACACACACATATAGACATAATCGTAAAAATAGTAAATTTGTATTCTAGGGACCCCAAAACGTGCTTATTCATTAGAAACTCATTATCGATTTTTTTGACCAAAGACAAAACCTTCCTTACCTAAAGGTGACGGAAGATAATAAAAACAATAGATAAAATAGTGTTTAGTGCCCTTTTAGTTTTAGATTCAATTATTTAGATTTTACTGGCATGTCTACATTTTTACATTCGTTGATTGTAATAAGAGATATCTGGTTGCTCAATTGTGAATTCAAGTTTTGGGTGGTCTACAATAATTATTTAATTATTATTTCTATTAATTCTATTGTTTTTATCTAAAAAGCGTTTCTTATTAAATTTCTTTCTTTTTCTTCAACAGGCCATACACACAACAGTAATATTTATATCGACTAATTAAAATAGTTAATTATTTATTTTGTTTTTATTGCTTCTACCGTAAATATCATATCATTTTTTAGTTGTTAGAAAGACACGTAGAAAACTTCTACAATGATGGATTATTTAGTGAAAACAGGTAGCTATGGATGTTAGTAGTTTACATGGGTGTTGTGTTATCGATGCATCTTGGCCTAAGCTTAAGGCTTTTCCTAATCAATGACTGAACAATCGTATTAATTACAACAATTCCCTTGTTCGCGTGTCCAGCGGCGACCCGCAGATAGCGACTTGCTAGTCATTGGCGACGCGCTGTTTACCACCCAATAGCACCAGTACTGGACTCAACTCTTTTTTCATAAACTGTGGGACACATCGAACAGATAATATATTTAAATAACAATAAAGTTTTATTTGGATAAAGTTTCATATACCTACAAACAGTCATTTTTTTCTTATAATGGCATTTCAATGTAATGTGATTGCAGAGTATGAATAGAGAAATCACAAGTTTTTAGCAACGTTTTAATTGCATTATTTTTACGCAGCGTTTGCTTCCGTATGTCGTAACTAGAGCTATATAAATAATTTATATGATTACAGGTGTGACAATCAAAAATTGAGTGGTAAAAATTATTCAAACTGTGTAAAGAAATTATTTTGAATGCTTTTCTATACTTTGAGGAAGAGAAACGTATAAATGTTCCTCTAATTTCACACTCGTCTGTAGAAGATGTAAGAACGTATTAGGTTATCACACGACAGTTCTCAGTTCTGTGTTTCCTTTGTACTTATTTCTGAATATTATAACATTTTATAAAATTTGTACTGCTTTGAATGTGTCATTGTAACGTGGATTTATTTCGTCGCCAGAAAAATTAGTAATTCGTCAAAAACCAATACATTGACAGTTTTACTCAGTCTACAATTTGACGTACCTACTATTTACATGTATAGTGAAAGTAAATTGCTTTTTAGGCCCTTTTCAAAATCAATTTTAAGTTCATTTTGTAATTAAATTAATAGTATACTGTGTTATTAGGAGTAAAAGGGTGGCGAGGGAGAAGTTTGCACGACGAGCGAAGCGAGTCGGACAATTGCACGCGAGTCGCACAAAGATACTTTTACTCCGAGTGACACATTATATTTTTTCTTCAAACGTACAAATTTAAAGAAAAATATCTACTAATGACGTTACATTTTACTTGAATTACGTTTGCGATTTCAATTACCCTGTAGCTATAGATACGTATTTTTTACTTTTTGTTATAATCATTGAAGTGAAAATTTTCACGTTTTGACGTTTAAATAAAAACTGTGCAATTTTATATCCTTCTTGTGTGCAATTATGTCGGAATTTGAAGTATTATAATGTATGCCCCCTGGAGTTGTTCAATTGGATGGAAATCTAACAGTGTGGCTGAAAGTTATGTTCAGGAATCACTGCAAAATAATATAAACTTCTCTTATCACTTTAATTCTAAGTATTCTTATGCTCATTACCGTTTCTGTAATTGTAATCTCTAAGTCTGCTATTCTTTAATATGTTATTTCCTCTGAAGTAAACTCTGTTTATTTTTCAATTCATAGGTTATTTATTTAAATTTAACAGCTATTGATGGTATTTAGTAACTTTATTCTTAAGTTACCTAGTGTGTTATAGTGACATTTAGGGCGATATTACAAGTTTCTTTTATATAAGTTACTTCTTATTCGTTGATTTTGTATAGTTTCAGTGGATATTTATTTATTTTATTTCTACGCCGCCGGCGTAGAAATTTAACTTCTACCTTGTGAATCAAGTCACAAAAGATGCTACTTTTATGACGTTTGAAGAAAAAAAAATATTTTTACGTTGTGTTTTTTGAGCTGTTTACTTATAATATTAATTGTTGTAATCAATTCTTATTATTATTATAAATTACATTAAAAAATAAAATAACTTGCATTATATACCGTTCGTATAACTTCTAATTTAAAGTTTTAATAGTTATTTATGTATTACGGGCATAATTAAAAGCTTGTAGTACGGAAAAATGTTTGAAGCTCGCCTCGTATTTTATTTTGGTTCTTAAAATTCAAAGATTCAGTAGATAGATTTATAAATTCGTTATCGTTGTGCTGGCGTTGTATTTTAAGTACGCTCTGGTTGCTACGTAATTTGTTGATGCTGCTATGTTGTTTTTAAAAACAATTTATTTGCTCTCAAAAGCGGGCGCAATTTGGCTTTTATTGCTCGAGGGCCTATAAAGTTGTCAGTCAACACCTATTCAAACATATCAAAATCGTAGTTTATACAAATATGTCAGACAACACAACAAATTCGATAAATCATAAATTTTGAACATCGCCATTCGCAAAACTTTCGTATACGTCTTTTGACTTCTGTGGAACTAACTTGCTAAGTGCAACCTCAAATTCATTCGATATTTCTTTGGAATAATCGATATCTATCATTTTAATTTGAGACTAAATTAAAACAAGTTTGATTCTAAATAAACTAAAGTACATTTCGGGTGTCAGTTTCATCAACTAGATCAATCGGCTTTACTATCTGGCTCATATAAATTAACTAAATTACGTCACCACATTGGAATGTCATTTTTAGAGAAATTTGATTAAGAAAGAACAATCATAAAGTGAAATATTTTGATTGTCCACCATATGAAATTACAAATGTGATTGATCAACAATAATTTGATACATATATTTCTTTTGTAGTTCCGTAGAATTTCAGATAACTTTTATTAAGTAATTAACTTTTTTGTGTTCTGAAAAGATATCCAAATTTTCGCAATTGGTTTTATTCTGTCTTGTTGTGTAGTTAGTTTATCTAATTAATGCTGATTCTTTCACGGCCGGCGTCGATGAAAAGATGGTTGTTTTTGGGCTACTGAGGTGTAGTTAAAATGCAAAGTTTTACCTGACTCTTCTCCTAAGAATATGAATCTAATGTCAAGTAATATCACCAACTCCCGATACATCGTACCAAATTCTACATCCTGGAAAGAACTGTGAAAGTGTACAACCATTGTACAACACACATATTAAAAAAAATAATCCACCAGATAATATTGGTGGAAATATTATCCAAGATTATTTGGTGTCTAGAACAGACACCTTTTAATCGATAGAGAACTTTCGTCATCTTTGGGATATTCCCCACTTATACCAATCCTCCCTTTTTTCCCTGTTCTTTTTCCTCCAGGTCCGTCCCTGGAAGCGGAAAGTGCACCGTCACCATGCGGCAGCGACAGCCGCCGTCAGGTTGCATGTTCTCGGCTAATAGCCGCCTCCGTCACCACCGCCATCGCCGCCGCCGCGGTGTGCGTTTGTTTTGACACAACACACTCGATCCACCGGACCCGAGCTGATTGCGCTCATTGAATACTGCCTTTGACCACGCCGAACCCACGAAGATGGTGAATACGCGAAATTAGACTAATGAAGAATATATGGTCCAATGGTGATTTGGATAGGATAGGATAGAAAAGGAGACTAAATGAATCGGTAAAAAAATAATTTTGGCGAATTCCTAAATTGCAGGTATTAGAAAAATATGTCTTCTGTATAGTTCATTGAAGATGAATGAATCTGATGTACCTAAGCACATTTTTGTGGTTTATTCTGTCACTATTATTGAAATTTAAAATGATCTAACAATGATAATACAGACAGTTTCAATGTAGAAGTTTCATTAAAAAAAATCTGATGTGACCAACACAATACCTTCCTCATTTACCTATGGGGTCTCCTTGCCGCGTGCCTGATGTCTGGGAATCCGATTCGATCCCGATCAACGCCAAATAATTCGAATTTTAAATGGCACAAAATTAACCCTTGTGGTAAACGCCCGCACAATACAAATATGTCATTATCATTACCGAAATGTGTGTACAAATCAGATTAGCACATCCAGTAATGGATAATATTCCGTGATAATATATTTATTTATTATTTATTTCTTTATTTACATACATACCTGCATATTTACTAATGCTAGAAATTATGTTAAGTTCCTTTCCATAAAACTATTGTTCTATTTACAATTTTCCTTTTAAAACGTTACTATTATTAATTTGAAATGATTATTTTTTGACAGTGACATATATCTGTCAGTTACATACATTTGAGCTGAACCATTTAACCATGGGATGTGTCTAAAGCATAAGCTCCGAGATATAATTTTTATATTATTTTATAAATTTATCCATAAAATGTATAGAAAAAGTATTAAAGCAAACCTGTAGAAAACGGAATAATCTTTAATTTTTATAATAACAAATTGCGAAAAAAAATACATTTAAAGGTATTTTTTGAAGAAAAACTATCTTGAACTTCAAGTAAACTGCCATTTCCGGTTATCCGATTGCCACCAAAATCTAATAGCTTCTTTCCATATTAGAATTTAGAATAAGGTAAAAATACATGGTTTCATAACTTTCTGAATGATAGTATTTGAGTTAGAGCGTAAAGAGGATCCACACACACACACACACACACACACACACACACACACACACACACACATACATACATACATACACACACACATACATAGAGACATCATCGTGAAAATGTTAAAATTGGATTCTAGGGACCTTAAAACCGGGTCATTTACCAAAATCTCGATATGCGATTTTTAACACGATTCCTATACCTCCCTTACCAAGGGTTGCGTGAGGTAAAAAGTGTTGCATCTCATTGCCGACCATGATAACATATAGCAAAAAATATCGCTTTGCAATACAAAGATTCTAGGTTCAAATCCCGCTCTGGCATGGATGTTACTGATCAAGCCGAAAACTTAATAAAAGAAAAAGTGCGAGATAAAAAATCTGTTGTGGCCAGCACAATACCTCTCGCCACTTCCTTTTTTTGGTTCCATAAGTATAGTAATTATGTACATAGATGTCAAATGTCAGAATTTTACATTAAAAATTTCAAGATTTTCTAAATTTACGTAGTTAATTTATCACCAGGAGTTTAAAAATTACTAGTCGTATGCCTTAGATATTTAACATTTCATTCTGCTCCACATGGAATTGGAAAATCACTAAATTTAGAATGAGAAAATGTGATATTTGACATCTATATACATAATTACTATATAGCTATCATTCTGACATGGGCCCCCATATCTGCTTGACAAAGCCAACAAAATCACATGACTGCTCGCGCCCTATTGTATTTAACATTTCTTGTATACCTACAATCTACACCAAAAATTATACTTACGCATATATCTATTCCTTATATTTAGATTGTTTAATTTTAAATTCATTTTTAAGAAATTTTGTCCTGTTCTAATTTTTCGAAATGTTTCCAATTCATTGTTAGGATTGACAGTATTTTTGAAGGATATATGTAATATAACTGTAATATTTAATATTTAGCTATTAATACTTTAAGAAATAATATAATGTATGTACTTCCCAGAAAAAGTCTTCAGTAATGTCTCCGGATTTCTGACACTGACATTTATCTGTCAGTTACAAACAATTTAAATTTTCAACTATTTTCCATGGCCATTTTTTCGGCTGTAAAATTTATTATAACAGATTATTTTACATATTATATTTCTTTTATCTCTAAATCTATAGAATATATAATAAAATATTTAAATGTATCAGATAGAGAATTTAATTTTCTTTAATATTTCAAAAAATATTATTTAGAAGATTTTTTTTCAAGAATCTTCTACTTCCGGTTGTCCAATTGTTACCAAAACCTTTTCAGATCTTCCCATGAATGTCCGATTGGGAAATACGTAGTTAAACAAATTTAAAGTCTTATAGTTTTTGAGTAACCGTCCTTCCAACATCCCACACACACACACACACACACACACACATCCACACACACACACACAGACATCATCGTAAAAATGTTAAAATCGGATTGTATGGACCTTAAAACGTGCTTATTCAATAAAATCTGGATATGCGATTTTTAGCATGAATCCATTACCTCTCTTAGCGAGAGGTAAAAATGAATGACATAAATAATATCCGTTTCCACGCAAATATGGTGGCCCGTGCTAGAATGACAGCTAGTAATTATGTATATAAATATCAAATGTCGTAATTTTTAATTCAAAATTTCAAGATCTGTCGACGAAAATAAACCATATGGGTTCTATGTAACTGTGTTTCTGACATGGACCCTCATATCTGCTTATCAAAGCCATCAAAGTCACATGGCTGCTCGCGCCCTATGAAGAAATTTTGTCCTGCTCTTCTAATTTTTCGACATGTTTCCAATTCATTGTCGGGATTGATAGTATTTCTGAAGGGTTGACCAATTATAACCAAAATCTAATCAGCTTTTCTTCTAGATGTAAACTTGAGGAATACGAAAAGATTGTATGCGATTCGAAACTTTCGTCACACACACACACACACACAGACACATACATACACACATACATCCACACAAACACACATAGACTTCATCGTAAAAATGTTAAAATAGGATTGTAAGGACCTTAAAATCTGCTTATTCATTAAAATCTGGATATGCGATTTTTATTCTGAATCTAATACCTCTCTTAGCGAGGTAAAAATAAATTTCAAAATAATCTGTTATTTCGTAGAAATAGTCATAACATTGTTTTCTTTTTACCTCTCGCTAAGAGAGGTATTGGATTCATGCTAAAAATCGCATATCCAGATTTTAGTGAATAAGAACGTTTTAAGGTCCCAAGATTCCGATTATAACATTTTTACGATGATGCCTCTCTCTGTGTGTGTGTGTGTGTGTTGTTGGAGGTACGATTTCTCAAA
The DNA here is from genome assembly GCA_951394225.1 of Harpalus rufipes. Taxonomy (NCBI): domain Eukaryota; kingdom Metazoa; phylum Arthropoda; class Insecta; order Coleoptera; family Carabidae; genus Harpalus; species Harpalus rufipes. The sequence goes on from OX596279.1 coordinate 49,037,468, forward strand.
TTCTATAACACTAAAGACCTATGTAACTACGGATTCTTCAATCTAACAGTAATGGAAAGAGTTAAATAGGTTCTGGTAACAATTGGATAACCGGAAGTAGTAATATTTTAACAAAAATCTTCTAAATATTATTTTTTGAAAATTTATGTTATTACAAATATTATAAAACAAAATTCTCTACCCGACATATTTAAAAAAAAATATTATATCTTCTATAGATTTAAAGATATAGAAATATAATCTATAAAATAATCTGTTGTAATAAATCTCACAGCCCAAACATCTCCATGGTAACTACTTGAGAAATATAAATGTGTGTAAAAGACATAAATATCACTAACGGCAGTGTCAAAAATTCAGGATAGTACTGTAGGCATTTTCTGGGAACGATATTTAATATTTATTATTGTATTATTAATTATATATTTAAAATTATAGGTATATTACATGAACCCTTCAGAAATACCGCCAATCCTGCTAATGAATTGGAAAAACCTCGAACATTTAGAAGAAATGGAGAAAACTTGCTCATAGAATAAATTTAAAATTATAGACAATACGTAAATATAAAGATTAGGTGTAATTAGAATTCTTTTGTGTGTACAAGAAATGCTAAATACAATACTTATATATACCACAATGGAAAGGGCGAGAGGTATTGTGATGGCCACAACAGATTTTTTCTGGTTTTCAGATATTATTAATAAACATCAAACGTCTATCTGACTTATGGAAAATAAATCGTGTTCTTCGATAACTATTTCCACCACAATAATTCTTTATTAATATAGTAACATGTTCCTTATTCGAGTAAACATTTATTGTCTAATTTACTTTTTAGAAAAAATATGCATTTAATGAATATCTCTTCATTTATATCTTCGTTTTTCGCTTGTTGGTAATTGCATTTGGAAGACAATAATTCAGGCACTAGTTCATCTGTATAAAAGTTAAAAAATCTGACATTTAAATATATGAATAATTCAAGAAAAACGAAACACATTTGGAAGTGTTTTGCTATAGGGGTTGCTCTTGCTCCTCGTCTCGATTTCTAAAAGGGGTGCTCTTGCTTGCTTGCTGTAGCCCTCAGGCTGTGATGTGTGATAACAATGCCTCTTCCAGACGAATATTCCTCCAGGCAAATTATAATGGATGGCAGCGGCAGTGGATGGCGGACGTACGAAATAAAGAAAGTAGGAATGAAAGACTGTCAAGCGAATATAACGGAGCGTGGAGCCGTGGAGCGTGGAGCATGGACGGAGCGACGGCTCCAGACAACGCACAAGCAGTGACAGAGCAGGGAAAGAAGCAGAAGTAGTTGGCAGGGCTTACGAACAAGGATGAGGACGCACAGGCGTTCTTTCAGCGAGGAGGCCAGTGACGGAGATTACGAGAAACCTTTCGAACCGAAATGTGGGAAATTTCTTGCCTGTGGTATAGATTAGTTGTTGACAATGAGGTGTTGCACGATTTTTTTTCTTTGGTTTAATCGAAACAATCAGAAAAAATATTTAAGGTGTATTTTTTATTTTCTATCATATTATTATCTTTTCATGAGAAAATTGTCTCTGAAAATACATTATTTGAATTGCCGCCTTTTCTGTTGCCTGACATACATACGAATGACAGCCGTGACAACTGTCAATTATGTACTAGCTACTAGTACTATTCATATTACTGATTTTTACCTGTCGCTAAGAGAGGTATTGGGATCATGCTAAAAATCGCATATCCAGATTTTAGTGAATAAGCCCATTTTAAGGTCCCTAGAATCCGATTATAACATTTTTATGATGATGTCTGTGTGTGTGTGTTGTGTGTGTGGGTGTTGGAGATTTCTATAAATTCTATAAGACTAAATACCTGTGTAACTACGGATTCCTCATTCTAACAGTAGTGGGAAGAATTGAATAGATTCTGATAACAATTAGACAACTGGAAGTAGTAGTATTTTAACAAAAAAATCTAATTATTTTTTGAAAATTTATTACAAATATTAAAAAACAAAATTCTCTATCCGACACATTTAATTTTTTTATTATATCTTCTATAGATTTAAAGATATAGAAATATAATCTATAAAATGAGTGGCCGCGAGGTGACGCCTGGTAAGCGCCCACACGGTACAAATATTCCATCATTACCGATATCTGTGTACGAAGCAGATTGGCACACCCAGCAATGGGTAATATGCCGTGATGAAATATTTATTTATTTATTTATCTATAAAATAATCTATTGTAGTAAATGTCACTAATGTCAGTGTCAAAATTTCAGAGAAAGTACTGAAGGTTTTTTCTGGGAATGATATTTATTATTTCTTACTGTATTATTAATTATATATTTAAAATTATGAACCCTTCAGAAATACCGCCAATCCCGCCAATGAATTGGAAGATCTTCGACCATTTAGAAGAGAGAAACCTTGCTCATAGAATGAATTTAAAATTATAGAAAATACGTAAATATAAAGATTAGGTGTAATTAGAATCTTTTGTGTGTACAAAACATGTTAAATACAATACATACTTATATATACCACAATGGAAAGGGCGAGAGGTATTGTGCTGGCCACAACCGATTTTTCATTTTCATTTTCGTGATGTAAAATATACATGTAATTGGATTTATGGGAAATCAAATAATTAAATACTGTAATAATTTTTTAAAAAATAAAAAATAGCTAAATTGGGTATCAGTATTTGGCCCCCACATAAGGCTGTCAATGACGTAAAATCACTTATATTTTATATAATATTACAAAATCGCTTATTATTAAATCCATTATCAGCAGTAAAATTTTTAAAAAGTGCTATTATTGATTTATTATATTTTATAAACTGAAACTGTACTTTCGTACAATCTGATGGTTTTGGCATTATCCAATGTTATACAATTTCAACACAGATCGTTATACTAGTTCATATATTAAAAGCAATATTAAAAACAGTCAAATTTGATTATTTTATTGTAATTTAAATTCAAAATGTCAACTACTACTATTGCTAAGAGTGCTAAGTCAACTACCGATGCTTTTACTTTATTATTGTAACGTGCGCCCCTGACTTAAGAGTATACGATCGCCGCCACTGGTAGAATATTTCCGAGCGATGTAATCCCCGACGGCGAAAAAACCTATACGTTTAGACGTGTTAATTACTCCGATGGCATGAATTATTTGTATCCAATGTCATTGTGGCGTCGGAAAGTTCGAGAAGGACATCGCGATATATAAACCCGTCGCCAAAGCCAGCAAAGGCATTCTTTTGTATAGAAGCAACGAGCAATGAACAGTTGGTGATATAAATAAACAATCTTCGAGTTGTGAACATAAATAAATGTAGTTAAATAAATAGATACAGTGATATAAATATTGTTTAAATAAATAATCTTAGTGCTTAAGCATTTAATAATATTCTTAGTAAATTAGTGTTTATAATAATCATAGTGTTAGTTATTTTTATTATCTTTTTAATATTTATCCTAATTATTTATCGTTTAATAAACGTATTATTTTAATTATTAATACATCTCTGATTTTTACACTTTACCCATATAAATAAACGTTACATTATTAATAGAATTTGATAAATGTACTTATTTTTATTACAGCTTGTATAAAGCTGCTACATAGTGTGAAAGGAAATTATTTGTTTTTTTTTAACACCAGGCACATATACTCGTATTAACCATATGTAGTAATACATACCAACATATTAAATACTATTTAACCATACCTAATCATAAAAGCATTACCCGTCTCGCTTATAAAATCTTACTGATATTTTTCCACTTTCACATAGCTGTAAAGAACTTCTACCAATTTTTTGCTGCCAAGTAATATCTTCCTTCTTAAACAGATTTCAATCTGATATCAGATGTAGTATAAATAAATACAAATGCTCGTTACTCTTACGATTTGTAAGTGGCAGCGTCTTGCTCTGTGAATAGTAAATATGTTTGAAGAGTTGACAGAACCTTGGCGAGCACATTCTACTTGTGACGTAAGAACGATTCGTGGAAATCAATCGATGTAGTGATCATTGATATGAATTAGGTGTTATTTTATATGCAAAATAGGCGAGACATACAATATAAATAAATATATTGTACATTATACATGATTGTACGTAATTTATATAAATATCGTTCCGAGAAATTATAAAAATGATTGGTGAAATGATTTCTATTTTTGGATGAATAATCGAGTTTTAATTTCTGGAAACTTATAATCTTTTTTTGTCATTGAAGCATTTAAACTTGGTGGAATCTATATATCATTCTTTTATTTCAAAATTAATAACGATAGTTGTAATTTGTCATTTGAAACTACAAATGTGTCTGTGATCAACAATTTGATATTTTACATATTTCAGTCGTACTTTTGTCACTCTTCTTGTTCCGTACAATTTCAGATAACTATTAAGTAGTTAACCTTTTAACCTCTTGCTCACGTTTTAAGGTCCTTACGTGTCCTTACTATCCAATTTTAACATTTTTACGATGATGTCTCGTAGCCGTGTGCCTGAGTGTCTGGTCGCGAATCTGGGGATTCGGGTTCGATTCCGACCGACGCCAAAAATTACTTCGAAACAAAATTGACCCCTGTGGTGCACTCACCACACCAGCATTAAGTGCCCGTGAGGTGACGCCTGATAAGCGCCCGCACGGTACAAATATTTCATCATTATCAATATCTGTCTACAAAGCAGATTGGCACACCCAGCAATGGGTAATATGTCGTGATGATATATTTATTTATTTATTTTTATTCTTGTCTGTGTATGTGTGTGTGTGTGTGTGTGTGTGTGTGTGTGTGTGTGTGTATGTGTGTGTGGATGTATGTGTGTAAGTGTGTTTGTGTGTGTGTGTGTGTGTGTGTGTAGATGTTGGAAGGACAATTTCTCAAGAACTATAAGACTTAATATCTGTTTAACTACGTATATCCCAATCGGACATTAAAGGGAAGAGTAACAATTGGACAACCGGAAGTAGCAGATTCTTGAATAAATTCTCTAAATATTATTTTTTAAATATTTTTGTTCTTGCTAATATTAAAAAAAAACTCTATCTGATACATTTAAATATTTTTGCGATAAAAGAAATATAATATATGAAATAATCTGTTGTAATAAATATTATAGCCGAAATAATACCATGGAAACCAATTGAAAATTTAAAATGTTTCTAACTGACGGTTAAATGTCAGTGTCAGAAATCCGGAGACATTACTGAAGACTTTTTTCTGGGATGTACATACATATATTATTTCTTTTTGTATTAATAGTTAAATATTTAAAATTATGGGTAGGTATATTACACATACCCTCAAGAAATACTGTTAATCCCGACATTGAATTGGAAACATCTAGAAAAATTAGAAGAGTGGGACAAAATTTCTTCATAGAATGATTTGAAAATTTAAAAATCTACATATAAAGAATAGATATAAGTAAAGTTTTTGGTGTAGAGTGTAGGTGTAGGTTAAATACAATAGGGCGCGAGCAGTCATGTGATTTTGTTAGCATTGACAAGCATATATGCGGGCCCGTGTCAGAATAATATAGCCAGTAATTATGTACATAGATGTCAAATATCAAAATTTTTCATTCCAAATTTCGTAATTTTCCAATTCCATGTAGTTTATTTTCCTAGACAAGTAAATTCGACACTCCTGGTTTTGTAAAATTTTCTGGAATTCTTCTTCTTCTTCGTCAAGAGTAAGGGCAATTATTGACAAGTCGGTATTTGATATTTTTTTAAACATTGCACGATATTTTCTACTTTTGATAGACACATGACATATGCACAACAAACCGTCATAATATATAAAACACAAAATATAAAAGACAAAATTATATTGTCATGGTATTTTATTATGTTCGTACCGTCGTGGTACCGTCCAATGTAAATGCCTCTTGTCATTGTACCGTCATCGTACCGTCATTGTACCGCTAATGTAAATGAAGCTATAATGGCAATTTTTGTGCACTTTAGTTTAACCAAAGAAGAAAATAATAGTTTTTATTAATATAGCGCATTTTTTATTTTTATTTTCAATGAAATATTTTCTCTATCATTTTTATAAAATAATTTGTCGTAATAGATCACTAACTGAATAATTGATTATCATTGTTTAGACTAATAGTCTGTAAGTATAGATCGCAATCTTTTATGTCGTCATTCATCAGAATAATGAAATATGATCTGACTTTGGTAATTAGTATAAAAAAGCAACAAACTAATAATTACATGCACGTTGTCGCGTGCTTCTAATGAACTCAAAAAACTAACTTCTTAAAAAACCGCCAGAGGACTATTTCAATTACCGTACTATATTTCGCCTACGAAAAAATACACACATTATTTTTGCTCGCAAGTATTTTCTAAATATAGATTGCATTTGCAAATTGGAATCGAATTTTGTATAAAATTGTTGATTCGTTTATAATAATGTCCTCGAATATATTTTTTTAAAATTTTGATTCTTATATTACCATTCATAACCAAAACGTTTTTAAAACTTTGATAGCTGTACGCCTTAATGTGGGAAATTTCTCAACAATTACTCGCAATCTCAGTTAAACAGCATTTATTCTCTTAAACAATCGACGTTTCGGTACGTTGTGGCACCTTTTTATTTATTTATTTCTAAAATCAAAATAAAATCATTTTATTCAAGAAAAACTGTTAACAACTTTAAGTAATGTACCACTTTCGGTTAGCCTATACCAAAATCTATTATGTTATTTCGATTGACATAAAAGTCTTGTATACCAAATTTGAAAAGTTTTGGATTATATTTTAAAACAGTTTTTCATTAAAATCTATTATAGGCTTCATGTAAAGTGCCACTTCTGGAAATTGTGTAATAACTAGAAAGGGAGGTGCACAACTAGATGTTATAGCAGTCCTAAATACAAAATTTCAACTTTCTACGGCTTACCGTTTTTGAGTTATGCGAGATACGTACGTACGTACGTACAGACGTCACGACGAAATTAGTCAAAATGGATTCAGGGATGATCAAAATGGATATTTCCGCTGGAATCTGAAAACCGAAATTTTTCGCGATTACAATACTTCCTTTACTTACGTACAAGGAAGTAATAGGACATACAACAATTATCATCACACTTTTAAATAAGATCTTACAAAATATTACATCTCATGTACACAAAATACATTCGTTTTTTACCTTCCGCTTCCCTTGATAAGGGAAGTATAGGGATCGTGCTAAAAATCGCATATCGACATTTTGGTAAATGTTTACATTTTAAGGTCCCTAGAATCCGATTTTAACATTTTCACGATCATGTCTGTGGGTATGTGCTTGTATATGTGTGTGTGTGTGTGTGGAATCTGTAAACACTCTAACTCAAATACAATCATTAAGAAAAAAATTAAATTAGATTTTGGAGTACATCGGGTAACCGGAAATGGCATTTTATTTGAAGCTCAAAATAGTTTTTCCTGGAAAAATACCTTTAAATGTTATTTTTTCGCAATTTATGTTATAAAAATTAAAGATTATTAATTTTTCTACAGGTTTGCATTAATATTTTTTCTAAATATTTTATAGATAAATTTATAAAATAAACTATAATTTAAATCCCGGAGCCTACGCTTTAAACACAATGTCTGGTTACACAGTTCAGCTCAAATGTATGTAACTGACATAAATGTTACTGTCAAAAAATTAATCATTTGAAATCAATAATAGTAACGTTTTAAAAAGAAAATAGTTAATAGTACAATTGTTATATCGAAATGAACTTAATATAGTTTCCAGCATTAATATATTATGTAGGTATGTATTTAAATTAATAAAAATTAAATGGCGGAAGGTATTGTATTGGCCACAAAAAATAACCGTAAGTATCTTGTGGAAAATATTTTTTGGTGACATCATCGATACGGACTCGTATTGGCCGTATGTACACCAATGATTGTTTAACATTGCTGCAGTAATTTAAATAAAATCTAAAGAATTTAACTCTTAATTTGGCCTGAAATTTGCTTTTTCCTTTTTGATTTTTTCAATACACAAAAATATACACTATTCAATCCCTGTATATCAGTTGTTACATTCCTGATACGTAACATTCAAAGTGTATTTTAGTAGTGTATTTGAATATTATGCTGAGCACATTTATTCGTGGTGTTGTTTTGTGTTGATCTGCGATGTTCACCCATCTTTAATGATTGCAAACCCAGAAGAAGGTGCAAGAGTGTACCGAAACGTCGGTTGTGTAAGAGAATAAATGCTGTTTGACTGAGATTTCAAGTAATTGAAGAGCTCTTGGCAAAAACAACCATAGTCCAAATATTGTGAATATAAGTTACATACAGCGACGGAAAAAGTATTTTAGTCACAAGTTATTACATTTTAAAATTTGAGCGTTTCTACGCAAACAAATTCTATAAAAATGTTTAATTATTATGTAATTATTCATCAATACATCAATGTTTATTTCTTATTTCTTAACATCTAGTAAATAATTTTCTAATAACTAAACATGATCCTGAGATAAATTAAAGTACAGAAATCTATAAACCTATAGACGGTAGAAAGTTGTTTCATTTTTTCAAATTAAAAAAATCTGATGTGACCAGCACATTACCTTCCGTTAGTTCTATGTATTTTGTACAATTCCATTCAGAAAATTCTATATTTCCAGTAAAATTATAACACGAACATACTCGTACTATATCCATTGTACTTGACACTGACATCTGTCAATCAAAATTTTCTTAATATACTAGCTGTTTCCATGGTTGTTGTAGCATAGCTGACTAATTTATGAAAATTAATTTCTTTATATTTTTTTAACTCTATATCCATTGAATATGAAGTCTAAAATGCAATCAAATCATATACATAGATAGTAGAATATCCTTTAATATTTATAGTAACATTTAATGGCAAAAAATGACATTTAACAACATTTTTTCAAGAAAAACTGTTAAAATCTTCAAATGAGAGTACTTCCGATTGATTTTTTAAAACCAAAATCCAATCACGTCTGCACATGGATATAATAAAGAGGAATACGAAAATATTGTAATATTTTGAATTGTAGTATTGGAATTATTGGATCCGTAAAAAATCGCCACACACACATACATACATACAGACATCATTGTAAAAATAGTAAAATCGTATTCTAGTGACTCTAAAACGTGCTTATTCTTTAAAAACTCATCACCGAATTTTTGACTAAAGACAATAATACCTTCCTTACCTAAAGATGATGGAAGGAAAAAAAATCTGTTGTAGCACAATACCTCTCGCCACTTCCGTTTTTTGTTACAAAAGTACCTATAGGGCTCAAACAATCATGTGACATTGGTGGCCTTGACAAGCAGATATGGTGGCCCGTTTCAGAATGATAATTAGTAATTATGTACATAGATGTCAAATGTCAGAATTTTTCATTAAAATATTCAAGATTTTCTAAATTCAGTAATTTGTCACCAGGAGTGTGGAATTTACTTGTCGAGGAAAATAAACCACATGGAATTAGAAAATCACTAAATTTAGAATGAAAAGTTGTGATATTTGACATTATCTACATTCTGACACGAGTCCCCATATCTGCTTGTCAAGGCCAACAAAGTCACATGATTTCTCGCGCCCTATTATATTTAACATTTTTTGTATACGTACACTCCACACCAAAAATTCTACTTATATCTATTCTTTATATTTAGATTTTTTAATTTTAAATTCATTCTATGAAGAAATTTTGTCTTACTCTTCTAATTTTTCGAAATGTTTCGAATTCATTGTCGGAATTGACAGTATTTTTGAAGGGTATGTGTAACATACCTATAATTTTAAATATTTCACTATTAATACAATAAGAAATAATATAATGTATGTGATTCGAAGAAAAAAATCTTTAGTAATGTCTCTAGATTTTTGACACTGGTATTTATCTGTCAGTTACAAACATTTTAATTTTTCAATTGGTTTCCATGTCATTATTTGGGCTGTGATATTTTTTACAATAGATTATTATATACCTTATATTTCTTTACCTCCAAATCTATAAAAGATATATTAGAATATTTATATGTATCAGATAGAGAATTTACTCTTTTTTAATACTAGGACCCTTGTTCTAATATGTTACTATGATGGAGGATCCTATTTCAAAATAAAAAGTTATGTTTTCTGGCCTCATTTGAAAATCGCTTATTTTAAATTCCCATGATTTCTTTGTGTTGCTGCATAATATCTTCGCTGAAAACTCGCGTTCCCCGCCTATGGCGGGTTCTGGCAGCCGTAGCGGCAATCTTGAAGGGTAGATATACAGAGAGAAAGAGTCTTTTCGTTCATTCGCTCGCGCTGGCTGGCTTGAACGTTCGTTTCTTATATAGGATATTTTTTTCTCTCTCTCTGGGAAAAGTTTGTTGTTTGAAGCAGCGCACTGCTAAACGATCATTAATCATGAACAAGTTTCAGAGAGTGAGTGACGTAGAGGCCCCACAGCCGTCAGTGGCGGCGGAGGTGGGGCGGCGGCCCGGCGGGGCGATGGAGGAGGACGGCGTTTCCTCGCAAGCTGTTCTGTTCGACCCAACGCTGGATTATTGCATTGTTTGGGTTTTATATTTTTGTTTCAGCACATTTTATTTTGTTTATTATGTGAACGAATTATAGTGTATCGATTTCCAACGATAAAAAATAATTAAAAACGGAGACGACCTGCCCTCGATGTTTATAGAGTATTCTTTGTTACAATTCGAATGCTGGAAGAACTGTATTTCAATAGGAGGGTTTCAGAAAAAGGTTGCTTGAGTTTTAATAAAGAATACAAGCCCTGGCTCGTAATTGTTGGGCCGGTTTATATTTTCAACAAATAAATTTTAAATCCTACGCATTTGGTGAGAAATTTCTAGAAAATTATTTCTACTAGATAGAAATATAGATTTTAAACTAACAAAAAATGAATAGGTATATTATTTAAGTATTTCGTGATTTGATATTACGTTACATAGCCTTTATTAGTAATATCAGCTTTAATTCTATTAGGCATTGCAGTTTTACTTAACGTACTGTAGTTTTACGAAGTTCTTTTTCATTGTGCAAGAAGTAAAGGGTCTCGGTAGAAGCTAAATCTGGACTAGAAAATGACCTTAAAAAACGATTATCACCTATTCTTTGGCCCACAGTTTTTTAAAGTTTTAAGTCTACATTTAAAGTAGCCGAAAGACATTTCTGTAAATTGTATTATTTGTTCAAAATGTATTTTCCTATTCCGCATTTACAAAGGAAATTTTGTGCAACTGTTTTTATCAAAAATAGTGATACAATGAAAAAAAATATACAAATTATCAACATGTAATGGTGTATTTAAATGTTAAATTTGGAAAATTGCTATTCACTTGTTTTTCTATATAAATGTTTGAAATTTGGTACAAATACTTTTAAACCCTTTATCTGTAAGAAATAAAAATTTCTGATCGATATCATCCGGTTTTTATTTATTCATTTCATTAATATCATAGTTAATATTTAATTTTTTTAAGTGTGAGTTTTGTTATTAGAATAAATTATTGACATCCTTTTAAAATGCGGAGACAAAATCTGTTCAAATTATTAAAAGGAAGTGAATCATTTAATTCAACAAAAAATTATTACCTAGTTATTTATTGACCCAATAAATGATTATTTTACTACCATGTAATTAATTAATTGAATTTTAATAAAAATCAATTAATATGTAAATCACTTTTAATTGCTAATTAAAGTAATTATAGTTTCATAAGGAAATAACATCTAAATATGGATAGGCACAAAAATTACTCTTCTTTTTTAAAATTAATGAAGAAGAGAAGAAGATGAATATATAAAAACAAAGAAACACTTTTTTAAAAATATAGTCAAATTAGTTCCCTTTCACAATAATACTAGGTACACTTCATCATTCTTTCCTTCCAATTCTTAAAAGCTCCCAACCAATATTCTGTCAGAATGTTTGCAAAAACTGATTAAAATTATATTAACTTTGTGACTTACTTTCAAATGACAGATAAATAACAGTTTAGAAGAAGAGATCGTGGTAAAAACAACCATAGTCCAAATATTGTAAATATGTACTTTCAAGGAAGCCAAACAGTTTGTTAAACATATTTTTCGCAAAAAGTCTCTTAGTCATAAGTTATTCCATTTTAAAATTTGTGCGTTTCTACAAAAAGTCCTTCAAAATATCTAATTATTATGTAATTGCTCATCAATGTTTATTTTTCTATTTCTTAACATCTATTAAATAATTTTCTAATATTTAAATATGATCCTAAAATTAAGGTACAGAAATCTAGAAAAGTAAGGAAGATAGAAAGTTGTTTCCTTGATTATCTCAAATTCAAAAAAAATCTGTTGTGGCCAGCACAATACCTTCCGTTATTTCTATGTATTTTGTATAAATTCCACATACACAGAAAATTTCTTGTATTTTCAGTAAAATTATTTTACATACATATTGTATAAATTGTACTTGACACTGACGTCTGGCAATTAGTAATATTGAATTATTGAAACTGTTTCCATGATGACGTAGCAAAGATAACGAGATTTATGAAAATTCTTTATAAATTATTATTTCTAAATACATTGAATATGAAGAACATAATGCAATCAAATCGTATAAAGAATAAAATCTGTTGTAAATTCCATAGACAAAGTTTCGTGAAAAAGATTTTACATATATATTTCCAGTAAAATTATAACATATAGACATATTATGTGAATTGCAATTGACACTGACATCTGTCAATTACAATTTTCTTAATATACTAGCTGTTTCCATGGTTCTTATAGCATCGTTGGCTGATTTATGAAATTTAATTTCTTTATGTGGATGATGAAGCTTCTTGACTGAATGGGTACATGGAAATAATGAATTATTGCAGTGAAAATATTTATTTAAATTTCTTTATATTTTTTAACTCCATATCCATTGTATATGAAGTATAAAATGCAATCAAATTATATAGATAATAGAATATACTTTAATATTTATAATAACATTAAATGTCAAAAAATGATATTTAACAGCGTTTTTTCAAGAAATCTGTTAAAATCTTCAAATGAGGGCACTTTCTGTTAACCAATTATAAACAAAATCTAATCAGCTCTTCATATGAATGTAAAGTAAAGGAATACGAAAGATTTATAATTTTTAGAATTGTAGTGTTGGAGTTATCGTCCAGGAAAAAATCGTCACACACATACACACGCATACAGATATCATCTTGAAAATGGTAAAATCGTATTCTCGAGACCCTAAAATATGCTTATTCAACAAAAATTCATCATTGATTTTTTTGACCAAAGACAATACCTTCCTTACCTAAAGGTGACAGAAGATAAAATTTGTCTAAGGTTGGTGTTGCTAAGAGCTCTTCAACTGAAATTGAAAATTTTGTTTATCACAATCACAACCTACCTAAATTTCTTATTTTCAATAAATTTAGCATAATCCTTGTATCCCCTACACCGTATATCTAAAATGTTTTGAATATTTAGGCAGTTCACTTTATTTGAAATACTGCATTTTGATGATGTTCTTTCCTCCTATCAAAAACCCATTAAACCCCCTAATTAAGTGCTGTATTTTCCTACCACCCTTTCCATTTGCAACCCCTTCCCCCAACCCGTTTCTAATTTCCTCAAAACTGCAACATCTTGCGCTTTCCTTCTCGTATCCAGACCTCCTCCAGGCCTGGCAAGGAAGGATTGCAAGGTGCGATGACGTGGCAACTCCGCAACTTCACTGCAGCCGTCGCTGCTGCCATCTAACGGCAACGCTACCACTCGTCTTAATTAAAACCACAAAATGCAAGAGCATAGACGGGGCTATTGATTGGTTTTTATGAAATTGAGGAGGAATTTGTTGGAAGGGTATTTTGGATAGGTTAGAAAATGAAGCATATATTTCAATAATACGAAATAATCTTGAGTTAGTGTATTTCAATGTTTACTTATAAAATCAATCTGAAATTACATCTATTTCTTTTTACCTTCTGTCACCTTGAGTTTTCTGTGTGGAATTTATACAAAATACGTAGAATTGATGGAAGGTAATGTAGTGACCACATCAGATTTTTGTATTTATTTTTACCTTCCGTCACCTCTAGGTAAGGAATGTATTGTCTTTGGTCAAAAAAATCGGTGGTGAGTTTTCATTGAATAAGCACGTTTTAGGGTCTTTATAATACGATTTTACTATTTTTACGATGATTCTGTATATGTGTGTGTGTGTGTGTGTGTGTGTGTGTGTGTGTGTGTGCGTGTGTGTGCGTGTGTGTGTGTATGTGACCGCGGTTTCGGCCGCGATACCTTCAATACTAGAATTCCAAAAATTACAATTCTTGCGTATTCCTCTTCCATACAACCATATGCAGACTTGATTAGTTTTTGGTTATAATTGGTCAAGCGGAAGTACCTACCCTCAGTTGAAGATTTTAACAGTTTTTCTTGAAAAACAGTTAAATTTTATTATAACTTAAAGAATATATTGTTCTCTATAAGATTTGATTGCATTTTATATTTCATATTCAACAGATATAGAGTTAAAGAATTATGAAGATATTAAATTTCATAAATCAGCCAGCTATGCTAACTTAACCATGGAAACTGCGAATATGTTCAGGGTTCAGGTAATTCAAATTTACAGATGTCAGTATCAATAAAAAGTAAATGAATGAAAGAATAAGGGAAATAACTGGAACATACTGAAAGAAGCAGGAATAGCTTATAACAGAAGGTGGAACAAACATAGGAAGACCAAATATAAGATGAAAGGAGAGAAAAGGAATTAAATGAGGACGACACGCAAAACAAAAATGAATGGAAGAAGAAAATAAAAAATAGCGACCCCCCTAACGAATGGGAAAAACTAAAAAAGAAGAAGAAGAAGAAATAATATTACTGTAAGAAAATTTATGTATGGAATTTGTACATAATACATAGGATCGACGGAAGGTGTTGTACTGGCCACATCAGATTTTTAAATAATGTATTTGTTTCTATAATGTTGTCCAACGGTTTTTTTTTTCTTTAAATACGGTTATTGTTATTAAATACCTATTACATATTAAATATAGTTTAATAAATTTGTAGTATATTATTATATATATGTGCTATTGTCTATGTTTATATTACTTGTCCAAAGAAAAAGAAATATTAAGTAAATTACATCGCGAAAATGAAAAAAGTTTCCGTACTTTTATCCGGCATTGGAATTCTATTCAACACTCTTTCTTTTAATTCTTAAAAGTTCCCAATAAGTATTTAATTTCTAACTAACTTGCTGTTTGCAACTTAATTTTAAATGACAAATAAATTACTGCTTAAAATGATAGTGCAAATGTTGTTTTGCGGATAACAGCACTGATAAAATAAAAGGAACAACTGCACATAAAACAAAACTTAATTTCTTTCATCTTATACCGCACAGAAGTTCTGCGAACTAAATAAGAACAAAAGATTAATTATTAACCGATTTGTGTGTTTATTAAGTAGCATTATTTTCTTTGTTGCTATGCGATAAAAAGTATGAAATGCAGCAAAAACTGCATAAACAATTTACCTACCAAATGGTTAATTACTCACTAAGCATAAAATCTTGCTGTCTTCGATGACTCTATCACGAATTCTGGGAAAATGTGTGTGTCGCAAGTCGCTAGTGATTTTTTGTCAGAAATTAATCTAAATTTTTCTAGTGGGTTGACTATATTGATTAGGCGTTTCGGTTGGTGTTTTCTTTGCTTGTGCTGAATCATTGTTTATGCATCGCCCCGGGCTTGGAGGTTCCAGTGACCCTCGGACACTTGTAACCCATTGTTTTACACTAATTTATCGATTGAGTGGATGAGCTTTGTCAACAACTTTGCGTGATGTTACATCAATGTTATATTAATATAATATGAAGATGGTTAAGGGCGTTAGGATTTAGATCGATGTCGTACTTCAAATTTGCGACTAGAAGTAGAAGCAGATTGGCACACATAATAAATATGTGTTTATTGTTTGAGAATTGAGATGCACTGGAAAATATACTTATAAATATTTTTACCCCCCGCTACCCTTGGTAAGGGAGATATAGGGATCGTGCTAAAAATCGCATACCGAGATTTTGGTAAATGACCACGTTATAAGGTCCCTAGAATCCATTTTTAACATTTTCACGATGATGTCTGTGTGTATGTATGTGTGTATGTATGTATGCATGTATGTGTGTGTGTGTGTATGCATGTATGTGTGTGTGTATGTATGCATGTATGCATGTATGTGTATGTGTGTGTGTGTGTGTATGTGTGTGTGTGTGCGTGTGCGTGTGTGTGTATGTATGTATGCATGTATGTGTATGTGTGTGTGTGTGTGTATGCGTGTGTGTATGTATGTATGCATGTATGCATATATGTGTATGTGTGTATGTGTATGTGTGCGCGTGCGTGTGTATCATTCAGAAAGTTTTACAACCATGTATTTCTGCCTTATTCTAATATGGAAAGAAGCCATTAGATTTTGGTGGCAATCGGATAACCGAAAATGGCAGTTTACTTGAAGCTCAAGATAGTTTTTCTACAAAAAATACCTTTAAATGTAATTTTTTCGCAATTTGTTATTATAAAAATTAAAGGTTATTCCATTTTCTACAAGTTTGCTTTAATACTTTTTCTATATATTTTATGGATAAATTTATAAAGTAATATAAAAATTATATCTCGGAGCTTATGCTTTAAACACATCTCCGTGGTTACATATTACATAGTTCAGCTCAAATGTATGTAATTGACAGATAAATGTCACTGTCAAAAAATAATCATTTCAAATTAATAATAGTAACGTTTTAAAGGGAAAATTGGAAATAGAATAATAGTTTTATGGAAAGTAACTTAAAATACATAATTTCTAGCATTAGTAAATATGCAGATATGTATTTAAATAATGAAACAAATAAATATATTATCACGGCATATTATCCATTGGTGGGTGTGCTAATCTGATTCGGTAGTGATGATGACATATTTGTATTGTGCGGGCGTTTACCACAAGGGTTAATTTTATGTTATTTAAAATTCGAATTATTTGGCGTTGATAGGGATCGAATCGGATTCCCAAGACTCACGACCAGACATCAGGCACGCGGCAACGAGACCCCATAGGTAAATGGCGGGAGGTATTGTGTTGGTCACACCAGATTTTTTAGCAAAGTGTACAGGCAATTTGTACATCATTAGCAATCGTGAATATATCATATTTCAATTAATTAAATGCAACTCGTAACTCGTTCAAGAGTATTAACGAACTTGTGTTTACGAATCCTTTTATCTCTTATAATGCAATGAGCAAATGTTCATTTTAAAACTGATAAATTAGTCGAGTGCGGGCGGTTCCGCCGTGCGGGTCGGGCTTTGTTTACATGTTAATTTTATATAGTAATGTTTGCTAAAGAAATAGTGTTGTACTTTAAATAAACAAAATAATAATAAAGTTTAAAAAAAAATAGTAAGTACAATTGAATCGTGTTTGTTTTCTTTGTATACAAAATAGTGTTTAGCCGTTTATTAGTCGGCCTGGATTCCATAGTCAGGTAATGAAATTTGTGACAGAATTTTGAAGATTTCAAGCACAACATCTAGAAGGTTTATAAAAAAATACTAATAGATATTGTTGCTCTCTTTAATATACAGGTGTCTCATTTTAGATGTTTTTTGAAGGTATTTCAAATAATATTAACGACAAAACAAAATCGTTTGCACATTCCATATTCAACCTTTCTACAAAACTTTAATTATTCACGACAGGAATTTTCGATCTTCATTTGTTTCTGTGCTATAGGCAAACACTCGTTTTTCGCTCATTTCGCAAATACCTCATATCGTATTTATTATTAGAGAAAAATTGTTTTAACAAATTTTGAAACGTTTTTTACGTAGAATAAAATGACGTAATTATATATTTTAAATACTTTATAATTCTCGAGATACAACATAAACTTATGATTTTTTAAATGGGAACCTATGTAAAAAATCTGTTGTGGCCAGCACAATACCTCTCGCCACTTCCTTTTTTGGTTACATAAGTATAGGGCGCGAACAGTCATGTTACATTGTTGGCCTTGACAAGCAGATGTGGGGGCCCGTTTCAGAATGATAATTAGTCAGTATGTTTCATTCAGAATTTCAAGATTTTCTAAATACACGTAGTTAATTTGTCACCAGGAGTGTGGAATTTACTTGTCGAGGAAAATAAACCATATGGAATTGGAAAATCACTAAATTTAGAATGAGAAATTATGATACATCTATATACATAATTACTAGCTATCATTCTGACATGAGTCCCCATATCTGCTTGTCAAGGCGCCCTATTGTATTTAACATTTCTTGTATACCTACATTCTACACCAAAAATTGTACTTACATATATCTATTTCTTATATTTAGATTGTTTAATTTTAAATTCATTATATGAAGAAATTTTGTCCTCTTCTAATTTTTCGAAATGTTTCCAATTCATTGTCAGGATTGACTGTATTTTTGAAGGATATATGTAATAGACCTATAATCTTAAATATTTAACTACTAATACATTAAGAAATAATATAATGTATATGTACTTCCCAGAAAAACTCATTAGTAATATCTATGAATTTCTGACACTTACATTTATCTGTCAGTTACAAACAGTTCAACTGGTCAACTATTTTCCATGGCATCCTTTCGGCTGTAAAATTTATTATAACGTTATTTTATTTATTATATTTCTTTTATCTCTAAATCCATAGAATATATAATAAAATATTTAAATGTATCAGATAAAGAATTTAATTTTCTTTAATATTACCAAGAAAAATTTTCAAAAAATATTATTTAGAAGATTTTTTTCAAGAATCTTCTACTTCCGGTTGTCCAATTGTTACCAAAACCTTTTCAGATCTTCCCATGAATGTCCGATTGGAAAATACGTAATTAAACAATTTTTAAGTCTTATAGTTTTTGAGTAATCGTCCTTCCAACATCCTACATACATACACACACACATACATCCACACACACACACACACACAGACATCATCGTAAAAATGTGAAAATCGGATTGTAGGGACCTTAAAACGTGCTTATTCAATAAAATATGGATATGTGATTTTTAGCATGAATGCAATACCTCTCTTAGCGAGAGGTAAAAATAGTCTCATATTTTATAAACTTTTCAATAATATATAACAAGTCTACATTCTTTTGTTGTTAACGTGAATAAGAGATGAATTAATGATTAATTGGGTGGAAAAAATAATAAAATACTAACAAACAAATGGAAAACATCTAGTGCAGATCATAATTTGTTTATTTCTCATATTGTTTGTTTCAGTTTTACTCATTTTTTCAATTTATTTCAAAAGTATATTAAACATTTTTTTTCGAGTTGTGTCAAAGTCAACTTTAATGTCAATAAATTATAATTTAACTAACTCGAAAATAATTGGCTAAGAATAATTTTGAGAACATAATTAATAGATATTGAATCAAAATAATCAAATGATGATCTGTAATAGATTTTTTCATTTGTTTTTTTAATAATTTTCATTTTTTTACCCCAATAAATTAATAATTCATCTTTTAATCATGTTGAAAACAAAAGAATGTAGACTTTCATTGAAAAGCTTATAAAATAAGCAAAAAGATGAGACTATTTTCTAAATAATTCCTATTATAAGTTTGTATTATATCTCGAAAATTAAGTTTTCAAAAAATCTAATTATGCCATTGTATTCTACCTAAAAAATGGTTCAAAATTTATTAAAACAATTTTTCTTTACCTATCATAATAAATAAGATATAAGGTATTTTTGAAATGTGCGAAAAACTAACTCAGAAACAAAAGAAGATCGAATATTTTGTGGCGACTATTAAACTTGCAAACGGTTTTGCTCTATTGTTAATATTACCCGAGTTACCTTAAAAAAATCTGTTGTGGCCATTACAATAGCTCTAGTCCTTTCCATTGTGGTATATATAAGTATTGTATTTAACATGTCTTATATACACAAAAGATTCTAATTACACCTAATCTTTATATTTACGTATTTTCTATAATTTTAAATTCATTCTATGAGCAAGTTTTCTCCATGTCTTCTAAATGTTCGAATAATTTCTTCCAATTCATTGACGGGAGTGGCGGTATTTCTGTAGGGATCATGTAATATACCTATAACTTTAAATATATAATTAATAATACAATAAGAAATGTTAAATATCAGTATAAGAATATCGACGGATGATGAATAAATTGAAGGAAATAAAATAATATACTCCTTGTTGCAAACATTTCAGATTTTATTAATCCATCCTCAATGCTGGACAAGGAAGAATAAAAATGTTACAGAATAAAAAACAGTATAGCCCAGCAATAATTATACAATAATAAATAATGCTTACCATCAGGAGATTATTACAAAAAAAATTAAATACATGAAGTTATACATGTGACAAAATTAGTTGAAAAAATCTGTTGTGGCCATCACAATACCTCTCGCCACTTCCTTTTTTGGTTACATAAGTATAGGGCCCGACCAGTCATGTTACATTGTTGGCCTTGACAAGCAGATGTGGGGTTCCCGTTTTAGAATGATAATTATGTACATAAATGTCAGAATTTTTCATTAAATATTCCAAGATTTTCTAAATTCACGTAGTTAATTTGTCACCAGGAGTATGGAATTTACTTGTCGAGGAAAATAAACCACATAGAATTGGAAAATCACTAAATTTAGAATGAGAAATTGATACTTGACATCTATATACATAATTACTAGCTATCATTCTGACTTAAGCCCCTATATCTCCTTGTCAAAACACCCTATTGTATTTAACATTTCTTGTATACCTACACTCTACACCAAAACTTCTACTTACATATATGTATCTATTCCTTATATTTAGATTGTTTAATTTTAAATTCATTTTATGAAATTTTGTCCTCTTCTAATTTTTCGAAATGTTTCCAATTCATTGTCAGGATTGACAGTATTTTTGAAGGATATATGTAATATACCTATAATTTTAAATATTTAACTATTAATACATTAAGAAATAATATAATATATGTACTTCCCAGAAAAAGTCTTTAGTAATATCTCCGGCTCCGGATTTCTGACACTGACGTTTATCTGTCAGTTACAAACAAAATTTTCAACTATTTTCCATGGCATCCTTTCGGCTGTAAAATTTATTATAACAGATTATTTTATATATTATATTTCTTTTAACTCTAAATCTATAAAATATATAAGAAAATATTTAAATGTGTCAGATAGAGAATTTAATTTTCTTTAATATTACCGAGAAAAGTTTTCAAAAAATATTATTTAGAAGATTTTTTTTCAAGAATCTTCTACTTCCGGTTGTCCAATTGTTACCAAAACCTTTTCAGATCTTCCCATGAATCTCCGATTGGGAAATACGTAGTTAAACAAATTTAAAGTCTTATAGTTTTTGAGTTATCGTCCTTCCAACATCCTACATACATACACACACACATACATCCACACACACACAGACATCATCGTAAAAATGTTAAAATTGGATTGTAGGGACCTTAAAACGTGCTTATTCAATAAAATCTGGATATGCGATTTTTAGCATGAATGCAATACCTCTCTTAGCGAGAGGTAAAAAATTATACATTGTTCTTGCTGTCGCAGTGTAAGTACAACTGCGAGACAAAGATACAGAAAGCTAACAAATAAAAAATATACAATGTTACCAGTAAAAATTGGTTATAGCACAAAATATCTGTTAGTGTGTATATTGGTGCAAACTTTAAACTGTATACTAATGATGTCGTTTGTTGTGATCTAAAACATTTTGATACATTTTGTTAAGGTTTTCAGTGTCCGTTCTATAATTTGTACTATTACTATTATTGTGAATATAAATAATTTCTAAGAAGTTACGTTTTTCTGAAGCTAATATTTTAAAATTTTCAAAATCAAAATGGTGGTGGGAATTTATACTATGTTTAGATAAAGCGGTTTTTTCTGAATCTAATTTTCTACAGTTATTTTTATGATTATTTATACGATTCTTAATATTAAAGGTAATTCCCAGAAAAAGCCTTCAGTACTATCTCTATAACTTTTAACATTGACATTAGTGACATTTATCTGTCAATTACAGACATTTTAATTTCTTAACTGGTTACCATGGAGATGTTTGGGCTGTGAGATATAAAACAGATTATGTTATAGATTACATTTCTATATCTTTAAATCCATAGAAGATATAATAAAAAAAATATATGTGTCGGATAGAGAATAATTGTAATAAAATATATTTTCAAAAAATAATATTTAGAAGATTTTTGTTAAAATACTACTATTTCTGATTGTCCAATTGTTACCAGAATCTATTCTTCTTCCCATTACTGTTAAATTTAGGAATCCGTAGTTACACAGGTCTGTAGTGTTATAGAATTAGATCCCCCCCCCCACACACACACACGCAGACATCATCATAAAAATGTTATAATCGGATTCTAGGGACCTTAAAACGTGCTTATTCACTAAAATCTGGATATGCAATTTTTAGCATGATTCCAATACCTCTCATGGAAAATGAGACACCTGTACTTATTTTTAACAGACCCTGCGTATGATGATTCTTATCGAGTGAAACGTGTCCACCATTCACTCATTCCGTTCCACAAATCATCTCGTCACTCCTCACCTATCATCACTCTCTTCTATTCCCATCCTCTTCCTCTACAAATTGCCTCTCCTGCTTTCCTGCATCTGTACACTACGGACTGCAGCAGTGCAGTAGACAGCATTGCTCGCGTCCTGAGTCAGATCTCAGAACCGCATCAGCTGAAATCGCGCGGCGGATCATTCATTATCCAGACCGACGCGACACTCGCACAGATGAACTTGGTGAGCGATAGGAATGGGGAAGTGGAAGACAAGAATGAGGATGAGAAAAAGGTGATACTGGTTGGTTTTTACCACTGGAAATAATGATGTAAAGATGGGGACAGTATTTTTGAATATGTCGTAGTAAAGAGTTTTCACATAAGGTCAAAATAGATAGCGTGAAATGTTCTTACGACAATTCAAAAAATCTGATGTGGCCAGCACAATACCTTCCGTCAATCTTGTGTATTATATACAAATTCCATACATAAATTTTCTTGCAAAAGATTCCAAATTTCCAGTTTTTGGTATTTTATGATTTCTTTTCTCGGCAACTGCATTCCACATTCCTGGTAACAAATAAACCACATGAAAAAAGAAAATCATGATTTATGAAATTTATTATCTTTATAATTCTTTAACTCTATATCTGTTGAATATGAAATATAAAATGCAATCAAATCGTATAGAGAATAATATATTCTTTAAGTTATAATAATAGTGTAACGTTTTTATTTATATGGGTGAAGTGTAAAACATAGACAAATATTACTAACTAGAAGAATACGTTTATTAAACGATGAATAATTAAGGATTAAATATTAAAAGATAATAAAAACAACTAACACTATGATTAAATAATTATAAAAACTAAGAATATTATTAAATGCTTAAACACTACGATTATTTATCTAACTAACATTTATATCACTACACTTATTTATATAACTACATTTATTTATGTTAACAACTTGTAAACTGTTTATTTATATCACTGAGTTCATTTCTGGTTGCTTGTATATATGAGACTGTCCTAACGCTGTTCTCCCGACGGTATTTATGTAGCCCCTATCATTCTAGAACTCTTCTGAAGCGACAATGACCTGTATTGTTCACGAACATGCTATCAGTAGCGGCGCAAGCATACTTTTCTCTCAGGGGCGCACGTCACAATAGTTAACTGAGTTTTTCAAGAAAAACTATTAAAATCTTCAAATGAGGTTACTTCCGGTTGACCAATTATAACTAAAATTTAATCAAGTCTGCATATGGTTGTAAGGAAGAGGAATACGCAAGAATTTTAATTTTTGAAATTCTAGTATTGGAGATATCGCGGCCGAAACTGCGGTCACATACATACACACACGCACACACGTACACACACACACACACACACACACACACACACACACACGCACACATACAGACATCATCGTAAAAATAGTAAAATTGTATTGTAAAGACCCTAAAACGTGCTTATTCAATGAAAACTTACCACCGAATTTTTTGACCAAAGACAATACCTTCCTTACCTAGAGGTGACGGAAGGTAAAAATCTGTTGTGACCAGCACATTACCTTCCGTCAATTCTGTGTATTATATACAAATTCCATACATAAATTTTCTTGTAAAAGATTCTATAATTCTAGTAAAATTATTTTATAAACAAACTATGTAAAGTGCACATGACATTGACATCTTCTTCTTTAGCTTTTCCCATATGTTAGGGGTCACTACTCTTATTTATTTCATCCACTCATTACTATTTTGCTTGTCGTCCTCATTCAGTTCCTCTTTCTATTCAATCTTCCGCAATACAGTTCTTCCATCGTCTCTTGGGTCTTCCTCTGTTTGTTCTACCTTCTACTACTAAGCAGTTTATTCTTCTTCCAATATATTATTCATCTCTCCTCATGATATGTTTAAACCATTGTAATCGTCTCTCTTGTATCTTTCTAGAAACTTCTATCACTCGAGTTATTTCCCTATATTTCCGTGTCTTCCCCAATATTCATCTCAACATCCTAATGTCTCTACCCCATTCATTTTCTTTTCATTGACACTGACATCTGTCAATTAGAATTTTCTTAATAAAGTAGCTGGTTCCATGGTTATCGCATAGCTGGTATGATATTTAATTTTTTTATGATTCTAACTCTATATTCATTAAATATGAAGTATAAAATTCAGTCAATTCGTATAGATAATAGAATTTTCTTTAACATTTATAATAACATAAAATATCAAAAAAATAAATTTAACTGCGTTTTTCAAAAAAAGCTATTAAAATTTTCAAATGAGGGTATATCCGGCTGACCAATTATAATCAAAATCTAATCAGCTTTTCATATGGATGTAAAGAAAGAAATGCGAAAGAATTATAATTTTTTGAATTGTAGCGTTGGAGTTATAGTCTATGAAAACGCACATACAAACACAGACACACAAACACACACACACACACACACACACACACACACACACACACACACACACATACATACATACATACATACATACATACATACATACATACATACATACATACATACATACAGACAACATCGTAAAAATAGTAAAATCGTAACTCATTATCGATTTTTTTGATCAAATACTATTCTTACTTAAAGGTGATTGAAGGTAAAACAAGCGGAAAACGTTAAAACTCCTTAGTAAAAGTTTTATAATAGAAAAGATATTATTTTGTTAGTTTTTATTTTTGTGGGATCAAAATAAAACGATAAGTACCTTTACAGGAATGTTCAAAGTTATCACTATCACCTTTCTTTTGTATGCAAAGTCTTGCTCAGCGTACCATGAAGCAGCGTCCGTACGCTGTACGGCCCATGCCTTGTCGAATTTACGCCGCTGCTGCTTCCACCCGGTTACGGAGATCCTCGAGATCGATAATTTCGGTGGTATATACCATGGTCTTCTTAAGCTCCTAAAATAAAAGTCTAATGGGGTTAAGTCTGGTGACCGGGGAAGGGAAGCCAATGAACAAGACCGGCGACTAGTCCAATATTTTTCAAATGCATGCAGTGTTAACGAAGGAAACGGCTGAAATTCGCGAGTATACTTTCTTAAAGAAACTACATTTCTTGACGTATATTTAACGGAACATCTTCTAATGACAACGAACTATAATTAACAGAAAAAAATAAAACAAATGAAATTTGTTAGATCCCTTAAACTTTTAAAGTTTTTCGCCTTGTTTTTACCTGTAGTATCATCACCCAGTGAAATAAAATAAAAGATCGTAAACATCCTGTATATTTAAATAGTGGCAAAACTCACTAAATTCGTTTTAAATTTCAAAAAGTAGCTTCAGGTCTACCAGTATACATGTTCGAAAAATAGGGGACCAAATTTGGAAAATATATTAATCAAACCAAAACAAGAAAAAAATCCTAATAAAGGGTTTTCCAATAAGAGGTGTTATTTTGAATAGCCCGCTATTTCGGTAGATGTCGCTTTTGAAGCTGTCATTTTTTGACATTTGACAAGTAGAAACTACGCCATTAATAAAAATGGAACGATACACGCTTCAACAACGCACTGAAATTATTAAAATTCACTATAAAAATGGTGAAAATTTGGCAGAGACGGTTCGTAAAACTCGACAATTTTTGGGTCGTCGTGAAGCACCTTGTCGGACCGCAATACAGAAATTGGTGGAAAAATTCGAGCTGTTGGGACAAGTTAGTGATGTGAAGAATAAAACTCGTGCACGTCGCTCAAGAACAACCGAGAATATTGCTGCTGTAGCCGAAAGTGTTGAAGAAAACCCAGGTTTGTCCATTCCTCGTCGTTCTTTGGAATTAAGCATTCCACAAACGTTATTACACCGTATTTTGCATAAAGATTTGGGTCTTAAGGCTTATAAAGTCCAGTTAACACAAGAACTCAAGCCGGCCGATCATCAACAACGTCGTGTCTTTGCTGATTGGGTCGTTGAAATGCATGAAAATGATCCGGAATTCCATCGAAAAATCATCTTGAGTGATGAGGCCCATTTCCACCTCGGTGGCTTCGTCAACAAACAAAATTGTCGCATCTGGGGCTCAGAAAACCCAAGAGTTATTGTTGAAAAGCCTCTCTATCCTCAACGTGTGACTGTTTGGTGCGTTTTATGGTCCGGCGGAGTCATTGGACCTTACTTTTTCGAAAATGAGGCTGGAGCAACAGTTACGGTGAATGGATTGCGTTATTGAGAGATGATTAACGTTTTTTTATGGCCGGAATTGGATGGTATTGATCTGGACAACGTTTACTTTCAACAAGACGGCGCTACGTGCCACACAAGCAACGAAACCATTGATCTTTTACGGGAAAAGTTTCCGGACCGTGTTATCTCTCGAAGAGGTGATCACAATTGGCCACCGAGATCTTGTGATTTAACACCTTGCGACTTCTTTCTTTGGGGCCACGTGAAAGAGAAGGTCTACGCCAACTGCCCAGCGTCGACTCAAGACCTTAAAGATGGAATTCGTGAAGCTATCGAGGACATAGGACAGCCACTTTGCGATTTGGTTATGGAAAATTTCATGAAAAGGATATTGTCCTGTCAGCGTGGTCGTGGTGGTCATATGCCTGATGTTATTTTCCACTATTAACGGCATACCTTCCTCTTTATAATGAAATAAACATCCGATCATTTATATTAAAAAATGGCATTTTTCTTTGAATATCAAAATAACACCTCTTATTGGAAAACCCTTTATATCCATGTCCGGAAACGAACCATTTCGGAATAAAACACTCTTTTGTTTGAATTTTTAATTTTATTTTTAGTAATGTTTTTTACTCTCAAAATTACAATAGTTACGTTAATACTTGTAATTTGTTTAATCACGTTTCCTTTGTATCTACATTTTCTGGAAAATGATTTACTAAATTTATTGGAGAATGTTTCATTATTCACACGGCATCATATGTGGTTTATGCACGACGGGGCGCCTCCACATTTTAGTTTCCAAGTAAGACAATATCTTCAAAATTTATTTCGTGATCGGTGGATAGGCAGAGGTGGTCCAACTACTTGGCCTCCACGTTCACCAGACTTGAATCCGCTTGATTTTTATTTTTGGAGTCATTTAAAGAGCTTAGTTTATTCGACGCCCATTAATAACGTAGAGGATATGCGGTAAAGAATCATAGACTGTTACAATAGTATAAGACAAAAACCAGGAATATTCTAACGTGTTCGACAATCCATGAGAAGACGTCTAGAATGTTGCATGCAAGTTCAAGGAGAACATTTCGAACAACTATTGTAATTTTGAGAGTAAAAAACATTACTAAAAATAAAATTAAAAATTCAAACAAAAGAGTGTTTAATTCAGAAATGGTTCGTTTCCGGACATGGATATATTAGGATTATTTTCTTGTTTTGCTTTGATTAATATATTTTCCAAATTTGGTCCCCCATTTTTCGAACACCTGTTATATTCCATTGAAAAATAAAACCATCTGTCTTTTTAATATTGTTTAATTTTCTTTATTAAAGATTTTGTTCTTCCTACAATGTTTGTTTTGGGCCTTGTTTATAATTCGTGCTCTTAAATCCATTGTTTTCACTTTCATATTCCATTAAATCTTACCCTTGGTTGCAAACGCCACTCACTCCATTTTTATCTCCCGCTACCTCGGTAAGGGTGACGGATCGTGTTAAAAATCGCATATCGAGAGTTTGGTAAATGAACACATTTTAAGGTCCCTAGAATCCAATTTTAACATGATCACGATGATGTCTGTTTATATATATATATATATATATATATATATATATATATGTGTGTGTGTGTGTGTGTGTGTGTGTGTGTGCGTGTGTGCGTGTGTGCGTGTGAGTGTGTGTGTGTGTATGTGTGTATGTGTGTGGATATTATCGTTCATGAAAATTATGAAACCTTGTATTTTTAACTTATTCTAATATGGAAAGAAACCATTAGATTTTGGTGTAAATCAGATAACCGGAAAAAGTACTTTACTTGAAGCTCAAAATAGTTTTTCTTCGAAAAATACCTTTAATGTTATTTTTTCGAGATTTATGTTATTATAAAAATTAAAGATTATTAAATTTTCTACAGGTTTGCATTAATACTTTTTCTATATATTTCATGGATAAAATAAATAAATATATCATCACGGCATATTACCCATTGCTGGGAGTGGCAATCTGCTTTGTACACAGACATCGGTAATGATGAAATATTTGTACCATACCATACCTCACGGGCACTCAATGCTGGAGTGGAGAGTACACCACAGGGGTCAATTTATTGCCATTAAAACTCGAAGTAATTTTTGCCGCCGGTCGGGATCGAACCCGGGTCCGCAGATTCGCGACCAGACACTCAGGCACACGGTCACGAGACCCCTATATTTCATGGATAAATGTATAAAATTATGTATAATTTAAATCCCAAATCGTACGCTTTAAACACAACTCCATGGTTACAGTTCAGATCTCAAATACATGTAACTGACATAAATGTCACTGTCAACAAACTAATAATTTCAAATTAATAATAGTAACGTTTTAAAAAGAAAATAGTAAATAGAACAATAATTATATGGAAAGGAACTTAAAACAGTTTCCAGCATAAGTAAATAAGTATGTAGGAATTTTGGTATGTATTTAAATTAATAAAAATTAAATAGCGGAAGGTATTGTGTTGACTACATCAGATTTTTATTTTTGACTTTATAATAATAAACAAATTCACAAAGACAGTACTTATTGAATAATTGCTGATAGAAACTTTTTACAAGTTTTTTTGTGATTCTGAAAATTTTACTAAAGCCTGTTTTACACAATCATATATTTACAATTAAATTTACATGCAAAATATTTTCATTTTTACATAATAATTTTTGATCAAAATCTTTTCGTTTTACACGGCCAAATATTTGTAACATGTTTGATTGTTGCCAACTTAAGTACATTTTTATATGTTGGTAAGTTTACTACTACGGTTTACTAATTTCTCAAATGTTTACAGCTGATGTTTTCATCTGTGCGCTGCGCTCGTTACTGTAAAATAAGTTGTGGAGTTAAGTGTTATGCAAAAATATAATTTTTATATTTTTCAGTGTCTTCGTGCAACAATTCATTTTTTACTAAATTTAGTACACTTCTATTTTGTCGCCTTTGAATCCACGGCTTGACTCAAATTCGTTTACGCTTCAAAATCTTATTTCGTGCATTAACAACTGCGATAATTACAATTATTTTTTTAATTTTTCTATTCATTGTTCTTCATTTGAACTTGATGTTTGGTTTTGTGAAAAGTTCACAGAACAGAATAGCCAATTACCTGCAATTACACATGATATGTAAACTTTTGTTTAATGAAAACCCTAAATATCACCAAAATGTGAAGCAAATGACCTTCAAAATTAGAACATGCCCTATTTGAGATTTTTTTACAACATCGTATGGTACCATAAGAAGTTGTAAATTTATTACCGTGTAATCATTGAAATTTTGTGATCAAATACGAAGTTGTAAAAATGCATGTAAATTTATGATAATGTAAAACAGGCTTAAAGTGGATTTGAAAAATATTGATCTTAAAATATTCAATGTTTCAAATAATAAAAATCTTCGCTATCATCAGTAAAACCAGTAAACAGCAATACGGAACTCATTATTCATTTCTCGTAGCATTTAATCTGACTGTAAGACAACACTTCTCTACTTATCTGATTCACTAGTAATATATGAGGCCGACATCAGTCACATACGCACCTATCTTTACACGGAATACACGACTACATGACTACGCCCCATCTAACAGGACATTTTTCTACTTCTCTGGTCGTCGCAAAAATTAATCAACGGTCAAGTCGAACACTCGACTCGAACGATCCGATGAAAAAGATAGAGGTTGTGTGGTCTTTGGTCCACCAAGTGTCATATGAATTTAATTAATTTTTCCATGTTGAGTTGATATGGACACTGAAGTGATAAGATTAGCAATGAAATATATAATTTTATTTTAGATTTACAGTAGACTAGTGTATCTATTCTGCAACTTGTAACTATAACGTTAAGAAACGAAAACCGTTCGTGAACGACTTGTCTTATTCTTTAACTTTTTGTCGAACATGAACGGAACATTTGTTCTCCAACTAAATTCGTTGGCATTTCTTAATTTCCTAATTCTCGAAAGGTATAAGGTATAACGAACATTTATCAAAGACAATTTCGTACAAACCTTTCGTTTATAAACTTGTGCTCATACTGGAACACGAAAATATAAATTACGATCATAATTTGTGAAAAATGGAAGAAAACGACATTTTAAACATAATATTTAAGTATTTAATATTTTTGAAATAATAATATATACATAGGTTACGAAATATTTTCAGACATGATAACTACGAGATACTAGTAATCCTTTTAATATCACACCGAATGATTTAACAATTTCCTAAATATTTTGCGCACGATTTCTTTTTGCAAATAAATCCTTTCTTAGACGATGGGTATCCGTGTAACAAGAATTCCCACGGTATTTTAAGTTATTTTTTATCTTCTGTCACCTTTAGGTAAGGAAGGTATTGTCTTTAGTCAAAAATTCGACGGTCAGTTTTTAATGAATAAACACGTTTTAGGGTCCCCAGAATATAATTTTACATTTTTCACGATGTCTGTATTCCCTCATTTGAAGATTTTAACAGTTTTTCTTGATAACGCTGTTAAATATCATTTTTCACATTTAATGTTATTATAAATATCCAGTGCGTACAGTAAAACCTACCTTGCAAGACATATAGGACAATATTCACAGGAAAATGTACATGGCTTAGGGAAACAATGCCTAAAAGAATTAAAGTAAATATTACCAATAAAGGTGATGCAACGTAATATTAAATGGCAGAATACTGGAATAACATATTTAGTTTTGGAAAGCTTAAAATCTTTATTTTAAACTAGTTGAAAGAAATTTACTTAGGTTTTATAATTTATTAGTTAAAAATGTTAACCGTCCTAACTAATATGAATTTGGGCTTGTAGTATGTTTATGTTATAATTTTACAAGAAACTTTCTGTGTGGAATAGAACTGACGGAAGGTAATGTGTTGATTTTACATAAATTTTTAACTGTGTCAATTAATAATTTTCTTACGTTTTAGTTCATCCTCTAACTGCATTTTTATTTTCAATGCAGTTACCAGAAATATATCGGCAAAGACAGACTGTCCTTTATCTCAGGCATCAGTAAGTCGTTGTTTACGGAAAGTAACTGACATAATTGTTCAAAATTTTTCACAAAGATATATAAAATATCCTAAAAACATTTTCATTTACAAAATTTCAAGGGTATCACATAAACTACAAAATAATTACAGAATATGATTTTTATAACTAAGTTGTACATTTCGTTCAAAAATATAATATCGTTAACGATTTCTTTCATCATCGAAAGCTTAAAGAAAAATCTGTTTTGGCCAGCACAATACATCTCGCCACTTCCTTTTTTGGTTACATAAGTACATGGCGCGAACAGTCATGTTACATTGTTGGCCTCGACAAGCAGATGTGGGAGCCCGTTTCAGAATGATAATTAGTAATTATGTACATATATGTCAAATGTAAGAAATTTTCATTAAAGATTTTCTAAATTCACGTAATTAATTTGTCACCAGGAGTGTGGAATTTACTTGTCGAGGAAAATAAACCACAGGGAATTGGAAAATCTCTAAATTTAGAATATACATAATTACTAGCTATCATTCTGACATGGGGCCCCATATCTGCTTGTCAAGGCCAACAAAGTCACATGACTGCTCGCGCCCTATTATACATATTTAATATTTCTTGTATACCTACACTCTACACCAAAAAATCTACTTATATCTATTCCTTATATTTAGATTGTTTCCAATTCATTGTCAGGATTGATAGTACTTTTGAAGGATATATGTAATATAACTGTAATATTAAATATTTAACTATTAATACATTAAGAAATAATATAATGTATGTACTTCGCAGAAAAAGTCTTCAGTGATGTATTCGGATTTCTGACATTGACAATTATCTATCAGTTACAAACATTTTACATTTTCAACTATTTTCCATGTCATTCTTTCGGGTGTAAAATTTATTATAACAGATTATTTTGTATATTATATTTCTTTTATCTCTAAATCTGTACAATATATAATAAAATATTTAAATGTATCAGATAGAGAATTAAATTTTCTTTAATATTACCAAGAAAAATTTTCAAAAAAATATTATTTAGAAGATTTTTTTTCAAGAATCTTCTACTTCCGGTTGTCCAATTGTTACCAAAACCTTTTCAGATCTTCCCATGAATGTCTGATTGGGAAATACGTAGTTAAACAAATATAATCGTAAAGTCTTATAGTTTTTGAGTAATCGTCACACACACAGACATCATCGTGAAAATTTTAAAATCGGATTGTAGGGACTTTAAAACGTGCTTATTCAATAAAATCTGGATATGCGATGTTTAGCATGAATCCAATACCTCTCTTAGCGAGAGGTAAAAAGTACATTAAAATAATGTTCTAAAATAATACTTACTAATGAAAGGCTTTAGTGTTATGGATAATTTAAATCATGGAATTAAATAGCTAAATATTGACATTGGTTTTTCTTATATTGGACTATACAATTATTTCTTTTTACCTTCACCACGTTTCTTATAACCTTTTCCAATATACTCAGTCCTCAATTTCATCTCCATACTAATTTCCGCCATGGATACCTGCCCTCCTGCCGTTTGGTTGCCGTTGCCGGTCCTGGGTGTGCTCCACGGTCTCCTAGATGCCGAGCCGAGCAGCCGCTGCGACTACGGCTGTGTGGATGAAGCGGCTGAGATTTTCATGTCTCTTTTCAAACCCGGGGCCGCCGGATCATTAATCACTCGCTTGGTGCCCGAGCCAGCGAGAGCTCCCAGGGAGTGCAGGGGGAGGGGATCAGAGGGAAAAGGTGCCTACTCCCGGAGAAAGAATGGGGGTATTGAAAGTTTAAATACGGTATTGAAAGAAGGAATACATGAAATAAGGAAAAAAAATGTATGAGAATGAGAACGGTTATACAGTTGTACTCTTACTCTATACAAAATTTCGTCTAATGCAAGTAAAATGGCAGTTGTAATTCAACATATTTTCTTATTACCTTTTTCTGGGTGTTCCAATGTGTTTCTATTCCACTACTTTGAGAACCAGTAGTAAGCCTTTTCAATGCAACAGATATACAGTTATTACTGATATCTAAAAATAAAGACAGATTGGCACACCCAGAAACGACTAAAATGAATAATAATCCTTGACAGTATATTTATTCTTTTCGAAGAAAATTCGAATCGTTTCTTGTTTTACATACGAGGGTCGAGGGTCACGCTAGAATTATTGAGAATAAGAAAATCAGGTAGGTAGTAGAAAACAAAATTGCTCCATTGTTTATCTGTCATTTGAAGGTTAAAAATCTGATGTGGTCAACACAATACCTCTCATTTAATTTAATTTTTGTTCATGTAAATACTTTAAATTAAATATATTTAAATACCAGGTTCGATCCCGACCGACGCTAAATATTTCGAATTATAAATGGCACAAAAATGAACCCTGTGTTGCACTCTCCACGACTAGTAAACGCTCGCACGGTACAAATATGTCATCATTGTTAACGAAATCTGTGTACAAAGCAGATTGGCACACCCAGTACTGGGTAATATGCCGTGATGATATACCTATATTCCTACATATATACTTATGCTGGTAACTGTATTTCCATATAATTTTTTTCTATTTACTATTTTCTTTTTAAAACGTTACTACTATTATTTGAAATGCTTAATTTGTTGACAGTAATCTGTCAGTTACATGCATTTGAGATCTAAAATGTATAACCATGGAGTTGCGGTCAAAGCATAGGCTCCAGGATTAAAATTATAGATAGTTTTATAAATTTATCCATAAAATAATCTATAATTGTATATAACATAAATGTCGAAAAAAATAACATTTAAATGCATTTTTCAAAGAAAAATTATTTTAAGCTTCCAGTGCCATTTCCGGTTATCTGATTTACATCGAAATTTAATGGTTTCTTTCCATATTAGAATAAAGTAGAAATACAAGGTTTCAAAATTTTCTGAACCATAGTATTTGAGTTAGAGCGTAAAGAGGATCCACACACACACACCCACGCACACATACTAATAGACATCATCGTGAAAATGTTATAATTGGATTCTAGGGTCCTTAAAATGTGGTCATTTACCAAAATCTCGATATGAAATTTTTAGCACGACCCCTATACCTCCTTTCCCAACGGTAGAGTGAGGTAAAAATAGAACAACGCGATTTCAAAATATGAATTCAGCATGAAATTCTCAATCTTATTATGTAGCTATGTGAAAACTTTATTCTCAAATGTATGTTTGTAAATTTAGAAATATCACGGAATAATTTAAGTACGAATAATTCATTGAAAATTTTGTTAAACATGACTTTTTTTAAATAATACATTAATCACTGTTAGTAATTAATAATAGATGGAATAATCTAACGTTAAATTATAACTAATAATATTACACCTTAATCTTGAAATTAATTTTTATTTTTATATTAATTTTATTAGTTTATTGTTAAACACTGTTCAAAATTGGAAATAAAAATTCAAAAACAATCTACATATTGTGAGTTCCTATTTAAAACAACCTTTTCTGTATACGACTAAGAATATATACAACAGTTAATGGTTTATTGATAGAAAGAGAAAAATACAAATATGAAAAAAAATTCAAATATGTACTAGTCTTTGTTTAGCAGTAATTCAATAACTATTGTTCTTTCAAAATACAATGTAAACAATATTTTATTTAATACTAAAGTATAATATTCAAAATGGCAGTGTTTTTATTTAGTTCAATATTATGAAATAATAGAAAGACTGACTTGAATTTAAATTAGTATTGAATGCGAACATCACTAATAGTGCCATCTACAAAGATTTTCCGGAACTACGTATTTACAGAAAATACTCACCTGCTTTACCCATAATGCTTAAAAACAGGAATAATAAAAAACAAGAGTTTCATTTTTTATTTTTACATTCCTTAATATTTACATGAAAAAAAAAGAAAAAGAACAATTACTTTAATCTGAATAATTACTTTAGTATCCCTGTCATATCATATACTTTTTGTAACATTTCTTTCATTCTACCACCTTCTGCTTCTACTTCTTGTTCTCCATTCCCTATTCGAATCTCACAGGCACAGCTGATTAAGAAAAAGCATTTAACTACCTCAGGCTTATTATGGGCCCTGAAATGAAACTGAAAAGAGACATGATTAATGATAGAGTTACACATATAGCAATGGAACGTTTGTCTGACGTGACGTTCTCCGTCTCCGTCTCGACACGGCTTCGGCTTCGAATCCGGCTCCTATATTTAAATTCCCCATTATGACAGCTCTTGTTACCTTCACCACCAGACAATATCGGGGGAAATCAGTCAGATGGGAATGGAAAATGTTCACCTAGTAAGATGGTATCGTGAAGTAAAATAATACCAATTAAGAAATGGGAATGTTTTAATTTTAGAGATAAAATATTAGAGTTTTTTGGGATGTAATTATAAGGGGAATTAATTGTTGGGTTCGTGAAATATCTTAATCAGTTTATAAATATTGACATCTATATCTGTTTTTGTACTATAACTATAATAATAAACAAGATGGCACTGAATAACGTGTTATTGAAAGTAACTGTTTTATTTATATCGTAATTATTTTTTAATTCCCTTTAAATATTTGTAAACTTGGCTTAGGGGGTCACAAATCATTATATTTGGCATGATGGTGACGCTTCCGGTTTCATCGGAAGTGACATTAACTTTCATATTTCAAATGGAACATCCTATATATTTTTATATATTTGGAATCTACGTAAAATTACAAATTCAGCGATATGCTTGAAATACATTTTTATTGAACAAATAATTTACAAAACGTAAGAGAAGATGATGTATAATTATAATTAATTTGCTAAGCCATGAGCCATGATATTAGGCAAGCTGCGACAACAGTAGAGATAATATTAAGTAATATTTAAGTTAATTGTTTAAATAGTAAGTTATTTTTGTGAGATTCTATATTTCGTTAAAGAAAATGTTTTGTTTTCACAGAATTCACAGCCTACCTGATATGGCATTCCAGCTTAATTATTCATAATTTTTTCTTACGTTTTTGTTATTTATTTCTATAATAAAAATTAACTTCAAGAATACAGTTGAATTCGTAATTTTACATGGATTCCAAATATATAAAAATATATTGGTGTCTCATTTGAAATATGAAAGTTAAAGTCATTTCTAGTTAAACCGAAAGTGCTACTGTCATGCCAAATACCTTGATTTGTGAGCCTCTAAGCCTAGTTTACAAATATGTAAAAAGAATTAAAAAGTAATTATTAATAAACAAATTATTTTGAGTGGCCCGTTTTTCAGTGTCGCCCTGTGTAATTTGAAAACTTTTAATTTATATAAAAAATTCAAAGAGACAATCAAAAACTAACACCCGGTTCAAAAATTATATTGAAATCTCCTTTAAAGCGAAAAGAAGCCTTTTTGTGGTAAAACCTGTTCCATAATAGTTTTTTAAAAGTACTTTATAAAAAAGTCTCGTTTATTGTTAAGTTCCGAATTTTGTCCATTATGCAGACTCTTTATAAACATTATGGAACAGAAGCAATTAAAGTCGACTTTTAAAGTCGGCTTTTCAAAAAAGTAAGTTTTTAAAAAAGGAGACTTTTATGTGATATTATGGAACCGGGTGTAAATAAAAATATATTTTCATTATCACTTTTCATAATCCATTTTGCTTAATCTATAAGACTATACGTAAAAGACCAGAAATGGAACAGAAATACATCATACACATAATAAAAGAACGCACAATATTTTTATTTGCTACATATAGTAATTTCTAAAAACTTTTGGAATTCTAATCACATTCATTATTCAATTTCGAAATTAATATTAAAAATTGAATTGGAAAAAATAGAATTTAAATAATTGATAAAAAGTTTAATTCTGACTTGCCCCATGAGTCTTTGGCGAGTTTTAAAATTTATTTTGTTTACCTTCTGAAGAATCCTTTTCCTTAAATATTTTCATTTTGGGGCTCCTACAGATTGTTATATATCTTTCTTGTCAGTAACGCTCAAAAAGTTTCAATATAAAATTTAAAGTGAAAGCAAAGTTCTGAGACAAAAGACAAAATAAAGTTATGTGCAGGAATTTTGGAATTAAGCGTCTTTAGACAGTACGTTGGATGTGTTAGAGGTTTACACACAAAATTGCCAGCAGATAACATATTCACATTATCTAAAAGAAGATATTAACTTTTGGTCTGACCAAGCTTCACGCTACTATGCCCGAACAACAACGCAGTGTTTGGAGGCAAAAATATAACATTTAAGCCGCGAAGACAATCCGTCTAGCGTATCTCTAGCGAGACCTATTGATTGTTTTAGACGTTACTTACAATGGAGGTGTACCACAATGTGTAGAAGCTCCAAAGTGAAAATAATTAAGGATTTTTCAAAAAGTACGCGAAATAAATTTTAAAAGACTCATGGAGCAAGGCGGAACTGACTCTAATAAATATTAATGTTACAGCTTAAGCTATGTTAATTGTTGTAATAATAAGCAGATTCAATATTATACTTTCCTTAAACCACAGTATCGTCCATTCAATTTTTATGTTACATATGTTAATACTAATATAGAAAATGAAATGTCCTGAAAAATTTGCAATGATATCAGAATTTTAATAATATGCAAATTTTAAATACACCGATATTGTGTACTAAATATTCAAATTAGATTTTCTAGAAAACTATGTAGAATGTAGTTACGTAAATGTAATTCCCGTACCTAGAATTCGGATTCAGATAAATCTATATTCTATAGCTCTTTAAAAGATAAAATAGATAAAATGTCAAAAATTAATACAGTTTATCAAATTCCTTGTAACAATTGTATAAAAACTTATACAGAACAAAAGAAAATATTTTTAAAAACACAAATGTCAGGACATAAAAGAAA
Source organism: Harpalus rufipes (assembly GCA_951394225.1). Taxonomy (NCBI): domain Eukaryota; kingdom Metazoa; phylum Arthropoda; class Insecta; order Coleoptera; family Carabidae; genus Harpalus; species Harpalus rufipes. The sequence goes on from OX596279.1 coordinate 49,076,279, forward strand.
TTCAAACAGATTTAACAATAACAGAAACTTCGTACTCACAACATTGTATAGAAACTGGACACACTTTCGACATTGAAGGAGTAAAAATTCTAGATCAAGAACCTTTCCTTCATGAACGTCTTATACTACGCTACATATACATAACAATAAAAACAACGTAAATTTCAGAACCGACATCCAAAATCTTAGTACAATACTGCAGAATTTGCAAAATTTTTAGACCAACTCCATAGGCTGATAATTGCACCAACGACAGTGCAGTTCCTTATACGTGTAAATTCTAGTCATTTTCTGCACAGAAAAAAAATTCAGTAGTCCCCATTGTGATAAGATTGTTGTTACTCTATTATATTTTATTTTGACTTTATAATTTTATCTGTGACGTGCTTTATTTATTTATTATTCTATTGTTCGACGAGATCTACATGGTTGATTTTACACACTGTAACAAATTATTATAAAATATTAGTCTGTAAGTATGTGTATAATGTAAAATTACTTTTTTAACACTTATTTTCCCATAGTTTGTTCTGAAAAAGCTTCAATAGGAAGCGAAACGTCGGCTTTTGATTGAATAAATTTTATTTACTGACTGCATTCCTGCTTATATATTTTATCTATATTATTATTATTATTATTAAAATATGCGTACCCAATAATAATTAAAAAAGCGCAGATATTCATGTTATAGTATTTTATGTATCTACATAATTTTTAATCAATGTACCTAATTTCCAACATTTCACAGAAATGTAAAGTAAAATGTAAGTACCAAATGTTTAATAAAATGTAAACCCCCTTTTATTGTAATTATCATTGTAATTACACAATGCTGCAAATATTTATATAGTACTATCGGATGTGAATAGCCATTAGTAGTCGATACACTCAAATTCTAATACTTATTTATGTTATCAGAAATTTATTATTGTAATGGTCGTGAAGATTCTCATATTTCTTATCATTATAATGTACCAATAATTTAATTTAAAAAATCAGATATGCTGGTTTTGAGCATTTGATTTTCTCGTAAACCAGAACCTCGTTACCATAGCTACTCAATATGGTAACATAATAGATTCATTATGATACCGATGGCCCGTTATACCAACGTAATTTCAATTTTAAGCGTTCCTTAACCTTAACCCTGTCTTTCATATTTATGTTGGTAATTCTACATCTACTATATGTTTATCAGCTACGTCCTTTGTTTGTCCTCAAACTCATATTTGTTGTTTCCTCCGGTAGATATTCTTCTTCACTTGTTTCCTCTACTTTTACGCCCGAATTGTGACTAGTTGTGAAGGCTGTACTCACATCTTACGCACGACGACCTCTGTTAGCCAGGATTCAATTTCTGCGAAACTGATCCTATCGACTGCGCCACTGTAACACGAGGGGGTCTCCAATAATCCACCAAATAATTAAGAAACTAAATTTTCAACTGTGTGTAAATTATTAATTATTACTTAAAAATAATAATTTTCCATTTTTACCTCTCGCTAAGAGAGGTATTGCATTCATGCTAAAAATCGCATATCCAGATTTTATTGAATAAGCACGTTTTAAGGTCCTTACAATCCGATTTTAACATTTTTACGATGATGTCTGTGTGTGTGTGTGTGTGTGTGGATGTGTGTGTGTGTGTGTGTGTGTGTGTGGGATGTTGGAAGGACGGTTACTCAAAAACTATAAGACTTAAAATTTGTTTAACAACGTATTTCCCAATCGGACATTCCCGGGAAGATCTGAAAAGGTTTTGGTAACAATTGGACAACCGGAAGTAGAAGATTCTTGAAAAAAAATCTTCTAAATATTATTTTTTGAAATTTTTTCTTGATAATATTAAAGAAAAATAAATTCTCTTTCTGATACATAAGGTTTTGGTAACAATTGGACAACCGGAAGTAGAAGATTCTTGAAAAAAAATCTTCTAAATATTATTTTTTGAAATTTTTTCTTGATAATATTAAAGAAAAATAAATTCTCTTTCTGATACATTTAAATATTTTTATACATATTTTATAGATTTAGAGATAAAAGGAATATAATATATAAAATAATGTTGTAATTAATTTTACAACCGAAAGGATGCCATGAAAAATAGTTGATAATTTAAATTATTTGTAACTGACAGATAAATGTCAGTGTCAGAAATAATGAGTAATGAATTAAAAATGTACTTGGAGAATCCCTTAGTTCTTGATCTGTGACTATTATGGAGATGACAAGTCTAGGTTGAAGGACTTAAATTTGTTTCAAACATTATGGGACAATGTACACCAGTACTGTAGACTAGAGTAACTTTGAATTGCGAAAAAGCTATCAAATTCTTCTCAAGTAAGTTGTAAATATTGACAAAATTACACATCGATATAAGAATAATCGGAGTGCAATCTATCCGTCACTTTATTAAAAGGAATTAGTGTTATTTAGATATAACAAGTATGAAAAAATAAAATGTAAAAGAAGATATGTAAGAATAGATGCACAATCCAGATATATACATTTTAGACCGCCCAAAATTAATGTTTTTACTAGAAGAATATGAAGAGAAAGTAAACAAAGTTGTTCGAATTGAAAATTGCTGTTACCAGCCTAATATTTATATATGGTAAACTCTACTTTGTAATTTATTGTAACATAATTTATGGTAAATATCTTTATGTTGAGACATGCTATTATTGAATAATAAAGAAGTTTATACGTCATAGATTTATATGAATATATTATTTGTATTTATAAAAATATTCTTTGCTTTATGCATACAGCCAGGTAAAATATACGGCGAGAGGTTATGTGCTGGCCACATCAGATTTTTTTAAAATTATTTTTCTACTCTAAATATTTGAAACTACTACAAAAGCAGAAATAATTGTTATTACTTAATCTATAGTTAATACAAATTAAATACCCATATTTACTAAAACTAAAGATCAAGCAGTATTTAGGTGTTATATCGTCATTTATTATTTGTTGTAGATGTAGAATTACCTATACAAATATGAAAAGACAGAGGGTTCATACTTTTTGAAATACATAGCTTTTTTGGCGGTGGGTGTACATTGACAGGAAATATTACATGAATTACTGTGCATTGTTGTTAAAATGCAAGTTGCATTTTTACTTCCTTGTAAGTAAAGGAAGTATTGTAATCGCGAAAAATTTCGGTTTTCAGATTTCAGCGGAAATATCCATTTTGATCATCCCTGAATCCATTTTGACTAATTTCGTCGTGACGTCTGTACGTACGTACGTATCTCGCATAACTCAAAAACGGTAAGCCGTAGAAAGTTGAAATTTTGTATTTAGAACTGCTATAACATCTAGTTGTGCATCTCCCTTTCTGGTTATTACACAATTTCCAGAAGTGTCACTTTACATGAAGCCTATAATAGATTTTAATGAAAAACTGTTTTAAAATATAATCCAAAACTTTTCAAATTTGGTATACAAGACTTTTATGTCAATCGAAATAACATAATAGATTTTGGTTAAAATAGGCTAACCGGAAGTGGTAAATTACTTAAAGTTGTTAACAGTTTTTCTTGAATAAAATGATTTTATTTTGATTTTAGAAATAAATGCTTCAAATAAAAGTTTTAGAGAATTAATTTCTGCGTCTAGCACATCACGTATTATTAAATTAGCCCTTTGTATAAGCGAGAAATGTGCCTGAGTGTCTGGTCGTGAATCTGGGGACCCGGGTTCGATCCCGACCGACGCCAAAAATCACATCGCATTTTAATGGCACAAAATTGACCCCTGTTGTGCACTCTCCACGCCAGCAATGAGTGCCCGTGAGGTGACGCCTGGTAAGCGCCCGCACGGTATAAATATTCCATCATTACCGATATCTGTATACGAAGCAGATTGGCACACCCAGCAATGGGTGTGCCAATGAATGTGATGAAATTTTTTTTTTTTTTTTATATACTTTTTTGTTTTCGTAATAAAGCTTGCTATGGATTAGGACAAAAAAAATGTTCATGTCAAATTATGTTAAATACGTGCAATTTTATGATTCGTACAATAACAAATATTATATTTTTATTGTGAAATTAGTCATATTCATTGTTGTAATCAAATATTTCTTTGTTGTAATCAAAACTCTCTTTAAAAAGAACCGGGTTAGATTATGGTCGCTATAAATCTTACTGTTTTGAAGTTAAAATTAATATTTTGTAATTTATTTATTAAAAAAATATATATAGTTTAATAATCGTACAAGGAAGTCGTGTGGTGTCCGCATCAGATTTTTTTATTTAAAGGTGGCTTAAAATTTAAGCCTTGTTGGTGTAACTTTACTCTTTTCGCCGAATATATGCCAGAGTTATTGCATGAATTTCCACGTGATCAGTAAGAATCATTGTACGCTATTGGCCCATTAATAAGGGCTCGTCCACAGTAGAAAGCAAGTATAAATGGATGCAACTCAAAAGGGGATGTTATTCCGTAAAAATGTTGTTTTATATTCCCTTGTGGTAGGTTTGCAAACTGAAATATGTATTAAGTATAAATTATTTTGAAACTGTCAATTCTCCAAAATTTATATTTACTTTTAAGTGTTTAAACATATGTTAATTGTTTTACTTATTTCTAAAATTGTACGTTAACCGTTCTCGTATGAACATAGCAATGAACGAAGGCGGGGCCTATTAAGGAAAATTCACGTGATCAGAGAGTTTTCGTTGGCATATATTTGGCGAACAGAGTATAGTATAGCATTAGTCTTTATAGTTCTTAGAGTACACAAATTTTGGTTTATAATATTGTGATTATGACAAGGCAGCATATAATAAATAAAAATAAAAAAATAGAAATATACACTGGCTTGCAAAAAAATCGCGTATACTTTGGTTCACGAAAGATGACAATTCAAGGTCACTTGTTCGAAGAAAGAATACACAACATTTAATACAGTAGTACTGTCCATACGATGTAACTTGGCGAGTTGGGGCAATTCTCATTATCACTGCGGTAATGGGGAAGTTATAAAATCCATAGGCGTACCGAAATTACGAATATTACAAAAAAAAAGAAATTATTTATACAAAAAAAATATATTACAAATATTGGAATGAATTATTTATTATATAAATCATTATAATTATTTTTTAAATTAATTAAGTTAAGAAAATAAAATTTCTATTGCTATTGAAAAAAAAAACACCAACGCTTATGTATGAATATAACTTCTTGGGTTGAAAAGTACCTGACACCCCGAGTTTGAGTGTATTAGGGTGAAATTTGCTTTGTGTAAGGCAATAAAACATTGTAAAATCACTATTGCACTTCTGAATCTGTGCGGCATCGAAGTAAAAGTAAATATTTGACAAAACGCAACTTAGGAATAGTGAACTGAATTACATTCTTTTGGCTCGCCAAATTACATCGTATGGACTGTACCTTAGCAACATTTCATGTTAGAAAGAAAAGATTATTTGACGTATATCTATGTAGTTTATGTTGTGTGACAGATATACGTTAATGTTGACATTACTTTCTAACACGTTACAAATATTAATGACGTATGTCGTAGAGTAACAGATATCTAATTATCTACTACACTGCCCTCTATGCTAAAATATACCCAGTGACGTTGACATTTAAGTTAAATAATTATTCCATGGTTTTTGTCAAGTCTAGGTTGTTGTGTTTTGCAAAAAAATAGCTGAGGAGTATAAATCTTTGAGAAAGGTATTATTTAAAAAGAAACGTAATTTTCTAATAAATTACACTTATTTTTTTCAGTTAAAATGTATCCATAAATATTTCATGTTGCACGTATATGTATACGAAATGCAGTGAAGTTATCTGTAAGTAATATTACACCATACGGCTAATAATTAACCTTGAATTGTCATCTTTCGTGAACCAACTATACACCTATTTTTTGCTATAGTGAATCATTCTTGAATTTTGACTTGTCCATGTCACTAGTGTCAACCTGTCAGTTAAGATGACAAAGTTAACAGAAAACTAGAAATACATACTTGGTTGTTCTTCCATTTTTCTGGAATATATGTATATATAATTTAATAGGAACATAAACAAATGAAGAACTTGCTCTATAATAGATAAAATGGTTACATGTTAGTGACAACTCCATTGACAGTTGATTAAAAATTTGTATCTACATGGCTAAAAATGGTAAAAACTCGGTTACTTGATTCGTAAGGTGTGCGCAATTTTTTTGCGAGCCAATGACAATATTGATTTTGTTTTCTAAATACAACTTTAAATTTTTATTGTTACTTTACATCCAAAATTTTATAAAAAAAATTGTGACTAAAATTTTAACATAAATATATTAGGTACAGTATTAAATGTCATTATTCCCTACAATATTTATTATAGACATCTTCATATTCATATTAAATTTAAGTTGTGATAGGTTTTAAATAAATAAATTTTCTAATATTCAATTTTGAAATATTCATCTTTTTATTTCACATATTCTATTGTTAGTTAATATAATAAAATAACAATAACAAAAAGTAATAACTTTGAATATATAATACATATAAGAACGGCAACGCATATGGCCTAGCAAGATACTATATCTGTCTCTTTTTATTCACAAAATTATTATAGATAGCTAGTGACTCCTACCACAAAACTATGAACTACGGTAAATCGTGCTGATAGCATTGACAGATACTATTTGTTAGAGGTATTCAATAATCAATAATTCAAAAATATTGTTTCATAATAACCAGATAATATATTTTGAATCTTCAATGTACATGTATACTTGTTTTACAGTAGCAAACTTAAAAACCTTTATAAAATCTTAACTTGCTGTTCTAGCTACGTGGCAACACTGTGCAACATCCACCTATTATGTATTTTTTGAACTAACTCAGAAATAATTCGTATACGGAGGGATAGATGGCTCCTTCTCTCGAAATATTTAATCTAAATACATTACGTTGCCGTTCTTATATGTATTATATATTCAAAGGTAATAACATTTTATTTCCTTTATCTTGTATTCCAAAACATAATATGAATTTAATTTTTTATATTTATGAAAAACCCTAAAGTTGCAGACGCGTTGCTTTGTATGCACCACACAAACCTCTCTAGAACCGAATTTGTCGCCTGTTATCAAACAAATTCGGATCTACAGGGTAGATGTAGAGCATTAACGTGATGCGCTGATCGGTGATAAAACGGGGTTCAATTTTCAGCGCCGCACACTAGTTGTAGTAGTAAGGCATGTGTGTATAGGCGACCGTTGGGATGTTGATGTTGAGCCCCTCAATTTATCTTGCGTGCTAAGGCACCGGTATCTAGATTCAGAGGTGATGAGGATGGGATCTGTAATCATAAGATAGGGGGGAGGATTAGCAAAATGAAATATATTAAGAAAAAAATAATTGATATATATGTGGCTTAATGCAAGAAAAATCAATGTCAACATTTAAAACCAATAAGAAATTTACAGTGTTTATGGCCCTGACAAGTAAAATTGGCTTGTATTCGATTGTAACTTATGTTACAAAAGTTTTGAGAATAAGTTATACTTCTTTCACCAAATACAAAGATTTTTTTAAAGGATTGTTCCTATAAACTAAGGAGATAAAAAATATAAATTTAGAACACTGATATCTTGTCTCATTTATCTCTGATCGATGTTAAATCACTTCCCGGATTGTTAGAAATATTATTGCTGTAACTGTTGTTCGATTTGGTATTCCCAGCCATTATTGTATACTTTTCTGCTAAGAAATGTCCAAAATTTTTCTATGAGTCGCGCTTTAGAAACATTTTGGGGATAATACTCTCTCCCTGTTTTCTATAAAATATTAGCTGTTTAATGCTCTGCAGCATCTGAAGATTAATTGAAGCTGGGCCGCAATGTATTTCTTTTTTGAAATTTTAAATTATTTTTGAACAAAATTCTGCTAACAATCATTTTTAAAATTTTAAATTATCGAGTTCATTTGCGCGATTACGTTCTGTCTTTGTCTTGAGCACTGTGAATGTGTCTGTTGCTTCGATTTGGAGGCAAAAGTTTAGGTCGTCCATTTTTTGGTAAATTAATACATGCTATACCTTCTTCACATTCCCATATAGTTCGGTAAATAGTCGTCTGTCCAATATTTTGATAACCCAAAAACGTTAACAGTTTCACGGTTTGGCTATCTGTCCAACTAAACTATTGATAGATTTGCATATTTCTAGTTTGTATAATATCTTTCACAACTTTTTCTGGCAATTTTATCATAGTATGTTAAAAAAATTCTAGCTCGGAGTAGGCTATGGACAAGGAAACATATGTCAATTTAACAGTATTTAATATAATGTCAATTTGACACGAGATATTGTTAAAAATGTTATCAAAAGAAATCAAAGCTTTTCTTCTTGAGTCTTATTTTCGAAATAGTAATAAATTAGAAGACGGCGAATGAAAATATATTGTATCCTTTTTATCTTCCGTCACCTTTAGGTAAGGAAGGTATTGTCTTTTGTCAAAAAATTCGATAGCGAGTTTCTAATGAATAAGTACGTTTTAATGTCCCAAAAATACGAATTTATTAATTTTACGATGATATCTATATGTATGTGTGTGAAGAAGAGGTGATTAGATTTTAGTTATAATTGGTCAACGGGAAGTACCCTCATTTGAAGATTTTAAGAGTTTTTCTTGAAAAAACGCAGTTAAATATATTTATTAGCATTTAATGATTATAAATTTTAAAGAATATATTATTCTCTATACGACTTCTTTGCATTTTATACTTCACATTCAATAGATATGGAGTTAAAGAATTATAAACATATTAAATTCCATAAATCAGCCAGCTATGCTAACCATGAAAACTGCTAATATATTCAGATAATTCAAATTGACAGATGTCAGCATCAACGAAAAGAAAATGAATGTGGCAGAGACTAGAATATTGAGATAGATGTTGCGAAAGACACGGAAAGATAGGGTAAGGAATGAAAGATAAGGGAAATGGGTCGAGTGATATAGTTTCTAGAAAGATACAAGAGAGACGATTACGTTGGTTTGAGGAAAGATGGAGAATATATTGGAAGTAGAATGAATAGCTTAATAATAGAAGGTAGAAGAAACTGAGGAAGACCAAAGATAAGATGGAAGGACTGTATTGTGGAAGAAAAAAAACTGCATGAGAACGACACGCAAAACAGAAATGAGTGGAAGAAGAAAATAAAACACAGCGACCTCTAACGTATGATAAAAGCTAAAGAAGAAGATATCAGTGTCAAGTGCAATTTGCATAGTTTGTTTATGAAATAATTTTACTAGAAATATAGTACATACAGGATAGACGGAAGGTAATGTGCTGGCCACATCAAATTTTATACTATATTTTCTTCTTAAAATTACATTTCCAGATCAATTTTGACAATTTGACTTTTAAATTGAATAATGATCAGACATACGTTTCCCTGTTCATACTTTACTCCGAGTTAGGTGTTTTTTTAACACACTTTACTTATATTATAAAACAATTATTATGTATTTATTATGTCCTTATTTAGAAATAAAATTTGGAGTGTCAATTTTTTCTCAAAACTTTTGTTACATACGTTTCGCAATTTTTTTGTGAATGAGTCATTTTACGAACTTTTTCTTCTATATTTCATATTCAAAATTTGCATGCTAAACAGCAGTAACATACATACTCTGATTTAATCTGAATAGTATTAACAGTCTTACAAAAGACCCGCTAACATATTATCACCAAGGTGATCAGTTGTTATCCTATCGTCTGTAGGTGTTCCACTAATACTCAACACCGTGATTGCCGAGCTCGACTTAAATCCAACATTTAAATGGATTCAGATGCTTATCGTCTAGTGTATTTTTTATGTTGTATCAACATGTCACAATAGAATGTTATCAATAAGAGCTAGTATGTTGATAGGTAGTGGCTTTAATATTGTAAATATTAATTTTGTGTCATGGGTCGTATGATAAAAACGATGAAGGAGTGGCATAAAATAATACATTGTGTATTGTAGTATGACATATGCTTATACATTTGATTTGCGATATGATACGTACCTACACTACATAAAGTAATATAATATGTGTGTGTAATAATAATGGGTTACGATATTTCTAAGTCTGATTGTAATACGTTTACGAGGGATTACACAAAAATAACGGGAATTATTTTCTGGCGAGTGATAGGGCTCTTGTTTCGACTTCATTTGATAGATATCTTTACGGTCCGTGAAACTGTATTAAAATTTCATTCTGATTATGTTATATCGTTTGAAAACTAGGACTCGTAGCCGCGCTAAGCTGTAATTTACCCTTGCGCAATAAAGCTGCGCCGTTTAATCTTTTTTACTTCCTTGTACGTAAGTAAAGGAAGTATTGTAATCACGAAAAACTTCGGTTTTCAGATTTCAGCGGAAATATCCATTTTGATCATCCCTGAATCCATTTTGACTAATTTCGTCGTGACGTCTGTACGTACGTACGTATCTCGCATAACTCAAAAACGGTAAGCCGTAGAAAGTTGAAATTTTGTATTTAGGACTCCTATAACATCTAGTTGTGCACCTCCCTTTCTGGTTATTATACAATTACCAAAAGTGGTACTTTACATGAAGCCTATAATAGATTTTAATGAAAAACTGTTTTAAAATATAATCCAAAACTTTTTAAAATTTGGTATACAAGACTTTTATGTCAATCGAAAGAACATAATTGATTTTGGTTAAAATAGGCTAACCGGAAGTGGTACATTACTTGAAGTTGTTAACAGTTTTTCTTGAATAAAATGATTTTATTTTGATTTTAGAAATAAATGCTTCAAATAAAAGTTTTAGAGAATTAATTTCTGCGTCTAGCACATCAAGTATTATTAAATTAGCCCTTTGTATAAGCGAGGTATGTAAATTTAAAAATTATATACTTTTTGTTTTTGTAATAAAGCTTGCTATGGATTAGGACAAAAAAAATAACAAAAAAAAGTTCATGTCAAATTACGTTAAATACGTGCAATTTTATGATTCGTACAATAACAAATATATTTTTATTGTGAAATTAGTCATATTCATTGTTGTAATCAAATATTTCTTTGTTGTAATCAAAACTCTCTTTAAAAAGAACCGGGTTAGATTAATGTTAATTTAAGAATGATAATAGTAAATGAATTATTTTTTGTTCTATATCAAAATATTTCTCGGGCTTGGCTTAAGCCTGTCAATATTTTGTAATTTAATTATTAAAAAAATATGTATAGTTTAATAATCGTACAAGGAAGTAGTGTGGTGTCCACATCAGATTTTTTACTATCGGCAAAAACGTATCTACGACCTGTGATTCTGTTGCGCGTCGCACTGAACTTTTTCCTTGTGTCGGCGAAAATGCACGGAACTACCTCATGTGCTATGCTTTTTGTGTCGTCTGCTCATCGTGTTAGGTCAGGTTAACTTCGTTAGTATTTACCTTCCATAACCAATAGATAAGGAAGGTATTGTCTTTGGTCAAAAATTTCTCATTCGATAACTCAAATACTACAATTCCAAAAATTATAATTCTTTCATATTCCTCTTCCGTACGTCCATATGAAGAGTTGATTAAATTTTGTTTATGATTGGTTAACCGGAAGTACCCTAATTTGAAGATTTTAAGTTTTTTTTTTTGAAAAAACGCTGTTATTTATCATTTTTTTTGACCTTTTATGTCATTATAAATAAAAGAATATGTTATTCTCTATTCAATTTAATTATATTTTTTTTCGTCATATTCAATGAATTTAGAGATAAAGAAATATCTTGCAACCTAATGCTGCTAAAAGCTGCACCATGGAAACAGAATATTCAAATATTACTAATTGACCGATGTCAGCGACAAATAAAATTTATTTATCTTTCTGAAATGATTTTATTGGAAATATAATATAAAATAATTTAAGGTGGCAAAACAAATCACATAAGGTAATACAATAGATTATAGCCATAAGCCAATTCAACAGATTATTATGTTATATATGTATAATGCAATATATGTTTTTATTTTCTTCTTCTTATTTTAAGAAACGTACTGTTCTTTTTAGGAGTAGTTTAGTTCAGTTCAGTACGAGGCTTACCTGATCTTAATTAGTTCATTTCTTCCCTACAATGAAACCGCCCATATAATAGTTTGCAAAAAAAATCTGTGGAATTTGAACAAAATACGTAGAATTGACGGAATATATTCTGCTTTATTTACGCTTTGTAATTGTAAGTGCATTTTTGAGCTGAATTTTGTAGCAAATCGCAAAAGGTTGTAATTAGCATTAGTGACTGATTGTTGTATTATGTAATTTTTTCTTATTATATATTAAATTTGATATCACCATATTTTATGTTTAATTTTATTGTGCGACTTTTTTATTAATCATTGGATTTTAGCGTTCGAATTCGTGAAATTTCCCATTTCAAGCCCTGTTTACTAAACACCCTTTTGGATCCTTGCCCAAACATAATCCTGGGAAAAAACATCTGAGTGGTCAGTGTGATTTATTTCGTAAGAGCTGTTTGACGTGTTCGGCGATTTTGCTATGGCGGGCATTAAGTTCTGTTTCCTGTTAGGGAAATTAGCAGCAATGCTTAGGAGAGCTTACAAAAAATCCGGATGATTTTCTGATTGTTCTTTCAGTTCCTAGCATACATTCAAATAGTTGGCATTCTGCTTATCGGAAAGTACACATGAAGCAAACACTTCAAATTTTCAGTCAAAATTCGTTGGCATAAATTCATGGATTTTTCAGTGAATTTCTCCAATTCATCCATTGTTATACGCCGATCACACATGGATTGCATCACGGATTTTTCAGTGATTTCAGACGTTCTGCAAGTCGAAGAACGTAATTTTGAGCTGATATTCGACCACTTTTAAAACTAGAAAACCACTCCGAAGCATTGCGAGTTTCCGTTGCTGATTTCCCTAACAGGAAACAATATTTTAATGTCTGCTATTGTGAAATTGCTGAACAAACAGCGATTACAAAAAAATCATACTGACAGCTCAAAGGTTTCCCCAAGAATGACACCCAAAAGGGTGATTAGTAAAGGTACCTAGCGGGTGAAGTCGGAACTAAAGCCCTACCACCCGCCAGAAAATAATTCCCGTTATTTTTGGATACCCCCTCGTATGTAGTAAGTACAATTAACAAAGAATATCAATTGTTATTCTATAATGAAAGGAAACTGGCGCATAACTTCTAAAATGTTAAAATGTATGGAAATGAAAGAGAAAAGCTCTTGGAACACGAGGGGGGCAATGAGAATCTGAAGCTGGTGCTCCTATTCTTTACCAACGATGAAACTAACAGGTGGCGCAATCAGAAGGAGAAATTGAATCCTTGCTAGCAACAGAGGATCGTCGTGCGGTGGTGGAAATTCCGCGTCCACGAGATGTGAGTACAGCTGTCACAGCCAAGTGACGATTCGGTCGTACAAGTAGGGGGAACGAATGAAATAGATTGCCTGCAGGAGGAAACAGTAAATATTGAGTTTGGAGACGAACACAGCATCGAACCTGATGCACAATTATGGACACAGTAAATGACAACAACCTACACGTCAAGGACCTGCAAATGGATTACGAGGGGGACGATGATGATGGCGACCTGGACGTGGATTTCGGCGAGGACAACGTAGCCTGCCCACCTGTGAAAATATAATACGTGCGCCGCATCCATGGAAGATACACGGCTTCGAATTTTTTTGTAGTGCCTCGACAGAGACCGCTTTGATGCGAAGAATCAGTTGTGTCCTTCCTAGCAAAAGAGGATCGTCGTGCAGTGGTAGACATTCCGCGTCCACAAGATGTGAGTATAGCCGTCACAGCTAGTGACGATGAGAACTAGAAGAAACAAATGAAGAAAATTGCTTGCCGGAGGAAACAACAAATAATTAGTTTGAGGACGAACAGAGCGATGTAACTGATGAACATATTATGGACATAGTAAATGACGACGAGAACCTGCATGAAATGAACCCGCAAATGGATTACGAGGGAGACGATGATGATGCGACCTGCCGACTTGGACGTGGGTTTCGGCGTGAACAACCTGAGAAAGTACAATACTTGCGCCGTGTACATGGAAGGTACACCATTGGTGTTATCTACACGGCTTCGAAATTTTATGTAGTGCCTTGACAAAGACCGCTGTGGTGCATATGAGTACAGCCTTCACAGCTAGTGACGATGAGGGCGTACAACTAATGAAAACGAAAAATAAAATTGCCTGCCTGAGGAAACAGAAAATATTGAGTTTGAAGACGAATATATTATGTACACAGTAAATGATGACATGGACGTGCAAATGAACTACGAGGAGAACATTGATGGCAACGTGGACGTGGATTTCAATGAGGACAACGTAGCCTGACCAACTGTGAAATACAATACTTGCGCCGCATTCATGGACTGGTGTTATCGACACGGCTTCGAAATTTATTGTAGTGCTCAGACAGACAGCACTGTGGTGCGAAGAACCCCCATCCCCTTAGTAATAGTGCAGTGATCTTCGATTTTTATATTTAGTGTAATCAATAATAATAATAATAATACGTTATTGATATTATCTTATTTTGTACATAAATTGACCATTTGTTGTACTTGCCTTAAACCACAGATATACATAAAACAAAGTATAATAGAGTCTGCATCAATTTTAAAGTTATTAAAGCATATCACTGCAACAACTCACAAAATTTATATGCAATAATTTAAAAAATAAAAAGACTGCGAGGCATACAAAATCACAACCTTACTATAAAGAAAGTAATTAAAAGACTGTAAGAAGCAAGACAAATCTTTATTTATTCAAGGCAAACAAAAAAAACATCACTAAAATGGATTTTTCAATATCCTAGTGATGAGCAGGACATAGGGAGAGTGCCAATGCCAAAGATAAATGCAAGTAGGTTTTTTCTTCTAAATCGTTTGAAAATGATCCCATTTTAATTAGTAAAATGAAATTAAAACAATTCATGTATCTTTTGAAATTACATACATCTTTATTCTAAACATTTGTCATTACTTCAAGTCCCATCGTAATATACTAACCGTAAAATTTTCAAATCTGCTGTTGGAAAATATTTATTATTTTCATAATTTTCTTCTTGTCTTTGACGTCAAATGCAAGCCATTTTAGAATGATATTCTTGTTGCAGGCTGAAGAATACCTAAAACAAATAGGCAATTTTCATTTGACAATATTAACAAAAATATTTGAGGAATTAAACTTCAAGGGATCTCAAAGCTTTGATGAAAAGGGGCAGTTTTGTGTTTTTTGAAACGTCGGTCGAACTTGAACCTGAGTCGTCAGAACAGAACCACAACTTGTCCATAATAGGATCTATTCCTATTCTGTAACTTAATGGTTAATATCTAGCAAACGGTAGAATTAGTTGTTAACATGTAACAAAAAAATAAATTTTTAGTTGCCAAATTGTGTAACAATTAACCAGTTGCTAAAAATTAAGCAATTTGTTACAGAATAGGCCCGAATATTAGTGTATCAATAAATGTGGACCGGTTACCAATCTAAAGACTTCACTTTAATAAATAAATCATCATCGCATATTACCCATTGCTGGATATACCAATCTGCTTTTTACCTCTCGCTAAGAGAGGTATTGGATTCATGCTAAAATCGCATATCCAGATTTTAATGATTAAGAACATTTTAAGGTCCCTACAATCCATTTTAATACTTTTACGATGATGTCTGTGTGTGTGGATGTATGTTTGTGTGTGGGTGTATGTCGGGAAGTTGGAAGGACGATTTCTCAAAAACTATAATACTTAATATCTGTTTCACTACGTATTTCTCAATCGGACATTACTGGGAAGAGCTGAAAAGGTTTTGGTAATAATTGGACAACCGGAAGTAGTAGATTCTTAGAAAAACTCTTTTAAATATTATTTTTTGAAATTTTTTGTTTTTGCTTTTAAAGAAGAGTAAATTCTCTATCTGATACATATCAATATTTTATTATATCTTTTATAGATTTAAAGATAAAGAAATATAAAGTATATAATAATAATTGTACTAAATCTCACCGTCCAAATAAGGTCATGGAAACCAATTGAAAAATGAATGTTTGTAACTGACAGATAAATGTCAGTGTCAAAAATCCAGAGACATTACTGAAAACTTTTTCTGGCAAGTACATTTATTTCTTATTGTATTAATAGTTAAATATTTAAAATTATAGGTATATTACATATACCTAAATATAAAGAATAGATGTAAGTAGAATTTTTGGTGTAGAGTGTAGGTATAAAAGAAATGTTAAATACAATAAGGCGCGAGCAGTCATGTGACTTTGTTGGCCTTGACATACAGATATGGGGGCCCCTGTCAGAATTATAGCTAGTAATTATGTACATAGATGTCAAATATCACAATTTTTCATTCTAAATTTAGTGATTTTCCAATTCTATGTGGTTCATTTTTCTCGACAAGTAAATTGCACACTCCTGGTGACTAATTAACTACGTGAATTTAGAAAATTTTAAAATTTTTAATGAAAAATTCTGACATTTGGCATCTATGTACATCATTACTAATTGTCATTCTGACACGGACCCCATATGTGCTTGTCAAGGCCAACAATGTCACATGACTGTTCGCGCCCAATACTTATGTAACCAAAAACGGAAGTGGCAAGAGGTATTGTGCTGGCCACAAAAGATTTTTATGCAGGTATCGGTAATTCTGATAACATATTCGTACCGTGTAGGCGTTTATAAATCGTCACCTCACTTCCAATAATTTTGTCGTCGATCGAGACCGAAGCCGAGTCCTCAGAGAGATACGAAATTATAAATCCAGACTGATACAGTGACTAGTAGAATAGCTATTATAAAAAGTGTAACATTTGGCAAAAACTATAAATTACCAGCATCCATTCATGCAGCAAATCATTCATTTTTAAATCCCGTCTGTTTTTACAACAGTTAGTCTGTCACGATCACGATCACGACCACGTAAGCGATCGCGATCAGTTGTTTTCCGTTCGTCATCCTCGTCCTTGGCAGTGTGGTGTGAGTCGGACTCGAGTCTCGGACTCTGAAGTATGTCAATGTCAGTTCAAGTCCGTGTCCGTGGTTCGTGCATAGTCACCGTACACGTACTATAATGTTTGTGTTTGACTCTCACTAGCGAAAGTGACGCCAGGCGCTAGCACGGTGACTTGACGAAAGGATAATGTAATTATCAAAGTGGGCTTTGTTATGTCTAATCTGATTGCTATATGAGACGGGTCGTTTTAATAATTGTAATTCACTATGGTTCGAATAATATTGGCAAAAATCTGATGTGGCCAGCACATTAATTTCCTCCTTCCGTCAGTTCTATGTATTTTGTACAAATTCCATAATATTTCTTGCAAAAATTCTATACTTCCAGTATACTACCTTTCCTTAGTTCTGCGTATTTTCTACAAATTCCATATAGACAGTTTCTTGCCAACGGTTCTATATTTCCAGTAAAATTATAACACAAACGTATGTACTATGAAAATTACACTTGACACTGACATGTCAATCAGAAGTGTCTGTTTCCATGGCATAGCTGGCTGACTTATGAAATTTATTTTCTTTATAATATTTACCTTCCGTCACCTTTAAGTAAGGAAGGTATTGTCTTTGGTCAAAAATTTCAATGATGAGTTTTTAGTGAATAAGCACGTTTTAGGGTCCCTATAATACGATTTTTACCATGATGTTTGTATGTATGTATATATGTATGTATGTATGTATGTATGTATGTATGTATGTATGTATGTATGTATGTATGTATGTGTGTCTCTATGTGTATGTGATGAAAGTATCGGATCGCATATCTTCAATACCACGATTCCAAAAATTATAATTTTTTCGTATTCCTCAAGTTTACATCCAAAAGAAGAGGTGATTAGATTTTGGTTATAATTGGTCAACCGGAAGTACCCTCATTTGAAGATTTTAACGGTTTTTCTTGAAAAAACACTGTTAAATCATTTTTTGACAGTTAATGTTACTATAAATATTAAAGAATACACTATAATCTACACGATTTAATTGCATTGTATACCTCATATTCAATGGATATAGAGTTAAAGAATTATAAAGATATTAAATTTCATAAATCAGCCAGGTATGCTATAACCATGGAAACAGCTACTATGTTAAGAAAATTCTAACTGACAGATGTCAGTGTCAATGAAAAGAAAATTAATGTGGCAGAGAGATGAGAATGTTGAGATGGATGTTGGGGAAGACACGGAAAAGATATCGGAAATGACTCGAGTGATAGAAGTGTCTAGAAAGATACAAGAAAGACGATTATATTGGTTTGAATGTCATGAGGAGAGATGAAGAATATATTGGAAGAAGAATGAACAGCTTAGTAGTAGAAGGTAGAAGAAACAGAGGAAGAATAGCGAAAAGCTAAAGAAGAAGAAGAAGGTGTTAGTGTCAAGTGCAATTAACACAGTTTGTTTATGAAATAATTTTATTGGAAATATATAATCTTTTGCAAGAAAATTTATATATGGAATTTGTACATAATACACTGAATTGACGGAAGTTAACATGCTGGCCACATCAGATTTTTTAAACTTATATTGAATATGAAGTATAAAATGCAATCGATTCCAATAGACTAATATTTATAATACACTAGGGTCTCGATACAGTGAACTAATTAATATCGAGTTTCTTCACTTTTCCGAGTTCTCATGAAATAATTATATCTATATAATTTTAAACAAATTAAATATCAAAATATTAATTTTTAGATCGTACGTCCTGAAGAACTAGAATTTTAAAAATCTATTTCATAGGCGTTTTCTTTCGCCCTGATATTTTTAAAAATCGAATTTTAAATATTTGTAGCCATCCATTGCTGAAATGATTTTTATTCGAAATGCTTTCCCTTTTCTTTAATCATCTCTCCATCAATTAGTACATATTGTTTTCTTTGTTTTCACTTATAAAGAGCCTTTTCCATTTTAGGATATACTGCCAAATTTAATGTTTTCTCCTTTTTCTAAATCCGATGAAAGTGCAATCGATTTTCTTCATAATTTGTATTCTTTTGTTTTTTTATTGAACTTAAGCTGGATTCGCAATTCGCATGGACCGTTACCACCGTTAATTTTGCAACCGTAGCGGCCGACATAACAACTACATACCCTGTTCACATGCTTGGTCATAAATATCTATGCACACAGTTCCAAACTTGTAAAACGATATTACTAACACATATGTTTCGACCTTAGTGATATTGCAGGTTGCCATAACCTATAATAAGTTTTGTTTCGCTGGTTTCGCCATGGATAATTTTTCGGAACTCTTAATTGGCGAAGTAGTAAAAAACCCTGTTTATTTAAGCCAGCCAAAAAGAAACATAAAGGAATAAAATACAATAGATTTGATGTCAAACTGATTTAAGTTGGTATTATTGAAATGTGTGTTTTGATCATGCGTAATTAAAATTTACGGCGGCGACGGACCGCCAACGCCGTCAAAAATAGAAATATTTCAACAGCGGCCGTCACCGTTCGTAGCGTCGAGATCGTTCGTACCGTATAATTTCAACCAATCACAGCACAGAACGGTATAAACGGTGAGCAATTTGACGGTGATAACAATACATGTGAATCCAGCTTTATTATCGATTTATCTACTCTATATTTTCGCCATAAAAATGTAGCTCCCCTCTACATGTTCCAATATTTCGGCTTTTTCTTTCAATTTCAAATGTTTTCTTTGAGGTGCCATTATGAATTACAGTAATATGTATTATATAATACACACAACAAAACTTTATACGTATTACATTACATAGGGAAAGCCCTTAAGAATGTATTCCGATCAGCTGAGCGGCAAGTTGCTCAAAAGACTACCAGCGAAGCTGACGCACTGCGCAGGACTTCTATGTGTTCACTATATGGAGCTCAGTATGAAGTCAATGTATATATTTTTGTGTTCAAAACATTGGATAGTTCACTATACAGTGCGTTTACTATTCGCGACTCTACTGTATTTATTGAATCTCCCAATGTCTCTTTCATCATATCTAACTTCTCATTAATTGAATAATCTGCCATTATTGACACAATGTAATAATTGTATGTATGCAATACATTTTTTATGCGCAAATACAATACAAAATAACTCAACCGTCAACAAATTTTGTTTTCAACGCAAATTTTATTTTGAGAAGAAACATTTAATATTTTCATTAATATCTCAAAAAATATCAACTTTAGAAGGTAAGAACCCTTAAACTTTTTTAAAGTAAAAATTATTTTCTATTAATTAGTGCAATGATATACAAGTATTTAGTTATAAAAAGTATTAAAAACTTTATTTAAACAATTTTTCCGTATCTATAATAACTTCCGAGACAAAAAGTGTTTCCAATGTCGCATTCCAGCCTGTATAGCAGCGTGTTCACTATTTCGCGACTCTAGTATAATATTAAATGTCAAAAAATGATATTTCAAGAAAACTGTTACAATCTTCGAATGAGGGTACTTCCGGTTCACCAAGTGGGTCGAGATGTTAATTAAGGACGCCAATTGATCTCGCGGAGCTCAGCCAAGATAGACCAACACGTTTTAGGGAAGAAACGATTACCAAGAGAACGAAAAGAACCATAGTAACATATTACTACAGGTCACTCACGAATAATAAATTGAGGTTAAAAAGCCATCAGATGAAACAATATAAAAAGAAGCTAAAATTTAAATGTTACACAAGTTAAAATCATTATTTATCATTTTATCCTGTGACCTGGGACCATACATTTCATATAAAATTTATTGTATTTTATGTTCTATCTATATTAATTTTTCATATGAATAAATATTATATTGCATTAATTTTATGATATAATAAATAAATAGCGCAGAGCACTACTCTTGTAATTTAAACTATAAATTTCAATTTGATCGAGCTGTAGATTTATAGCGTCATAAAATATGAAACTTTTAACAATAACAATTTATTGTCTATATGCGATAAACATAATAAAAAACCCATGAATAAGTTATGACTTTCAATACACTCTGAACAGAGGAATAAATTTTCATACAAATTTTAGCTGGCGTTCAAAATATATTTCGTAGGAGTCATATTATAATATTTACTCCACAAATCTGCCATTTAAATACTGTCATTTTTCATTTCTCACTGAACAAATTTATAATCTTGTTTATATTTAGCTGTGACTGTGAAACAATTTACAAATGATTTCTCCCACTGGTGTGACGTCAGTGAAACAATTGAGAAAGCAGTTACACACTCGAATGGATATGGGACTGTGAAACAATAATGTGTATGTAAATAAATATGTAAAGTTTTGTCATCGGATACGCGATGAATAATTCAGTGTGCCATTGAGACAAGTTGGTTTATAAATGCGTATTGCTTTACACATATTCATTATTATTTCCCATGAGACAAGTAATTAATACAGTGGTATTTAAATAATGACTCGTGCTTTTTGAATGAACATGCCATCATATTAACACGAAGATATTTTATTGGAAATCATTTTCAAAAAGGATGGCGTTCTTTCTACAACAGCAGAATTGAAAGGCCGTAAGGTGACGCCTGATAAGTACCTTCGACGGTATTCCAATAATACAATTCCAAAAATTACATTTTTTTTCGTATTCTTCGGTTTTGAATTCATATGAAGAGCTGACTAGATTTTGCTTGTAGTTGGTCAACCGAAAGTAATATATTGTGAATTCAGTTACCCCTATAGGTCAAATATTGTCATACGTAATATAACCGAGCTGCAGAGTCCGAAGGACGAGTTGAAATGTGCTGCTTCGGTTTCACGAGCAATATCTTCGATTGTTAATCATATCACGAGCTTATATTTAATGAGAGAATATAATGAATTTTTGCAATCTAACCTAACCTAACTTTTGATATACATATTCATATTGTATTAAAACCATGGTACTACGAATTTTATTTAATATTTCGGAGTTTGAATTATTGTTATTATTTATTTTTATACTCAAAATTAACTGTCAATGTCTTATATAAAGAAAACAAATCCCTTAGTAACGACTATAAATACGGTGATAATTTCTTTGTTTTTTATCATCGCTGTGATAAACTTGTAGCTAGGGAGATTCTGAATGTTGATTGGCGGAAAACATGTCACGTGACTAAGGAATTATATTCTCATTCAAAATATTAATTCTACTCTATTCTAATATACAAGATGTCATATTTTAATGGACCTAGCAAATATCTCGCTTATTTATTAAGTTAGTAATTTCTTTCATATAACATGATTTATACAGAAACATATAAGCTACTTGATGACGGATATACATTCATGATACCACTTCCGGTTTATTAGTAATTAATATCAACTTTGAAATTTCAAATAGAACATACTATATTTTTTACAATTTTGAAAAGTACATCAAATTTGCTTTACAATCATGTAAAAGAATTCATATGTTACATTATTAAAACGTAAAATGGCGGGCACTTTTTTATACTCGTACACCTAGTCGAAAAGAGAATAGTGAGCCATGACTATGGCTTGATATAAAACAATTAACTAAAACAATTGTAACACGGTAAGTGTCAACCTGTAAATAATAGTAATAATTTACCGTGTTACAATTGTTTTAGTTCAAGCCATAGTCACTATGGCTCACTATTCTCTTTTCGACTAGGTGTATAAAAAGGTGCCCGCCATTTTACTTTTTAATAATGTAACATATGGATTATTTTACATGATTGTAAAGCAAATTTGATGTACTTTTTAAATTTGTACAAAAATATTGTATGTTCCATTTGAAATTTCAAAGCTGATATTAATTACTAATAAACCGAAAGTGGTATCACGAATGTACATGCGTCATCAAGTAGCTTATATGTTGCTGTATAAATCATGTTATATGAAAGAAATTACTAACTTAATAAATAAGCGAGATATTTGCTGGGTCCATTAAAATATAACACCCTGTATAATAAAAGAAAACATTATAGATTTTGATGTCAATAACTAGAAGCAGGAATGTGCCTGTAAACTATGCCAAGTAAATTACGTCATTGTCTAGTCGTAGATAATGATATAATTTTCGTCATTTTTATATTGTTTACGCCAATGTAGTCTATTTATTTTTAATTTTTTGCATAAAATAGAATAAAAATAGGACTAATATTTATTTTTGCTTAAAATTAAATTTGTTGTTTGTATGCTTCACAATATATTTAAATTTTGTTGAAATCCTCGTTTTTTTTTCTATTTTCCATTTTTGTTTATTTATTATCACTGACTATGACTCAAAACAAGTATAAAATTAATTTCATTTTGTTAAACCGTGGTTAAACCTCCATTAAATTTAGAATTTTGAAAAATTTGAAGTTTTGGAGACGATGAGTGTATTTGAGTTTTGAAGGCTATGACTTGACAGGACCAAAGGCTGAACGTCTTTATAATACATTTATTTTCCACAGTGCACCTTCAACACTTTTAGATTAACCCTTTGAGGGATTCAAAGGGTTAATCTAAAAGTTTTTGTTTTCAATTGAGGAGTTTCTGGTAAAAACAATCATAGCCCAAATATTGTAAATATGTGTTGTATATAACGACATGTACTTTCAAGAATACCAAACAGTTTGGTAAAACTGTTTTTGCAAAAAGTAACTTAGTCACAAGTTATTACATTTTAAAGTTTCAGCGTTTCCACAAAAACATCCTACAATAAAGTCTAATTATTATGCAATTGTTCATCAATATTTATTTTTCTATTTTTTAACATCCAGTAAATAATTTTCTATTATTTAAACATGATCCAGAGTTAAATGAAGTTACAGAAATCTATAAATCTAAGGAAACTAGAAAGTTGTTTCTTTGATTATATCAAATTAAAAAAAATAACTATGATCGTTTTTGCTCATTTAGTAACTTTCTTATGGCCAAGTCAAAAAGATAACGAACAATTATAGATAACACAGTAAAAAAATTAAATTATAATTTAAAATTAAACATTTCGTACCATACTTACAATAATAAAATTAATAATCCTCTTCTTTAATTATTATTCACTTGATTCCTTACAAAATGGCTAGTCTCAAACATTGTCTTCTCCGTTCCACCTGGTTCGATTCAATTCTTCCTGTTCGTGTCCGAGTCTCGCAACACATTGAACCTGGAACACAACGTTTCGATTAATAATTCATCGGATTCAAAGGCAGCAACAACCAGCAAAGGCTTCGGCTGCCACTAGAATAAATTTGTGGGAAAATATTGACATGTTAATAGCGTAAGGTGACTGTTCACGACTGTACGCTGCTAATATCAAACCATTTCTTATTCAAAGTAGACCACAACAGTGATTTCGGGTTGGGAGATTTATGTTGAGTTGTAAAATATTCGTAATAGCAACAGCAAGGTGCATAAATAGATGATTTGTGAGGTTTACTTATATGACTATATGAGAAATAGTTTGTAAGCGGGTTATGCAGTTTTGAAACAATGTTGTAGATGTAGAATGAAGAAAAAAAATAGGATTACCAAATGCACAATTTGTTAAATGTAGTTAATATACATGTTTGCCAAGCTACTTACAGCGGTAATAATAAATATAGGTTAAGTTCAGAATAGCTTTTTTTTAACACAGGAATAGCTATTCCTAGTTTATCACGAGCTTAACCCACAAATGTATACTAATAAACATGAAATAAGACTTAACTCTAGAATAAACTCTCCAAAAACGTCATTTTAATACAGGGTTAAGATATATTCTCGGAATAACTAATCTGGAAATACGAAATTATTTATTATTACCGCTGTTAATGTCTTGTAAAGTGTTTGCTATGACAATGTTAATTTATCTGTAGTTTTAAAATGTCTTATTGTTATTCGTTAGCAGTAATAATATTATTCTAATACGTAGATAGTAAGCTTATTTTGTTCTCAAACAGTGAAGTTTGTAATTGGAGTATATTATATAACAAATTTTACGAACATCAATTTAAAAAACGAATCACATTTTCTACTACTGCAAATTAAGACAGCAGATATAAAATTATACAGTCAAACCTGCCTAAACCGGAATCGTTAGGGGCCAAATATCATTCCGGCTTCTACAGGAATTTCTTATAAGAAACAAACCTCTACAAAATGGAAATATTTTTTATTTCAAATTTTAATTATAATTTAGAAAACTTATATTTTTGAAACGTACCTAACTATAATACTGTATTAATAATACCAATAACATAATAATGCAATACATGATAATAATAAAGTAATATTTATACAAGAAAGTTCGTCGGTCTGCTTTTTTTTAATAACTCGATTATTTTAAATATTATGATTAAGGGAGATATCTTGCTAAAAATCGCATATCGAGATAAATGATCACATTTTAACGTCCCTACAATTCAATTTTAACATTTTCACGATGATGTGTGTGTGTATCTGTATATATAGATACATATATATATATATATATATATATATATATATATATATATATATATATATATATATGTGTATATATATGTGTGTGTGTGTGTGTGTGTGTGTGTGTGTCGTTCAGAAAATTTTGAAACCTTGTATTTCTACCTTACTCTTATATGGAAAGATGCCATTAGATTTTGGAGTAAATCAGATAACCGGAAATGGTATAGTTCATCCAGGGATCATGTTCCGAAGACTCGTTATCGTTTTATTATGGGTTCACAATAGCTAAAACCGCAATGCCAAAATATTTCGGTCCGTACAGTCGACCAGTTCAGTATTTGCAATGCTGGTATATATTTTACGCCCAGTATTCGACTGTAGACCAAGACTGCACTTTTCAGATTTTCTAAACCGATTACCAGGGCTGTATTTGCTAATATCTAAAACTTTAATGCGTTAATCTTTTGAACTTAGAATTTCCCTAATTTTCTTATAGCTTATTATAAGGTCTGTGAACTTGTCTCCAAAGGATTATAAAACCGTTATTTGTGGCTATGTAGGTATATAAATAGGTGGTGAGTTTAATTATTTTCACTTGTCATTTGTACCTCGTAACTAGTGTACGAAGGCTGAAAGTGTTTTTTATTTTATTAAATTAAATTCAACAGTCAACAACGTTAACAATGTTTCGCCCGTGGGAAGAAAACGAAGAATTAGAAAGTGCTAGTAAAAGTGTATTACCATCGCCTAATATATTTAAACCTTTTTTGCACGAACATGGACAACAAATCGTGTTGAATGTTTACAATGGACTTTTGGAGGAATATGAAGAATCAGTTGCTCTTAAGAAAACTTGCCAACTAACAAAGGTATGTGATAAAACTGTTAGAAAAATTATCAGAAACATCTTTTGCAGACTATCATGAAAATATGTCGGCTGAACTCTTCGAACGTTGGTTTGAAAATAATTTACTTCTTAATATTGCACCAAATTCAGTAATAGTCATGGATAATGCCACCTACCATTCGCGACAAGAGAATAAAATTCCGAGGACAGCAACAAGAAAGGCTGAAATAATAGATTTTTTAGTAAAGAAAAATATGCCAATACCAGAAAGGGCAACAAAAAATGATTTACTTAAAATTATAAAAGAGCAGAATTTTGATAAGTCTTACGTTATAGACAATATGGCACAACAGGCAGGGCATAAAATATTACGTTTACCACCTTATTATTGCATATTCAATCCGATTGAGTTAATTTGGAGCCAACTAAAAAACAATGTTAGATCAAAAAATGTATCACCAAAATTAAATTCTAGTGTAGTTCAATTAGTCAGGGAAGAAGTTGAAAATATTGGCCAGCAACAATGGAGTAACTGTATTCAACATATCATAAAAGAAGAAAATAAATTTATATCACTTTACAAAGACGTGAATCCATTAATTATATCTTTAAGGGATTCAGATATGTCCGATAACAATTCTGAAGACGAGGACGAGTGCACTATGTCCGAATAAATATTCATATATTTTTTTAAATGACATGTGGTTATAGGCCTCTTGCGGAAATCGCCACTATAAACAAAGATTAACGGTCCGCAATTAGTATCTCCTGGGTGGTCACGGAAATCTGATTATACAATATATTTTTTAAAACAATTAAATATTAAACAATTTTTTTTTACTGTTTTGAAAAGTAAAATGTGTGAAATGAAATATTTTAAACCCCTACTCAAATTTTTCATTACAGCCCTGGCACATGCCAGGCTATTGGGACCCTCTATTGTACTGCCGTAATAAAACGATAAGAGTCTTCGGAACATGATCCCTGGATGAACTATACTTTACTGGAAGCTCAAAATAGTTTTTCTTTGAAAAATAGCTTTAAATATTATTTTTTCGAGATTTGTTATTATAAAAATTAAAGATTTTTAAATTTTCTACAGATTTGCATTAATACTTTTTGTATATATTTTATGGATAAATTTCTTAAATTATTTATAATTTCAATTCCGAAGCCTACGCTTTAAACACAACTCCATGGTTACACAGTTCAGATCTCAAATGTATGTAACTGACAGATATATGTCACTGTCAAAAATCTAATTATTTCAAATAATAATAGTAACATTTTAAAAAGAAAATAGTAAATGGAACAATACTTATATGGAAAGGAACTTAATACACTTTCCAGCATAATATGTAAGAATAGAGGTAAGATAATAAAAATATATATCATCACGGCATATTACCCATTGCTGGGTGGGCCAATTTGCTTTGTACACTTGTCACTTCACGCGAATCTGGGGAACGCGTTCGATTCCAACCGACGCCAAATATTTTAGAATTTTAAATGGCACAAAATTGACCCCTGTGGTGCACTTTCCACGCCAGCAATGAATATAGATAAGTATATAAATAAATAAAATAAATATATCATCACGGCATATTACGCACTGCTGGGTCTGTCAATATGCTTTGTACACAGATGTCGGTAATAATGACATATTTGTACCGTGTGGGGGTTTATCAGGTGTCACCTCACGAGCACGTATTACTGGCATGGAGAGTGCATTACAGAGGTAATTTTTGTGCCATTTAAAATTCGAAATATTTGGCGTCGATCGGGATCGAACCCGGTATATAAATTTAATTTTAAGTATTTACATGAATAAAAATTAAATTAAACGGGAGGTATTGTGCTGGCCACATCAGATTTTTTAAATTTGAAAAGTATCTACATGAGATTTGCTATCCATTATTACGAGTAATATAAAAATAATCATATGTTATATTTTATATTATTAAAAAATACAATGGATCTGATTTAAATGCATTTTCATTATATGAAAAGATTTCTTTTAACATCGCCGACAGGACAGAACAGTTACTCGTACATGCTGACGATTTTGTTTTGGCTACGAATACAATGCATGTATGCAATAGCGTTGCAGTGTGACCAATATCGTTACTCAAACATCACGTGATTTTTACATGCAAACGATCGTTTCCGTTTTGTATAGGTTTGTTTTTACCGGCGCGAACTTGAAATCGTTTCCTGCGTCCGCGGTAAGCAGTTTCCGACTTGTACAGATCACATTAAATTTTAATTATTACTCAATGTCGCGGGACTTTTCAAACATTCGACAATATGCAGGATTCCGTCTTGTTGAGAGTCCGGCATAGACAGGTTTGACTATACATTTTTTAAGCATATTTAGTGTCTTACAGACTAGTACAGGGGTGGGGAACCTCCGGCCCGCGGGCCTTATAAGGCCCGCTAAACCATTTCATGTGGCCCGCAGGGTAAACTCAAAGTTCAATAAATATAGGAGAAACAGTTGCAAGTAGTAATGTTATCAATACCAGCTAACTTAACACGCCTTACTAAAGAGAAGTAGTTGCAATCATTACATTAGTGGCTAAATAATTAAATGTTTGACCAAACATAAGAGGCTAAATTTTTAAGATGATTTTGTATGGCCCGCGAATGATATTATAAGTATCTAAATGGCCCTCGTCAGGTAAAAGGTTCCCCATCCTTGGACTAGTACATGACTTTGTACCGTGCGGGCGTTTACAAGGCGTCAACTCATTGCACTCATTGCTAACGTGGAAACTGCACCACAGGGATCAATTTTGTGCCATTTAAAATTCGAAATATTTGGCGTCGGTAGGGATAGAACCCTGTTCCCCAGATTCGCAACCAGACACTTAATAATTAGTAATAAACTATCTATATTATAACCCATGTTTTGATTACCTATGTCGTGCAACAAATCTTTCACTTTCATACACATTTACATGATTTTTATCTGGCGTGACATCATAAATTCATTTACTTGAAAATGGGTTTCGTATTTTAAAAAGACGAAGACTTGAAACTATTAAGAATTTGGAATAGCTATAATTTTAAATATTTAATTGTTATTATTTTTATACAACAAGAAATAATAAACTTACCAATATCAAAGAAAAAAACTTTCATAATGTTAGTTAAACTTCTTCATTTAACGTAAAAGACGTTTTACTACTATGTTGCCAAAAAAAATTTCTAAGATTTAGTTTCAGCTAAAATCTACATAAAACCATATTCGTACTAAGACAAATGTTGAATCGGCTCTTATCCACTGTCATGTGTTTAGTTAAAATAGACTTAAGGTCAAGTTTTAGAACTGAGCTGCCAATACCGCCCAAATAGGTTTATAAACAACTGTTGGTTTTTGAACTGACATTTTTCTCTCATTTACAAACATCTGATGGTTACTATGGAGTTGTTTAGGCTCTTAAATTTATTACAACAGATTATTTTATATATTACTTTTTTATCTCAATATATAGAAGATATACTAAAATTTTAAAATGTATCGAATAGAGAATTTTATGTTCTTTAATACTACTCAGAAAAAGTTTCAAAAAAATTATATTTCGATTATTTTTTTTAAGATACTACTACTTCCGGTTGGTACGAAAACCTATTCAACTCTCCCCATTAATGTTAGATTGAGGAATCCGTAGTCAAACAGATTTTTAGTCGTATAGAATTTGAGAAATCGTGCCTCCAACAGCCTCTCACACACACAGACATCATTGTAAAAATGTTAAAATCTGATTCTATGGACCTTAAATCGTGCTTATTCAATAAAATCTGGATATGCGATTTTTAGCATGAATCCAATACCTCTTAGCGAGAGGTAAAAAAATATTCGTAGGGACAGATTAACCAAATTTTCTTATAATGTAGGGATTTTTTAGAAACCTTACTTTTTGCTGAAGAAAACGTTCTTGACATATTTTATGTAATATAATATTAACATTTAATCTTAAATATCAAACTGATGAGCGACAACAGACTAAGTGTAATGGCCATGATTTCAGTTCACTGGGACGTCACCGTGGGTTCAGACAAAATAATGCGACATTATAGCTGCGAAATAGTGCAAAAGAGCTTCTGGAGTTAATGTATTGTTAATGAATAGTTTAGTATTTTTACCGTCAGGAAGTTCTCGATAAATTATTATTATAATAACCCCCCTCCACTTTCCAAAATTCCGAAACCCAACCCCCGACAAAAAATCCTGGCTGTGCTTGACAGGGGATACCAAAACGAACAACAGTTACAGACAAGATTATTCCTGACAGTCCGGGAAGTAGATTTAACATCGTCCTGAGACAAATGAAACACGGTATTATAACAGTAGATAATAGTCGCCAATCAGTAATCAGTATTGTAATAGTTATTTAAGTATTAAGGGCAGTAAGTGCACCTAACCGGTTAAGGGTTAGTTTGGATACATCCGATACCGGTAACAAGCACTTAATGCCCGCAATGTTTATTATATTTTTAGCTCGATCGTCCCAATAATAACAAAGTAAAGTTTAGAATTATTTAAAAATTATTTTGACATTTAAAAAAAAATAGTTGTCATTTTTAAATAAGCTATGATCGTTGTTTTGTTATCGTTAAAGCTTTAAAAATTGTACATTTATTTTTTATTTATGTAATTTTCACCACCTCCAGATCGGTAGGTAGTCACATCACTTACCGGTCAGTCACATCACTTACTGATCAGTACCACATCACTTACTGATCAGTAATTTGTAAACAAAACTTACTGCCTTGGAAACTCTATCAATTTAAAAAAAAAACCTGATCGTGCAAAAAATTAGATTTCTTATCTCCTTAGTTTATAAGAATAACCCCTTATGTCAACGATTCAATAAAAAAAATCTTTCTATTTGATGAAGAGTTTTAACTTTCAGACATACATTATTAATAAAATTCTTTGAAAGTTCATGTCAGTCACTGAATTTAATATGCTCTCAGCGCAACTCTGTTGAAACTCGAGGCGTGAAAATGCATGTAGTATGTTCGCGTGTGTTTACTAATATTTAATTACTTTATCATTTAATTAAGGTACGCCTTCGTAGCCGCTGTGGCGTCGAGTAATCTGTCACGTTGCTACCGAGATCCCAGGCCATTAGGGAAATATGGAATATAATTTATAAATAAATAATTACGCGTTAAATTCTACCCAAAGTCTCTGCTAATGTTCTCCAGAACGTAATGGTGTTGAAATGAAGTATCTCGGACGCGGGAAAATAAGAAGAACGTGTACTTCCTTCAACAATGTTTCAAATTTATTAAAACGGATAATTTACTACAAATGTCTACGACGCGTAATTAACTTTCTTATTACGGGGATATATTGCCAGAAAATTTTAAATGAAATGCGGAAAAATTTAATTATATTTTATAGCGTGTACGTGGGCAATCATGGAGTGGTGTTTTATTTTATAATGTCCTTCAAAAACTCTCGCTGCTTATTATAAAACTTGAGATAAATATTTTATATTAAATTCAGGATGGAGCGCGTGAAAGAATGTTGAAACTTTTCAGGGGGGGAATACAGCTTTCCATGATAAATTTAAAAACGCCGTTAGTAAAAACAACTTATTAAGGATGATTAGCGACCAGCCGACTAACATGTTTTTTTCTCATTCAACGATTTATGAATTATATTGGAGTAAAATACTTCACATAAAAGATAACGTATGTCCTAAAAGTTTTGCATAAATGTAAATCATTCGAGTCAGTAATAGCCATTATATACTATACTTTATCCACAACTGTCAAATAATAATATACTGTACTATTATAAAATCAGAAATAACCTAATAAATTTTAGAAAATTGTTCGTTTATCGCTAGGTATTTGTTGTAACAAAATTATGAAATGATTTGACATATAGCAGAAAATTTTAAACCGACTATTCAGCTACATTTTAAGCTGAAGAAGAAAATAAAACTATGAAAAATGAAAAAAAAAACTAGTGTAAAACATGGAAAAAAATACTTATTAAAAGTAATTTGTTTGTACTCTTCGAAATGTAAGATATTAATTTGACAACAATTGAATAATATTATTCCGTCGAACTGTCAATATTATTCAATTGGCAACAGTAACGTCATTAATTGATAAAAAACGGTTGAATTATAAGGATAGTTTGGTTCACGAAAGATTACTATTCAAGGTCATTTATAAGCCGTATGCTACAATATTACTTGCAGATAATTTCACTGCATTTTCTATGCATAGGCGTGCAACATGAAATATTGATGGATACATTTTAAATGAAAAAAAATAGATGTAATTTATTTGAAAATTGTTTCTTTTAAATAATGCCTTTTGCTAAGATTTATGTTCTTCGCCTATGTTGTTGCAAAATACAAAAACACGGATTTGACATAAACCATGGATTAATAATTTGATTTAAAGGTCAACGTCACTGGGTAAACATTAGCACAGAAGGCAATGTGGTAGACAATTAGATATCTGTAACTCTACGACATACGTCATTATTATTGTAGTGTGTTGGAAAGCAATGTCACCATTTACGTATATCTGATACACAACCTAAATTACATAGACATACGTCAAATAATCTTTCTCTTTCTAACATGAAATGTTGCTAAGCTACTGCTTTATTAAGTGCTGTGTACTCTTTCTTCGAACAAGTGACCTTGAATAGTCATCTTTCGTGAACCAAACTATATATTCTCTGACAGTCGTGGATAAAGAAATTAAATTTCATAAAGCAGCCAGCTAAGCTTATAACCATTGGAACGCTACTATATATTAAAAAAATTATGATTGACAGAATGACAGTATCAAATGCAATTGATACAGTATATTTGTGTTACAATTTTACTGAAAATATAGAACCTTTCTATACAGAATTTGTACAAAATGCATAGATCTGACGAAAGATAATGTATTGGAAATATAGAATCTTTTGTGCTAAAACTTTTAGAATATACGTTGTGGCCAGCACAATACCTCTCGCCATTTTCATTTTATGTTGCATAGGGCGCGAGCAGTTATGTGACTTTGTGGCCATGGCAAGTAGATATGAGGGCCCGTGTCAGAATATTTTGAAATTTTGAACGAAAATTATGACATATGACAATTGTGACATTTTGTAAATAACTACTAGCCGTCATTCTGACACGGATCCTCATATCTGCTTGCCAAGGCCAACAAAGACACATGACTGTAACGAATTTCTCACGCACAAATAATTTAAATTGTAGGTATCTCATTTTTCGTTCTATGAGAAATTTTGTCCTACTATTCTAATATGCTCAAAATTCTTCAAATTCATTGACGGTATTAGCGCTATTTCTTAAGGATATATGTAATATTAACATACCTATAATTTAAATACATATTATTTAGTAATACAATAATATATATTAAAAGTACTCGTACCTCCCAGAAAAATCTTCCAGTAATGTTATTAAAAATGCTGATTTTTGACACTTACATTTTGCATTTATCTGTTAATTACAAACATTTAAATATCTCAACTGTTTTTTGGGCAACGAGATTTATTATAACAGATTATTCTATATTATTATATCCTATATCTCCAAACTTATACGAGATATAATAAACATTTAAAATGTGTCAAAATGAGAATTTAATTATCTTTATTATTTGTAGTAACAATTTTTCAAAAAATAATATTTATAATTTATATTTTTAGAAACTACCATTTCCGGTTGTCCATTTGTTACCAGAACCTATTCAACTCTTCCCATTACTGTTAGATTGAGGAATCCGTTGTTACACAGGTCTTTCTTATAGAATTTGAGTATCTCCAACAACCTAACACACATACACACACATCCTCACACACACACACACACACACATACACACACACACACACACACACACACACACACACACACACACACACACACACAGAGAGAGACACACAGACATCATTGTAAAAATGTTATAATCGGATGCTAGGGACCGTCAAACGTGCTTATTCACTAAAATCTGGATATGCGATTTTTGGAATGAATCCAATACCTCTCTTAGCGAGAGGTAAAAATTGTTGAAATTTGTGACAAAATTTTTAGAATATACGTTAATGTTGTACAATTATTTTTTCTAAAACTCTTATTTCTAGTATTTTTCTTTAAAATAATCCATAAACGATGACGAACTTGCATTTCATCGAGTTGTAATTTGCAAAATTTATTATCTAATATTTCTTGCAGTTATAAAGTTGTCATATTAAATCTGATTAAAGAGTGCAATGAAATAAATTTGTCTTGTTTTGAATATGATTTTATAGACCATAAACCTTTATACCAATTACAAAATTCTTGAAATATTTGAGCGCTGTATACATTTAAATGGCTAAACGTTTTTCAATGTAAATCTAACTGAAACTGACATGCAAACACTGAAAAAATTAATCATTAAGTGTCAAGTTACCTTTTGCCATTTTCCTCGCACGGCAGAATGTGCCCTAAACACGAAATCACAACCAATCGTTCGATAAGGCTCTATAAATAACCTACCGGGGGCGCGGGTACAGGGCGTATACACGTAATCAAACAAATTACTCCTAATATTTCACAGTAATAAGGATCATTTTACAAAATACGGGTTCGAGATTATCATGCAGCTTACAGTAAATGTAATGCAAAGTTAATAAGTTTTGTTCCTGTGCATTTATTTTCAAATGCGCGATAATGTATTGCTTTATCAGGAATGTGGAGTCATTTATATTCAGATAATTAACTGGTTATCATATTTTTATTGAGATTTTACTGTAGTAAATAGCTTTATAGATTAATAATTCCAATTACATTTTACAGAATTATACTTGCAGAAATTGAACCTTTGTTTTTTTTTACCTTCCGTCACCTTTAGATAAGGAAGGTATTGTCTTTGGTCAAAAAATTCGATGGCGAGCTTTTAATAAATAAGCACTATTTAGGGTTCCTAGAATACGATTTTACTATTTTTACGATGATGTCTGTGTGTGTGTATGTGCGTGCATGCGTGCCTGTGTGTGTATTTCTCCTTCGATTAACTTCAATACTATAATTCCAAATATTGTAATTCTGTCGTATTAGATTAGATTTTGGTTATAACTGGGCAATCGGAAGTACCGTCATTTGAAGATTTGAGAAGTTTTTCTTTAAAAAATGCAGTTAAATATTTTTTCACATTAAATGTTATTATAAATATTAAAAAATATTTATTCTCTATACGGTTTAATTGCATTTAATGCTTTATATTCAATGGATATAGTTAAAAAATTATAAAGAATTTAAATTTCAAAAATCAGCGAGCTATGCTATAACCATGGAAATAGTTTCTATATTAAAATAATTCTGATTGACAGATGTCAGTGTAAAGTGCAATTTAGAATGTTTGTGTTATAGTTTTACTGGACATATATACATAGGTCTGTATTCTGACCTTTTGAAGTAGACCTACTTCCGAAAAATCGCTACTTCATATGTCAAATGTCGTTTAATTTTAAATATTACAGAAATAAAAATAAATTAATATATAAATAACACTCATTTCAATTATTATAAGTTTCATTTACAAAAATATGAAACCTATTCTTGTCTATTCCTAAAATGAAATATGTGGAATTTGTACAAAATACATAGAACTGACGGAAGGTAATGTGCTGGTCACATCAGATTTTTACCTCTCGCTAAGAGTACCTCTCTTAGATTAGATTCATGCAAAAAATCGCATACCCAGATTTTAATCAATAAGCAAGTTTTAAGGTCCCTACAATCCGATTTTAACATTTTTACGATGTCTCTGTGTGTGAGTGTGTATGGATGTATGCGTGTATGTGTGTGTGGATGTTGGAAGGACGATTTCTCAAAAACTTGTAAGGCTTAATATCTATTTATCTACGTATTTCTCAATCGGGCATTAATGGGAAGAGTTGAAAAGGTTTTGGTAGCAATTGGACAACCGGAAGTAACAGATTTAAAAAAAAATCTTCTGCATATTATTTTTTGAAATTTTTTATTTCTGCAAATATTAAAGAAGATTAAATTCTCTATCTGATATATTTAAATGTTTCATTATATCTTTTATTGATTTACACAAAATAGAATATAATATATAAAATAATTTGTTGTAATAAATCTCACAGCCCCAATAATACCATGGAAAACAATTGAAAAATTAAAATGTTTGTAACGGACTGATAATGACAGTGTCAGAAACCCGGAGACATTACTTTTTCTACAAAGTACATACATATATTATGTCTTATTGTATTAATAGTTAAATATTTAAAATTATAGGTATATTACATATACCCTTCACAAATACTGTCAATCCCGACAGTGAATTAGAAACATCTCGAAAAATTAAAATTAGGTTAGTTTCTTCATGGAATGAATTTAAATTTAACAAATATAAATATAAAGAATAGTTATAAGTAGAATTTTTGGTGTAGAGTGTAGGTATAAAAGATATGTTAAATACAATAGGATACGAGCTGTTATGTGACGTTCTTGGCCTTAACAAACAAATATGGGGGCCCGCCAGAATGATAGCTAGTAATTATGTACATAGATGTCAAATATCATAATATTTCATTCTAAATTTCATGATTTTCCAGTTCCATGCTGTTTATTTTCCTCGACAATTCGATACTCCTGGTGACGTGAATTTTTAATAAAAAATTCTGACATTTCATATCTATGTACATAATTACTAATTGTCATTCTGACACGGGCCCCTATATCTGCTTGTCAAGGCCAACAAAGTCACATGACTGCTCGCGCCTTATACTTATGTAACCAAAAACGGAAGTGGCGAGAGGTATTGTGCCAGCCACAACAAATTTTTTTAAATGAAAGGCTGAAAAGTCGCTACTGTCGTTTTATTATATGATACATTTGGGGACCCGGGTTCGATCCCGACCGACGCCAAAAATTACATCGCATTTTAATGGCACAAAATTGACCCCTGTGGCGCACTCTCCACGCCAGCAATGAGTGCCCGTGAGGTGACGCCTGGTAAGCGCCCACACGGTACAAATATTCCATCATTACCGATATCTGTGTACGAAGCAGATTGGCATACCCAGCAATGGGTAATATGCCGTGATGAAATATTTATTTATTTATACATCAGTAATGATAATGGGTATTCCAAAGCATAGAAGTGTTTTGATACATTATAAAATTTAAATTCACTTTTTTTATTGAATTACATTAGCTGGTGCTTGGTGTTTTAATTAAGCTGCAAATTAATTACATATCCTTTATCCAGGAATCTTGCATGTGATTTTTATTTAGCAAAATAATTAGCATTACAGCACGTGTATGGGCAGTAAATCATATAAGTTGCAGCGAAGTATAATCCCGGTGCAAATTTATTTTCATTAGAGCGAGTGTGTGAGGTCGATAGCGTTAGTTATGATAGCGATGGTTAATTAGCTCGCACTTTAAAAGGTGCCTGTAAGAGCCGACTTTATAGCCGCGCTTATCTTTTATGATCTCAGGATTCCACCTGATTACTACCCTTCTTAAAGGATTTTATTTTATTGCCCAGAAGTGGTTTCATCATACGAATTGCTCTGCTAGTCAAATCAACAAAATATATGTTAGTTTACTACTAGACAGCTTTTATGGGGTCTGGTTCTCATTTTTCGATTTATTTATTTTTGAAAGATTTAATAAAATAAATGAAGTGGTGAGTTCAAGCATGGGTCACAAAATAACGGTTTTGAGTTGAGATAGACAAAGTGGGTATTCATCCTCTCATCGAATGAGCGTAAGAAAAGTACGCTAAAATCATCGCTATGACACAGTGCTCGTCGCTTTACAGCGAAAAGTGCCTTGATTATAAAAATTAGAAAATATCGTGTTATTTATAGAACTTCAACCTCTTGTATTATGGTAACTAGAAGGAATAGGACCTATGTTCATATGACATTTTTGGATCAAAATGACCTTAGGAATAAGCTGTTAAAGTTTGTTACACTAGTCCTGAAACACCCTGCATATTTTTATTATGAGATTATATCTATATATTTTGTTATGAGATTGTTTATAAATATGTATAAAAACGTATATTTTTTAAGCCAATAAAGACGTAAAGATGTATGCAATAATAGTTATTTAACTATCAAGTGTGTTAATGAGGGCGATTAATGATCGAGACATTTTAACGTTAATTGTTGAGATCATTAATCGCCAATTAATACACGTGTTAGTTACAATATTTTTTCGTTGACCGTATCTTACTTAAATGGAAAATCTAATTTTACTCCATGAAAAATTTTTTTAGGTTAGTAATGGTTGACCGAACGTCAAATTTTACGTCAGAAAATCAATAAGTTTTGTCATCAATTGTTTTCAGTGGGTGCGTTCAGTTAACTTAATCCTAGATGACACAAGCGGTTTTTTATGTTATTTGAGGAATTTTATTCTTTCAAATTCATTTTAAAGGTATGCTACGTGAATATATACCTAGCTAGTAAGTGTCAAAAGCATAATTTTTAATTCTGTCTACCTTTTTGCTACAACTTAGCGTTAGCAATATATGCTGTGTTCCATGTGGTGAACGCACCCAATAAATCGTTTATTAATAAAAATCATGCATTAATAGGGGTCATTAATGAATGATTTTCTATACATATATAGCCTATTAATAAACGGTCGACGGAAAAAATTATAAAAATGCTTAGCATATCTTAATATACCTATCTTATATCATAAAATACCTATAATATAAAGGTTTACTAAAGGCGGCAATATTTGTTCGTCAAATTTTTAGGCCTTTAGATTCTATTTTATGTAATATTCAATAAATAAAACTTTTCATTAATTATTTTCTTACTTTCATTTCATTCTGAAACGTGAGGAGACAATAAGTATTTAAAAGAGCTGAAGCTGCTACAGTCCATATGATGTAACTTGGCGAGTTGGGGCAATTCACATTATCACTGCGGTAATGGGAAAGTTATAAAATTTATAAAATCCATAGGCGTACCGTAGAAGAATGAAGTTCAATAAAATTACGAATATTACAAAAAAAAAAAAAAAATTATACAAAAAAAAAATATTACAAATATTGGAATGAATTATTTATTATATGAATCAGATTATAATTAATTATTTTTTAAATTAATAAAGTTACGAAAATAAAATTTCTATTGCTATTGAGAAAAAAATGCACCAACGCTCATGTATGAATATAACTTTTTGGATTGAAAAGTACCTGACACCCCGAGTTTGGGCGTATTAGGGTAAAATTTGCTTTGTGTAAGGCAATAAAACGTTGTAAAATCACTATTTCACTTCTGAAGCTGTGCGGCATCGAAGTAAAAGTAAATATGTGACAAAACGCAACTTAAGAATAGTGAACTGAATTACATTTTTTTGGCTCGCCAAGTTATATCGTATGGACTGTAGATATGTGTGGCTAACAGAACAGCTACTAAGGCTAAAGTAACTATAGTTGTTACTATGATTGAAATACAGGGTGAGGGTGTAAAAAAATGATTAATTTCATGTTTATTTTTTCAGAAATCACCTTTCCAATTAGAATATGTAACAACCACGTGGATTAAAGGTAGGAACTACTTTCTTTTAATTCATCAATTGAAATGAAAACTTTTATACAGTAAACATAATTATAGTCATACTCGTAAGTATGTAATAATATAAATACATAATAGAAAATATACCTAGTTTTAATGCTCGATCAAAGTTCTATGTAAATAAAACTAACGTGACCAATGTTATTGCTACTGGTTTCAATTATATGTAAATTATGCACTTTATTTAATCGTATATTATCGTATATTACTGTATAATATTATATTTGGATGTTAATATATTCGGAAAAGTTGTCAACCCTGAACTTCCATTTGTATATGTAACGAGTAACAACAAGATTTACATAATGCAATAAATATTATAAGAAAATAAATTATTTATACGTAATAATACACCGAAAAGGCCCCGGTATCCTGTCCGATGACGGGAAATATTTGCAAATCAAGAACATAAATGAAACGACGAAACTCAGTAAATATAAATAAAAACAATTATAGAGAAAAAAATCTGTTGTGGTCAGCACAATACCTCTCGCCATTTTCATTTTATGATGCATAGGGCGCGAGTAGTTATGTGACTTTGTTGGCCTTGGCAACCAGATATGGTGGCCCGTCTCAGAATGACAGCTAGTAATGTACATAGGTGTCAAGTATCATAAGTTTTCATTCAAAACATTACGATTTTCCAAATCCATGTGGATTATTTTCCTCGACAAGTATATTCCATACTATTGATGACAAATAAACATCAGAATATTTTGAATTTTGAATGAAAAAATAGGACATATGACAAATGTGACATTTATGTAAATAACTACTAGCCGTCATTCTAACACGGATCCTCGTAGCTGCTTGCCGAGGCCAACAAAGTCACATGACTGCTCGCGCCCTATAACTAACTAATAATTAACGAATTTAACATTTCTTGTACACAAAAATAATTGAAATTGTATCTCTTCTTTCGTTCTATGAGAAATTTTGTTCTACTATTCTAATATGTTCAAAATTCTTCAAATTCATTGACGGTATTAGCGGTATTTCTTAAGGATATATGTAATATTAACATACCTATAATTCAAATACATATTAAATTAATAATAGAATAATATATATATATATATATATATATATATATATATATATATATATATATTAAATATACTCGTACCTCCCAGAAAAATATTCCAGTAATGTTATTAAAACTGCTGATTTTTTGGCACTGACATTTTGCGTTTATGTCAATTAAAAATATTTAAATATCTCAACTGTTTTTTTTTGGGCAACGAGATTTATTACAACAGATTATTTTATATTATTATATCCTATGTCTCCAAATTTATACGAGATATAATAAAAAAATTAAATGTGTCAGATTGAGAATTTAATTATCTTTATTATTTTTTTGTAGTAACAAATTGTCAAAAAATAATATTTAGAATTTTTTTTTAGAAACTATCACTTCCGATTGTCCTATTGTTACCAGAACTTATTCAACTCTTCCCATTACTGTTAGATTGAGGAATCCGTAGTTACACAGGTCTTTAGTCTTATAGAATTTGAGAAATTGTACCTCCAACAACCTCACACACACACACACACACACACATCTACACACACACACACACACACACACACACACACACACACACACACACACACACACACATACATACACACACACAGACAGACATACATCATCGTAAAAATGTTATAATTGAATTCTAGGGACCTTAAAACGTGTTTATTCACTAATATCTGGATATGAGATTTTTAGCATAAATCCAATACCTCTCTTAGCGAGAGGTAAAAATATACTTCGACTCTTGCCACTCATGGAGCAAGTCAGA